>CM069592.1:22750963-23963463 GCA_035771175.1 Paratinospora sagittata | reverse complement strand
CCACTACCCAATTACCCACTATTAGAATTTTTCAATACACTATTGGCTAGTCAACTTACAGGAGTGATTAGAAGTCGTATACATTAGCCGACATAAGGGCTTGGCTAGAAGCCTCACACATTAACCAATATAAAGGCTTGGTTAGAAAGCCATACTAACCAACATAAGGGCTTGACTAGAAAACCGCATTGTAACCAACTTACAGTCCTGGTTACAAGTCATATAATAATATGGTATAGTCTCGGTTGACTAACAAGTCAACAATACATCAAGTTTACAAACAATAAAGGGAGATGCTCTAAAAACACTCTCAACAATCTCAAACGTACAATCTTGAATAAATAATCACTAATATTCCGACCACAATATTTTAACTGATGCAGTGTTGAAATAGTTGTTTTCAAATACATGCAAACGATTCAAATAATGATAATGTAAGATCAAGAATCGAATATGGACATGTATTCAAATATTGATTCTATGAAGCATAAGAATCAATATGCACAAATGATCAAAACTTGTTGATTCTAAATAGATAAATGGTTAAGTTCAAGAATCAATATACTCAAGTAATGATCAATGAACCGATTCAAAATAATGTAAGTTTAGCACATGAATTGATACCACATAAAATATATGAAACCACTAATCAAAATAATATCATAAGAAGATCAAGTATGGTTTCACAAACACTTAAACAAAACGATTTTAAAGATAGATAAATCAAACACAAAAACCGTTTAACAATCACAAACACAATCACACGAATGTTAAAAAGAGATTTTAGCCAACTCTTGGGAAAGATGAAGCACACAAGATTCTCCAATGTGTGAAGGTGATTGAGAGTGATTTCGCCTCCGAGAAAGATCAAGATCTACAAGATATGTGATGAACTCACTCAAGAACTTGTTTTGGACTTGTAGAAATGAAAGTTTGAAAATCGACACAAGTTCAAGATTTTTGCAAAAGTTGCTCTTCAAATGAGCAAGTGTGGTATTTATAGAAAAATATCAGACCAAGGCACAGGAACGCGTTCCTAGTGAGAGGAACGCATTTCTGCTTTGAAATCTGAAACTTTTCAGATTTTCCTCTAATTGAGGAGCGCGTTCCTTAAAAGAGGAGCGCGTTCCTTAATGTGTTTGCTGGACATAGGAGCGAGGTTCTTCATTTAGAACCATTGACTCTATAAACATTCCTATTTTGCCATTGGCTACATGAGCGCGTTCCTGTTAAGAGGAGCGCATTCTTTATTCCCTGATAAAAAAAAATATGAGTATCGGAAAAAACCACAGGAGCGTGTTCCTTAAACTCTAATAAAAAAAATTTGATTCTCTGGAAAAAAAAAACACAGGAGCGCGTTCCTTCACGTTGAAGTGATAGAAACCCAATTTTTTCGATCAAAATGAGTTTAAGACATTGTCAAACACATAAACCAACTTTGAAAATATTTTTGACAAGATTGAAACACAATTTGCGAAGAAAAACAAGTGTAAAACAATCGATTAATACAGATGATTAAGACGTTCAATATGATACACGTAAAATGATAAAAACCATGCAGAGTTGGTAATATGAGTGCATGATAAACGATGTTAACTATATGATTGCATGATAATCATGATAATGTATGTGCATTCATGATCAATATGATAATAATATATGTGCATGAAAATCTAATGACCTATATGCATGATTTTTAAAAGATGCAAATCTTATTGTGGTTGGAACGAGTAAGGATTACTCTACAGTACTAAGATTCTAGACAAAAGATTACAAACATGAAACTCTTGAATCTTCGTGCATTATTGTTCCATCCACACACTTTGACGATATAGTTGAATCTATCTGATATAGCTAGTTAGCACTGAAACAACTAAGTCAAAGAGATTAATGATCACAAGGAATGTCGTTTGTAATCATCGAAACAAAACCGGTGAAATTCGTTCCATCAACAATGCTCGTCCAACTCACTCAGGTAACCTTACCCCTTTTAATGTATTTGTGAAGGCTATCTTTGTGTTTTAAGCTTTAACTGTTCATTTGCAGGGCCAAGATGAAGAAAATGCAGGATGATTGTGATCGGTGCCTGTCAGAGCAGTATATGTTGGTTAGGAGCTCTCCACCAAGATTGTCGAGTGTGAGAAGGATGCCGCCAAAGCCTAGCAAGTGGCGGAGCGCAACGAGGCAGACCTAGCCGAGACATGTCGCATGATGGAGAACATGTGCATAAACCATGAAGTCGAGATCGTGAGGGCACAGAAGAAGGCGAGCGATCAGGGCTACTATGAGGTGGTGGGCGATATGAGGACGACGATCACTCATCGACACCCAGATTGGGATATGAGTTTCCTTAATGAGGATTTCACGAGAGATTAAGGAGATGTCGAGGGAATATGAAGCTAGCATTTTTTCAGATTTTGATCTTCTAGGGTGTTTCTTGTTTGGTGTTGTGGGGTTGTTTTATATTCTTTTCTTGAATGTTGGTTTTATGATCTTGAAGGGCCTGATGTTTTGGCCTTAACTTCTTAATGGTCCTTTTGGTGCCATTAATTTTTGCATTAAGGGGTCCAACATGACTTATTTTAATTCTATGGTATTCACTTTTGGATAACTTTCTTAATTATGTGTGAGTGTTTTGCTGCATTCTCTTTGATCGTGTTGTCTATTTGTTGTTCTCTATTGATGATCAACTTTAGTTCTTTAAAGGTGGCTTTAGTTTTTTATTGGTGAACTGACACTATTTTTTTCCCTTTTGTGTGCGAGGCACAAAAGTGCCATAACCTTTGCTACTTTGGGGTGTGTATCGCACGAGTGGTCGTAACTCTCCTCCCTTTTTTAAGGGTCGCCCTTTGTTCATTATCAGATGATCAACCCGTTTGAGACTTTATGAGGAAGATAAAAAGTCATTTATTCATTATTTGGAATGAGTTACATGGTTGGGCCTTATTATATTTTTGTTTTTGGCCCTCATCCATCACTCAAACTTGTTGCCTTTTGGCTTTTAAAGTCCATCATGTCTTGATCGCCTTGATCGACTTGTTGCTCCATGGCTTTCCCGATGGCGAGTTGTGTTTTTCCTTTTCGCAAGGTAAGGGCATAGCATTCCCTTGGCTCTATCTGGTTACCTCGTACAACTCTAATCCCTCAAGTTTTGGGAAACTTGAGTGTCAAATGGTACATGGATGCGACCACTTTCAAGGTATTTAGAGTTGGGCATCTAATGATCCCATTGAACATGTAAAGGTAATCCACTACTAGGAAGCTAGACATAACTGTTGATTGTAATGGAAATCTTCTGCTATTAGTAGGAGGGTTATCATCCCGTCGGGAGTGACGAAACCCCCTATGAACCCAATCAAAGGAGTAACAACTGGTTGTGGACGTGTGACATGAATTCTCATGCGCTTGAAAGTCGAGGTGAACAGAATGTCACTTGAGCTTCCCCCGTTAATCAACAACTTGTGTACCTTGTGGTTCGCGATGTTCAACCTTACCACTAAGGCGTCGAGGTGTGGGAAATGGAGGTTGTGCACGTCTTCCTCGGTGAATGAGATGGTATGTGGTTCTCTCTGAGGTTTCTTCTTCACATTGTACACAAAGTTCGAACCTACTAGTGGGTTCCTTGCCTCCCAAGCATACGCATTCCTTGCTCTGTTCGAATCGCTTCCTAGAACCGAACTTCCAACAATGGTATGTATCTCTGTGATTGGCTGCGGGGGGCGAGGGTACAAGACTTTATGCGCAAGGGGATTGGCTCTGTTGGCCACATATTCCCTTAACTCCCCTTGATTGACCAACTGTTCGATCTCATTCTTCAAGTCGAAACAATCGACGATGTTATGACCATGATCACAGTTGTACCCGGTAGTACTTCATTTGATCTCTTCGTTCTGCGTTTGACTTCATTGGTTATGGGGGCCTTAACAGGTTCCTACGCTTTGCCTTAGTTAATTCCTGCTCAAGGGGAACAATGAGTAAAGTGTAGGTAGGCCTAGTTCTAAGGGGCCAGAACTCTTTATGCAGTTGCCCGATGCCTTTTTCAATTTTTTTTCCTCCTCCTTCATCTTCTTTGAGGACGTCTCCTTTTTTGTATGAACGTCTTTCATGGCTCTCATCTCTTTTGCATTCATGTATTTTTTTACTCTGATGAGCAGTTCTCCGTAGCTCCTAGCTACGTTCTTTGCCAAGGGCCACCAAAATTTTCCGGTTCAAAGCCCCGCTACTATGGCAGTCAACGCCACATAATCTAAGTATCCTTCCACCAGTGACGCTTCATGTGCGAAGCGCGCTATGTATTATTTTTAGGGCTCATCTTTCTTTTGGGTTACAAACAGGATATGGGTAGTCGACTTCGTCGTTTTACGCAACCCCACGAACTGGTTGACAAATTATTGATCAAGTTGTTCGAACGAATGAGTTGACCTAGGTTGCAACCCTTGGAACCAGCTCAGGGCAACCCCAATTACCGTGTGTTGGAAAGTTAAGTAGAACATGTAATCCATCGCACTATGCAACTTCATCCAAGACTTATACTTTGTGAGGTAATTGACCAGATCCTTTCTTTCATCGTACAAGTTGTTTTGCAGAATCTTGATCTTGTCTCCGAGAGGTGCGTTCAAGATCTTATTGCCAAAAGGTAGTTTTGCTTCTCCCAAAATAGCATCCACAGAGGATCAAGCTTTTGACCCTTCCGTCGCTTGACTCGTCTAAATTTGATCTTTTCATTTCAGAAAGGTAGCCTTTGGCTAGCGAGCTTGGTTTGTGATTCCTGCATTTAAAAAACCCCTTTGTACATCGACCATAGTTGATATCTTCTCCTGCATTTACCGTAGTATTCCCTCTATATCATCTCGTTCGTTTCCTCTAGGACTAAATTCTTTTTCACGAAAGCCGGACCGGCATTTAGATTTCCATGAAGGTGGTCAGCTTTGATTTTCCTATTCTGTTGGAAGATAGATTGGATTTGTGATGTTTTCGTTTCGAGGCTGATTCCTAGGAACGAAATAATCACCTATTGAAGGTGCAACACGATGAGCTTGCTCAATTTGCTCTATTATCCCCGCCATTCGGCTGACGTTCTCTACCATTGTGCCAATTTTTTTGTCCATACTCCCCAATGAAGCTGGGTAGTCCGATATCCTAAAGTAACTTGGGGATTAAGTCGAGGCCTCCTTCGACGGAGTTAGTGGACCGACTCTTGATGTTCAGGTTCTCTTTGAGGGAGAGGTGCGGACTTATCGCTCATGTTGATCAGACAATGAACTTTATAACGTTCTTCCTAGATTGCGCCAAATGTTTCAGTCAAAAATTGCATCGCTCGAGACCGAGTATTGAAGTCGGCTGAAAATGTACAAACTATCTTGTTGTTCCTTCGAATTGCTCGCCTCTGTTTAATCTCTTAGCCTCCAACCTGCAAAGGGCGGTGGCAACGAGGAATGTTACCAAATACACTCTGATGCTTAAGTTAGTCTCTGAGCGAGAGAAAATGACAAGTGTAAAGAGTTAGAGTTCAGAGCATACCTTTGTCTTGTTGATCGAGAGGCTTTTTATAGTGAAAGATGAATTCTCTACATTTATTGCGGGTATTTATTACAAGGATGCATTTAAGCCTTTTTCTTATCGAAAACGGATGAGTGGCCTCGTGCCTCGAGATCCACGTTTGTATGATAAGATATGCCTCGGGCAGTTGTGAACCATGGGTGAGGGATTGAGGCAAATCTGTTGGTTTGAGCAAAGAGAGTGCCCTGATTAGATCCGAGTTGGGTTCTCAACAAGCCCCTTAATTGCTGTTGAAAGGGCTTCAGTTGTGACCGAGACGGGGAATCTCGGTCGTGGCTTAAATCAGGGGACTCAACCATAGCTGAGGGTTGTCTCGACCATGGCCAAGAGGCCTTGGCCATGACCAAAGGGTCTTGGTTATGGCCAAGGCCTGCTCCTCGGACATGGCCGGGACAGGGGTTCGGCTTTAGTCGGGCGTTTTTCTCATCTTTGGTTATTTTTTCGACTTTCCTGGTGGTGCTTTCTTTTTGGGCATAACAACCTCTTTTCTCATAACAATTTATTGTGTTCAATGCATGTTTTAGATTACTTCTTGAGAGAAATGATCAACATATCCCATTAAAGTTGGAATTTTTTTTTTAATGAAATCACCATGAGGGCATACAGGTCAACTATGTTATATAGAATTGAATGTTGGACAATGAAGAAGCAATAAGTGAACAAATTAAGTGTAATGGAAATGCTTATGTTAAGATTGATATGTGGTAAAACATTAAAATATATAATTAAAATAAACATATCCAAGAAATAGTAGGAGTACTAACCCCAATTGTAGATAAATGAGAGAAAATTGATTAAGATAGTTTGAACACACATAAAAGAAAACCTTTAGATACTCTTTTTAAAAAGAATGACTTATTTAATAATTTAAAGTAACGATAGAGGCAGAGGAAGGTTTAAAATAACATGAATAAAAATTGTTAAGAAAGATTTGGTTACTTGTAATTTATGTATTGACTTAGCCTTTAATACAACGCGGTGGGGGAAGCATAGCATATTCATGTAGTTGACCCATGTAATTGAAAAAAGGCTTAATAAGTTAAGTTGAGAAATAAGAACATTTAATAGGCGTAGATATCATTTAAATACTTTTTGACTGAGAATGAGTTTACTTATAATTTAGAATTATTACCAAGAATAATAAAAGTAGTAATATTAAAATTTAAGTTTACAATGTGATCTTTTTGTAATTAAACCTAATTATTATCTATTATTTAAAAGTTTGTTTTGATACTGTAAAGAGTAATAGAGTAGTTTAACCATCCAACCATCCTCTAGCTACTCAGTTTCTTAAATTTCATATTCTAATCATTGATTTTAATATTTTACTCTTCAACTATGCCCTATACCTTAATTCTCATTTTTTAAATTATAATGATACTTTTTTTTTTCTTTATGCTTTCACTTAAGAATAACACATTAACACTTATACTTTTCATTAAAAGAATCAAAATTCTAATTAAGAAAAAAATGTTTTTTTGTGATGCAAGTGCATGGATTTGATATACTAGTGATAATATATAATTTAGCATAGAAGGTCATGTTGATCAATTATGTTTTATGAAAAAAAAAATTAATTAATAAAATAATTAAAATCTTTATTAATGAAGAAATTTTATTTTGTTTATTTATGTTTTGGTTTTTTGGGTGGGGGAACAGAGTGGATGAAAGTGACAGTGCCATCCAAAGTTGGGTAGTCTTTGGTTGCTGAATGAGGTATAGACTATGGTTGAGAGAAGAGGTCTCAGTTTTGAGTCTGAGTTCGTATGACGCCTATGCGTCCACTCTAGGGACAATCTGCCTAATACTGCGTATCATTTCTGACTCTAAAATAGTCTTATCCCGCAAAGGTGTTACGGAATACTCAGGAAATAAAATAAAATAAAATAAAATAAAATAAAGTGATGGCGCCATTAGTAATGTAGTTGTAGGTTGGTTGACCCCTCACTGCGTCTGAATTCTTGTAAGGCCATTTAAGGGGAGCCGCTAACCACGTCAACAAAATTTTCTAATCACACTCTATTCCTTATTGCCTTTCATTTATTTACTTTAATTTCTCTTTTTAACTTTTATTTTCTAATATTACCCATTATAATCCAACATCTACAACTCTCTCAAACGATCTTTTTTCTTTTTTTTTGTTTGTTTAAGAAAGTCAAATTATTCCTCCACTTCAAGCTTTTCTTTTTTCTTAAAAAATATTTTTCAATTTAAGGATTTTATTATTTTCATTTAAAAATATTTATTCACTATTATTAAAAGAAACTTGGCAATTGAAAGGTAAATTATTTACACTTTTTTATTTTAAAATTTATTGACTTATTTCTTAAGAAAATTAAAAAAATAAAATGTATGTTCATTTGAGGTGTCAAATTATTTTATTATAAAAATATCTCCCTAGTTTAATAATCTAAATATTCACTTATCTTGAAATTCGTTAATTTTAATATTTATGTTTATTAATTATGTTTATGTAACGATATAGAGTAACAAAAATAAGGTGTGATTGAACGTGGTTAGGAATAATTTTTTTTTGAATATAAATGTAAGTTTTAAAAAGCTATGTCCTACAAAGTAATTTTACATAATAATATTTTAGTAATAACAAAAAAGAGGTGTGTTGAGAAAAATATAGTGGTGCATTAAGCCGCTCCCCCATTTAAGAGGCACTTTTTATTGAATTGACAGGAATTACCCTTATGCCGACATCTCTCTTTAACATTCCACCCAACTGTAATGTTCCAATTAACTACCTCTCAATATTTAGTTAGGAGTCAACTCATTAACTGATGATTATTATTATTTTAACTTATTTTATTTTATTTTATTTTAGTATATATTATGGAATAACCTTAATTATTTTTATCATCTTCCCCACCAAAAAAAGAACATAACATATATAAACTATATATATTTCAAGGCTATTATGCTTTTTTGAAATTTAATTTAATTTTTTCAGGAAAATTAATTAAATGTTATAAGGAATATTTTAGTAATTTAACTAAACTAATGAATCACGTGCATTACACGTGATTTCTATTATTTTTGAATATAATTTTTATTTTATAGTTTTTTTGGTAATCTTATTATTTTGTATAAAAATTGTGATATTTTAAGGAAATAAAAATAGTAAAATTGTCTTATTTATTTAAAATAAATAAAAATAAATAAAATAATATATTATAACTAAAAAGATCAGAAAATTAAAAGTTTTCAAGTTGGACTTAAAAGTGGAGGAAATTGTGGTAGTAGTGGGAAAAGTTAAATTATCAAATTACTTTAGCATTCATCACATCACTAAAATTATAGTTTAAAATTAAAAAGTGACAGTAATATTGTCTGGAGGGTAATTCCAAAATAATAACAAAAATAATTACGACGTGAATTCTCCAACTTTTTGCATTATATACAAGGCATGTTTAGGAGAGCGTTTCTAAAGTACTTTTATTCCAAAAACACTTTTGGGGTGTTTTGACAACACCTATTTCTAGCCAAACCACAATGAAAAAAAAAAAATAATTTTCTACTTTTAAAAGAAGTTGGGTGGCACCAACTTTTTCAAAAAATATTTTTTTTCTACAAGTGCTTCTTGGAAAAGTGGTTTTAAAAAATGTCTTCTAAACAAGGTCATAGTACATATAGATAATTTCTTTGCACTCTTTTTGCGAGACATAATGTGCCTCATATTCTATTAAATTACTTATCTCATAATTTATGGGAATATTGGTATTAAAAAAAAAATCACATTTCCATTCCCATCCTCCACATTACCCCATACCAAATGCCCCTTTAAGCTATTTAAGTTTCCTTAAAATACTCGTGAAGTATATCCAATCTTGATTAGAGTTAGGAGTTAATCTAGTTACTGGATAATTTGTCCCTTTCTGGCCTATAAAAGGATATAAGTTGTCATTAATACTTATGCTGTTGAAATCGATGATGGTTGGAGGGGTTGAACGGAAAGGAGGGTCCTGATCTTCATTTCGTTCTTCAACTGTCCCAAAGGAATTCTCTGTGTGGAAAGAGATGGATGGTGGAAACGTTATCATTGAGGAAGTATCAAAAAAGAAAACATACAAGGTTGTCCTGGAATGGGATATGGTTGTATGGTTCCTAAAACAACTAACTGCAGCGAGAAAGGCGAAAATAGACACGAGCTTCAAACGAACGTACAGAGGAAAGGTGGGAGTTATTGTTGACTTAAGTTGTCACGACCTTCTCTGTAGGGTGACGTCATGACCAACACAAAATACCATATACATCATAACTAGGCATATATAATATCCTGTCAGCCTCTTCCTTTAAGAAAATACACAAAATTCACTAAAAAGTTTTAGCAGAACCTCCCCATAAATCAAAGATTTCACATACATCTGATAAACCACAAATCATATCATAATTCAACACGTGAATCTCAATACATTCATGTAAACCATTCACATCCACATACATCATTTCATTTCTATTCCACATCCATAACCATATATATACATGATCAAGGTCAAAACCTCATATATATCGACTAACATATATCATTTTCATGTACATACAACCCACTAACCATTTTATACATAGTCTAGTGTTATATACATATACATATCCAAAATAAAAGACACAAAAACCATCTCCCTGTACACATACTTACATCAGCAAATAGACAAGCTCAGTCAACTCTCCGGACCCTTGCGTTTGCCTTTGTAATCAACACCTAAGATAAAAATGGAGTGGGGTGAGCTACAACAAGCTCAGTGAGTAATCTAGTAATGACATTATATATGCATTCATAAGAAAATATGGCATTTAAACAATATTATAAACCATGTGCAAGCCAATATGAAATAATCATACATGATCAATATAATCCATGTCATTTTGACAAATTAAACAATGCATATTTTCATAATATATATGCTCACGATCATGGTGTATGGGTTTGAGTCTGTATAGTCCATATACGTCTATAAGAGAAGAACCCGACCTCATCTAACCAAATCTATTTTCATCAGGTAATGAGTGAGTCTATATCCTTATCATGCATTCTTAAGGAGAACCTGATCTTATGTACCGTTCGATACAATGATTCCCAATATCACAAGGGAAATCATCCCATACCTTACTTATTCTAGTAAGCCTTGGTAATATCAATGCTAAAATAGATTTTCATGCATTCAATTCATAATGCAATAATTCATATCATGCTTATATTCATAAAATAGGTTTATATACTACAATGCCATACATAAGACCAAAATAGAAATACTCACAAAATTACAGAATTTGACTAAGTTCACAATATCTATACTTAGTCAAATTGTCTAACACTTTACTGCACACTTTCTACAGAACAAGCAACTCACTTGTCTTGCTATCCATTATTTCAATTCATCAATTTCATCTACAATTTTCTGCAATTCAACATTGTCAATCATCCATAAATGATTTTTAATCATAAAACACAAAAAATAGATCAATACACCACCCAAATGGATTCCCAAAACCCTCATCTAGCAAGGCTTGGAAACCCATTCCCAATCATGGAAAATCCGTCCATTTACCATAAAATTAACCACAAAACAACAAGGAACCACTTACCTATGGTTTCTTCCAACAATCTCACCAATTTCCAGTTAAAACCCTCTTTCCCTAGCTCATAATCTAGCCATGGAAAACATGCAAATCTCATTTATAATGCACAACTTGAAGAGAGGAATTCAAAAATAAAACTTTTAGCTAAAAAGGAGCAATCCTTACCTTGGATTTGGGCTGCCCTAGCTCGTTCCCCTTCTTCTTCTCTCTTTTCTCCGGGGTTCTTCTAGTTATTTATGGTGCAAATGAGCCAAAAAGCTTAGGTTTTGGCGTTAAAAAACCTATAAACCGCCACACCGACCTATTAAAAAAATAGTCTTGCCCTTTGGGAGCGCGCTTCATGCTACCCCAAAACTGATTTTTTTTTGGAAATCCCGTGAGGAGCATGCTTCTCCTTTGCTAGGAGCACACTTCTCTATTAAGGAGCGCGTTTCTCTGAACTTTTTTGAATTTTTTTTTCTCGGGTCTATCATAGGAGCGTGCTTCTCTCCTTAGGGAGCGCGCTTCCTGCATTCAAATCTGAAATCTTCACTAAGTATTGGGTTCCAATGCTATGTCCAGGGTCCCGGTACATCAACCACCCTAGTAAACACATATTCACCATATCCTAAGGTCATGTACATACGTATATGCATAAAAATATGCTTAATAATATGTATAAGTCAACATACAAGTTTGACTCATACATACAGGGCGTTACATAAGTAGTTTTCCTGCTTTAAGGAACGCGTTCTTGTGCCTCAGTGTGATATTTTTCTATAAATACTACATTTGCTCATTTGAAAAGAAACTTTTGCAAAACCTTGAAAACTTGTGCATTTTTCATCTTAATCTTTCTACAAGCCCACAACAAGTTCTTGAGCTATTTTAAATCTATTTTATAGCAAAAGTTCATGTACCTTTTTTCATGTGATTCATACTTCTTAAAAGTTCTCCAAATCTTTCAAAACTTTGAGAAACTCGTATGTTTTCATTGAGCAAGTGTTCAAGACGTTTTTGAGTGTTATCTACACATCTTGTTGAGTCTTGATCAAGTTTGAACGTAGTATCTCTCATTCAACATCACTCTTGAAGAATCATTAGCCTTCAACCTTACCCAAGTGGGGTAAAATTTCTCTAACTTGATTCTTGTGATTTTGTTTGAGCAAATTAGTTTTATGCTTAAATTAATATCTTGTAAACTGATTTCATCTTGATTATTGAGTATGAAACTCTAGTTTGATCTTTATATCATAATATCTTGTTTAGTGATTTTATAAATATTTTATGGTATTAATTCATGTGTTAAAGTTATATTATATTGAATCGACTTCATAGATCAATACTTGGTTTGCTTGATTCTTGATCTTAATCATTTATTCATTTAGAATCATCAAGTTTTGATCATCACTGCATATTGATTCTTGTGCTTTCAAAATATCATTGTTAGAATCAATATATTGTTACATGTGCATAATCGATTCTCGGTTTCATATCATACATATTTGAATCGATTGCATTTGAGAAAAAACCATTTCAACACATCGCATCATTTAAATCATTGTGGTTGGAATAGTAGTGTATACTCAATCAAGATTGTAAACTTTATATTGTTGAGTGTGTTGTAGAACACATATCTATCATTTGTGATCTTGATGTATCATTGACGTGTTTCTCAACTTGAGATTTATACCATTTATTGTACGTCTTGTAACCATGCCCTTAAGTTGGTTACTGTGTGGCTTTTTAGCCAAACCCTGGTATAGGCTAGAGTGTGGCTTTCTAACCAAGCCCTTGTGTAAATTAGCGTGTGTGGCATTTTAACTAAGCCCTTGTGTCGGTTAGTGTAAGGCTGTGAGTTAAGCCTTTGTGTTGGCTTTTGTAAACGGCTTCTAGTCATGCCCGTAAGTTAACTAGCCAATAGTGTATTGAGAAATCTTGATCATGGTGATTGGGTAGTGGACGTAGGTTCAAGGAGAACCGAACCACTCTAAAGCTTTGTGTCCATTTATGTTTTCTGCATTTGTTTATTTCAATTGTTACCTTTTGTGCACTTTAATTTTTTTAATTATATTAACCGAAAGGTAACACAAAAATTTGCCAAGTCTGATTTACCCCTTCCCCTGTAATGCCCCAAAAGTCTTTTCATCTAACCCATAACCCATTTGTATTTTGCACGAACTCTGTGTATTTGTTTGATATATATGTTTGTGTATTTGATGTTTGATAATGTATATAAATGTGTGCATTATAAATTGTATATGGGCCATGTTAAATAAAAATATAATGCATGTGTTATTATTTATGCATGGGCCCATTAAATTATGAATTGATATAGGTTATGATTGATTGAATAAAAGGATTAATGAGAATACAAATTTGGTGTATTAGATGGATTGGACATTAAAATACATGGAAGCACGAGATTGGTTAAAGTACATGTGGTTGGTATGAGAAATATGAGACCAACACATGTCAAGTTGGTGCATGAGAGTGAACAAGTGTTCCATGCCCCATTTCTCTTCCCCAACACATGTCAAGTTGGTGCATGAGAGTGGACAAGTGTCCCATGCCCCCATTTCTCTTCTCCAACACATGTCAAGTTGGTGCATGAGAGTGAGAAGTGTTCGATGCCTCACTTCTCTTCTCCAAGGATGTCCTAGAAAGTGAGATGGGGGGGGGGGGGGGGGGGGGCGGGGAAGAAGAGAAAGGAGAAGAGGAGAAGAATTGAGGGGTTTTTGATGCCCTAAGGAATTTCATGCCAAATCTTCAAGTTAAGGTATGACTTTTTAGTATTTTTCTTTCCAAAATCACTCTCTAATGTGGTTATGTGCTCTAGAATGGTATAACGTTCATGTTATGTGGCTATTGTATGTGTTGACCTAGACTTGAATGGGTTAATATATTGTATTTTATGAACCCTCGTGTTGAATGGAAGCCATTGATACCATTTTCCCCAATTTCTCACTAAGATTTGGGGGAGCTCCTTGTAAATGGACCTACCTTTGGTTCATGGCCTTAGACCTTTCCAAATAGCTTGCATGTCAACTATGTTAGGCTTATGGATGATAGGAGTTGATTCATGTATTTTGTTAGAGATTTTCATGGTGAAATCATAGGGCTTGGTTCAAATGGCCTTTACTTGGTTCATTGACCTAGAGTTGAGATTATGCCTTGCATGTCAACTATGTTGACTAATAGGCCTTGTTGATGAATCCTTGATGCTAAATCAGTGGATTAACATGGCTGAATATGGTGACATTGTGTAAATTGGCAATATGGCCTAGTATGGGAAATTCTCATATTTTAGGGTTTTTGATGCCTTTGACCTTAATACATGGAATTGATGCATTTTATGTCTAATTGAGTATGATTAGAGTTGCTTGTGCTATTAATTGATTAGTGGTGACCATGTCATGGGTTAGGCCTATATATGATTAAATTCTCCAATTTGGGCATGTTTATGCATAGAGATGGAAAATAAGTATTTTTGATGAATTGAGTGATTCATGAGAGGGAATTAGGCATTTGAGGCCTATGACATGTATTTTTGGGTTGTATGTGGTAATTATATGGGATTTAGGCCTATTGTTTATATGTGGGCTGATTTAAGGTTGATGTACATGTCTATGTGGTTGAACATAGGAATTTGATATATGTATGGGTGATGATGATTATTTTAGGATCTTGATTTTGGTTGATTCGGTTTGGTTACCATGTGTGGTTAGATATTCTCGTGAGGTTTGGTTGTGAGTAGACTTCATTTATGTTTAAATCTCTTATGTCATATTATCAATTATATCGTATATGATTTGAAAGCATGAATGTGTTCTAATGGTTTGAATGATGCATTGATTTGAGAAAAACCTTATGACCTTGGCTTCACTCATCTATCTGGCTAATATGAAGACTTGACCTTGTCATAAGAGGGTTTTAGAAAGAAAACATTTGGGGATGGGAACGTTACGGTGAAATATACGTGCACTAGTTACCTCAAATGAATATGATTGGTGATGGGAACGGTACAGTGAAATATATGTGCACTAGTAACCTTAATACATATGGAATGTCGAATCGAAATGATAGGTTTTTACTTACATCGTACTATTATAAATGTTTGTTATCTATATGTTATGAGTTTTAATCATTATGCACATTAACATGATATTTTATTGATTAGTATTGATGACATATTTGAGTTCTATTCACTGGGCACCATTGGCTCATCCTCATTTTCCTCTTTCAGGTTCTTCTGTTTAGGACAAGGGCAAGGGAGTAGTCATCTCTTGAGGACCTTGCTGGCGTAGAGTTTAAGGCCTCAACGTAAGTTAAGAGGCGTTTTTGGTGAACTTCATTTTAATTATGATGTATTCTTATTTTGGACTATGTAATTATATCATTTGTCACATTTGAAGTATTTGGTGAGTTGGGTTCTTGTTAGTTAGACTATGTGGCCAATATGACGGTTGATTTTTGGTACCTATGGTTTTTGGACCTATATATGTATGTCCATCTTGATGGACTGATGGGTTATGGCTTTATGTATGGATTATTTGTGGTTTCATCTTGATGATTTTCTTAAACGGTAGAATTGTACAAGTTATGTTTTAGTTTTGTATAAGGCTCGTAGGGTCTCAACCGCCTCACACGGGTTGAGGGTGGTTGGAGATGCCTATGCCGGGTATCTCGCCCCAGTATTTCGCACGCCGTCCTGCCGGCATGGTGGTCCAGGGTGTGAGGTCGCCACATCCCCCCTCTTGGACTATAATACTGGGCCAACAGTTATCATTATGGAAATTCTACAGAATGAGAATGGAGTCTATATGAAGATTTCTATGGTGGGGAATGGACAGGCCTATGCAGTCTTCGTCCCCAAGGAACCCAAAGACACTAGTTGGGATAGTTTGGGTAAATGCATTTTTAATGCAATGCATGGCGACACAGTTAAATCGTCGAACTTAAAGAAGGGGCCCATGGTTCAAACTGCGAACAATGGCGGTGGTAAACGCATAGAATCCTCCTCTCAACAAAAAAAAAACAACTGGTTACAATTCTCATGATAATTTTTGGTTGGAAAATGTCGTGGTCTTTCAGAAAACCTTTACGGTTACTCGCTAGAGTAACGTTCATGAGATGATTACTAGTGTTGCCAAACGTGATCTTTCCTTGGCGTTGATGTCGGATGATAGAGCAGTGTTATGGTGTAACGACACGGAAGAAAGGAAGTTATTACTTGGAAATAGTTGGCCAACGAGCTTACAAGCTCTCGCATGGAATACAAAACTCCAATAGAACAAGAGGAAACTGAGATGTTCGAGAAACTGGGTCGGCATAGAATGTCTGCTGTTGGAGAAATGGAACTCTGGTACCTTTAAAAAGATTGACGACTTTTGTGGAGGTCGACGTTGAAACTGTGAATTTCTCCTTCCTCAGATATGTAAAGATTCGACTTAAAGGCGATGAGAACAACTACATCCCTGAATACCCCACTGTTAAGCTCGCTGGCCGTCGGCGGAAGAGGGCGGCAAACCTGGGGAGCAAATCAAGAAAATCTAGTCGTACACAGTATGTTGAAAAGACTGCTACTCCAAATCTGACGGATATCAGGGTTCGAGGTCATCCAACAAATGTGGTTTCAACAAATATTTCAAAAGGTGGTAAATGTGCCTATAGCGTGGCAGAGCATACTGAAATTTTAATAGAAGTGTCCACTTCTATGAAAGACACAGATCTTGTACCAGCTTGCCAAAAGGTAACTTTGACAAAATAGGTGGGTCATTCAGATTGAGGTAAATTGAGGGTGGTGGAGATGTCAAATAGACATCAATCAGGTTGTGTAGCCTTTCATGAATGGGGTTCGAAGTCGATAGTGGATCGGGCTGATGAACTCAAGACCAAGACTTCGTACGTGGGTGGGCCTCCCATTGGGGTGAATAACCAAAAACATGAGCAATCTCTTTCGTCTCAGCACACGACCCAGTCCACCAAGAAAATGAATATCTCGATCAAGAATTACGTAGGGCGCCCAGTTGCGATTAGAAAACCAAAATTCACATACTCCAACACGTCTTTGGTCGACAAATCCTTTCGGAGGGCGACATGGTGCTGTTGGAGGAGAAAATTAATTGTGTCGTGCAAAAGAAACTCTGGGGCTCCAAGGCGAAGCAAGTGGAAAGTTCTACGAAGAAGGTGACAACCAACTTGCCAATCCCAAGGCGAAGGGTTATCTGCAGATCGGGGGCGAATAAAATGGGGCAAAAGAGGCCTCAATGTTGTAAGGGGATTCTTCAAGATGACACTGATTTTGGCCAAAACAGGGAGGCGAACAATGATACCTCTGTGGCAAAGTTAGCGGCGATGTGACAGAAGCAGAGGAAAGAGAGACGATTGGCAGTCCAAAACTACATCATGAGTCTCATTGATGGGGAAGACAAAAATTTCGCGAAGGTTGAGATTGAAAAGTGGTTAGATGTGGATCACCAAAATTGGGGCAACGGACTTTCAAACGTGGACATTGGTTCTTCTGATAATGAATGTTGCGGCAGCCGTCCGGATTGAGCACAGGATGTGGAGTTGACAGGCTCCATTTTGGATCTATAGGACGTTCATTCTTCTACTCCTCAAATTCCTAAGGTATGTGCTGAAGTTTTTTTTTAATGGTCTTCTTGAGCATTCTAATGTTTACGATCCAAGCACATTTGTTACACCTCAATTGCTTTCTAACCCAAATCCAAGCTTAAAACCTGTTCCTACCACCCAGCCAATTGAAAACCACAGAGCCATAGGAACATTAGATAACTTGAACTCCCAAGTGGTGGTTTTTGGTATTCTTCCTACGGTCTCGACCATTCAAAATGTTGTGAAGGTTGTTGAAGTAGGAACTCAGACAATGGGAAATTATTGAATTGTTTTGGGTAATGAGGTCGAGAGGGAACAACCAGTGAATTTAGGATCTGCCACTAAATTTGTCGAAGTCATCGCATCATACATATACAGTATGAATGTGTCAGTGTTTAATCTGTCGCCTAAGAACACTTAGAATGCTGGTGATAACAATGTTTCCCAATGAAGATTATCTCCTGGAATGTACACAGATGCGGCTACAACCGCAAAAGAAGTTTGCTTAAGAACGTAATATGTTCAGTGAAGCCTGATATAGTAGTTTTCCAAGAAACAAAGAAAGAGAAGTTGGATAGTAAACTAGTGGGTGAACAATGGTCTTCGAGATTCAAGGAATGGGTGGTTATGCCTGCGACAGGCACGACATGGGGTATGTTGGTGGTGTGGGACTGTCGAAGTGTCAAGGTGACTCAAAAGTTGGTTGAAGTTTTTACAATGTCTGTACAAGTGGCAGGGGATAACAATGATAGTTGGTGATTCATAGGTGTGTATGGTCCATCGAGGGCATCGAAAAGGGAGAGTTTTTGGGTCGAGATTGTAGGTCTTAGTTCTATTTGTGGGGATAAATGGTGTTTGGGTGGTGATTTTAATATTGTCAATTTATACATGAGAAAATCAACAGTCATAGGTTGACACAGAGCATGTAGGTGTTTGGTATTTTGATTTCTGAACTAGAGCTTAAGGATCCCCCATTAAGGAATGCTAATTGTACTTGGTCAAACTTTAGGGAGGTTCCAACTTGTTGTAGATTGGATCGCTTTCTTTTCACGGCAGCATGGAGATGATTTATCTGAGAGTGCGACAGGAGGGCCTTCCTAGGAGCACATAAGATCATTGTCCAATTTTTCTTGATACTGGACAATGTTCATGGGGTCCAGCTCCATTCCGTTTCGAGAATGTATGGCTTCAACAAATGGACTTTGGGTACAATTGCAAAATTGGTGGTATTACGCACAACTACATGGGCAGGAAGAACACAAATTCATGTTGAAGCTTTCGGAGGTTAAGGCGAGAATCAAACAAGGGATAAAGTTTTTTATAGTTCTCTTAAGATCAAAATGAGAGCTTTAGAAGACTTGATTGGCTACCTCGACGGTAAGGAGAGTCTGGTTGGGTGGTCGAATGATATGGTACTCATGAGGAATCAAGCCAATACAGAATTATCTGATATGGTTCTTAGAGAGAATAAAGCTCTAACACAAAAAATGAAACTAAAATGGATCAAGGAGGGAGATATAAATTCAGGTTTTTTCCATAGATTGCTCAATGGCAGACAAAGGAAGAACTACATTTCAAAGATTGAATTAAGGGATGGGCCTTTGGTAACATCAGAAGTTGACGTTGTAAAGGAGATAGTAGCATTTTTAAAAAACTATATGACTCTTCTACAATACAATCATGAGACATAGATGGGTTAGTGGTGAAGATGTGGAGTTATTAGAGAAGCCTTTTGTAATGCCCCGTATGTACGAGTCAAACTTGTACGTTGACTTATACATATTATTAGGTATATTTGTTCACGTATACCTATGTACATGGCCTTAGAATAGGTTGAATGCATGTATTTTAGGGTGGTAGTTGTACCGAGACCCTAGACATAACATTGAAAACCCAACACTTAGTAAAATTTTCACCTGGAGCTTTGAGAAGCGCGCTCCAGGGGTGAAACCCGAGAGCAATATTTTTTAAATTTTTAGAGATGCATGCTCTTAAGGGGGAGAAGCGCGCTCCTCTCGAGATCTAGTGGAAAATTGGTTTTCGAGGCAGCAAGAAGCGCACCACCTAAGGGGAGAAGTACACTTCTTTACAGGCCTGATAATTTTTTTAAATGGTCGGTGTGGCGGTTTGCATGTATTTTAACGTCAATTTTTGACCTTTCTGACTCATTTGCACCTGGAAAGACTGGAGAGGAAAGAAAGAAAAGAAAATGAAGGAGCTAGGGCTGCCAAATCCAAGGTAAGGATTGGTTTTTTGAGCTAAAAACTCCATTTTTTGAATTCCTCTTTTCAACTTGTGCAACATAAGTGAAAATTGTGTGATTTTCATGGTTAGATTGGGAGATTTGAAAAGTGGGAAATCATATGTAAAAGATTCCTTGTTGATTTGTGATTAAATTGACGGTAAAAGAGGTGATTTTCCATGGTTGGAAATGTGTTTTCAAACCTTGTTGTAAGAGGTTTTAGAAACAATTTTGATGATGTTTAGCTGTGCATTTTGATTTGAAATTGATTATGGATGATTGACAATGTTGAATTGCTGAGATTTGTGGATGAAATTGATGAATTAATAATTGGACAGCAAGACAAGTGAGGTGTTTGTGATGTGCAAAGTGGAGTATTTGGACAATTTGGGCTAAGTGTAAAGGAAATGTGGACTTAGACAAATTGTTGTGTTATTGTGAGTATTCTTATCCTTGGTTTTATGTGTAGCATAGTATTAAATAAACTCTGTTTTTATGAGCTGTTAGCATGTATGTTTTCATTGCTTTGCATTGTTTCTAGAATGCATAAATCTTTGTTTTGAATATCGAACATACTTAGGCTTACTTGATGTAAGAAAAGTATGTGATCATCTCTATTTGGGTAAGTCTGTAGACGAGGCCCTGGAATGATCAAAATGGAAGGTTAGGTGAGATAAGTTCTCTTTATGAATGCATAGTAAGGAAACAAACTTACTCATACACCTGATTGAGAGTGAATGGTCAGATAAATTGAGTTCTTCCTATGATTGCATAGTAGGGGTACAAACTCACTTATATACCTGATGGTGAGGATTTGCTATTTATGATATGTATTGAGTGGCGAAAAGTGTATTTGAATCATGATTTGCTATTTATATGTGATTTGCATATCGGTTTATATGGTTTTACATGCCGCGATTTTATATGAATGCATATATAATGCCATTGGTAGATTACTTACCGGGCTTGTTGTAGCTCACTCCACTCCCTTTTTCTTTTAGGTGTTAACTACAAAGGCAAGGGCAAGGCTCCAAAGAGTTGACCTAAGCTTGTATGATTGTTGATGTGAGTATGTGTACAGGGAAATGGGTTTGTGTCCCTCATTTTGGATATGTACATGTATATAACATTAAACTATGTATATAATAGTTAGTGGGTTGTATATATATGAAAGTGATACAGGTGAAAGATATTAGAAGATGTATGTTAGACTATGATCTTAATATCATGTATATAATGTGTACGGTTTTGAGACTTTGGAATATATAGAAGTCTTGTGAATATATGGGAATGATGTGAGATGTGAAATAAAAATGGAATGTTTTGATTATATGATATGGAATGGAATATATGGGAGGTTGTGGAATATCAAGTGTATGTGGAACCTCAGATTTATGAGGAGGTTCTGTGAAAAAAATTTAGTGAATTTTGTATTATTTCTTAAAGGAAGAGGCTGACAGGGTATCATATACATCTATGTATGACATATATGGTAATTTATGTCGGTCGTGACATCACCCTACGGAGGGGGTCGCGACACCTTTTGAAGTAGAGGAGGTACGAACAACTATTTTTGATAGTGAAAACGATAAGGCGCCTGGTTCTGATGGTTTCACTTTGGCTTTTTATCAGAAATTCTAGGGGAGTCTAAAAGCTAATCTTATGAAAATGATGGAGGACTTATATCACCATGGTGTTATGAATATTAAATCAAATGAGACGTATATATGTCTTATTCCAAAGAAGTTGAACTCTTGGAAGAATTTAGACTATAGGCCCATCAGTTTGGTAACAAGTCTCTATAAGATCATACTCAAGGTCTTGTCGAATAGACTGAGATCCGTATTGCACAAAACAGTCTTGGAGATTCAAATATGCTTTCATTCATGGTAGACATTTTTTTTATTCAGTGTTAATTGCAAATTAGGTTATGGAGGACTATAAAAGAATGAGACTTCTTGGGGTGGTTTTTCAAGGTAGATTTTGCAAAAGCCTATGATTCAGTTGACTTCGAATTTCTGGATTTTGTAATGCAGAGGAAGGGAATGGGGTGCAAATGGAGGAAATGGATTAATGGCCGCTTAAGATCACTGATTTACTTTGTAATTGTGACGCCCCGAAAATTATTTCATCTAGCCCATAACCCAATTGTACTTTGCCCAAACTCTATGTGTTGCCTTGATATGGTTGGTGTTTGTTTGATGGTTGTTTAATGTTTGTATAGTTGATGCTTGATATGTATATAAATATGTGTATTATAAATTGTATATGGGTCATGTTAAATTAAAGTATAATGCATATGTTATTATTTATGCATGGGTCCATTAAACCATGAATTGATATGGGTTAGGATTGATTGAATAAAAGGATAAATGAGAATGAAAATTTGGTGTATTAAATGGATTGGACATTTAAAATACATGAAAGCATGAGATTGATTAAAGTACATGTGGTTGGTATGGGTAGTATGAGACCAACACATGTGAAGGTTGGTACATGAAAGTGGACAAGTGTCCCATGCCCACTTCTCTTCTCCAAGAATGTGCTAGAAAGTGAGGTAAGTGGAGGGAATCCAAGAATGTGCTAGAAAGTGAGGTGAGTGGAGAGAAAGGAAAAAAAAATAAAAGAGAAGAAGAGAAAGGAAAGAAGAAGAGAAAGAAAGAGGGAGTTGCAGGAGGAAAATCTCTGCAATGTTTTCATCAAAGAGCTGGATCTTCAGGATATATGGTCAGATTAAGCTCAAATTTTGTCATCAAGTTCATAGCTTATGGTTCTGCATTCTGAACGGTGTAGATCTTGATTTGAGGTTTCTTCTAAGAGATCTAACCTCTCAAACCAAGCTAGTTGGAAAGTCTGGATTTCTCGCGCCGTATCGCTCAAACTTATAGATCTCCTGAATCTACCGTTGGATGGATATAAAATTTTGGTATGTAATTTACAACTGATATTTATGCATTATGAACGGTGGAGATGTTTATAAGTTAAGTATGTTGTGTGATATAGTCATCTGAGTTTGAATATTTGCAGCTAGAAAGGAGAAATTGTCTGATTAGAGACTTGTTCATCAAAGATACTTATCTTTTCGGTCCACCGTTGGATTGGGCTGATATTTGGACAAAAGGTTTGTTTCTTTACATAATTCAATCTGTACGGTTGATTTTGTGATTAAATATTTCTGTTTGTAGATTGATACATCTGAACAGAATATTAAATGAAGAATTGGTAGGGTTGCTTGTATTAGACCCAAATTTAGAATATGAACTTAGACCTTTCCAAATAGCTTGCATGTCAACTATGTTGACCTAGTTGCCATTGTTGATGAACCCATGATGCAAAATCAGTGATATACATGGCTGAACATGGTGACCTTGTGTAAATCGACAATATGGCCTAAGTATGGAAAATTTCATATTTTAAGGCTTTTGATGCTTTTGGCCTAGAATCATTAAATTGATGCAACTTATGTTTAATTAAGCATGATTAGGGTTGATTATGCTACTGATTTGGTGGTTGTGACCATATCATGGGTTAGGCCCACTTGTGATCAAGTGACGCAATTTGGACATGTTTATGCCTAAGGAATTGAAAATCAGTATTTTTGATTAATAGAATGGTTTATGTATGAGAACTATGCATTAGAAGCCTAAGTCATGTGATTTGAGTTGAATGATGGGATTAGATGGGATTTAGGCCTATTGTCTATATGTGGGCTGATTTAGGGTTGATGTGTAATGTCTATGTGATTGAGCATAGAAATTGATGTATGGTAAGATATTGATGAATGTTTCAGGATCTTGATGGGGTTGATTCGGTTTGGTGGTCGTGTGTGGTTAAATACTCTCGCGAGGCTTGGTTGTGAGTAGACTTCATTTATGATTATATCTTTTATGTCATCATATCACTTATATATATTGTATGTTGAAAGCATGAATGTGTTCTAATGTTTTGAATGATGCATTGATTTGAGAAAACCTTATGACTTTGGTTGGGCCCATCTATCTGGCTAATAGGGGGACTTAACCTTGTCATAGGAGGGTTTTAGGAAAGGAAATGATTGGGGTCAACGGTATGGTGAAATAGACGTGCACTAGTAACCCCAAATAAACATGATTGGGGTCAACGGTACGGTGAAATAGACGTGCACTAGTAACCCAATGCATGTGGAATGTGGATCCAAATTGATAAGCTTTTACTTGCATCGAACTTATTATAAATGTTTGATATCTATATGTTATGAGCTTTTAATCATGCTACACATTGACATGCATACATGATATTTATTGATAAGTATTGATAGCATATTTGAATTCTATTCACTGGGCACCGTTGGCTCACCCTCATTTTCCTCTTTCAAGTCCTTCTGTCCCGAATAAGGGCAAAGGAGTAGTCATATCTTAAGGGCCTTGCCTACGAGAGAATTCAAGGCCTCGATGTGAGTTGAGAGGCATTTTGATTGAACTGTGTTTTAAATTATGAAGTATTATATTTTGGATTATGTAATTATAACACTTACCACATTGTAGTATGGGTGAGTTGGGACTTGTTAGATAGACCATGTGGGCATATGACGGTTTTTATTTGTACCCACAATTTTGGACTTTATGTGTATGTCAATTTTAATGGACTGTAGGGATTATGATTTTATTTACGGTTCATTTTTATGGATTATCTCTTGTCTTGGATGATTAATACGGTTGGTAGTTTTGTTTAGCACCTTTTGATATTATGTCGTTGTTTGAGATAAGGCTCGTAGGGTCTCAACCACCTCACGGGAGTTGAGGAGTGGTCGGAGATGCCTACGCCGGGCGTCCCGCCCCGGCATTCCGCACGCTATTCCCTACGGGGTTGGTGGTCCGGGGTGCGGAGTCGCCACAGTAATGGTCAACGATAGGCCAAAAGGAAAATTTCTTGCGAAGAGGGGCTTGAGACAGGGTGATCTTTTATCCCCTTTCCTTTTCACTTTAGTAGCTGACGTGCTGAGCAGATGAATGAGAAGGCCTATAGATTCGGACGTGGTGAAAGGATTTCAGGTTGGTAGGTGTCCAGTAAATATCTCACACCTATAATATGCGGATGACACACTTTTCTTCTTACATGGGGATGAGGAGAACATAATTGCAGTAGTTCGCATTCTGCAACTCTTTTGTCAGATGTCCGAGATGAAGATTAATATGAGTAAATGCCAGATGGAGGAAATTCATGTGGACAGTGATTTGTTACTCGGGGTGGCTAATAGGATTGGATGCCTAATTGGTAGTTGGTCTCTTAACTACCTCGGTCTGCCGTTGGGAGGTAATCCCTTGGTCAAGAGTTTCTAGAACCTAATAGCGGAAAATATATCAAAAAAACTAGATGGTTCGAAGCATAGTCTCATCTTAAAAGGTGATAGATTGACTCTCATCAGAGCGACGTTTTCTGCTCTTCGAACCTATTTCTTGTCAATGTTCAAAATTCCTGAGGGGTTGTA
Organism: Paratinospora sagittata; assembly: GCA_035771175.1. NCBI lineage: Eukaryota > Viridiplantae > Streptophyta > Magnoliopsida > Ranunculales > Menispermaceae > Paratinospora > Paratinospora sagittata. The sequence goes on along the minus strand of CM069592.1, from coordinate 23,938,012 downwards.
AAGGAGATCGAGAAGATAATGCACTCATTTGTATGGAAAGGTGCAGATCATGAACAAAACTGTCATTTGGTGAATTAGAAGATAGTGCAACTTCCCATTCACGGAGATGGGCTAGGAATTGGAAATGTGGATATGAGGAATGTGGCTTTGGCTTCGAAATGGCTGTGGAAATTATCTCAGGGCTAGTTCTCGTTGTGGGCCCGCATGATAAAAAATATTCATGAGGGAGAACGTGCGAAATGGATTATCGAAATTTCACCCAATTCCTCATTTAGGAGTCCATGAAAATTTACCTATTCGTTATCCCCTATTTTCGTGCCCCATATATCTCCATGTGTTGGTAATGGCTTGTTTTTTAGGTTTTAGGAGGATGCTTGGTGTGGTGAGGTTGCATTTATGCATAGATTCACTCGCTTGTACCAATTGTCATATCTCCATTTTTCTCCCATTTCGGCATTCGCCTCCTGTGATAATGGTGGCCAATTACCAACTTATCATTGGGATTTACACTTGATCAGAGTCCCCACCTCTAGATCTCTTGACCAGCATAGGGAGTTGTTATCTTTACTTTTTTCCCCTAGTCTATCCCAAAATGCTGATAGTTTCAAATGGACTTTTTCATATTTGGGGTCCTTTTCATGTAAGTCTTTCATGGAATTCTTAAATGATGGCCCTCCCCACCCTACCGCTTTTGTTATACCTTTTATCTGGAAGTGTCATTCAAAGTAAAATTCTTTGGCTAGACTTTAGTGAATCAAAAACTAAATACTACAGATGTGTTGGAAAAAATATTTCCAATCATTACTTATCTTTAGATTGTTGTTTATTGTGTGTAAAGTTGAATCTTTGGAACATTTGTTTGTTTTTTGGTGAGAAAACTAGAGGAGTGTGGCAAAGATTGCATACTTGGTTTAGAGGGAACTTCATTGTCCCTAGTTCTTCTATGGAGTGTTTTTCTCTGTCGACTTTATTGAATAATAGACGTTGGACAAAAATTGGAAGAATCATATCATTTGCCACTTTGTGGGGAACATGGCTAGAGAGGAATAGAAGAGTTTTCCAAAACAAAGCAAAAGATATATGGGCTTATGGGAGGAAGTTCTGTTGTTGGCAACCAGTTGGGTGGCGGTGTCAAAGTGGGCAGGTGGTTTCTCGGGTAGTGAGTGGTATAGAAATTGGGAAGCGTGCTACTTTCACGAAGTTTGAGTTTTAGTTGGTTTACATAGTGTTGTTTGTGCAGGTTTTTGTTTTATTGTAACTTGATACTTTTTACTTAAAATCAATACAAAATACTTGTTTATGCTGTAAAAAATAATAATAATATTTATGCTGAAAGATTGAAGACTTTGAGAGCTAGCCGTGTTGATTGGTGATTGGGAAAAAAATGGCTTCCACAAGTATGATTTAATTATTCTATTTGATGATTTATTTATTTATTTTTTTGAAGAAAAATGAATCACTTTCATTGATTAAAAGATAACAAAACAATGTCTCGAGGGAAAATATGAAGTAGCCAAGGAGGAATGTCTTCAATCCAAACTAGAAACTCATCCACTAATAGGCCATGCTTAGCTAAAACATGAGCTGAAACATTGCATATGTGTGGGATGTGGTTGAAGCCTTTAACTAGATCGCATCCTGAGGCTTCTAGGATATCTCGAACAATCAGTTCCATCTCTGGTCCTACTTGTGATGGATTGTGAATAGCTTTAATGAGCTCAGAGGAGTCTAATTTTGCCTAGATAGGTTTGTAAAAAGATTCAGCTGCCAATATGATCTCCTCTCTCATTCTAAGACATTCATGGCAATGCACACCGATGTCAACATCGATATCTTCTTGGATGCCGCTAACATAACCTTGCCTTTATCATTCTGGATAATGATGTCAATGCCAATCAAATGTTGCTCCTTGTCGATCGCTGCATCTACATTAAGCTTGAACTACCAAGCTGGGGCGGGGAATTCAACGCTTAATAGTTGTTGATGCCGTGGAAGTTGGAAATTGTTGGGAGCTGTCATCCTTCATTACTTATTTGTACTGGTGAGTGTATACCAATGCGTATTGGCCTAAATCATAACCTTGTTTATGTTGGTGCACCCAAGAAGGGGGTGAATTGGGCGTAAAACTTTTCTAATGACTTAGTGATATACATTGGTACATTGGAACTAAATGCACAAACTAACCGTAAAATAAAATGCATAACTGAAAACACACTAGAATTTATAGTGGCCTACGTCCACTGCCTAATCTCCCAATTAGGTTTTTTTCCATCCACTAACTGATTCTCTTACGGGTGAGAACCAACCCGTTATACATCCCCTTTTACAAGATCAAGGCAAACCTATCCTTTTGCGGGGTAAGGATGAACCGCATTTCTTTCTTCAGGGATGAGGTAAAACTCATGTTCCTTTTACGGGATAAGGAAGAACCGTTTTCCTTTTATGGGATAAGGAAGAACCATTTTCCTTTTACGGGATGAGGAAAAATCGTTTTCCTTTCACGGGATAAGGATGAACCGTTTTCCTACTTACAGGTGTGGATGAACCTTAACATGATTTTACCTTGAAATCATCAAGTGAACTACATTCACTTGTCCTGGTTATTTCAATCCAGAAACACACCAGCATTACAACACAATGATAATGTTGGTTCTAACTAAGTAAAACACTTTACAATTAAGCTCATGTGCATAGCATTACAAAGATGTATAAATTTGAATACGTAATGCTAAGAGACATATACTTAAAATCCTTTACCTTTCAATGTTCTGTATTGCTCAAGTGCAGTTTCAAAAAGTGTAAATGATATGTAAATCAATTAAGTGCTTCTTTGAAAACATAATGATACCATTGAAACATTGAAGTTGAAAATGCAGGACCAGTGTAAATCATAGACACAAACAACTTTCAAAATAGATATAGTATATGAGCATGAAAACTTCTGGTTTAGTATTCAGTAGTTAACACAACTACTGATATAGTTCAATACAGTACTTGAGATATGAAATTAAGTACAACTGTATCTCTCATGAACTATTTCTCAAATTCCTTCATCAGCATGATTGGAGTTAAGTATAAATTCAGGCTGAGAATTTGAGTAGAAACCAATTCAAAATAGATTTTCAAAGATAGAATATAATTGAAGCTCAATATGAAAATCTATTGACTAAGTAGAGTATCAGTGAAGAATACTTTGAAAACTTAGTACATTTGAAAAGCATTTTGAAAGATTAAACATCGACTAATATTCAAAAAAAATTTGGCACAATAAAAATTATCGACGAGTTGTTTGATTCAAAGCGTTGGTATTTATAGACCTAGTAGATAACAATCGTTAGACATTTGAAATTCAAATACAATGTTAACGTTTACACACAACGAGCAACTGCAATTTTGACTAGCATTCTGATTCTTTTCAGATTACATTAATAAGGAAAGTTTTAGAAAAACTTGATTCATGTATCAGGGAGGATCTTTGATAAATCTAAAAAGGACTCTGTGCAAATATCTGTTCTGAAATAGTAGACTGATATAGTGTACTTGTTAGAACAGTGGCGATTGTTGAATTAACGTCCTGATTCTGTAATCAGCGTCCTGACGCATAATATTAACTTTGTTGTTTTGTTCCTTGATGGCGCTCATTATTTATAAGCGTCCTGCTGAACAATGAAATAAGTGCGCTACTAACTCGTAAGCGTCCTGACTTTCTTTGCGACATAAGTGACTTAACCCTGAGGGCGCTAATGCACAGTTAGCATCTTGTTTTGTTTTAAAACAATTAAGTGCATGAGGGCGCTACTTTTCTGAGTAAACGACCTACCTTTTAAAACATAAAATACAACACGAGGGCGCTATAACTATGTAAGCATTCTATCATATTTAAAAACATTTGAAGAACAATACTAAGTACGTTGAAGGACAATCTGTCACGCTTGGGTTGCACACAGTGCCCCCTACCCAGGGTGATGGGTACCTCCTACTGAGCGTACCCCAGCCAAATGGCTCAGTGGTTACTCCAAGTGCGGATTCTAACTCCTTAAGGGGAGGTTGCGAGTTCGACTTGGGGGGGGCCTTTGTGGACAAAAAACCTCAGCGATACTAGACGATGTGTGCGGGCTGTGTATTGAGGTATAACAATATTATGTAGTATATAATGGCTGGGGTACGCTCGGTAGGAGGTACCTATCACCCTGGGTAGGGGGCACTGTGTGCAACCCAGGCGTGACAAAAAGGCCTTATGTATACATAAGGTCTTTTTGTCACACCCCAGTACACAGCACACCGCAATGTCTAGTACCTCTGGGATGTGATGAGTACCCCCGCAGGGGATTAGTGAATAATGTGGACAAATGATCCCGGGGGTACTAGACGCTGCGGTGTGCTGTGTAATGGGATGTGACAATATTATGTGGTATGTAATGGCTGGAGTACGCCCTGCGGGGGTACTCATCACATCCCAGGGGTACTAGACACTACAGTGTGCTGTGTACTGGGGTGTGACACAATCAACGTCCTAAAAGTCATTAAGTTGATTCCCAAAGGTGAGGGCGTTCCTATCCAGGTAGCGTCTTGATAGTTTATTCAACTTATAACTATCAGCGTCCTTAAAGATAAATTCTTTGAAGAACTTAAAATTTTTTCAGTAAGCTAATGCTGAGTCAGTGTCCTGACAACTTCAGAGGTTGACTAAAGGGAAGCCGCTACTTCTAAGTAAGCGTAATAATGAATCAGTTCAATTCAACCTTGAATGTGATCAGCGTCCTAATGAGTCATCAGCGTCATGACTTAACAAGTTCAGGAGAGTGCTGCTGAGTCATTAGTGCCTTGAAAGACTCTTGAAAAATAGTTTTGACTCGCGATTAAAAGTACGATGAATGCGAATAAAAACTCGATAAATTTCAAATTAAACATAGAAAATTAAATCATTTGAAATATCGTAAAGCATAAGATCAAAACATGCAAATATGCAAGTGATTTGTGCATGGTTCTGGAAAATGTTTAAGAAATATCGATTAGAGAAATATATACCTTAAATATTGTGTATTTCTCATTTTCTCATAATCTTTAAATCCAACTCTTCATTATGAGATCTTCGATGAACTTCGCATTAGAGTTGAATATCTTGAACGTTGATCGAAAGATGTTGTCTTGAAGCTTGATCGAATCGTTGGTGTGATGTGATCTTGAAATCATGATATGATATTTGAGGTCATTTGATTGAAATGATCTTGAACATCTGATATGACCTTGAGTTCCTTGATCGAATCATTCTTTGTCTTTTTGCTTTCCTAAGGTGTTGAGATAGGTTCTTGAATAAACCTTGTTGGCACCGAAAGTAATTTCGTTTGTGATCATCAAAATATACTTCATCAAGTATACTTAGGGACATGTTAAGTGATGAACCGCTTAGATTAACAGTTTACCATGTCCACCATGGAAGATAACATTTCGATTAGTCCATATTTGCCACAATAACATTGTTGCTAGCTCTCTCTCTTTAGTTCGCACCATAGGGTCGTTGTGAAGAAATCTTTGCAGCACCTCCCTCATATTCTCATTCTCGTTTGTTGATTGTATGCCAAGAATAAAGTCCCATGCTTTTTGGGCTTCACAGCAAGATGAAAATACATGTTGGATCGTATCAGAACCCTCGTGACAGACTACCCAGGTGCTCATGTTGGCAATCTTCCTACTTGCAAAGACATCACCTATTGGTATGCATTTGTGGATCAATCTCCAAAAGAAAATCTTGATTTTGTTTGGAATGTTTAGGTTCTAAACTAGTTTCCACCATTCATTAACTGATGCTTGGTTCGATGAAGAACCATGGTTGGTTTGGCCTCTAGCGAGTATGTAGCCATTTTTAACTGTGTATTCACATTTCTTCTCAAAATGCCATATCAATTTGTCTGGTGGTTTTCTGTAGCTAAGGGGGATGGACATTATCACCTCTACGTCTTCAGTTGAAAAATTGATGCTTAATTGGTTCATGTCCCATTGACCATCCTCTTTGATAAGATCAGCCACTCGAAAATTTTCAAGTGACATATTAGTGGTGATGGGGAGAAATGTGGCTTCTCTAGGAAGCCAAGGATCCTGGAAGACGCGAACATTTTCTCCATTGCCTATACACCATCGTAATCCTTTTTTGAGCAAATCACGACCCCATAATATGCTTCTCCATAGTAAGACGGCCTCGACCTTTTTCGTGCATCCAAGAATGATGAGTTGTGGTAATACTTGGCTTTGAGTACTCTTTCAACAAGTAAGCCTTCTCTTGTCATTAATCTCCAACCTTGCTTGGCCAACATTGATTGATTAAAACATTTCATGTCTTTGAAGCCAAACCCTCCCACATGTTTTGACTTTTCAGATCCTTCCATTTCTTCTAATGAATTTTCCCAGATGACTCAGTATCGCCCCACCAAAAGTTTGCCATGATACTCTCCAAGTTGGACCATATACTGTTTGGCAATTTAAAGCAACCCATGGCATATGTAGGAATGGCTTGAATGACTGCTTTAAGAAGCACTTCTCGGCCTCCAATGGAAAAAATTCCTTTCCTCCACCCATTGAGTTTTTTCCACACGCGATCAATAAGCCTGCTGAATGAACTCACCTAATGTCTAGAGACCACTGTAGGAAGACCTAGATATCTGGATTGGTGCCGTACTTTCGTGACTTCTAGGATTTGTTTAATGGATTATTTTATTGTTGTGGGAGATTTTTTGTCAAAACTAATCATATGGCTGGATGCTTTAGAGTACTCATTCAACAGGGACTTCAGAGCTATACATTTCTGACTAGAATCTTTAACAAATATGAGGCTATCATCAGTAAAAAAGAGTTTAGATATGGGAGGTCCCCCTCTACCCATGGACATGCCAGACATGTGTTTTTGAGCCTCAGCCGCATACAGGAGAGAAGAGAGGCCCTCTGCACAGATCAAGAACAAGAAAGGGGAGAGAGGGTCTCCTTACCTTAGACCATTCTTTAGAACTATGTTGCCAAACACCTCACCATTAACACCTATGGAGTATGACACCAAAGTTATGCTTACATTTTTTACATTTTTTTTTTTAAATCCCTCCTATTGACATTTGTTTATTTTATGGTCATTTGTAATAGCTTACACTTCATTATCCATGTTCACATTTTAAATAACTTTTCCTTTTTGTTTCTTGGTTTAGGTAGAAGTTGTGGATATGTGCATAAGTGCATCATAGGTACAGGTTGTTGATATGACAACTGATGTATTAGAAGTTGAAAAGAAATAATAATTTATAATGACATGGTTGTCAACATTATTTTTTGACGTTGGCACTCAATTTTTTTTAATATTTTAGAAATACGTAAAATACGTGCATTTTTAAAACATTCAAAGGAGGCTCAGTACTAGTGTCGAAAATGACGTTGACACATAACGTACATATAACATTACTCATTATTAAAATAGATTATAAATAGAGCATGCATGTAACTATGTATTAAATAGGATAAATTGAAAAATTAATAATGAAGCACAATTATCAATTGTGGCTAAGATTAAAAAACCGTGTTTATCACTAAAATCTATTGGCATTAAAAACTCTATAACCCTTAATTTTGAAGCATATTTTTTGAAAGACCTTTTGTCTTTCTAAAGAAAACTAAAATCATTAGGTCTTCCTCGCCACTTTATAATACAATATATTTAACAGCCCATTAATAATTAGAATCTGCATTAATAAATTTCACTAAACATGGGATTAATCAATTAAAGACATTATAATGCACTAGTAAATACAATAAAAAAAATTCATTAAAAAAAGACTCATTGAATATAAAAAATGGACCATTAAGATCTCTTGCCATTAAAAGTTCTTTAACCCATTTGGCGCATATTCTCCCATGAAAGATCTTTCTTCTATCAAAAAAATAAATCTAAGTTTCTAATGTTATTCTTTTCTACTTTAATACTGTTATGCACTGAACAACTTGTTAAAAAACATTTACTAATATATTGTTAAAGATATTATAACATACAAAGTCAAAAAATATTTTGATATTAATATTATGAAAAAATATTGTAGAAGATGTCAAAAATTAGTTTATATAATAAAAATCACAAATGATTGTTTAAAAAAAGAAATATTCTTATTATGCTTTAATTCTATCATTCACATCTTCACAAATTTATGTTTTTTGATGAATAATGAATTCTAAATACTAAATTTTTTTACTCCTTTATATCTCTTGGCTTTCAATTTTTATGTCTATATTTTTACTTAGACATAAAAATTACTTATCACAAACGAAATTACTTTCGGTGCCAAGGAGGTTTATTCAAGAACCTATCTCAACTCCTCAGGAAAGCAAAAAGCCAAAGAATAATTCGATCAAGGAACTCAAGGTCATATCATATGTTTAAGATCGTTTCAATCAAAGTACCTCAAATATCATATTATGATTTTAAGATTACATCGCACGAACGATTCGATCAAGTTTCAAAATAACATCTTTCGATCAACATTCAAGATATTCAACTCTAACGCAAAGTTTATCGAATATCTCATAATAAAGAGTTTAATTTAAAGATTATGAGAAAATAAGAAATACAAAGTATTTGAGGTATATCTTTCTTTAATAGATATTTCTCAAATATTTTTCAGAACCATGCACGAATCACTTGCATATTTGCATATTTTGATCTTATGTTTTATAATATTTCAAATAATTTAATTTTTTATATTTAATTTAAAATTTATCAAGTTTTTATTCGCGTTCATCGTAGTTTTTACTCAGCCATGCATACATACCGACTTTTATTTTTATTTTTTTTTAATTTTAAGAAGATAATTTATATTTTCTTAATTGTTGCTAATGTGAGAAGCTCTTTTTCTTTGTGGGGGTGGGGGTGGAAGGGCAGTATAGTAATTTCGTGAAAGAGGAGGTGCGAAAATAGAAGGGAACAAGAATTGCAGAGGGGGTGAGTCCGAACCGGATCGACTAAGGAGCGCACAAGGCCAAAGTCCGACTTTGATGTGACCCAACTCCCTCATTTTTATCATTTTATTTTATAATCTTTATTACGTCATCCGTATACGTAAATCCCTCCAACACCTTACACGATGGCTATGATGACGTAAGCCCTGGAAAATAGTTAGATTTAAAAAAAAAAAACTAGTTGGTTGCTCCCAGAGGCAAGAGAAGATTCCTACTGTCTAGCTGACGTGGCACACTGTCAGCCCACGCGCCAGAGAGTCATTGAGAAGGACATTGCGTTTGCCAGCTGGACTGTGGGCCCCACCTCCTCAAACTGCTCCTCAGTCTGTCTCTTTAATGTTAATGAACTCTCGGTAATACCCTTCAGTTTCACCTCCCCTCTTTCTTTTTATATGACTCAAATACCCTTTTTCTTTTCAACTCTTAAAATTCTCATTCTTTCTTTGTTAAGAGGGTATTATCGTCATAAATTTACTAATTTGATTGTTGGCAAGATTTAACAAAGATTGTGAAGAATTCCTCAAAACCGATGTCTGTATATGTCTTACAAGTCAATTCAATTTTGATTATTTGTTTGTTTTATATAAAAAGATTAGAAATAATGTATATATGTACGTTCTTCTTCATTCATTATTATAGCTTTTTCCTTATTTTATAATTATTACTATTAATGTTAGAATTTAGTAAAATGAATTAATTCTACAATTTCTATTTTTTTCAATTTTGGAAACAATTGTATTTTCTATGTGCATATACAATTAGTTTACTTAATTAATTGCATTTATTAGTTTTTAGTTTTTTTTTAGCTTTATTAATATAGATATGTCATATTTCATATTCAGTTCTCCCATTTAACGAAGGGTGCATTTAATATTCTTTTAACATTTTATATAGAAAAATAATGAAGGGACTTGATAACCAAATTCAGTTGTTGTATTCATGCCTCTAAGTCTTTGCAATCCTTTTATTTATTTATTTTTTGTTGTAACTCTAACCCCTTTTATTTATTTATTTTTTGGTAACTATATGAAAAAAATGATTAAAGTTTTTATTGAGGTTTCTAAGCCTTTTATAATATAATAAAAGGTACAAAGAGTGCACTTTTTTTTTTCTTAAAAAATGAGTTTAAATGAATAACGACTAATCATCAAAAGGATCACAACATATATAGTCATCCCTATATATCATGCCAACATAAAGCGCTAAAATAGAGCTATCTACATTTTGTGTTGGTGTTAGTTAACAAACTGTAAGTGCGCAGTTTCAAGTTTTAATAGTAGTGTTATGAATAGAGTTATCGTCCTTAAGAATTTTTATCCAATAATCATTAAGTATTGTAATTAAAATAACCTTAACTTTATTTAAAAAATTAAAATAAATAATTAATAAACTAAGCAACACAAAATAAATAAAAATAAATAACTCGAGATCAAATTGAGAAGAAATCAATGAATGAAGATTCTAAAGTTTCGATTTTACCAATCCATCAACTATGATTTTTCATGACAATTTATCATTAATTAACCCTCCTAGTTTATAAGCCAACAATCCTAATTTATCTAACTCTCTCTCCCGAGTGCGAGTCAGAAATATTCTTAAAATCAGATTTTGTTATCCCTATAAAAATCAAGATATCAAAAGCTCATTACGTTTTGTGATTTTCTTAATTAACTTCAAAGGAATTATAGGCTTCCCGAACTCTATAAAATTCTTGGTTGTATTTTCAAATATCATATCTAAAATTCCCTTTTTCGAGTGTCGATAACTAAAAGAAAACATAATAATAATAAATCAAACAATCAATAGCATAGTATCAAACATAGGCTACATCATTCCTCTAGATAAAGAAAATTAGTTCACACTGAAAACTAAAAACACACAAATCATGTTCTTAAACATTAAGAGAGAAAAAAGAAAAGGAGAAAAAACTAGATCTTGAGATTGAATGTTATTTCTTTATTTCTGAAGTTTTGTTGCGGTTGTTTCTCCATAATATCTCCCAATTTTATCCTAAAATATTCTTTATAGGTTTTTGAATGCTATAAGTAATTTGGAAGTCAATTCAAAATAAAACACTTCACGCACAAGAGTTGCGGCTCTAAAATTTTAACATCGTGTCTCTTAACTCAAATCTAAAACTTGTGGTAGCGTTGCAGCTCTACACTTCTAGTATTGCGACTTTACACACACTGCCTTGAATTATCTTTTCTTGAGCTACGACTCTAGCTTTTAAGGGTTGCAACTCTTTCACTAGTTATCTTGCAATATCAAATTTCTATAATTATCAATTTCCTTCGAGTTCCATCATTTTTTCTATTTCCTACAAAATAAAATTAAAGGAAATTATAAATGCATAAAAATTTTCTAAGACTAATAAATTTATAGACTAAAAACAGTAAAAATCTAAGTAACAAAAACAACTTATCATTAAGCAAAACACATTCCCAATCTCCAAATATATTATAAGGAAGAAATATTTATAGTCTCCTGGATGCCCAATTTGCTTAAAAAAAAAGTCTCGAAAGAGACCAACTGTATATGACTCAAAAGAATGCTACACCAAGTTGGCAAGCTTACCAAATTCTTCATGCATGTCGTCAGTACTAATCAATTAGCTATTATATAATAATAATAATAATAATAATAATAAATTTGATTAGTGATTTCTTATCAGAGAATTAATAAGATTTTTCCAAAAACCACTAATTAAATTAGATTTTTTTGGGTCCGTTAGAATAATGGGTGGGTCAAATAGTTCTACCACGTGGACAAATTTGGCTTAAGTTCATACGTCATCATCAAGGGTGTTGCCCCACAGAGGAAACCAATCTCTTCATTTCATTGGATGAAGTGCACTTTGCCTCCCACTTAGAACAATATCCCAATATCCCGATCAGGACCACTACAATACCATTCTACTCCACAACTATACGCTTGGTCAACACATTGGTCAACAAAATGACCCGTCGGACGACTCTAAGAGAACCCCCACCATCACATCTCTTACGGAATTAATTATCTATATAAATGATAATCAAAGTGAATGGGCCCACTTTCTGCATGTGTTCCACAACCGTTTTCTTTTTCTTTCTCTCTCTCTTTTTTTTTTTATGCAACTAGTATTGAAGCACATGTTGCGTGCAATTTAAATTTTGTAATAAACAATATTAATTATTTTGAAAAAGGAAATTATATAATAAAATAGATTAAAAAGGGTAACATTGTCTTTTTATTTAATATAGGAATAGAGATAACGAAAGCTAAAGTTGTAATAAATAAGAGAAAAACTAAAATCTTTCAATTTAAATTTCAAAATGAAAAAAAAAAAAAAAAGCCAATAAGGCTTAAAGTGGTAGTCTGAAAATTCCCAACTTTAACATTAGAAATAATATAGTGAAGGCTATATATAACACTTATAAGGTCTTGTTTGGTGCATTAGATTAAACTATTTTTAGTCTCAATCTTATGTATAGAGGTGAGGTGAGATGAGATTATTTTTATCCCACCTCACCATTTTATCCCCTTCAACATTTTTTTTTTTTGCAGCAACTCCAGCTTCTTTTTCTTCTTTCTGGTTTTGCAAACCAGATTTTTAAATTTTTTTATGTAATTTTAACTTTTTTTAATTTAATTGAAAATTTTAATTACTTATTTGTTTCAATCTCAAAGATACCATCAAACACAACATTACTTTATATTTAATCTCATCCCATCTAATCAAATCTAATTCAATCCAATCCCATAAAAATAATCCTATCGTATCCCGCGTACCAAACAAGCCCATAGGGGGGTTTGGCATGTGGGATGGGATATGATAGGATAATATTATTTTTAATCTTATTCTCATGTTTGGCTCTTAATAAGGATGAGATTAAAAACAATTCTATCTATCTTTTTATCCTGCTACAGTGGGATAAAATAATCTTGACCTATTTTATCCTGACTCTTCATCTTCTCTTCTTCTTCTTCTTTTATTAAAACAAAATAATTATAAAAAAAAAATCAAAACCGCCATTTGCTGGTTTTGTTTTTGGTTTAATGTAAATCTAGTGAATTTTGCTTCTTCTTTTTTTGGTTTAATGTAATTTTCAAAAAAAATAAGTTTTAAAAAAATATTTAATTATTTTTCATTCTAATCTCATGTCAAACATATAATGACTTTATTTTTAGTCTTATTTTATATTGCATCAAATACAAGATACTTTAATTTTAATCATATCATATCTTATCATATTCTATCCAATCTAATTTTATAAAAATAATCTTATCCTATCATGCACACCAAATGAGCTCATAGGGTATTTTTGAAAGAATGTTAAAAATAATTAGAGAGTGTAATTCCCAACTTCAATATATATCATAATAATATAATTGAAACATGAAATTGTTGATTTGAAGAAAGTTTACGCTGGTTGTTATTAGTCGGTTACCCAATGGGATGCTCCTGTGTTTAAAGAAATACAAATATACTAATCACTATATTGTAACAATATAGATGTGTACATTTATATTTGAGATGAAGGGTACATATACTAATATATATATATATATGTATATTAAAGAGACATGTACCACACAAGGCTGTTCCTGTTCCCAGAAAGAATCTTCTCTCTCTCTCTCTCTCTCTTCTTTTTTGTCAAAAAGACTTTCAAGTAATACTTTTCTTTTGGGATGTTGGAACCTAACCAATCTTATCTAACTATCCTCACCCTCTTCTCTACCATTCCATTCCACCTTATAATATCTGTTTCATGTCCCCCAAGTCTCCCACATAAAAACACTGCTCTTAAAGCTCTCTTTATATTATTGTTCTTGACATGTAAGGGGTTGGAGAAAGAGGAGGCCAAGCTCAGCCACGAGAATTACTTATAGATTTTTTTTTTCTTCTTTAAAAGCTGTGTGAATATACATGTCAACAACTTTATTTTAGATAGCAAAGTTCTATTTTATTTTATTGAGATCATCAAATTTATCACTTTTAGTTATTTGTATATTACTCTTTTTGAGGACCTTCTTCATATATATATAATTAAGTTCAGAAGTACTTGATAGGAAGGTATACTACTCATCATGGTTTTATAAAGAATACGCATGATCCTACACCTGTCTTACTATTTATAATGATCTAATTTAATTAATTTAATTCATGTTTTTATATAATTATACAACTATATAATCACTAGTTTATTAATTCTCCCAACTTTAACAATTTCTTTACTAACATATTCTAATAATTCTTTTTTTGAGTTTATGAATGTTGTTATGTAAGAAACAAGCATCATCATTAATGCTTGTGGTATTAATATAATATTCCAAATAGTTGTTTTACTTCTATATAATACAATTTCCCCCCAAATTCTACCAATTTAATTTGAATAAACATTTTTTTTATATGAAGAAACATTTTTTTTTTTAGATTTTCTCTTTGTGAAAATAATGTTGGTCGTGAAAGCTTTATATATATATATATAATTTTTCTTTTTAATGATCTTGGGTAACTATGCTAGCGTGCATTTCGACTAGTCTCATTGAAAATACGATTCCTTTCCATAGGAATCACATCTAGACTTGAACTCGACATGATTAATTCCTAAGCCACATTGTGTGCCTGCCAATTGAGTTAGCCACTAGTGGGTAATGGTTATAAAGCTTTAATTTACTTTGACGTACCAGATCTGGCCAATCTTTGAACATCATCTTAAATATTAATTATTATATATATATATGCTTTTACTCAGTATGATACTTTTTCATGAATGTGGGTCTTCTGTCCCTTCTTCGAACAAATACTCTTGTGGCACTCCATTAAGGAAAAAATAAATAAAGGGGTCGATCAAGAAATTAGTATTTCAATTTTTTTGTTTTCCAAAATTTTATATTTACGTAAGAAGTAACAAAAGTCCATTTATTAGAAAAATTAATGTTTGTGAATTTAGGAACTTGATGACAAAAATGAAATGATCTTTTTAATTTGTTATCCAAAACCCCAACGGCAACCAAAAATTCTGACAAAGTTAGGAATTATTAAAAGAAATGGATGGTAAGACATCTCAGTCACCATTCTATGAGGCAAGTTGGCAGTTTCACATTTAGAAACATTGCTTATCAATGAGGTCCCCCTTCCCCCACTACCCATTACTCTCTTCTTCATCTCCTCTCTCTCTGTAATTAACTCTCTCACTATATATATTGTTGCATGTGTGGTGTGGGATATATTGCAGCAAAGCAATATAATGCCTGAACTGTTGCAACCATACATATATATATATATATATATATATATATATATATATATATATATATATATATATGAAACATTATTTTATCGAATTAAAGGGATTTTCAATTCCCAAATGATCAATGTACAGTTAATTATGTCTCTTCCTTAGTATCTATAGCTAGTACTTGCAGCGAGCATCTTTCCATGCATATATGTATAATGTATTAATGTCAACTCCATTAGGTTTATGTCTAATAATGCCTTTAATTAATTTGCTAAATTAATTAGGTGGACTTTGATTTGACCCTAGAGATCATTATCCATTTGATATATATATATATATATATCCTCAATTAGGAAAGCAAACAAAATTAATAATATACATATACCTAAATGTGATATGCATGTTTGTGCAAAAAGGGTAATTAATCAATGTACACATCGATGATCAATACCTTTCATAAGCTTAAAACTAAAAACATCTTTAAATATTTTCCTAATTAATTAAAGCATGTTAATTTAATTAATTACTCCAAATAATATTTAACCCTGTTGAATTTTACTAATTTATTATTCTTCATGCTATGCAATATTATAAGTTCGTTGTTAAAGTAACTTAATTACCTAGCTATAGGCTTCTAATTAATAAATGATAATTTCAATTATTTCACCAAATAGATTGATTAAAATTGATTAAAAATTCTATTTTTTGTTTAATTGTTGTTACGTACAAATTATTATAATGGAAAACTCGAAGTACTGGAATTTAATTATTAAAATAATCATAATCATATAATACAAAAGCTTATGGCCTATATACACAAAGCATTGAGTCACATTGATTTTGCTCCTCCTGTAGTTACAAACGTTGGCTACCTTCAACGATGTGCATCTGAACCCTTTCTTGCAAATAAGTGAGAATTTTTGCTTCTCTAATTAAAGTGAGAATATGATCATGGCAGTTGGTGCACATGGTCTCCATCTGAATCCGTTATGCACCTCGTCATTGTGCTATCAGCTTCTTGGTCATAATGACTAAACCCTAAACCCTAAACCCTAAACCCTATCCTCTGACCTTGTGTCAAAACTCAAAAAAAAAAAGAAAAAAAAAGAAAAGAAATGGTAGTTTAATACTCGTAAGTCCAGGATATCAAGGCTCAAAAGAGTGAAAAGAATAATTTTAATATTTTTTTTTAAAAAAAAAATTATGTCAGACAAGCATATCTTTAAAGTTTCAAAACTACGGAATTAGAATTACATCCCTTTTTTACATTTAAGGCCGGGATTAGTTATTCATGACTTATGGATGGAGTTTGTACGTAGAAGTCAACAATGTGAAAGAGAGAAATTCAAATATTAATATTATACATTAATTTAGCTAGGGTGTTATATAAAATTATTAAATAATTGAATAAGCCAAAAAACTCACATTTCAAACCTACTTCTCCATTTAGCTCATATATATTTTTTTAATTTAAACTCTGATGGTGAGCTTATTCTAAAAATATGCTATTCAATAAGGGAGGCCTATATATATATATGTATACATATTATTATTATTAGGAAAATTTCTACCAATATATGAAGGGAGGTGGGCAAAAGGCTAGGTCCATGCTTCAAACTCCAAAGAGCATCTCCACAAGAAAGTTCTAAAAAGTGGGAAAACCCTAACCCTAGCTAAACCCAAGATCTCTAACCATGGTTAAGAAGGAAAGGGCAAATGGCAAAGGCAAAAGGCAATGATTACTTGAATGGTATGGGACCCACATGATTATCTTTTCCTTACAGTCTCTGGTTTTTTGACTTGGGAAAGGGTCCCACCTTGGCCACCACTGTCTTTATGGATTGAATGATAAAGAGCACCGCACGTGGAGTCTGAGCCAAGGGACTGTCCAACCACAATAAAAGGAACCAAGATTTTATAAATACAGATCAACATGTAAAAAAAAAAAAACCCTAAAAAAAAACTAAAAGCCTAATAAAAAAACCAAAACCCTTTTTTTTTTTTTCAAAAGCTTTTCCATCAGCAAAAAAAAAAAAAAAAAAAAAAACTTTGCTTTTGAATCCCACCCATGTAATTCCCACTCATTATATTTGTTGCTTAAAGCTTGCCTTCCTCTCTCATCTTCCTCATCCTCTCCTCACTTATTCTAGCTAATCAACACACAGAAACCCAACTGCAAAATTGCTAGCTAGCTAACTTGCTCTTCCCACCTATCATCATCCATGTCATCATCAGCACTTGCAGGCAACACAAGAGAAGAAGAGACGAAGAGAAGAAACTTCTTCAACTACTGCTTCTTGAATCAATAACGGTCATCTCATTCAATTCTTTGATCCATCCATCCATCATCACCATCATCATATATTAGTTTCACACACATACTACATATACACACAATTACACGTATATCTAGTTTTTTTTTTTAGTAAATCCAAGCCCCTTCATTTCCTCCTGATCTTCATCATCATCTTCAAGGTCGTCAAATACATAGATCAGTTATAGACACTATATATATATATATATTTAATCACACAAACACACATATATTTGATCATACATTAATATCTATAGTTGCTAGCTAGCAAGTGATCATGGAAGGAGAAAATGGGATGAGAAGGCCGAATTTCCCATTACAATTACTAGAAAAGAAGGAAGAAGATGATGTTTGCTCAAGTTCAGGGTATCCATCACTAGCAATATCAGCCGAAACAAGCACAATTCGATCCAATTCATCAACTCTCCAAACAGCCCCTGAAACATCATCTATAAATAACAAGAAGCCCCCTCCAAAGAGAACTTCCACCAAAGATCGTCACACTAAGGTCGACGGAAGAGGTCGCCGGATCCGGATGCCGGCGACTTGCGCCGCCAGAGTCTTTCAATTGACTAGAGAACTTGGGCACAAATCCGACGGCGAAACCATCGAGTGGTTGCTCCAACAAGCCGAGCCCGCCGTGATTGCCGCCACCGGAACTGGAACAATTCCGGCAAATTTCACTTCCCTTAATATCTCACTTCGGAGTTCCGGTTCGAGCTTGTCAGTCCCATCGCAACTTCGAACTGCTAGTTATTTCAATCCGAACTTCGCCGCTGCAACGACACAATTGAGGATGAGATCGAGTCATGAATGGGAGCGAAACATCGATGAATCGCAACATAGAATTCTTTTTCCCGGAGGAATTGGGTTGTCTTCTCATGAAATCATCAGTTCGTCACCGTCATCATCGTTGCCGTTGATCAATTTCCAATCGAACAATAATGTTATAAATCCAATGTTACAAGCAGCAGCAGCAGCGAAGCAAGAACTGCGAGAATCACCGTCATGCTTGGATGTTGGAGATCATCATCATCATCATCATCATCATCAAAGTAGTACTGATCAGGCAAGAAAACGCAGGCCGGGAGAGCAAGATGGTAGTACTAATTCTCCGGCGAATCATCATCATCATCATCAATTAGCGGCAGCTGCTGCTGCGGCTGCTGGGAATTACATGGTGCAATCGAGTTCGTCGAGTACTACTAATGCAGGTTCGATTAATCAAGGGCATCATCAGATTAATCCTGCGACGTTTTGGATGGTTCCGAACCCTAACAACAACCAAGTGATGAGTGGTGAACCTATATGGACATTTCCTGGTTCAGTTACCAACAGTAATGTGTATAGAGCTGCTGGTTCCATGTCAAGTGGACTACATTTTATGAATTTTCCTACTCCAATGGCTCTCTTGTCAAGCCAACAGCTAGGTTCTTCAGCCGCCGGTATTGGAGGTGGCGGTGGCGGTAGTGGTGCGGGGCTGGCGGCGAGTGAGGGTCATTTGGGTATGCTTGCACCGTTCAGTGCTTATCGATCGCTTTTGGGTGGTGCTGGTTCTGAGGGTCATCAGGCAAGTGGTTCTCGTTCACATCATCATCACCAGCATGGAGGGAATGAACAAGAAGATTCAGCTAGTCACCACTCTTAGATCATTGATCATTGATCATCATCATTTTCTTGTTCATGATCATCATCATCACCATCATCTTCATCTCTTATGCTTTCTTTTTTCTACTTTTTGATTCCTCCATAGATGTGCAATTGAAACACAGTTATTGCTCAAGTTGCAAGTGCTTTTGATTGTGCTTGCTCCAACAATATTTGATGAGTTCTAGCTACATTGAAATTTTTGTGTGATTAGGGATGTTTTTTAGAGCTTGAAAAGACTCGATTTACCATGGGTTTTTCTAATTTTGCCTTGTTTTGTTAGGGCTTTCTTGAGTTCGTACAAGGATGATGATCGTGTGATCATTAAAATTAGTACTGGATTGTCATCAAATTATTATTATTTTTTTCAGGAACTTATACTTGTTGAATTAATCTTATTGTTCCACCAATTCAATCAGAAGACTTACATGCATGCAGTTTGAAAAGGCTAGCTCTTGACTATCATTATATGTATAGTTGCAGTTCTATTTAGATTTTTGCTGAACCTTCACATTATATGCATTATTCATGACAGAATATGATCAAATATGCACTCCTCCCTTATTAACAAAGAAAATGAGTTTTAATTAATTTGTATATTGAGCCAAAATATTTGGGTGAGTAGATAACGGATGAAAAATGTTATATATATATATGTGAATTGTTTAATTTATTTTTTCATGCTGGCCTGTTATTCATATTTCAGTATATATAGATGATCTTTTCCATGCACCATGTTACTGCAAGCTTTTTTCAGTGATGACCATGATTGTAGGTACTGTAAGGTAAATGGTTCCATCAAATTACTACGTTGTAGCAAGTGGGGTGTGTGAGTTACAAGGCCCACATGCATCTTATCAGTTTCAGGTAGTGAGGCCCAGGTGCTTCTCATTTCCTAAACAAGTGTACCAATGTCACTGACTAACAAGTTGATTTATCATTCCTTTTCTTTTGGAACAGGATGGTTTCCAGGTTTTGTGGTGCAGCATATCATTTGATTATATATCTATCTCATTCAATATTATTAATTCATTCGTGAATTTGTCCCCACGTTTAACGTTCCATATATACATTTAGTGGGCCATTGTCAGATCAGAATGGCCATGATAACCGATATATATATTTATATATATACATGCATCCACTAGAGATACTTTCTCTTGCTTTTTGGCCTTTACAGATGATCTTTCAGTAGTGAAGAATCCAAGTTCAAGCTAGCTGGTAGCTTGGTGGGGAAGAGATTATATAGTTTGTAGAGCCTAAAAGCCGTGAGTATTTGGTTTCTGCAAGTTTAATTTGAACAATCACTATTTATATATATGATCTCACGGAACATTTATCAATCTGATCATCATCTGATCTTTGAGTAATAGAGCTGCAGGTGTGGTACAGGTACCAATAACCTAGCTTATTTGTTTTTAAAAGAATTTACCCTATTCATGCTCTTCTAATTGTACGTTCAAAGGAGAAAAATTTACAGTACTAGCTAGTAGATACCCAAACAGTTCAAGATAGTACGATATTATTATTGTTATTATTTTTAAATTATACACGATACTAATATATATATATCAGATGCCATTATTGATATATATCATATATCATTATTGTTGGGTTTTTTTTAAAAACTTTTTTTGGATAAGAAACTGATATTAATCTTGACCCATCTAATTATATATACAGTGATACTTTGGGTACTCAAGAAAAGATATTGTTCTACTAAAACATAAAGTATAGATTTTGTATATTGTTGATCTTTCATTTTAACTCAATTTCAAAGTGCCATTTTTAATTGTAGAATTGAGGGCTCATGGAATCATCCTCCAAATTAAGCGAGCTCTAATCTTTACAATAATGAAGTGATTCCCCTACAAATCTCTCTAGAGATTTTAATGTCCTTCATTTTTCTTCAGGAATTTGTTATTAATATAACTACAAATATTAAATCATTTTGAACTATATATTTTGATGGGTTATACATATGTGTGTGTGTTGTTATTTTGTCCCAATCACAAAGGGTCCTACACACCAGAATTCTAGCCCCAAAATGTGACTGATCATGAGGTGAGTACTGGCTAGAAATCATGCAGTGGACAAATAGAGAGGGAGCAGCTTGATCATTAATTTATTGGAGAGGATGATCAGGGCCGTCCTATTTTGTGGGTGGGTTTTTAATGTTATGGGACGTATATACGGATCATCGATATGCAGGTTCTTTATAAGTTAATGGCACTACACGTATATATGCAGTTAATCATTACAGGCACCTCAATCAGTACACTGCACCGCCCCATCTTCTCCCTCTCTGTTTCTCTCTTTAATTTTTCTTTTCCCAAATTTGATATAGTTTATCTGATTTCCATTCAATATATATATCAAATCAGTTTCAAACATTAAATATTTCATACATTGAGCTTGGTTGGCATCTTAAGTTTAATGCTTAGTTCTTTTCGATCAGTCACCAAATGAAATTCAAGTTTTGATCTCAAGATGGATATGAGATATATGAAATGCATTTACTACTCAAATAACAGATATATTATAAGCAAAAGTTATAATTATGCATATCAATAATTTTCTTTTTACTATAGAGTTTAGTTAATGTACCTTCAACATCAAAATATATACGAGGAGATCTAGGTGTTTGTTAAGTGATATATTTCATCCCATCAAGAAATATCATTGATAATATATATTAGAAAAATGATATATCAAAGGCTTTGCTATGTATGAAAAATTAATGGGCTTTTTGAATGCATGATTTTTTTTTTTTTATTATTTTAGCAGTACTTTCTATTTGCCAGTTTTTACAAGATAGGATTTGATAATATAATTTCTTTCATGTTACCGATAATACTTATTATTATATATAGTAATTTTGGTTTGGACAAAGGAGGTTTTAGATTTAAAGAAAAAGAAGGGGGCAAACCAATGCAAAACACTCTTCGCCATGCAAGTTCAGGGAGGGATCAGACCAATACTTTGCGTCTATTTGTTTTAATTATACTTAGCATTCAGAAGAAAAAAAGGAGGTTATGAGTGTGCATTATCATTGCCAATGTTTTATTAAATGCTTGTGTTCATGACCCGATTAAAGAAGGCTTTTTACTTTGATCGACTTTTCAAGCTTACATCCACGACTTTAACTTCCCGTTCAATATTTTTCAAAACCCGCCACTAAATGATCCTACTTTAAGAGTGAGGATCAAAATAATTACATTTCTCAATTTTTAAATATGAGAAACCTTTACATACGCTGTTCTCCAAACAGAGATCTTTAGCGGCAAACAAGCCACTTAAATACAATAAAATGAGGTTAAGTGGATACTCTTACCAAGTAACCTCAGAGAGGTTACAATGAAGCTTTGAATACTCCTTTAGAATGCTCAACCAAATAGAGTGAATTTGATAAATAACTGAAAATGAGGAGACCTTGATTTTTGATTGCTTGAATTAAAGACTTGAAATGAAGCTTTGTACTCAAGATACATTGAAAGCATAATTGAAACTTTGAAGATTTAAAGAAGGCCATGATGGAGGAACGAGTGTTATGCCTACCGGATTGCCGCTTGAAAGATTTTAGCTCAGAAGACTTAGAAAAAACTTAGAGAAAATTTCAAATCGTGCTCAAGTGTGTATCTAAAAGTCATATTGAAGCTTAAATATAAATAGATCGACAGAGAGAACAGGGTTAGGGTTTCAATCTCCTAAAAATCCTAGAATTTGAAACTCAAATTAGTTCAAACAGTCTAGTTCTTGCATGAAAATGAAGATAGACAAATCCATTGTAAAATCTAATCAAAATAAAATAGCATAGAAGAGGAAATATAATAAAAAACATTGCTTTCGAAACCTAGAAAAAGTCAATTTACTCTGATAGGGAGGACTAGCATGTTGGTGTTCTATACTAGTCAGCTGGGCAAGAAATTCAAGATCTCTCACTTGATTTTTAGACTTTGGACTAGCATTCTAGTTTGTACTAGCACGCTAGATCAAAATCTAGAAACATCCAGAATTTTTTGGAGTGGGCTAGTGTTCTAGTAGACTGTATTAACGCGCTGGTCAGCTTTTCGTAAACCAGACTTAAGTGAACCATTGTACTAGCATGCATGCTATAGCACTGTGCTAGTGCGCTAGTTGAACCAAAAACACTTAGAAGTGGTTTTCCTCTTTGAAACTAACACTTAAACCATTTTTCTTTGAACCAAAGATTTATTTGACATGAACAAAGGTTCAAAAATCACTTAAATCAATTTTTATGCATTTTACCAAAATTGGTGAAAATCTTTTGAAGAACTTAAGAGTTGAGATATGCATGTCTGAAGATTTGCACTGAGAGTGCTAGAGAAGATTCTACATCCTAATTGAGATCTAAGTTACAAATAAATAAAACTTGAAGCTTCATGCTTGATTTTGATCGAGAATATAATTCAACCATCTTATATAAATGTGATATGTGATCTTGATAAAAGGAGCTGAAATGTTTAGTTGAAAAATTGGTATTTTATTGTTATGTTGTTTTTAATCATCAAAATGTTCATCATGGGTGTCATTGATTCAACAACTTGCTTATCTCTTTATAAACCCTCAAGTGAAATTTAAGTCCTCTACTAGTGTAAGAACCATTTTATTTTTGTAATTTAGGAGGTGTACCCCAAACCAGCTATTCCATATGGAACAGGCACTACTAGGGAAATATTGTAGAATTCCACTCAATGACTTTTAAGCATCACTTCAAGTGTCCATAACCGAAGGGCTTAAAAAGATATTCGTTTTCCTACCATTTACTACCTAATAAATGTTACATTAATAATAATAATAAAAAAATAATAATAATAATAATGTGCTACAAGATTAATTACTATGTACGAGCAAACAAAAAACACAATAAAAGATCCAAGTATATATAAGTGATATAGATGTTTAATTTGGCTTGGACAAAGCAAGGCCTATTTTGGTTGCATGTCTCAAACAATGCATGCAAACTATTTTGGTTGCAAGTGTTAGAAGATTTAATGTCATTGATATATATATATATGTAACATAAAAAATGATATCAAAGACTTTGATAGAAAAAGTTATTAGACTTTATGAATGTAAGATGTCTATTTCATAGTATTTTCATAAAATAAGATTTGCTAATAATATTTCATTAATTTATCAGTATACTAATTATAACTGTAAAAGAATTTATCATTGAAATCTAATGATTGCTCTATTGTGACACCAATTATAATACTATTGTACAATACAAGACCATATAAATCTTCAAGTCACATATTACAAAGATGATGGAAAGATACATAATCAATATCAATTCCTCTTAAGTTGTATCACAATTATTAGTCACATCAATATATTTCATTATTTGTGACATTCCTAGTCTTTTGATTTTGATAAAAATAAGTAATTGATCTAGAAATTGTAGAGTGACCATAATTTCAAATTCTTGCCAATACACAAACATGTTTCATGAAAAAGAGTCCATCAATGTATGTTTGTTTGACTACCTTTCACACAATACTAGATTCTTCAATGAAAAAATCATTTGTGATTTTGATGAACAATATTGTTTTAAGCATTCAGAAGGTTTAGGATAATATTGGATGACCTTGGAAAGTACATATTTTGATAGTATTAGTTGGTGAATTAATTTCTAAAGGGTTGATATTCTAGTTGTATTATATAGTTGGATTAAATTTCCAAATTGACTTTGAAATAATAAAACCTCCATGAAACAAGGTTTCATAATTTTCTAAAGGTTGCCTTACATTTTTGTAGTGGTATAAATATTTTATTCGTCCATGGTTTGGAAATTTCATGAATGTCATTGATAATGTTGGATTTAAATTATGTCTCCAATATCTCAATAAGATGTTAGAAATGCTCATAATATCATAATAGAATATATGAATATCCTATATACATTTTTTGACTAGAAATAAATTGATGATAAGAATATACAATTGGACTTGCATGTATACATACATATGGGTTTTGATCTAAATTGGGCTACATAATGGACAAATATGGGCTTGATTGATATCTTGAGCAGAAAGCTCTAATTTGGCCTGTCCTCAATATCATGTCTGCTATATCACCAAATAAAATAAGGGAGCTGTTAAAAGCACCTGCTCAATCCTGTGTGTCCATTTACCTAAATTAAAAAATAAAAAATAATCTTATAAAAATAAACATATAAAAACTATTATGCCCTCTCACTCTCTCCTCACCCACCCATTCTTCAACTATAAAGCCTTAACTTTAATTATAAAAATGAAGAAATCTCCACTTTCATAAGTTGGATTTTTTGTATTATTTGTTCATTTTAACTCAGATTTAGACCCAAAATCATGAAAAAAAGGGGGTTAAAATGGGGCAGACAAAGGGTTTTTCTCCGCCCCATTTTAACCCTTTTTTTTGTCATGATTTTGGGTCTAAATCTAGGTAAAAATGAACAAATAACACAAAAAATTCAACTTATAACTTAGGAAAGTGAAGATTTCCTCATTTTTATAACTAAAGCTAGGGCTTTATGGTTAAAGAATGGGTGGGTGAGGAGTTAGTGGGAAGGTAGGATAGTTTTTATATGTCTATTTTAATAATTTCCCATAAGTTTACTTTTTATTTTTTATTTTTTATTTTTAATTTACGTGGGTGGACAAAAAGAATTGAGTGGGTGATTTTAGCCGGCTTCCTTAAATAATAAGATAGATCATAAACAATATCAACACTGGCTAGCTAGGAAAACCTTTTTCATTTCCAATGTAGAGCGCCCCGAGCCAGCTCCCATGGTATGTAGCTGCTTTATTCTTCTTCTTTTTTCTTTTTTCTTTTTTTGGTTGGAAAGCAATTTTCATGATTAAGTAGAATGTCAGTAGTCTTTACATAAACTTGAAGTAAATTAAAGAAACTAAAGGTCTCTTTAGTAACTCTATTTAGCTCCTAGTTTCTACTATAAAATAAGCTTCTATTTTGCAGCAGATGTTTAAGGTCTAATATAAAAAATTAATATATTTTTGCTTATTTTTGTAGAGGTTATATCCTTACTTCAACTTCAATTAGAGTTAGAGAAAGTAAAAATATTTACCCAATTTTTTTTCATTTTTTTTTTATTCTTCTCTACATTTTAAGATGTTGCAATCAACACCACCTAAGTGAAAAGCTACTTGAACAGGAGGAGCATCCCAAAGTCCCCAAGCCTCTAATGTTCTCATGATCTCCACCTTTCTATAATTTCTTTTTCTTTCATATCTATATTTTTGCTTAATTAAAACGTTAGATCTATATAGAATCTTGCAAGCTTATGAATAAGAATGAGATATTGACAGTGCAAATAAAGAGAATGCAACTGAACCAAGGAAGAGATGACTAGCGAAATGTATCTACTCTGTATGTTTATATTTTTTTAATTAGATTACGTGTACTTGTACATTCTGATAATTTCATAAGCATGATTGTTGAATTGTTGTGCTCTCCATGCATCTTTTCATGCTTCAAGCTAATCATGCATCATAGATCTAAAATTGTTTATGGTGTGAATGTGAGTAAATAATCGAAATAAATGGAAATGATGAATTTGAGCACCACGAATATCATTTCAGCCAAGAATTGCAACATTGGAACCTGTGACAAAGTGAGTTGACAGTGTACTGATTACCTTGTTGTTCCTCCAAATTACTTTTTTTTGGGTCAATCTTCTCGCTCCAAACTTGCAAAGGGTGATGGTATCGGGGGAGGGGATGTCACCGAAAACACTTTAATGCTTAAGTAAGTCTCTGAAGATGTCACGACATCCTTGACGTAGGCTGACGTCATGACCGGCACAACGTACTATACACTGTACAAACCCATAGACAGTATATAATATACTGTCAGCCTTCACGTACTCTCACAAACCTTCCCAAAATGTACAGAATATTTTTTTTTCCTATACCACAAATCAAATCAAATCAAATATATATATAGATGATCATTCCAATCACATTCATTCCAGTCATTCCACAAATTAAATTCTCACCTGATAAATATCTATGATCATCTCACCACACAATCCATCTAGGTGATATTACATATATATATCGTGTGTGATAATTATACATATCAAAATAACATAAATATAATCTATTTCCTCCAAGCATACATACACATACCAGACAAGTTCCTTTTCCCTTCGAGTCAATACCTGAAATATTGGAGGAAATAGGGTGAGCAAACAACAGCTCAGTAAATATAGTTCTTGAGATGTCAATTATATACATTTAGAGAAATATGACATTTAAAATCATTTCAAACACTTATTAAACACATGCATCATTCAACGGATATAATATATATGTCAACAACATAAATTTCATGATTTTCAATAATACAATGCACAATCTCCCTCCTCCGCAAGGCAAGAGAGCGGGTCTAACCCTTGTATGGCCGTACAAGGTAGACACAGTCTCTCATCACCCAAGTCACAGTCATTTCAAGGACCGCAACCCTTGTTAGGACAGACCTATTAACAATGAGGACTCGCAAAACCTCATTCGGGTCTACTTCCTAACGAAATGACAATGAGGAATCGCAAAGCCTCATCATTACAAACTTCAATGCTAAAATCAGTTTGCATGATCCATAAAACTCAATGACTTATATATAATATCACATGCATACAATCAAACAGTTTATATGCATACAATGTCATACAAGAACCAAATCAAGGAAACTATACTCACAGTGGTTATACGAGTTTTCTAATTCAACCTCTAAAATCGAGCAACAATAGGGCTTCCTCAAGAGCGTTTATCCATGCCCTTAAGCTCTCAATTTAAACACTGAAATTAATCATAGATTATCATGAGAATCATCATTTATCATATCGGTAGCTACTAAAAATATCAAATTATCCAAAAATCACGATCTTAGTATCGAAACGTCCGGAATTCTGTTCTCTACGAATCTATGATTTCAAATCACTATTCACTATTCACTATTCATTTCACTATTCACTATTCACTATTCACTATTCACTATTCATTCGAATATTGTAAATTGTATTAAAATTGTCCAACGGTCTCCAAAAATCATAAAATTGGATCTAACCACATATTCGGGGTTCTAATAGTCCAGGGAGCATTTTTCTACCTTTCTAGCGGCTTTTCATTCACGTTGGGTCAAAAACCTCAATTTTTGGAAAACGCCGTAAAACGGCTCCCATAGCTAAAATTAATCCGCTAGAAAGGTTACATCTAGCTTAGATAGTAAGTTTACGACAAAAAATAGCAAAACTAACTTACCGACACGTCGAATTTGGCCGCAAATCCGGCGATTCTTCTCTCTTCTCCTTCTTCTTTCTTCTTCTTCTCTCTGCTTCTTCTCTCTTTTTTTCGTTGCATTCTAGCAACTTCTTTCCTTTTCTTTTTTTCTTTTCTTTTGTTTTTTTTTTATTATTCTTTTTGTTTAAGAGAGAAAGGTGAGAGAATGAGAAAAAGTGAGAGAAAAGATATTTTATTTTTTTGTTTGGTTTTGAGAGATTGAGATGTCGGTGAGAGATTGAGATGAGAAAAGAGAGAATTGACATTGTATATATAAATGATCCAATACTCCTCCTCCTCAATCATTAACCAACTCCTCCATCAAATTCCATTCAATTCAACTCATCTCATTCATATAAGTCATTTAATAATTCAATTTCAATCTACACCATTTAATACTTCACTTATTTCACTTTCATTCATTCAATCATACTCCAATCCACATTTTTAATTACCCAACCTCATAAATTAATCAATTTAATTCAATCAATCCACATATCTAATTAATCAACCCATTCAACTAATAAAACTTATATTCTTTATTTAATAATTTTATTTATTGGCTCACATTCCTTAATTATAGCATGTAGTTCATACACGCGTATATTTAGCTCATACGTATCAAATACGTGTATTATCACGCGTATATTTAGCTCATACGTATAAAAATACGTATATTATATATCTCGATATACGTGTACGTCAATGTATGTATTTAATTAAATTTACGGGGTGTTACAGAAGAGAAATGATGACAAGTGTAAAAAGTTAGAGTTTAGAGCATACATTTTTCTGGTGGACTGAGGGTCATTTTATAGTAAAGGGTGAATTTCTTGCATTTATTGCTAGGAGGCATCTAAATGTATGCCTTATTAGGAAGGGATGGACAATCACATTTCTCGAGATTTGTGTGAGCATGATTAGGTTTACCCTTCGTCATTGCAAGACGCAATTGAGTGTGTGAAACAAGCTTTGTGGCTTGGTTAACGAAAGATGTTGGCTCTATTTGATTGGTGCTGATGGAGCCCATCAATTATAACGACCCACATTCTCATATTATGTCATAATGACGTAGAATGCCCAACTCTAAATGCTTGTATATGTATTTGATGTGTATTATACTCATATTCAAACTATTGAATACGTACACAAACATCTAGAGTTGGACATTCTACATCACTATGACATCATATGAGAATGTGAGTCGTTACAAATTGAGGCCGAGGGGGATCCCTGGTCGTAGTTGAACAAAACTTGGTCGAAATTGGTGTCGATCCCTGAGTTATGGGCAAGGGGAACTTTGGTCACGGCTATGGGGTTCAGCCTTGGCTGGGCGGTTAAGGAGCCTTGGTTGTGGTCGAGGGTTACTGGTTGTAGTCGGGGCCTATCCCTTGGCCATAGTTGGAAGCCTCGGTCGTGACCGGAGCCTTTCCCTTTACCATGGCCGAGGTCATCCCTTGGCCTTGGCCGAGATTACCCCTCAGCCTTGGTCGAGGGGCTCAGCCGAGGCCAAGGGTTCTCCTCAGTCTCGGTCGAGGGGCCTTTGGCCACGGTCGGGGTTCTTCCTTTGGTTGTAGCCGTGGCCGCCTCTTCTAAAATTAAGAGGGCTTTTTCTGTCCTTAACTAATCCACGCGAGGTTATTTTTAAATTTTTTTTGATATTTCCTTTTTTAGTATAGCAGTAAGCCCTAAACAAGCATGTCGAGGCTTCGAGTGTCAGTACACTCATCATGTGTTGGGATATGGGCGGTGATCTAGTGCTATAAGAGCTAGTTTGTTATTAAGTTTCTAACTTTAGTATATATATATATATGTGAACTTGATGGCTTCATGCCTTGTTCACTTTCATTTTCCTCATTTTGCTTGTCTTGGGTTGTGATATAGAGGTAAGTTAGATCTTTAGTTCTCTTCTTTTCATTTTAAGTTCAAGTTGTTTTTTGTTTTGAGTGTGTTCGTTTGGCTTATAGTTGTCACTTGCATGCTTAGGTGTGCTAGTGTTGGTTGTTATTTATAGAAGTCGTTGCATATGCTTGTTAACTTCAACTAGATTGGGTGTTCGTTGATCCTTGGTTGGTTGGTTGAGCTCATCAAGCAGGTGTCTCAAATTGTTTTTCATTCACTTGTCGTTTTAAGGGGTGGCATCATAGGAACACTTTTCAACGATGATTTAAGTTTCACTTGGCCTTAAACCCTAGAAGTCAATACTTTAGTAGTGGGACAAAGTCTTCCTAATTTCATTATCATTCTAGCAACATTTCTCCCAGTGGGGACGTCTC
This sequence comes from Paratinospora sagittata, assembly GCA_035771175.1. Classification (NCBI taxonomy): domain Eukaryota; kingdom Viridiplantae; phylum Streptophyta; class Magnoliopsida; order Ranunculales; family Menispermaceae; genus Paratinospora; species Paratinospora sagittata. The sequence goes on along the minus strand of CM069592.1, from coordinate 23,907,264 downwards.
GTGCGCGTCAGACTTTTTTCATTGTGGGGGGAACTCAGGTGACAGTGACGATGGCCATGATGTGTCGGGGGAGGTCATCTCTAGACTGACGTTCGCCTCATGGGAGTATGCGTCTACCATGACTCCAGAGGGGATTTACTCGTTGTTTTACGAGTATGAGGTCCCGTCGTCCGTCCACTTTAGGAATCTCGAGGCTAATGAGAGGGCTTGCTCTCCCTGCCATCGCGGAAAGATTGTCGTTAACAAGGATATGTTTGCCTATAGGTTTAAGTTTTCTCTCCATCTTGTTTTAAGTGAGTTTTTAGTTAAGTTGGAAGTTGCACCCACCCAACTATGTCCTTGGGTTTGGGGGTTCCTTGTGAGTTGTTTGTCCCTTTGGACGGAACATGGTTTTGATGACTTTAGCCGTAAGGAAATTCTATATTGTTACAAGTTGGTTAAACATGGAACCTTTCTTAGTTGGTATGGGGCAACGTCGCATCAACGTGACAGGCTAATTGAAGAAAACTTTCAATATGGTCATTCTTGGAGAAGTGAGTGGTTTTTTAGTAATGGTCCTTGGGTGGAGCAGGGCTTAAGGCCTCACATACATCAGAGGTATCGACTAATGGATAAAGCGAAGGCATGAGTTTGTTTATATGACGACCCTACTAATCTGTCAATTTCTTCTCATGAAATCTCTTCCTAACCTAAATCCAAGCTTTCCCTAAAAACCGTCTTAATTCTGAACCCCAATCGGTTCTCTTCATCTCTCTCGTTTTCATTCAGATTTTCATAGATCTATTTTTTCATTTTTTTTGCTAGAACTATTTGAGTTTCTCTTTTGGTGTCTTTCTAGAACTTAGATGGATGGTTCTGATGTATCAATAATACATTTATTTATGTTGATATAGATTTACATAGTTGTAGGCAATCCAGACTCCCAAAGTCCATCCCAAAAATTGTTGAATACATATTCTGGGTAATCTTGTTTGGATACTTGTTGTACTAAGACCCTAATAATTGACTTACCGGTCATGACCCAAAACACCATTAATGTGCTTGTTTGTTGGCGTGTCCAACACCACGTGTATATCTCACGAAATTCCAAAACCAATCTTCCTCCTTCATCTAAGACCCACCGCTCCATCCCATGATTATATAGATCATTTAGAAGAGTATTTATTAGAGGATTCATAATGCTTGGATCCATTACTCTTCTAGTTAACATGTCTTCCGAACTTAGTCGGTGGAGACCACCGTTTGTTCCTCGAGTTCCAAGTCCGTCTTGCGCCATTACCTACACGAATTTTCTTTTGTTGCTTCAAGATGCAAAAATGAGTGAGGCTAGGGTTGTTTATAAAGCTATTAAATGAGTGTGGGGTTGAGAAAATTTGTTGTGTTTTGCTTATTTGTAGCTATAAATTATCTCATTTCAAAGTGTATGTGTTTTATAACTATGAACTGTTCCTAAACTTTTAAATCAAAAAATTCATCACCACTACACCAACAAAACACTCATAAATAAAAAAAAAATTAATAAAATATTTGATAAAAGTTTCAGTTGGTAGCTCAATTATTGCTCAGTAAATCTCTCTGTTATTGCCTTCTCCCACAAAACATTTTAACTTTATTAAATTTTCTTAATTTTAAATTATAATTATTTTAAATTAATAAAAAGGACAACAATTAAAATTGATTGGTTTAAAGGTGGCTATATTATATTAGCAAAGTTATTTCCAAGAAAAACATTGGGAAATTTTTTTGTCTATAATCATAATAGATAATGATTTTTTTTTGTCAATAAATATATGATAATGAGCTTCAATGAAATTGTTATTGTGCATTAGAAATAGTAAAAAAAAAAAATTCTTTTTCTTAATTTATAAAGTTATGATTTTGGCTTGAAATGACCTTCCAGAAATAAGAGTACTATGTTCATTCGGTGTCCAAAGCTCGACCAATACTACAATTAAATGATTTTAATCATTTGATTAACAAAAAACATCCAAGATAAACATTATTTTCCATTTTCTTTCCTAGCTTATGCAAATGAAGGTGTGGACCCATGATATATATATATATATATATATATCTCCAACCTCTTTAATTTTTTTTTTCTCTTCCATTATATATATGTTGAAAAGACTGGCAACGAAAATTCTATTATTTGATATATATCAAAAGGGATGTCTATTGCTGCTACAATGTAGTCTTACTTGATCTAGCTTGAAAGACTTGAGAAGCAAAATTGAGCTAACACTTTTGAGACAATAACGCGCAAGGATTCGGCTAATTATACTAAGCAATGTTTTGCTGATGACTAAGGAATGAGGGCCCAAGCTTAAAGATTAAGGTACTACATGACTTTTGTAACATTTTCTTGCGTGTAAAAGCATGTTTTATTTGGTACTATTTTAATAATTCTGAAATTGTTGATGTTTGTATACAATCCATGTGATGCCATTGCCTTCCAAAAGATAATTGTAATGCTCATTTTGAAATTTACTCCAATTTGGTGATAAAATTGTTCGATGATTTTTTTAGTATCATCAATCCCGAGTAAATCAATGCCGACAGCCTATCTCATCAATAATCAAGTGCTCTAGAGCTAGGCTTAGTTCAGTAGAGACAAATATATATAGTAGTAGAATGGTATCTTTATAGGTCATTGCAGGAAGCAATCGTCTATTTTTCTAGTGGTTCCAGTTTTTGTTTCTCTATTCATTGATATGATGGTCGCCGGGTCAAGAATTAATTAAAAAGCAGGAATCACATACAACGAGCTTAACTTTTTAAAACTAACAAATCATCATTCCTTCTGTCTCAAAAGCAATATTTAAGTTATCTTAATCAAGACTATAGCAAAAGATCAACAGTACTAATTAAAGCTCTTACTCAATATGCCTTGATTCCAAAAACAAAAGAAGATAATTAAGCCTATAGAAATTCAACTGAAGAAACACATGAACTAACCAGTCACTTTTTCTCTCAAATATTTTCTCTGTCATGTACCCCCCATTCAAACTCTCAACTGAAATGGAAGACCAACCAAATGGACCACTTTCACAAGAAAGAAACATAAAAAACCCCTTTCCTTGGATGGAAGCAGTACATTCAGATCTATAGGGTTTGAACTTTCACTCGATCTAGTTCTTCCTCTCTTTCCCTCTATCTCGTTTTCCTTCAGATCTTCATAGATCTATTATTTTTTCTTGATTTTTTTTTGCTAGATATGTTGGAGTTTCTCTTTTGGTGTCTTTCTGGAACTTAGATGGATGGATCTGGTGGATTTAAAGAGGCCGAAGTTCGGTTGGAATGTTGTTGAAGCACCTGTGGTAATATTATGTCGTTTTCCTTCATATCTTCATAGATCTATTGTTTTTTCTTCTTTTTTGTTGCTAGATCTTTGGAGTTGCTCGTATTTCTTATTAAATTTCTTCGTACATTTCACTTCTACTTGTCGCAACGAATCTCTTCGATTATTGTTGGCGATCAAAAGCATCCAAAACCTTCTAATGAATTTGGGACAAATTGAATTTTTTTTCCTTTGGTCTTAGTCTATCTTGAATTAATTTCCTTCAAATGTTCATAGATCTATTGTTTTTTCTTTATTTTTTTGCTAGATATGTTGGAGTTTTTCTTTTGGTGTCTTTCTGGAACTTAAATGGATGGATCTGGTACATTTAAAGAGGTCGAGGCTCGGTTGGGATGTTGTTGAAGCACCTGAGGTAATAATATCTCGTTTTCCTTCAGATCTTCATAGATCTATTGTTTGTTCTTTTTTTTGGTTGCTAGATCTTTGGAGTTGCTCCTATTTCTTATTAAATTTCTTCATACGTTTTGCTTCTATTTGTCGCATTGAATCTCTTTGATTATCGTCGACTATCAAAGGCATCCAAAACCTTCTAATGAATTTGGGGCAAATTGATTTTTTTTTCTTGGGTCTTGTCTGTCTTGAATCAAGCGTGTCTTCAATCTATCTTTGTTTTTATTTTATTTTTTCTTAAGAAAATTGGAGGAACAGGGAATGTGATACTTTGTCTAACTTACGATTAGACCCAAAAACTTAACTTCTTGTTTGCCACTTTTGGGGCACTATATAATATGTGAATGAGAATGGGGAACGCTATTTTTTTGCGAAAAAGTCTTAGTGAGATCAGAGTGAAATGCATTTATTGCTTTTGTTGTGGATATATTGTTATAGAACAAAACATGGTAGAAAATTTTGTGTTTGTTTAGAAAGAAATGTGACTTTGAAAGAAAATAGGCTATGAAATGGGGATATATTATTAATTCCTTCTAGAGTTTATTTCCTACTGTGATAGCTTTCCCAAGACATATATGAAATCATATAATCACTAGGTACTGGTGTTAAGTCACATACCAGCCTTACTTGAATAATTTGTTGGCCCAGATTATAGTCCAAGAGGGGGTAAATTGAACTTAACATATTTTCAAAAAACCTTAAACAACAATTATGATGAAGATATAAAGCAAAGTAAAGGACAAGGAAAGTAAATAATAGACACAACGATTTATAGTGGTTCGGCTTTTTTAAATCCTGCCTCCACTACTTGACCTCCCCCATCAATATTTTTCAAAAGCCACAAACCATGATTCAACTTATGGGTGTGGATCAAATCGTTAGAAACACCATTTTCTAGTTAGGAAAACTTCTCCAATTGGCTAACCAGCAAATCCAAAGTACAACAATTGTTTACAAAGATAGAGAGTGTTCTTACTAAAAAACTCTCAAGATTGAGTACAATAGAGAATGAATACCTCCCTAGATTAATTCAGCCAAAGATGATGAAAATGAAGTGTAGGCCTACAATAAAAGGTTCCTTCTTTGCTTTTTGAGTTGAAGAAGATGAAGTTGAAGCACACCATGTCAAAAACACCAAAACACTTAGACATCTCTCAAAAAGATCTTCGCAAACATTGAAGATGAAAGCTAAGGAGGTTTCTCTAAAGTAACAGAGAAAACTTCAAAGGTTGCTTGAAAGATTATGAATGCTTGAAGAACAAAACCCTTTTTCTCTCAAATCAACAAAGGCTTGAACTTATGAAACTTGTTTGATTTTGAAAATGAGGAGAACACACAAATGCACAAGCTTCTAAAAATTTTGTAAAAGTTGCTCACAATGAGCTAAGGCACGTATTTATAGTAGAAAACACTTTGCAAAAGTAGGAAACACATTTTCACAAGTGGAAACTTGTTTCCGTTCAAAATACATACAAAATTGGCATTCTGCCAATACATGCAAACACATTTTAGGACACGAAACACGTTTCTGTCCAAGTTCCATCATTTTGCCACAAAATCACGAAAACGCATTTCTTAAGGGGAGGAACGTGTTTCTGTGCTTGGATTTAAAGTACATTGATTACTTTAAAAAGTTGAGGGCAATAGTTTCTATAGGACTACACATTTGTCCTTCACCATTGTGATGTAAATTCATTCTTCCGAAAGTAAAAGAAATGGAAGATAAATTTTCCTTTCAAGGAATAATTTCCTAATGGTCATTGGCATTTTATTTGAAATAAGAAATTGAATACACGATTAGAGAGTTCTAAACTTTGTACAAATATTATTCCTTCATGATTAAATTTGTCTACTTGTTTATCTTAATTTATGTTTTTTTTTAACAAAATTTGAGGATTGGTTGGATTGGGAAACTTTGATGGATCTGTGTTTCTTTTATGCCTTTAGTCAATTTATACATATAAAAAATTACTAAATAATATTAAAAAGGACTTACACTTGTTTGTTTGGTTCTTAATAATTAGTTTTTAAGTAGATAAGAAGGTTGCAACAACATTAATAGAGGCAATAATATTATTTGTACAACCATACTAATAATAATAATAATAAAACACACTAATATGGAAAAAAAAAAAATTGCACTTACTTGTTGAATTGAGTAGCAGGGAAGGCTGGAGACTAATGGATGGAAGGAGACTAATAAGATGAGGCAATAATATTATTTGTGCAAACATACTAATAAAAAAATAATAAAACACACTAATATGAAAAAGAAAAATTGCACTTGTTGAATTAAGTTGCAGGAAAGGCTGGACACTAATGGATGCAAGGAAATTGTTCCTGAGAATAATAACATTAAAGAGAGGAAATATGAGTATTGTGTGGGGGTTGGTTTTTTTTTTTCGACTTTGCTTATTTGTAGTTATATATGCTGCACAAAATTTTTTGCTTTCGGTGGAGGATTACTTGGTGTTTTGTTGTATATTTGATGAAAAATAATTTACATTTTTTTATTAATGACGGTGGGATGAAAACAAAACACATTGTTAAGTAAAATAGATTTATTGAATAATTGATGGTTTTTTTTTCTATTTTTTGGATTAGAAAACAAAATAAACAACAAATCAATTTGGATGTATTGAATAATTGAGGGGGCAAAAACAAAATAAATAAATAATGAAATTGATAAAAATAAGATCAGTTTGGAGATGACATATATGAATTTTTGACAATTGCATGATTTGAACAACTTAAAAATAGGGTTTTTGGAGAGAGCATTATTTTTTTCTAAAGTTGGAGAGCACTTGTGGCGACCCCACACCCCGGACCACCAACCCACAGGGGATGGCATGCGCAATGCCGGGGTGGGACGCCCGACGTAGGCATCTCCAACCACCCCTCAACCCACGTGAGGCGTTTGAGACCCTACAAGCCTTATCCCAACCTACATCATAACCTAAAAGGTACTTGTGCAAATCTACCATCCATAATGATGAATCAAGATAAAGATAAAACCCACCTTATATACAATCCATAAACCATTCAATTCGTCTAAACCAAAAATATATGAAAAGTCTCTAAAACCATGGGTACAAAACCGTCACATGTCCACATGGTCTATCTACTAAAGTCTCAACTCACCATACTACAAAATGCGATAAGTGTTATATTTGCATAGTTCAAATATATGAATACATCATAAATTAAAAACAAGGTTCAAACAAAAGTGTCTCCTAACTCACGTTGAGGCCTAAACTCTAGCGTCGGCAAGGTCCTCAATGGATAATAACTCTCTTGCCCTTATCCTGGGCTATAGATCTTGTAAAAGGGAAATGAGGATGAGTCAACGACGTCCAGTGAATAGAATTAAGATATGTTATTAATACTCATCAATAAAACATCATGTATGCATGTCAATGTGCAGTATGATTAAAAGCTCATAGCATATAGCTATCAAACATTTATAATAAGTTCGATGCAAGTAAAAAAGCCAATTGTTTTCTGGATTCACATTTCATATGCATTGAAGTTACTAGTGTACGTATAATTTTACAATATCGTTCCCATGCCCAATCTTATTTTCATACTAAAACCCTCTTATGATAAGGTTAAGTCTCCCTATTAGCCATATAGATGAGTCAAACCAAGGGCATAAGGTTTTATTCCAAAACATGCATCATTCAAACCATTAGAATATGTTTCATGCTTTCAAACATACAAGATATAAGTAATATGATGATATAAGAGATTTAAACATAAATGAAGTCTACTCACAACCAAGCCTCGCGGGAGTATCTAACCACACACGATAACCAAGACCGAATAAATTAAATCAAGATCCTGAAATAATCATTAATATGATACACACATCAATTTCCTATGTTCAATCACATACAAATACTCATCAATCTTAAATTAGCCCACACATGATCAATAGGCCTAATACTCCATCTAAACACAACATACAACTCAATTCAAATACATTAGGCCTTTAATGCGTAATTCTCATTCATAAATCATTTAATTAATCACAAATACTGATTTCCCAATTCCTTAAGCATAGACATGTCCAAATTTGATCATATATGGCCTAACCCATGACATGGTCACTTCATCAAATTAAATAGTTTCAAAAACTCTAATCATGCTCAATTAGACATACATTGCATCAATTTCAAGATTCTAAGTCAAGAGTATCAAAAGCCCCAATTTAGTGAAAATCTCTATAGTAGGCATAGAGTGGAATTGAACTAATTCATACAATTCTAACATAGTTTCAAACATTCTAAACCCATAATTCCACTCCATTTGGATCCAATTAGGCAATTCTCAAGTTAATTCAATCAATTGACTTGATTTAGATCAAAAGCCTCAATTTTGGGCAAAGTCCCAAAAATAAGCTCTAGGCCAATTTTGCACTAAGTCTTCATGTTCAGCCATGATAATTACTGATTTAGCAACAAGGATACATCAACAATGCTCATTTATTTAACATAGTTGACATGCAAGTTCAATGGAAAGCCCTAAGTTCATTTTTTAGGTTTAGAGCCATTACACTTGACTCCACCCATTTTCCATTAAATGTTATGTTCAAATGTATCAAGCTGCCAACAAAAATATTTACTCACAAAATCAACCGTACAGATTGAAGAATATTAAGAAACAAACCTTCTATACAAATTTTAGCTCAATTCAACGGTGGACCGAAGAGATCCATGTCTTTGATGAACATATCTCTAATAAGATGATTTCTCCTTTTTTGCTGCAAATTCTTGCACTCTGATGATTATATCTCCCAAAATACTTGACAAGTAACATCTTAACCGTTCATAATGCACAAAGTTCAATTACGAACCTTCTTCTGAAATATCAGATCAATCCAACGGTACATTTAGGAGATCTGTCAGTTTGATATAAACCGCGCAAGAAATCCAAACTTTCTGACCAGCTTTGTTTTGGAGGTTATATCTCTCAGAAGAAACCTCCAATCAAGATCTCCACCGACCAAAATTAATAAACATAAGAGACGAATCGGAGGACAAATTTTCATCTTCATCCGACAAGGAATCTAAGAGATCTACCCTCTGATGTAAATTGTTGTAGAAATAACCGTGATTCCGATCACTTAGGTTTGAAAGACAATAAGTCATAAAATACAAATCGGATCAAAATCTTGACCAGACATTACATATATGCACAAGATATGAACAAACTCACCAAATTTAAGCTCAATCCAACCATGGATCACCAAGATCCAGCTCTTTGATGAAGAGTTTGCAAAAACATTTTTCCTTCTTCTTCTGTTTCTCCTTTTTTCTTTTCTTTTTTTTCCTTCTCCTCTTCTTTTCTCAACGTGAATGGAGAAGAAAAATGAAAGAATGGGCTGGTTTAATGGGATATGCTTTAGATGCTAACAATCCCATGCTCCCATGTGTTGCTTTACTAAGCCAACAATCTCATCCCATTTTAAGCGCATAATTAAATATTATGTTCTTTTTATCCAATGGTTGCTCACAACTTCTCATATATCACATGGGTGCATTAATGAGAACATTTAATATGGTCCTTCAACAAGCTACAAGTCAAAACAATGACTTGCTCAACAAGTTATTTAAATATGACTTCTCTAACAAGCCACCCGCAATAGTATTAATATGACTAATAATATTAATAAAAATAATAACACCACCAATAATAATACTTTCTATAAGCAATAATCACATATAATTCTTTAAACAACTTTATATCATATGAAAACACATGATCAAATACACATCAAATATCAAATATACAAACATACACATCAATGTAAGCACATAGAGTTTGGGCAAAATATAATTGGGTTATGGGATAGATGAAATGATTTTCGGGACGTTACAACACTATTGATAGTAGAAGAAGGAATTGGTGGAGAAAGGGACAGGAGGGCATGCAGACATTTGCATGAGAATGGAAGGTTGTGTTAACAAGACAGTGGTTGGTAGCTAAACCAACGAATCTAACAAAAAGATGTAAAAAAGAAGAAGAAAAATAATTATTGAGCTGAGGGAAATAGAAAGGGTAAAAGATAAAAAGTTGAGAGAAAAGAGAGAAAAGAATAATTATTGGGGATAGTGGAAGATTAAAAAATAAGAAGTTGAGGGAAAAGAGAGAAAAAACTAATTATTAAGGGGATAGTTGAGGATTAAAAAATAAAACGTTAAGAGCAAATAGAGAAATGAATAATTATTGAGCGGATAGTGAAGTGTGGTGTTTTTCTCAAAGTGTGTGTGTTCGTGAGTATTTTGATAGAAAAAAAGAGATAGTAGAGGATTAAAAAAATAAAAAGTTGAGCGCAAAATAAAAGAAGATTAGGAGTTTGAGGGTATGGACCGAGTTTTGTTACGTTTAACAACCATTTAAAGAGACCATAGATAATATAAATAAAGTTTGGAGCTTGAGGTGGTGATGCGACGTGGTCCTACTTAGCAATACTTAAATGACCTAAAAGTGAAATTAATTAGAGTGATTAAGAGCTTAAATGTGACTATGCTTTCTTCATAATTATTGTTCTTTTGATTTCTTCAATTTCTTTACATATATTCAATACACTGTGACAAATAATTATAATGAATAACTTTATAATATATGTTAGATTTTGGGATGTTATGATAATTGATAACAACTTTTAGCTCCTTATCAAGAGAAAGCATTTAATAAATTAACTTTATAATATATGTCTTCACATGTTGTTGATATTATATATAAAAAATCTTATTTTAAATTAAAACTTCTATGCAAGAGTAGAAGAAAATTGCCTTAAAAGTTGAAACACGTGCATATTAAGTAGTAAAATGATTGGTGTGTTATGGTTATATACTCTTTAATTTGAGTTAGGTCCCTACATTTACCATAAAAATAAAGATGTTTAATAAATTACATAAAACTCATTTCATTTCATTGATTTACTTGATTTGATCTAATGGATAAAAAAAGTATATTATGTAGTCTTATTAAAAACCTTTTGCTATATACATGGCATTAGTTGAATATACATATTTTCTACAGCTTTTTATAGAGAATAAGTTGAAAGTTATTTAATTATGTTTTGAGTTTTCTTTTTAATAATTATTTATTTATTATTTTTAGAGTTTGATTATTTTGTTTCCTTATGTTTTATAACTTTTATACATTTTTTTTTGTTTTATATGTTTTATTTTGGTGGTGGTTATATATTTTTTTATTTTAATATTTTATTTTATTTTTATATTACTTTGATGAACCTGATCACCTGACCAACGAGTCGGTCAGATAAGGGTCCACATATTTTAAAGTTGAGTCTTAGTCGGATAAATTTTTTTTTCACCTGACATGGTCGGATTAGGCCAAAATTTAGATTAAAACTGACCTAATCCGCCTCGATTTCAATCGTATTTTATTTAAAGGCTTCGATTTTAAAGTCCGGTTCAAAGACCGGTCCATATAACTTGAATTGAATTTTTGAACTAGGATTTTTAATATAGAGCCGGCCTGGCTCAAATATTCTTGACCCGGACGGAGCTTGCTGGCCTTGTGGGCCACATTGCCACGAGTAAGAATGGAGCCCCTAAAAGCCTTTTCTTTAATCTTTAAAAAAGTATCAACTTTAAGACAAAGATCACAATACCGCATTCCACCGTACGTACATGTAGAACTAATTTCAACCGTTAGATCATTCTTTGACAAGACTAGAGAGGTCGTCCAACGGTTCGCTAATTTATTTAATAAATAATAAAGACAAAACGGGCTCTACGCGTACAGTTGAATCGGGGTTGACGACATACCGACACACGACACGAATCCAAATGACGTTGTCAAGTCTAGAAGTTACGAACGGTGGTATTTTCGTGATTTGGAGAGTATCGAGTGGCTTTTATAATATTTTATTCCATATCAAATTAGGTCCCGCTCAATGCACCTCCCAAATTTTTTTTTACGCCATTTTTAATTATTAATGAAATGATTTATTATAAAATTACTTATTTAGACACCTATTTTGAAAATAACATTCACACTCAAAAAAAACTTCTCTTCCCACTCTTTTTTTTTTTTTTTAACCACTTTAAACCTTGCAGTGACAAAGCAAGAAGCATATCATAAAATTAAAAATAAAAAAAAATAATCGAGAAATGATGATCGATGGGGAGGCGCAGTAGTTGATCAAAGAGTTCTACTGCAGAAATCGATTCTTTGCATAATCGAAATCAACCACCTTAACGAATCAAACATCCTCTTCTTTAATGCGGGCTTCTGTTCTTTTAGTGGTTCTTCTCAGCCCATCTTTTCCTCTCTGTTTTATATTCGCCCCAAATTATTTTTGGGTCATCACACTTTCATTCTCAATTTTAAGACTCCATTAAGAAGTTTTTGCGGGTTTTCTTGATACCTGAGGTTTACGATCTGCAAACGCCATGGCTGATCTGTAACAAAGACGGGTATTTTGGGAAGAATGACAACTTTTTTTTTTAAATAAGGCTACTGTTTAAGGGTATTTTGGGAAGAAGAATCATGACGTCAACGTCGTAATTTGCTCGATGGGTAAACATGAAAGAAAAAAGGTATAAAAATTAAAAATTATATATTACGGCGCACTGAGAAAAACCCATTGGTGCATTAAGCGACACTCCAGATAAAATTCACTACACAAGCACGTACTGAGAACACTGAAACTCTAACCCTCTTCATTTTGTGCCACGTGTTTCTTGTACCAGCTGAAGAGAGCGTCAGTGGCGTTTTCTTGTGTGTCATACGTGCCACGTGTTTTCCGTCGGTAAGGGTTGCATCAAGTTGTGGAGGGGAGAGAAATGCGTCAAAGTGAAGTCTTGATGTGAGAATGAAGTTCTCACACACTCTTTTCGTGTTGGGTTGTGAGAAGAAGCTGAGAAGCAGAGGAATATTTTGGTCGTGGTCTTTTATCTTTGGACGAAAAGAGCAGTCAGAAGAAATAAGTGAGAAAGAAAACAAAAATGGGTGCAGGAAGTTTTCTCAAAGTGGTTGCTAAGAACTTCGATGTTCTTGCTGGGTACTCTCTCAATCTCTTCTTCTTTTTCTGTTTTTTTTTTTTTTTGAATTTTTTTTTCTTAAGATGATTTTTGAATGCCTATACAAATTTGAGATTTTGTTTTTCATGCTTAAGCTTAGTGGGTTTTTTTATTTTTTTTTAAATGTTTGGAATTTGAATGGTTGTGGTTGATTTATGTGCAGGCCTCTGGTTACTCTGGCTTATCCCCTGTGAGTAGGGTTTTTTATTATTTGTTTTTTAAAATTTTTCTTATGATGAGGTTTTTCTCTGTTCATCAATCATGTTCTGTTTTGTTTTTTCTTCCTAATTCTTAATTTATTTGTTCCAGTTTAGTGAACTGAAAGCTCAGTGAATTCTTTTTGTTTATTAAATAACTTTAAAGTTTAATCTTTTGGAGACATATGCTTTATTGTTAATTTAAAATTGAAACTCAGAAAAAATGTGCTGAGCTTTACTGTTTCTTATATTATATCTTTCATGTGATGTTTTGAAATGGGTGTTTCCAAAATTTTATCTTCTTTTCTTCTGTTACCCCCCCTTCCCCCCTCCTCTCTCATGTGCTTTATTTATGCATTACGTTCTAATATATGGTTATTTCTAATTTCAATATTACCAACTATAATTTGATGTAATCTGGTTGCAGATATGCCTCGATCCAGGCAATTGAGAGTAAGTCTCCTGTTGATGATCAGCAATGGTTGACCTATTGGGTTCTGTATTCAATGATCACCCTCTTTGAACTTACATTTGCAAAGCTGATTGAATGGTAATTTCTTTCCCAAAGCCAAACTTCTTCCTTTGTTTCAAGTATTGCTTCGGTTTTAATTTTTTGACTAGTTAACCAATTGATGGTATTTTTTTCCCCAAATTAAGGAGATCTCTAAGTTAATATGGGTTTAGGGTTTTTTTTTCAAATTAGGAAATTGATAATCTTAAGAAGATGACATTGTCTTAGTTTTAGTTTGTGGTAATCTAAGTTTTCTAAAAAATATGGACCCTTTTTTAGTTTGAGGGCTTCAGTTTAACATGCTGTTTTCTTCTGTTTCAAATTTTATTATGTTGAGGCTAACCCTATAGAAGAAAGGAGGAAAACAAAAACAAAACGAAAACATGAATTACATCTGGTCTGGAATTTTCTTCTTCTTCTTCGTCAAGTGAAACCCTAATAGGCTAATCTAATATCTCCATTGTTCAATAGTTCACTCAATCACTATAGCTCTTGCATTGGAATGCACACAAACAACACTGACACTCATGCGCGTGGAACTTACTGTTGTGCATGTCTTTTCTCTATCAAGGTCATGCTTAATGCATATCATCCCAATTAGGATTAGAACTACACATCAAAGCATAATTTTGACAGGATATAAGGGAACTAATTCAAAACATGCAAATATAACCTTATAATTGCAGACTTGCAGTGAAAAGATGTAGGTAAAGAGAGGATAAGGTAAGAGATGGATGCGTACAAGATATTGATATGGTTGTAGGAATGATGCTGGAGCAAGTAGCTTTTGCAGTAGTGTATAATTTTATGGCAAGTTCTTAAGGGATTGCCTTGTGCACTATGTTGGGTACGTTGTGCACAAGGCACCGTTGGATCAGCTGGGATAAGCCTGTGTATTCACTCCTTCATCGTTCGACGTCCATGGCTACGACAGATAGAAAACCCTAAGGTTCCAGCTACTTGTCCCAACCTTCAGAACTAGTTTTTCGAGTAGAAAACCACATCAACGACCCTTCACTTTCATCTTTTCCATATCCATCACAATGCTGTTGGTTGTTTTGTGGAAGAGACCCAACAACCCTCCACACATCTCAGCTACTTTCTTGAGATTATCGATTGTCCAAGCTGCCACCAGAATCCCTTCCACTCCAATCCAGCTTTGACGACAGAAGATTTGACGATCTTTCCATAGGAGCTCTGGTGACCAACTGTTAAACTCCACAGCAGATTATCGATTGTCAAAGCTGAGAACCTTCGTTTTTTCCTATCGATTGATGCACCATAGAAAATCCCGATCAAAACCCAGAACTTTCAACTTTGATACTCGACCTAGAGATGCCTGGACTTTCTTTTCGATGTCGCCCCAATCATCCTCAATTGTTTTTTAGAAAACAGTAATGTCGTTTGATTTCGTCTGCGCGGATGCCGCATTCCACCCTTCAACAACCTCTGTTTTCCTCTTCCAAACTCTCTCTGCACTGGGCTTTTGATCCCTTTTTTCAAGCCATTTAGACTTGTTCCCATCATGTCTCGGTCTTGTATCATCAGCAGCAAAATCCCTTCTAGTGATGAACGATTGCAAGCACCGCTCGAAACTTCCCCAACCTCTCGACTTCCCCAACCTCTCGACTTCCCGTCTTCCGGCACAAAGATGGAGAACTGTCTACCACCAGCTAGTTTCGTCAAACGTAAAAAATCGCTGCCAAAGTTGGTGAAGGTTTCCGCAAGCACAATATAGTTTGGTCCCCTTTAAACCCTTTTGAAGGTCCCGTCCTTCCTCATCGTTCCATCTCCAGCCAAAATTTCGTGAATCCATGTAACTGATCCCAACTCAAGTTCCATTGATAAACTTTTTGACACCGAGAACTCTTCTACTTTAATAACCCCTCCATCCATACAACTGGAATGCGAAAGTTCTTCCTAGACACTCGAAACATTTGTCTAGATTTCTCATCAAAGCGTCGATTAGAATTGTACGGAAGAGTTTGATCGCGATTCTTAATGATAGTAGACTGAGTCTCCGATTAACCAAACTCCTGCCGGCGATACTGTTGACGCTGACCATTACTAAGTCTTGGTCGTCGGTCTTTCCCCCATGATAACCCCATCGTTCTAATGGACTATCTTTGCCCTCGCCTTTTGCTGTATGTTAGCAAATTAGTATGAAGCTAAGAATTAAGGGCAAATTTCAAAGGTCATACAAAGAAAGGGGGAAGTTTTGCTTAGGAGCAATAGCTTTTACGTAAAGTGGTTTCTAACATAGTTCCAAAGCTCTAATTTTGTAAGAGGTCTTGGGATCAAGTCCCTCTATTAGGATTTTTGGTTAAGGTTTTAAGTTCAAAAATGATATTTTTGATGGTTTTAAGTTCAAAAATACCATTTATGAAATTAAAGAATTTTCCTTGGGATCTATTTAAGTTGTTTAAGTTTTCTTAACTTTGAAATGCTTAATATTACATGGTACAATTATATGTAGTACATTGTCATAAAAAACAAGGCTCTGGTGGGGAAATGGCTTTGGAGATTTGCACATAAGAAGGATCAGTTGTGGAGAAGGATCATATGTAGTAGGCATGGAAGTCGAGACACATAGTGGCATGCAGGACTAGCCCCTAGAGCCACCTTTAGGAGCCCATAGAAATTTATCTCATCTATTTACCCTGCCTTCTTGCCTCTTATTAGATTTAAACTTGGAAAGGGAGATACCATTCGTTTTTGGGAGGACCTTTGGTGTGGGAACAATACTCTACAGTCCCTCTTCCCTAACCTATGCTGACGGTCCAAACTTCAAAATAGGCTTGTACGCGACTTTCTTAGGAACCCCAGGGATTCTACCTTGACTTGGAATTTTCATCTAGGCAGGCATTCTTCCTCTTATGAGAACAATGACGTGGTACCATTACTTGTTATGATAGAGGGGTGTCATTTATCTGGAGAGGATGATCGTGTGTCCTGGCCTTGGGATCCATCCGGTTCTTTCTCTACCAAATCCTTCCACTCATCCATTCTTAATGACCTATCCATTCACTCATCCCCTTCTCATATTGCCCTCTGGAAAGCCAAAGTTCCATCAAAAGTTAAATTCTTGGGCTGGGTAGCTAGCCATGGGAAGTGGAATCCGGGTGACATGTTACAAAAACGATTCTCGTATATGTGCCTCTCCCCGCATTGGTGCTATTTGTGTGTTCGACATATTTGTTGGGGCTGCCTGGTAGCTACAAAGGTATGGGATAGATGGCGTTACCATTTCCCGGTCTTGGGCAATGCAATTATGGAAGAGGATCCCTTGGATATCTTCCCTTTCATGAGCTCTATGCAACCATCGTGGCGGGATCACTGGAGGGTGATATGTTTGGCAGTGATTTGGTCTTTGTGGAAAGAGAGGAATAACAGAGTCTTTCATGATGAATTTTGTTCTGTTGCTAGAGTATGAGAAAAGTCCCAAATGCTAGCCTCTTTCTGGGTTGCAAATAGCTCATGGTCCATGGGATACACCCTAGGAGATTGGCTTAGAGGATGGGACCATTTTGTATCCATATAAGCCATCGAGTTAGTTGTTTTGTTACACTATCTTTGTACAACACTTACAATCTTACCATTAATACTTATAAACAATTTAAAGTTTCTTTAAAAAAAAAATAACATGGTACAATTATATATTCTAAGTTTAAGTTAGCTTTTATTGTCTAGGCCGCACCTAGCAAATCATTAGGCATTTTTGTATCACCTAAACAAGGTAAAACATTGGGGCATCGTTTTGATGCCTTAGAAACACTAGCACTTGCAATGTGACAAAATATTTACCCCTCAATTGGGCAAAGTGGAGGACGTGGATTTGTGTAGCCATTCCCTTTTTAGTTGGGAAAAGGCTTTGTTGAATTGATACCTCGGTTTACTATTAGGGGATAATCCTTGCAGAGAAGGTTTTTGGGAGCCAGTTATTGCTACTATCACTAAGAGGTTGGAGGGGTGGAAGACAACATTCCTTTCAAAGGGAGGCAGATTGGCCTTGATCCGTTTAGTACTTTTGGCAATCCTGTCATATTACTTATCCTTGTTTAGGCTTCCAAGAAAGGTGGCGGAGAAAATAGAAAAAAAAAATGAAATCGTTTTTTTGGAATGGGAAAAGTGGTGAGGTTTGTCAGAGCCTAATCAAGTGGGAGAATGTACAAAAACCCATTGAGAAAAGAGGGCTTGGCATCGAAAACTTATTAGCAAGGAATATGGCTTGATGTGAGAAATGGATTTGGAGAATTCTGAAGGACCAGAACCCATTGTGGGCAAAGGTGATGATCAACAGATAACATCTATCAGGGCAAGAAGAGAATGCAAGAAGGTTGAGGAGAGTCAATTACAGAAGCCTATGGAAATTCATAGCTTCTCTAAGTCCAAAAGTGGTGGCGAACTACAGGCCTAAAGTTGGAGACGGTCTTACATTTCGCTTTTGGGAGGATAGATGGGTGGGGGACAGTTCCTTGGCTGAGGCATTCCCAAACCTATACAAATTATCCACTCTACATAACCAGACCATTTCATCCTTCTTTACCCATGACCACCCTCCTTCCTTCCACTCACTATCACGGAACCTACACCTCCCTAGAGCTCTCACACATAGGGAACAAGAAGCGTCATCTATTCTCACAAGTTTAGCCAATACTAGAATTTCCAACGCATAGGATCACCTTGTCTGGACACTTGAGTCTTCGGGCCAATACTCTTGTAAATCCCTCTTTAACATGTTGTCCGACTCTCATTCTAATACTCCATTTCCTTTAGCCACATATATATATGGAAGGTTCTGGTACCATCTAAAGTAAAGGTCTTTGGATGGCTAATGGCCCTTAGGAGGATCATTACGAATGATACACTTTAAAGGAGATTGCCTAACTTGTGCATATCCCCTCAGTGGTGCTCACTATGTGGTCAGGACAGAGAAAGTAATTTCACTAGACGGATCTGGTGCTATTGGTTCACATTTACAGGAGGTAGATTTTCCCCTTGCTTTAATTGAAAAATAGCCCTATAAAAATGGAACAAACCAAAATGCCAAATACCTAAAAAGAGCAAAAGAAAAGGGAAGAAAAAACTCCTTTTTAAGACTTTAACCAAGCAGCATGGATTTGAAAGTCCATGGATTTTTTCGAAGTTTTCTTGAACTTCTTCAATTTCTAAATATTGAATTATGAGTTAAATAAAGAAATTGAAATAGTGAGCAAAATTGTCAAATTGTCAATAACTATTTGATACTATTTGAAACATTGCATGTGCATACTAGATAGAAACTATCTAGTTATCAAAGAAAGAAAGGGGAAAAATCTTAAAGCTCCAATACTCAACTCAATTAAGCCTTTTTCCAACTACATTAGGTAGGCTACATGAATCCGCTTCCTCCACTTTTTTCTATTAAGGGCTAAGTCTGCATTCAAATTACAAGAAGTTAAATCTTTCTTAATTATCTCTGTCCGTGTTATTTTAGGTTTACCTTTACCTCTGTTGCTACCATTTAGTGTTAATAGGTCAATCTTCTTAACTAGTGCATCTAAAGGCCTACTTTGTATGTGTCCAAACCACCTTTGTCTATTCTCTCTCATTTTATCTTCAATTGGTGCTACTCCTACCATTTTCCGAATCTTTCTAATTTTACATACCACAATTTCAGAAAATCAGATGGCTTTTGTTTGAGGGCGGCAAATTATTCATGCGGTTCTGGTTGCAAATGAACTGATTGAAGACTATCGAGCTAGATGAAAAGAAGGGGTTGTGTTTAAGCTTGATTTTGCCAAAGCGTATGATATGGTGAATTGGCAATTTCTTGATTTTGTCTTGATGAAGAAGGGGTTTGGGGAGAAATGGAGGATATGGATGCGGGGGTGTCTAAGATCGGTCTCTTATTCTATTTTTGTCAGTGGCCGACCAAGGGAAATTTTTTTTGGTGAAAGGGGTCTAAGGCAGGGTGATCCTTTATCCCCGTTCCTTTTTACTTTAGTGGTTGATGTGCTAGGAAGAATGTTGGATAAAGCAAAGGATGTCAGAATGATCAAGGGTTTTGTGGTAGGGTGGGATGATGTGGAAGTTACTCACCTTCAGTTTGCTGATGACACATTGATTTTCTTGAATGGTGACAAGGAGTGTATTAGTAATGCATCCAATATTGTGAAGTGCTTTTGTTGGGTGTCGGGCATGGTGATCAATATGGCCAAGAGTCAGATGACGGGTGTTTTTGTTCAGCAGGAATGGTTGAGGAATATGGCCAATCTAGTTGGCTGTTCTGTGGGGAGTTGGCCTATGAGGTATCTGGGTATGCCTTTAGGTGGTAATCCATATAGGCTTGATTTTTAGGATCCGGTGATTTCTAAGTTGTCGAGAAGGTTAGATGGCTGGAAGAGGAGTTTCCTGTCAAAGGGGGGCAGGCTGACTCTCATTAAGTCTGTGTTGGATGCTCTTCCTACATATTATATGTCAGTGTTCAAAGTCCCAGGAAAGGTGGCGAACATTATTGAGAAGATCATGAGGGATTTTCTGTGGGAGAATGACATCATGGGTCAAGGTTCTCATATTGTTGCTTGGCAAATAGTTCAGAGGAAGGCGGAGCTTGGTGGTCTGAGAGTTGGTAATATAGGGAGGAGAAATAAAGCTTTGGTGGGCAAGTGGCTGTGGAGGTTCTCTTGTGAGCAGGAGCAACTTTGGAGCCGGGTGATTCGCAGTAGGCATGGGATTTCAGAATGTCGTTGGGTCACGGGCCTCTCTCCGAGGGCAACATACAGATGCCCGTGGAAATTCATATATTCTGTGTACCCCGACTATCTTCCTTACACCAGATTTAAGCTTGGGAATGGTGCTTCCATTCGTTTTTGGGAGGACCTTTGGTGTGGGACCGACACCTTTTAGAATCTTTTTCCAAACCTCTACCTTCGCTCCTTGTTCCGCAACAGACCTATTTCAGATTTTAGGAGTGTCTATAACCTTAGGGAGGAAATGGTTAGGGGGTGGGATTTTCACTTTGGAAGCAATTTCCATCCTAGAACAGAGCGGGATGTCGAGTATCTTGTTTGTTTACTTGAGGGATGTGTTCTCACCGGGGATGGGGACAAAATCGTGTGGCCTTGGGACCCATTAGGTATCTTTTCCACCAAATCTTTCTTTTCAGTCCTCCTTGACGATACCTCTATTCCTCTTTTTCTCAACATATTTCTCTATGGAAAGCACAAGTACCATCTAAAGTTAAATTTCTTGGGTGGGCGGTAGCCCATGGTAAGGTGAATACTGGTGATTTGCTACAAAGAAGATTCCCCAACAGGTGTCTTTCTCCTTGCTGGTGTTTTCTATGCAAGAGTAGTGTGAAGTCTATTGATCATCTTTTCTGGAGGTGCCCATACTCCAGAGAGGTGTGGCGTAGGTGGTGTATCCATTTTCCCGTCATGGGATTGGACGAGGTTGGGGTTGATCATTTTTCTTTGTTCTCGTTCATTAACACCATCCACGTGGAGTGGAAAGATCATTGGCACGTGGTTTGTTTAGCGGTGGTGTGGTCGCAGTGGAAGGAAAGGAATGCTAGGGTGTTTACGGAAATTGATCTCCAGGCCGCAGAAGTTTGGGAAAAATCTCATTTGTTGGCTTCTTTTTGGGTTGGTAATAGCAGGTTGTCTAAGGGCTTTGCTTTAAGTGATTGGCTTAGAGGTTGGGGTAAATTTGTTCATTCATAGGGGCCATGTTTGTTTTGGGCGCTTTGTATAGCTTTTGTTTCATGCTTTCTAAAAATTAATACAAGCTTGTTTCTTCAAAAAAAAAAATAAAAAAATTTATCTTTGAAAGTTCTACCACATATTCATCTTAGCATTCTTATTTTTGTTACAATTAATTTGTTAACATGTTTTTTAATTGCCCAAAATTATGTACCAAGTAGCATGATTGGCCTAATAACAACTCTATAAAATTCTCCCTTTAACTTCAATGGGAAGCGCCATCCTGTTTTAATTCTATGATTCACATCCTCACCTATTTCTCCTTCTTTACGTATAATGGATCCCAAATACCTAAAATTTTCACTCTTTGGTATCTCTTGACTTCCAAGCTTCACTATCTCTTCATTTGTATTTCTACTTCTACTAAAATTACATTTAATGTATTTTGTCTTAGGCTCACAATCTTGAACCCTTCAGATTGTAGAGCCTCTATCCAAACTTCTAGCTTTGCATTTACTCCAGATGCAGATTCATCAATCAGTACTATATCATCAACAAATAACATGCACCATGGAATATCTTCTTGAATATGTTTAGTCAATTCATCCATAACTAGTGCAAAAAGGTAGGGGCTTAAGGCAGATCCTTGGTGTAAACTCTACTGTAATTGAAAATTCATTAGTTTCACCTACTATGAAAAAGAGAACATTTCTTTTGGATAAAAAATAGACTACCTTTATTAAGAAAACTAAAAAATATGCTAAAAAATTACGAGTAGAACAAGGAGTCTTCTTTTTTTTATTTTTATAAGAAATGTATTTGCTCATAATATTAAGAAAAATATGATAAAAAGTACATGAAGGAGAACAAGAAGTCCCATAAACCAAGAGACAATGGGAAAACTTTTTTAAAATTACATTGGAGTGCAAAGGACCAATCTTGCAAGACATCAAACAACGGCCATGGCTGAAATGCCTTCTCAAATGATAACCATACATAGGCCTTAAACCAAATGGTTTACCACATGCAATCGACCTTAGATGAGCAACCATAAAAAAACTTTTTTTTCCTCTCAAGAAAAATACATCGACCAAAGCTAGGGTACCCACATTCCAAGCCACCTTTGTCTTAGCCCCACACCAATCATGAAGTCTTCGTGGAGGATGTTGACAGACTGATTAGGAAAAACCTAACATGAATCCACCTCTCTTAGCATCCTGAACCATAAAACTTTAGTGAAGTCCAATAAGACTGTGTTTGGTATACAATTTAAAAAATGGTTTTCAAAAACTAGAATCCAATCTCATTTTTAGTTGATTTGTAGTTTTCGGATAAATGGTTGGTATTGTTTTCAATGTTTTTAAGATATGAGAACAATGAAAACTTGTTTGGTAAGACCCATTTCAAAGTTGATAAGATCCCTCAAAAACAATTAAAAAAAAAAAAAAATGAAGATTGAAAAACTAAAAAAAATGACTTCTCCATGTTTTTAAAAATGAGGTGTTTTTAAGATTCGATCCCAAAAACTGTTTTTAAATCTTATCAAACCAAACGAGTTTTTGTCACTTTTTTTTACTTTTGGTTTTTAAATGCAAAAAATAGGATTTTAAGTCTCGTACCAAATGGAGCCTAAACTTCCCAAGGCAAGAAGCTAGGCTGAACACTGAACTTCTTTCAATTATCTCACAAGCCTCTTGCATATGTTAGAAATATGTACATATGTATATATATATGTATATGAATACATATATTGATTAAAGCTATGTTACCTGAACTCGGGTACGAGTGTCAAATATGGGTACATTTCTAGAGGTCCGACTTGTTCATTTTCAAATTTTAGGATAAGGGACTCGGTTATATTATATGTTGTATTTTCCTTTTTTTTCTTCTTTTCACTCGTTTATTGTTAATTTTTTTCTCCACTTAAGTAAATTTCACCTATTAGTCATTATTTTCTTTTATTCTTTCTCTTCTTTCCATTGGAGAATCTACATAGTAATATTCTAAAATCTAAAGTGTCGGACACATATCCCATACCCATGTCGTATCATGAAGTTTCGGACACGGGTACATCGGGCTAAAGTAAAGGGTCTGGGTAACATAAGATTAAAGGGTATATTGGCCTCTTAGAACACCCAATTAGTTCTTTGAGGTGTTTGCGAACCTCCCTATTTTTAGTCTCACACATAGGAAGCTTTAAGGGGAGTAGCTCACTTGGGTTGAGATTTAAACTCAAGAGTCTAGTTTTCTAAGTCAGATTCTTGTCCATTACGCAGGAAAATAGTGTTAGAAATATTATTTTACTTTTACGAATTACATTTAAAAATAGAAGTCATAAAATAGTTCCTTATATAAATGCATGAATTATTAAAATTAGAAATTTCACTCTAAATCATATATTTTGTAATATATTTTTCTCTTACGAGTTAGGATATGGTTCTAGCATATCTTGAAACATATACTTATCTTACATTCTTACTAATATTTAGATAAATATTTTCTTAATCTTGTACGAGACTTTCATCAAATTTGACCTGCAAGTGTAAAATTCATGTTAAGAGTGAGTAGATTCACTGGTAAGACTATAATTTTTTTAAAAAAGAAAAAAGAAAAGAAAAGAGCAAGCTTAAAAGTTCATGTTAGAGTTTGTCTTCAAAGAACTCAGATATCCATCCTGTTGATGCAATGTTAAACTATCAGATAGTAATTAATCAGCTGCTCAACATGCATCAGTTATTTTCAGAATGATGTGGTTTTTATAATATTCATCTCAAGTATCAAGCTTCCTTGCAGCGGTGTACTTTAAATATCAGAGAGCTGGAATATCTGTTCTCCTCTCCCTGGTTGTAGGTTGATTCCAACCAATATCCATGTAACTTTTTTGACTGTTTAGTTATTTCCAAAGTACTGTTTGCCAACCTATTGCCCGTCATTCTTTGAAAATAGCTTGTTCAAGTTTTATACTGCCTTCCAGCATGGTTGTCATCTTTCATGACTATCTCTTCCCTCACACCCCCCGTGGCTGGAGCTTGATTTTGACCAGTATCTGTGTGCACCTTTTAGAGTGTTCAACTTTTGCCAAAGTTCTTCTCTTTATTATCCAATTATCAGTCATTTTGTGCAGCCCTAAACATGTTATGTAGCTTATACAACCCTCTTACAGCATTTATTCCAATTGGAATCGTAAATCACACATCTTTACCTGTAATCATATCTTATCTTTCTGTCATCTGTCTCAAAATCCTGATCCTTGTTATGCTCAATAATATGTAATTTTTGTCTGACCAATCCCGTTAACTCCATGAAAATATTACTTGTTTACTATTATTGTCTTGTATGTTATTTATAGATCCTTTTAATCCTAATTTATGGGTTAGCAATCTGAACTGAAGCTACACAGGACATTGAGTGAATATAATTCTTGGTATATAGTGGTGTCAATTTGAAAAAACTTTCCTTCAAAGCTCCATTAAATGCAAAGGTCTAGTTCCTTTTATGTCCGTGTGGAAGCATTTCTGAAGGTATTTCAAAAACACCCCTGCTTGGTCATAGAGAACACATATGTTGTCCAATTGGCTATAAATTGTAACTTGAAATCCATTGGTTGATTAGTTCATACTTCATGGTAACTTAGTGAGACATTTTCCTTTTTATTCTTGAATTCTCATCATTATAAAATACTCACTGGATCCCAAATAGTTGGAATGACCCTTATATTGATGTTAATGCTGTGTTGTTGCTTAGCTTTCAACTAAAAAGTGGTTGGTTAAGATCTAATATAGTGGCAATTCACAAGAATGAAGAACAAATGTTTTTGACATGGTTTGCACAATTTTGAAATTGCAACTAATAATGCCTTATTTAACCACATATATTAATGTAACAGTTAATTTTGATTCGTATGCCTTTCATGACTTTCTGTTCCATTAAAAAAAAATGATGTACTAGCAGAAGCCATTAATCCTACTTTGATTCTTGGCAGGCTACCTTTCTGGTCTTATGCAAAGCTAATTTTCACCTGCTGGTTGGTCTTACCGTACTTCAGCGGGGCTGCATATGTCTACGAACATTTTGTTAGACCAACTTTTGTGAACCCACCTACTATTAACATCTGGTATGTTCCTTGGCGTAAGAAGGATGCCTTCAATAGGCCAGATGATATCATATCAGCTGCAGAGAAATACATAGAAGAGAATGGACCAGAAGCATTTGAGAGGATCATTAACAAGGTATATCCAATATTTATGTCTTTTATGGTCAAAATTTCTCATTTTCTTTTTTCTTCTGATCAAAGAAAGAATTTTAGAAAATCTAAGTTTCATGCGAAATGCTCTGCCTGTGTTGAGTATTCTTGCACACTAATCATGCCAAAAATTTATTTTCTGGAAATTTTCATCATTCCAATCAAGCTCTATGAAGTTTTGTTTATAGATGTACAGTTTTAGAGACATCTAGTACTGGTAAAATGTTTGAGATGTAATTGATGTAAGCGACTGGGATTTTCTAAAAACTGCCGCATGAGATTAAACCCTAATTTATAAGCATGATGAGAGGTTTCTTGCTGACTTGATGAATATAGAGACAATGCTTTACCATCATATTTGAGTCATTTCTCTGCTTTATATGCTTTCAATATTCAAACGTAAAAACTTCTTCAGCGAAAACTTTGTGAACTTTTGGCATGAACCCATATCATTAACTAGTGTTTTGTGGATGAGCTAAGAAATAGTATATACACTTAAATAGTAATACCCATAAAGGTGAAGATCTGTATCAAGTTTAGCTTACACCATGCTGTGCTTCATTCTTAGTTATGAATATTGCATGACCTTTTAGCATGTGTCCTTTCTGGATTGAATTGTGTTAATGGCATTTCACAAATTCAGTTGCAGAGGGAAAAGCTCTAGCAACAATATTATTTTCCTGTCAACTTTCAGGAAATGGAGTACATATGCTAATTCTTTCCTATTGGTCACTGATTTGAGGTGAAACATTCCTGCTACTAATAATTTCATATGTAGCTCTTGTAATTTTCTTTTATAATAAACTCAACACTATTGTTGGGAATAATATATAGAACTTTTGAAGAAGAAAATGAGAAAAAAATAAACACTTTTATATAGTCTCTGTGAATTCCATGTTTCACATCCGTATATTATCCAATTGAGTACCGAAGTTTGTCTCTCTATTTGCCCACTGGATGTAGCTTGTATATGATTAACCAGTATTTTGCACATCTTTTTTCTGCAGGCCAAAAGGGAGCCAAGGACGAGGAACAGTAACAATTTCATGATATTTGATGATGACTACAGACATTATAACTAAGCTATGTACACTTTGTAATCAGCTAGCCAGGTGAAGTAGAATACTGATCAGCAATATATAGTCCTAATGGTTGATACTTGGTTTCTTCAGTTCCTTTTGTTCATATTGTCGTGGTGTTAAAGTATGTGTTACTGTTTTTGTAAAATACAGTATGATTACATGCCGGTTGGTTCTCATTTTGTTTTCATGAATTCTCATGTCTATTGTTGTTGATTTTGTAAAATATGTTGTTGTAGTTGAAAGCTTAATACTCACTCAGTCACTTGCACTTCATTTGAGGAATCAAATAGGCCTGTTGAAATGGAATGGTTTGGTTGGGGGGTGGGGGGGTGGGTTTACTCACTCTGAAACAATCTTCCAGTCTATTGGTGCTCGCATTCAAGTGCACCTTAGGTTTACACATCTAAGCAAATGACACCTACCAAACTCTACCTATTAGAGTTTAAGCCAAATATTTTAACATCTCCACCTTAGTGAGTAATCCATCAAACAACCAATCAAGAGCAATAAGCCAGCAATCATAGTTATATAATCAAATTAGTCAATCAATCAATCTATGCTCTTGATCCTCTTAATTGAAACACACTTGATACTTCGATACAATATTTGCAAATGCTCCACCACAAACAAAAATATCAACTTATTTGTGACAACTACTAAACCTATATGCACCATACTTTTTTGTAGATTTATGTCAAGTTTCCAGAGAAAACGACAGCACAGTACCACACGCATGCTTGAGAGACAATTTGCAATTTGGTTGAACCATCTTTTACATCCTTATGATGATGGCTACAACTTTACACACTAGAGACAATTTGCAATTTGGTTGAACCATCTAAGGCAACAGCAATCCTTTTTCTTTTATCTTTTAAATGTCCTTAACTAATTCAATGATTCGGGATGCTAATATTCTAAACAACGCTAGCCAAAGTGATTTTGGAAGCCTCTCTAGAAAAGGCAAACGTTAACACGATATATCTTAAGAGTAGTGCACCAGACCACTGGATCTTGGATTAATTAGAGGAGGATTGTTGCCACTATGCATACTTGGTTGGACATGGCAAGCATAACAAAAGGTGAATGATAATGTCAAATGTTCTGTTTGACTATGCATACTTGGTTGGACATGGCAAGCATAACAAAAGGTGAATGATAATGTCAAATGTTCTGTTTGATGTGGAACGAGTGCGATACAAATTTGATTGTTTCAATTGTGGTGTGGGATCAAATTTTAAGTGGTTGATTGGATAATTCCCTTAGTATAATGATTGTTTGAGTTTGTTTGATGATTGCTTGTAATCGGATGATACTTGGTGATTGTCTGAGTAGTTCATGAATAATTAATTGATTATTCGATGAAGTTGTAATCAAGGTGGAGATTGTTATGTAATTTGGTCTGAACTCTAATTGGGAGAGTTCCAGTTTGAATATGAGTGTTTGGATTGGAGTCTTACTTGGGTTGAGTTGTAAGGGTTGTGTGTTTTAGTTATGAATTAGAAATGTCGAGAATACAAAGTATAAGAGAAACTAAGGGCTTTTGTAAGTATGTGTGTGCTCAGATATGAGTACTATGAGATTGAGTAGATTGAAAGTGTTGAGTTGAATGATCGTTAAGAGGGCTTTTAGACCTGTCTGTTTAGTTGTTGGATGAGTGCAAAGAGATTGTAATGGCGAGTGGAGAGAACAAGTAACTTCAATTTTCAATTCATCAAACAATAGTTCTCAAGTTACAACCCGAGCTATTTATAGCCTTACATGACTTTGAAACGAATTAAGAAGCTCAAACAAATTCAAACTCTATCTAGAATTCTAACTGAATAAAATTCAAAAATAAATGACAATTCTAAATAAATAAAATAGAATAAAAAATAAACATGAGAATAGAAATCCTAATCAATCTCTTGACCTGCATCCACTGACAATGCACACGAGTAAATGGGGTGGCGATGGAATAATCAACGTGCATCCTACATCAGATTGTGCATGTTTGTGAGTGTTACACATTGAACCTGGTTTAGTTACAAGTTGTTATAGTTAAAGTCTGTTTGGATAGTCTGTTAGTTACTTACAGAGAGTCTTCTAGAATTCTTGATTTGTAACAAGATGTTGACATGTGTATTCATACCTCCTCTGTTCTAAGAGAACAAGGAGAGAAATTCTGCAAACCTATCTCTGTTTGAAAGTTCACATGGTATCAGAGCCACAAGGCTCACGCCATGACTATCGATTCTCCAACGTCTTCTTCTCAGACGTCACTACTATGGGGAACATGAGTTTAGTTGTTTCACCATTCGAAAACTCTCTCAATCAGAACATGTCGGTCGATCAAGCTGGATCAAAGCAATTATTTGTTATGGAAATCACTGATTCTTCCGGTGATAAGAGGATACAAACTAGAAGGTTACATTCTTGGACCTAAACCATGTACATCCCCCGTCAGGTTGAGCCTGAGGGGGAATGAACTGAGCGTGCTAATGCTCAAGAAGCATTAGAATGTACTGAATGGAAACAAGCAATGCAACAAGAATATGATGCTCTCATTGCCAATGAGACATGGTCCCTAGTTCCTCCCTCTTCTCATCACAGCCCAGTGGGGAATAAATGGTCATTTAAAATAAAGAGGAATTCTGATGGTTCAATCCATCGCTACAAAGCGTGCCTTGTTGCCAAAGGGTTTCACCAATTACCCGGTATTGATTTTACAGAGACATACAACCCAGTTATAAAAAGCCTCTACTATCAGAGTGATTCTCACGATAGCACTCAGTTCAAGTGGCAAATTCGCCAACGCATTTTTCAATGACTCTTCATGAAACGGTGTATATGCCACAGTTCGAAGGCTTTGTTGATCAAATAAAACCTCATCGTGTTTACTTTCTTCATCGTGCTCTTTATGGGTTGAAACAAGCCCCACATGCTTGGTTTGACACGTTGCGTAACAATCTTTATCTCTTTGAAGTTTTACAATTCGTATTGGTTTGCGTTGATGACATTTTGATAACTGGGCATGTGAAAAATAGGTATTGCTCCATTTTTCGATGGAGTAATGCTACATTAATTGTAATAAAAACTGCAATGTATTAATAAAAATAAAAATAAAAATAAAAATAAAAATAAAAACTGCAATGTATACTACATCGTCCCAACACCTTTAGATTTCATTGAATCACATGTTATATTATATGATTTAATGCAGTCCAAAGGTGATGAGGTATGGTAATTTTTTATTTTTTTGTTTCCCATATGGTATCCCCATCCTTCGGACGAGATTAATTCATGTTCGAGTACTGTAGGGACATTGGGCAGCTCTTTTTAGGTAGACGCGACTAAGTTGAGTACGAATTTTGATCTTGAGACTTTTATCCGTCAATCACCTTTAGCACAGACTCCCAATGATCTTTGTTGCACCACGTTGGGTATGAGGTATGATAATTTACACTGCAGTATACCTTAACAATCACTTTAGCATTACTCTTTTGATCCGGTAAGTTGGAAAGATTTTCAGCTTTTAAGTTGGGTTTTGCTACACTTCCCAATCCCAACCCATTATTAGTGGGTGGCTGCTCTTGGGGGCGGTCAGAGGTAGCAAAAGCCGAATGGGTTTTGTTTCGTGTATTTTATTGATTTTTCGTTTATAATTTTAAAATTATAAAAGTATTCAAATAAAGATTTTGTTACCACTTCGTAATATCTTTGTATTTCATTTTTTTTTAAAAGAAAAAATTATATTTATCTTATATTTAAAAAAAATATATATATATTTAACTTTAGCATCATTGAATAAGCTAAAACGCAGAAGTTTTAAGAAAACAAGTTAGTAAACCCAGTTATTTTAATTTTTTATTCTCTATAATTTTAATTTAAATCAAATACTAATTTATAATTATACAATTACTTATAATAATAATAATAATAATAATAATAATAATAATAATAATAGCTGATATCATGTAGAATAAATTTATATAATTTATTATTATAAAAGTAATAGAAATTATAATGATTTGTTTTTATGTGATTACTTATAATTATTTAATGATATCCTATATAGTTATATATAATATATAATAAGTCTTATAAATAATAAAACTTTCATAAAGCATTTATGAAAAATAAATATTTGAATCGAATTATATATATAGGTTAAGACGTTGGGAACTTGGGAAGGAGGTGATTTGTACACGAAGAAAGTATTAAAGATATCAATTGAAGGAATAAAAATAAAAAAAATGTAAAATCCATTATAATGGGATAAAAATAATCTCTCCCTTTTGGTTATCACTATTTTATTTCATTACAATGGGGTAAAAATGAGGATGAGATTATTTTTTATTCCATTCTGGTCGGCAGCCAAACATGAGCTTGAGATTAAAAAAAGTTATTACCCCTCCTTAGGGTGACGTTATGACCGACAAAAAATACCATATACGTCATACATCTGTATATGATACCCTGTCTGTCGTTTTTTCTTAATAAAACATACGAAAATCACTAAAACTTTTGGTAGAACTTTCCCATAAATACGAGGTTCCACAAAAATTCTGATAATCCACAAACATCAATTTCATTTCACATTCACAAATATATCATGACACCACGAATAACATATTCATGCCATTCACATATCCATACATCCCGTATATGTATTGCATTATCATTAGTTTTTAAAGCCTTATGTACTCTCACTACTTTTATACATATCATAAGTAGTGTTATATATACATATATACAAAATACTGAAACATGAACCAAAATCCTTAATCATACATATATCACGGTAGCAAATGACAAGTACATATCAACCCTCTGTAGCTTTGCCCTTGCCCTTGCCCTTGCCCTTGTAGCCACCACTTATAATAAGAGGAGATTGGGGTAAGCTACAACAAACTTAGTGAATAATCTATTTGTGTCATTACATATGCATTTAAATAAACCATGGCATGTAAATCATTATAAAACGGGATATGCAAACAACATATAATAACAATACATGTTCAAGATATAATTAATTGCATAAAAATAATTAAATAATTAAAAAATTAAAATGAAAAAAATGTAAGATTGAAAAAATTGATTGGTTCGATTCGGGTTTCGGTTTTATGCATTAGAAAATTGAAGTTAACCTGAACCGAATCGATGTGAAGGGAAATATTGTCATTTCTCCTATAACCTTAAGGTTCCTAAAGATTTTAATATTCTCACAAATATTCATATATTATAAGATTTAATTTTAATAAAAAAATAAGATTTAATTTTAATGATAGAATTGTATATTATATTCTTAGAAGGATTGAATATGTTTTGAAAAGGTAAAATAGTGTTAACTATAAGATTTATAGTTGTAAAATTGACATAAGTAACCGGATCAACCCAAATCGAACCAATCCGAACAAATTCGATTCGATTTGGTTATGTTTGAAGAGTGCTTTAGTTCGGTTTCGGTTTCACAAAACCCAAACCAATCTAAGTTCGGTTCGGTTTTGATTTTTGGTGAAAATTGAACCGAACCAGGTTTTGCACACCCCTATCTAAAACACATCAAAACACCATTAA
Source organism: Paratinospora sagittata (assembly GCA_035771175.1). Taxonomy (NCBI): domain Eukaryota; kingdom Viridiplantae; phylum Streptophyta; class Magnoliopsida; order Ranunculales; family Menispermaceae; genus Paratinospora; species Paratinospora sagittata. The sequence goes on along the minus strand of CM069592.1, from coordinate 23,875,186 downwards.
AATCATTTTCAACCCCACAACTAGTTCAATATAACAAGGTTAAAAGAACTTCATACTTAACCATGGAAAATCAGTAATTTTACCATCAAACAACTCAAAATTCAGCAAGAAACCATTTACCTTTGATTTCCCTATCAATTGGCAAGATTTCCAACTCAAACCCATTTTTCAAATCTCCTAATCTAACCGTTGAAATCACACAAATCTCATATATGTTAAACAACTTGAAAAGAGGAACAAGAATATTAAATTTTAAATCAAAAACCATGAATTCTCACCTTGGATTTGGCCACCCAAGCTTGATTCCTCCTCTTCCCTTTTGTTGCTCTGGTTTCTTCCAGTTCTAGCAAGTGAGAATGTGCTGGAAATGTCAAGAAATTGTGTTTAAAGCAATTGCAAACCGCCACACCGTCAATTTATAAAAACTATCAGCCCCACAGAGAAATGTGTTTCTCCCAAGGAAACGCGCTTCCTTGTTCCCCAGAAACGGAATTTCCTTTGGAAATTTTAGTAAAGAAACGTGTTTCCCCCTGAATTTTCTGAAAAATTGGCTATCGAGTTTTTTTTTACAGAAACAAAGAGAAACGCATTTCTCCGAGAATTTCCTAAAATGCTTATCTCGGGTTTTCAGTATAGAAACGCGTTTCTTTTTGAGAATCACATTTCCTCATGTTTTTGGTGAAAATTTCACTAAGTGTTGGGTTTTCGTGCTATGTTTAGGGTCCCGGTACAAATGCCACCTTATTATACACACATTCACTTTATTCTAAGATCATAAACATACGTATACATGTACAAATATGCCTGACAATACATATAAGTCAACATACGGGTTTGACTCGTAGATCAGAGCGTTACAAAAGTCCTATCCCATCCAATCACATGCACCAAACGAGCCCTCAATTTACAGTTTTAAGTTGAATTGTTATTATTTCATTTAAACTTTGTCCTTAGCAACTAAAACAGTTAAACATTTCTTGGGTGGTTGAAACCACGAATTCAAATTGAATTACCCCGCTTGGTTCAGTTTTGAATAAATTCAGTTTAAGTTTGGTTTGAAAAAGGTTATATTGATGTTGTAATATCATATGGGAAGAATGAAGCTTGGTGTTTATAGGGTTTTATGGCGATCCAGACCCAAATGCGAAATCACTCTTGGGAGCTTCTCCAGCGTTTAAGCAACGCCTGTAATATGTCGTGGGGTTGTGGGGGTGATTTCAATGAAATACTATACATGCATGAGAAAGAAGGAGGGTGCTCAAAATCCCCTGACACCTTAGAGAAGTTCAGAACAACTCTGGACAGCTGCAGTTTAGAAGACTTGGGCTCTAGTGGCTCCCAATTTACATGACACAACAAACGAAAGGGTGATCACTATGTTGCCGAACGACTAGATAAGTGGTTGTGTAATGCAGAATGGCTGGAGATGTTCTCGTAAGCTGAAGCAAGAAATTTAGCTTACTCATTCTCAGATCATAGACCAATTGCACTTAGGCTGGAACCAATTCTACCCAACAGTCAAGGGAGGCCACTCTGTTTTTGAGGAAGTCTGGACACAGGAGGAGGACTTTCTAGATTATGTTGATAGATGCTGGAAGAAGAGCTCAAACTATGGGAGGCAAGTGATAGAGAAGGTTCGACATTGCTTATAGGCACTACACTATTGCAAGAAAGGAACACTCCAGATAATAAAGACAGAGATTAAAAACAAGACGATGGAACTTGTAGGAATCCAGAAAGCAGTTGAACAAGACCACACGCTGATGGATAAGGCTCAAGAAGCAGAGATTGCCATGGACAGACTCTTGGAAAAAGAAGAAATATACTAGAGGTAGAGATCAAAAGAAAAATGGCTTAAGGAAGGAGATCAAAATGCCAAATTCTTCCATAAAAAAACATCAAAGAGAAGGAAACAAAATCGTATCAAAGGGATTCTAAATTCCGCAAATGAATGGATAAAATATAAAGAACAAATAAGTCTCACTTTTATTTCTTATTTTTCAAAGCTTTTTAATTCTCAATACCTGTCTAATCTCACTATAAATAATGTTACCAAATGTGTAGAACCAAACTATCTTTGGAAATTAATGACTTTTTGAACAAGGAATTCCAAGCTGAGGAAATTAAACCAGCTCTCTTCCAAATGAACCCCTCGAAAGCTCCTGGACCTGATCGCATGTCAATTGCTTTTTATCAGAGTTGTTGGAGTACTGTCAAAGGAGATGTCACAAAGCTATGTTTAGAAGTTCTAAACAGAGGCCGCTTAGCTGCTAACTTGAATCACACACACATTGCACTCATACCTAAAGTGCAAAACGCAACATTTGTCATGCAATTCAAGCCTATTAGTTTATGCAACGTCCTCTACAAAGTAATTACTAAGGTGATCACAAACAAATTGCGCATGAACATATCCTCCATTATCTCAGAAAATGAGAGTGCCTTCATTCATGATTGTTTCATAACAAACAATGTACTTATTGGTTATGAATGCATTCACTCTATGCGGGATAAAAGGTAGAGTCAGAATAAATTTTTGGCGCTTAAGCTTGACATGAGTAAAGCTTACGATAGGGTTGAGTGGTGTTTTTTAAAAGCCATGATGGAAGCTTTAGGTTTCAACAACAGGTGGATCGACCTCATATTGAGATGCATTACTTCACCAACTTTCCCTGTACTCATTAATGGCCAGCCATATGGGAACATTATCTTATAGAGAGGCCTTCGCCAAGGCGACCCCTTAGCGCCACATTTATTCATCGTTTGTGTAGAGGGATTATCAATTCTAATTCACAAAGAGGAAGCTCTTGGAAACATTACAGGTTTAAGGTTTGGATCCCAAAGCCTTAATGCTTCTCACATTTTCTTTGATGATAACTTAATTTTTGCTTAAACAAGTATGAAGGAATGTACAAATCTAAGGAAAATACTGGAGCGTTATTTGGAAGCCTCGGGTCAAACTATTAACTTAGACAAATTAGCCTTGTCATTTACCACACATGTGCCGCAATAAGTAAGAGAACAATTACAGTTGTTCATGGACGTTCCGATTGTTGATTGCCATACAAGACATCTAGGACTACCGTCCATGATTTCTAGAAACAAAAGGTAGTCTTTTGATCTGATAGTTGATAGAGTTTGGGCGAGGCTAAGAGGATGAAATACTGGTCTTTTCTCTATTAAGGGTAAGAGGTGCTTCTCAAGGCAATCATACAAGCTATACTCACACATACGATGTCGTGCTTTAGACTGCCAAAAGGTTAAGAAGCATATAGACAATCTAATGGCCAAGTTAGGTTTCAAGAATATGGAATTGTTTAATCAAGCTATGCTAGCCAAGCAAGGGTGGCGTTTGATGACAAAAAAACAATTCACTTGCCGAAAGGGTAATCCGAGTAAAATACTATGCTAATTCGAGCTTTCTTGGTGCAAAACTTAGATCTCAACCATCTTACAAGTGGAGAATCCTATTGTGGGGGCGGGGAATTACTCAAGCAAGGAGTCAGATGGCATGTTGGCGATGACAAAGACATTTGAATTTACCACGATCCATAGCTTTCTCGAGCGTCAACATTTTGGCCTATCTTACTTCCAACAGTACCAGGCGATGTAGCAGTAGCGTGCCTGATAGTTGGAAACAGTTCATGGAACTAGGAATTGATCAAAGCTCTGACCTAGGCATCAAAGGGGCTTAGGCTAGCACCACACCGATGCTCCTAACACCAATCGTGTATGTTTCTCTCTCTATGAGGTCGGCATAGTTGCCTGGGTTCAAGCTTGACTGGACACATCCAGCTCGACATCCCCTCTCATATCCTCAATTTTTTATTTCGTCTTTATTATTGGTGTTGGGCAAATCTTGCGTCAACATTGGGCACCATCTGTGGAAAAATGAGCAAAGAATGTGTTCCAGCTTAGCCTTTATGAGCTAAGAGCCAGGACCTCGCGATGTCGCCGACCTAGTACTTCCAACTCTCGGACTTGCCCCGGAACAACCGAACCTTCCACCTTCACCAGCAAAGCAAATCAAAGCTGACCTAAGGGTACCGTACGAACGTCTGCCAAGAATGAACGTAACCAACGAGTCCGACTCAGCAACCTCGAGAAGGCTATGAAAGGTATTGCTCATTTGCTTAGGGAGCAACAGAGAACCCAACAGCCCGGTGGCTCTGTACCACCACCTCAGCAGAGTGGCCATCATGATGAAGGGTGTGAGACCCAACTAAGTCGGGTTCAAAGTGGACCACCTGGATTTACCCAATCCGAACAACAAGGTGAATCACATCACAAGACCCTCTCTATGGGAGACCATCGACATTAGCTGAAAGCACGAAAAAGAGATTTTGAGCTGTCAAAAAGCTCTCAACCAAACTTCCGCTGCAACCTTAGTTAGGCAGGGCACTCCTGAGCAACATCTTGGGCAGAAGACTAAAGTCGAAGAATGTCGACCTCGGAGGTCTCTGAGTCGTTACCCAAATAAGTCACCTATTCCTAAAAGGACGACTTTATGAGCACCGACTCTATTTTTATAGAAGAAATTCATGAGGCCTCATTCCGAGGAAGATCAAGATCATGGAGATCGGTACCTATGACGGAACCAGGGATCCCCGGAACTACGTCGATAGATATAAGGCCTGGATGGAGTCTAAAAGATACTCATTTGACACCATGTGCCTCTATTTTTGGTTCACCTTTGTCGAGGGCCCAACCATGAATTCATTACTTCCTTTGGACAGCTCTGCCAAGATTTTGTCAATCACTTCATTAAAAGCAAGGAGAAGAGGAAGCCCGTGGAATTCCTCATGTCGATCAAGAAAGGAGATGGAAAAAGTTTACGAAGCTACGTCTAACACTTCAACAAACATTGCTTAGAGGTTGACGATTACTTAGATGGGGCAACTCAGCCTGCTTTCAAGGCAAGGCTGGGTGCAAGCCAGTTGCACTTTTACCTTTCAAAGAAACCAACCTAAACTTATGTTGAGCTCATAGCAAGGGCCAAGAAGCATATTAATTACGACAAAAGACTTGGAAGTGTCCACACAGATCGAGTTTCGGCCGAAGAAGGCGAATGCCAAAAATAAGAAGTCGAGTTCGGAGGATAGTCGGACGAAGAAAGAAGAAATGATGGAAAAGAAAGGTTCGCTCGGCTAGAGAGATAGCAACAACCGAGCACAGAGAGCTAGATTCGACGATTACATTCTTTTGAATGTATCTAGAGAACAAGTTTTTCTGAAGATCTAGGATAAAGACTACGTAAGGTGGCCTCGAAAGATACATACCCCACCAGAGTAGCGAGATCGACGAAAGTATCATGTGATACCACAAAGATCATGGTCACGACAATAGCTCAATAGGCTCATGCCAAAGCGGCTCGACAGAAGGTTCACAACCTCAACTCTTAAGCGGGGAAGATACGCTAGGGGATCGACTTTTCCATCACCTTCATAAAAGAAGAAGCTCGCCATGTACACTACCCCCACATTGATGCTTTGGTTGTAACAATGAATGTAGCCAACTACAAGGTACACCACATGCTAGTAGATAACGAGAGCTTGGCAGACATCCTGTACTGACATGCATTTGAGCATATGGGATTGGATAGCAATCAACTCACGCCAGCCTACACACCCCTACTCGACTTCATCGGGGTAGGCCTCGTGCCATAAGAGAGGATTATGTTACCCATCACTTCAGGAGATGACGATCAAAAGTTCATAGTGATGGTTGATTTCCTTATTGTGAAGTGTGTGTTGCCCTACAACACCGTGGTAGGTCGGCCACTGTTGAATCAGTTGAGAGCCACCGTTTTGACCTACCACCAGGCCATGAAGTTCTCCACTGAAGGAGGAGTCGACATGCGTGGCAGTCAGAGCGAGTCTCGAGAATGCTACGTCGTGGCCATGAAAGTGAAGTCGAAAGAAAATTTCCAAATTACGGGCAAGACCTCAAAACCCTTGCCTGACAAGAGGTCATTTATTAAGGACGAAGAACTACAGGTTCCTACTGACCTGGACCCCCGGGAAGAAGCCAACAATCTAGAAACACCATTGGAAGAGTGGAAAGAGATACAATTAGGCTTATGCCTCGAGAGGAAGGTGAAGATATGGGCTCAACTCAACCTGCATCTTGCAACCAAGCTAGTTGTAATACCCTGTATTTCACAAAAAAAAAAAAAAAAATTTCGTACGGGCACAGGCACATGCCCGTACGTCCGGACACGTGTTCGGACGTACGGGCACATGCCCGAACATTCAGGTGCCAATTTTTCTATATAAGGAGCCCTCTCCTCCTCATTTCCTCACACCAAATCACCTTCTCTAATGATTTTTCCTCATCTTTTCACTCATTCTGAGTTCTTGTCTGTTTAAGACTCTCTGTTCGAGACTCTCGATGCGATACAACGAAGTTCTGTCCGGAGGAAAGCGCCAGATCTGAAAAAGAAGAAGTTCTTATCTGAAGGTGGGGAATGAAACATAGATTTGCGTGTTTTATAACTTTTATTAAAGTTTACATTCAGTTATTATTATATTTACTGTTCATTTACACTGCATTATGTCATATAATGTTTATACTGTCTCACTTATGCTTGTATATTTGGAATTCATGTATTACGCTGTTATAATGCCGAATTTGTGGTCAATCTGGCTCAACTAGACTCGGTCTTGTCCTCAGTAACTTTAAATAGTGAACGGGAGGCAGCGGGCTGCTCTAGGCAATTGATATTTAAGCAGACCTTGTGTCTCACCTCTCAACTGAGGACTGATCTAGTTGGTCTTATTGAAAGCTATCAGCTTATACAAGTAATACTGAATGTCCTAACCTTGCACGTCGTGATACCAACTCTGATAAGGATCACCAAGACGTTGCCAAAGTCAGTCTAAATGTCAAGAAAATACCAGACCAGTAGACTAGACCAGTTCATGCATTGACATCATACATATCACCACCTAGGGACGTATGTAGTTTATGACTCATAGAATAGTTAGGAGCATTGCTCGCTATTCATTATATTTCTCTTGAGAGGGACGTACAATGAGAACCCGGCTACGCCTATGGAGGGACATCAGTACGTGAATCCAGAGCATCGTTCCTGAGGGGGGACGTACAGTGAGAACCTGGCTACGCCTAGGGAAGGACATTTGTACGTGAACTCAGACAATGTACGTTCATCAAACCATTACGAGATGGTGTTATGCATACATACATATTGATTGATTATGATGCTCACATGTGTATTTAAGATATTTGATATTGAAGTATGCTTTATTAATTGTTATACTCACGAACTATTTTATCCACTGAGCGCGTTAAGCTCACTCCATTATCATACAATCTTTCACAGGAAATTAGGGTGGACTGGGTGCAGGTTTATGGGGCTCACATTTTGTACCTCTGTATTATTCATTGGAGATTTTGGGGAGTATGTTCCATTGATCATTTTATGTACAAAAATATTCTGAATTAAATGAAATTAAATTTGTACTGTGTATTATATTTTCTGCTGCACACTCTGTTGTTACCATTGTTATTATTCCAAATGCGCGCCCCGTCCGCGAGTGTACCGCCGGTTTAGGCGCGTCCGGGCGAAGTGTGACATTTAATGGTATCAGAGAGTACGATCCACGGCCCGCCGAAGTCCACCAAATTAGGGGAAGAAAATGTTATTAGATATATATATCTTTAGAACTATATATATATGAATTATATATAGTTAAGATTTGTATCAAATATATATCTAAGAAAACTATATAGTTTTATATAGTTTAGATTTATATATATAGTTATGATTTACGAAAACTATATATATGGTTATGATTAAATATATATATATATATATATCTATGCATATAGGAGATATATATATACCATGTTACTAATGAAAAAAAAAAAATTGGATGAAAAAAAAAATTATTAGATATATATATCTCTAGAACTGTATATATATGTCAATTATATATAGTTGAGATTTATATTAAATATATATCAAGAAAATTATATGATTTTTATATAGTTTGATTTAAATATATATATAGTTATGATTTATGAAAACTATATATATTGTTATGATTAAATATATATATCTATATATCTATGCATATAGGAGATATATATATATACCATGTTACTAATGAAAAATTTTATTAGATATATATATATCTCTAGAACTATATATATATATATATATATATATATATATATATATATATATATATATATATATATATGTCAATTATATATAGTTGAGATTTATATTAAATATATATCTAGAAAAATATATGATTTTTATATAGTTTGATTTAAATATATATATATATATATATATAGTTATGATTTATGAAAACTATATATATTGTTATGATTAAATATATATATCTATATATCTATGCATATAGGAGGTATATATATACCATGTTACTAATGAAAAAATTTTGGATGAAAAATTTTATTAGATATATATATCTCTAGAACTATATATATGTCAATTATATATAGTTGAGATTTATATTAAATATATATCTAGAAAATTATATAATTTTTATATAGTTTGATTTAAATATACATATAGTCATGATTTATTAAAAACTATATGTATAGTTATGATTGAATATATATATCTATATACCTTAGTATATATAAGATATATATATATATCATATTATTGATGAAAAATTTGAATGAAAAATGTTATTAGATATATATATCTTTAGAACTATATATATATATCTATATATATATATATATATATATATATGAATTATATATAGTTAAGATTGTATTAAATATATATCTAAGAAAACTTTATATGATTTTTATATAGTTTAATTTCAAATATATATATATATATATATAGTTGATTTATGAAAACTATATATATATAGTTATGATTAAATATATATATATATACATTCATAAATGAATACGATATATATACATCATATTGCTAATGAAGAATTTTGATTTTATGATGGCAGACTTAAGGAATTGTTCAAGAGGGAGGTTATGACTATGATGAGCATCAACAATAGAGATCTCTGCCTCCGCCCAATCCTTCACGAAAAACTCACAACTCTGGGTTGGTTGAACATAACAAAAGTTGAGGGTCATGTCTCGTACAGCTTAGTGAGATTTTTTTACAAAGCCATGAATTGTGTGAGACTTCAAGAAGAGGGGATCAACCCTGTTTTGGAGACAACAGTCATGGGAATAAAAATTCCTATCAACATCAAGATTATTGCTCGACTTATGGAGATTCCGATTGAGGAGAGAATTATTGATCCACATGAACCTCAGACAATTACAGAGATCGCGGAGTCTAATGAACAATTATTCAATTCCCTCACCAAGGAGCCATACACTCAATCGACGTACACCAACCTCCCAAACAACCATCTTAAGCCATCTCTTGCCGGCCTTGGAAAGATTGTATACGGCAACATCTTGCCAGAAAGGGGGACTAGAGGCACTATGTCAAGGGCCCAACTTCTTGTGTTGTATTGCATAGAGAAGAAAATAAAGGTCTCCCTACCACACATCATCATCCAACAAATATTGAGGGTGATTCAAAACCATTTGAGAAAGGAATTCCTCGGTTACGGAGTCTTGATCATGAGGATGCTATACGAAGCAAACATCAACACTTTTGATGGGACTTCGAAGCAAATCATTGAGCCAGTTACAACATCTTCTATCTTCAAGATATATGTCACGAGGGGAGGGGTAACTGACGAGGAAGTATTCAGCACGACGATAGAAAATGCCGAAAGAATGAGAGACGAACATGAACGTTGTCTTCGAAGAAGTCGACACAAGATTTCTGTCAGGGAAGTACCAAATAATGAGCCAAATCAGAATCCTACATCAAACCCAGCCCTAAATAATGATCCAACCGATCGACTATTCACTGAGGAAGAGTTATTTGCCACACTGAATCAACCTCAACCAAGTCATGATAGACAAAGTACTCAAGCAAATCCACCAACCTGGAACATGCCAACTCAAGGCAACACTTTGTACCAAAGGTTTCCAACTCCTGAGGTACAGTATCAGCCAGTTCCACAAGTTGTTATGAACCAACAACAACAGTATTGGGCGGCACCAAATTTTGGAGGGCAAAACATCCAAATGAGCCGATTGTTTCAAAACTTTTCACCTCAAACAAATCCAAATATCCAAGGGGTTCCAGTTAGGGGATCCCCGTACAATCAAAATAACTACCTTTCACCTATGAGTCACCCGTACAACCAATACTTTCCCCCAATGCCTATGGCTTACCCTCCATCTATGGGACAATCAACCCATCAACCACCGATGGGACAATCGACTAACCCATTTGAACGGTTAAATGAAATGACATCCAATATTGCTGAAATGAGAGAGACTCAAAATAATATATTAACACGTATGCAAAACTCCGAAACAGAGCGAGCAATCTCTCAACCTTCTGTTAGTAGTCGTTCTGTACCTAGCAGGAGATCTAGAATGAGCGGCAGTTGGCAGGAAAATCAAGATTGGTTACTGGCATTGTAAGCTTTTCTTTTATATATGAATGAAATGTTTTGTTTAAGACTATCTTTGGTGGGTCGACTTACAACCATTCTTTCTTTTGTATCACTAACTTTGGAGTGGTATGGGACACAACAAAATTGGAAGATACTAAATAAAATGTGGAAGTAAGAAAACCTATGACCTTGTGTGAAAAGAAACATTTGGAGAAAGTTGCATTACTAACATTATCACTAAGTTTACACGGTATGGGACGAGTAAACTTGGAAAATACTATTGGTGAACTACTATTCAGCCGATGTTTTTAGAGACCGTGTTCATACAACTTAACTTGGTTAACACCCTTATTACAAAGTCATGTGGTATGGGACACATGAACTTGGATAATAATCGAAAAGACTAAGAGTAAGAGTTTGAATACATAAGATTGCGATAGAACGTTAGATTAGGATATTTACCGAGGTAAATCTTAAGAATTCTTATGACTCGTATGGATTTTCAATGAAATATATATGTATGTTCACAAAAACCAGAACCAAATCATTTTAAATACTAGCAAAGTTTTATACTTATTATGTAAACATTCTAACCTTGTTTTTACACCATGGCCAAACATACGAGATATATAAGATTATTTGATTCCTCAACAAAAACCTTACACTATACTTAGAAAAATAGGTGATTTTAATATTGCAGTACTCTTGAAATTGTTGCTGAGCATACTATAACATTATACTTGGCTACAATTCCTAAATCTTGGTTTTATTTTCTCCTTGCTAGTGAGAAAATGCAAACCAGGAAGAGAGGAAGGCCACGTACTGTCCGTCCAGCAGTGGAGGTACCTCCTGAGATTCAGGAATCACCCCCTCCGACGACAACACGAGTTGCACCTGACACTGCCACTACATTTGGGTAGGAAATACCACCCCACCTGCACCCTTTGCCATGCCTTCGAGCATATAAACCTTCTTCGCCGGATTTATTGAGGTGATGAAAGCCACTGTTCAAATGGTCGTTCGTGAGACCGCGACCAGTCAGGTTGCCACTGTTCAGGCACCTGTAAGATTTGGGTCGGAATCTCAAACCAATCAGATTACCAAGTACAAGAGGCTACAACCTCTTACTTTTGCTGGCACCATTGATGCTGATGAGGTGCAAAAGTGGCTGGATGAGTCAAAGAAGTCTCTTGTTGCAATGGGAGTAGATGAGACTCGAAAAATTCCACTAGCGACGTACCAACTTGTTGGTGGGGCAAACACATGGTGGATAATAGTGAAAGAGGACCCAAGGGTCAACACAACATATATGACTTGGCAACAATTTGAGTCAATATTTATTGATGAGTATTTTCCCGGCGCTGTGAAGAGGCAGAAGCGTCAGGAATTCGCTAAGTTATACCAGGGCAGCATGACCGTCAGGGAATATGCTGGAAAGTTCAAAGAATTATCAGTCTACTCTCTCTCCACCATCTCAACGGAGCAAGATAAGATTGAGAAATTTATAATGGCCTTCGCCATGATATTTGACAAGCCTTGTCGATCTTGGATCTCAAGATTTACAAGGAGGTTGTTGACAAGGCCATGAGCTTTGAACAAGAGAAGATCATACAGGAGCAGAGAATGAATAAGGGAAAACGACCTGCAACATTTTCCCAACAAGGCTCGCAACAGGGCAACAAGAAGAAGCCCTACTACAACCAAAACCCAGCCCTCCCAGCCCCTGTTTCGAAGAATGAGGCCACAACACCTGCGGCTGAACCTTCTAACCCTAACCATCAGGGTTTTCGTAATCATGGCCGCGGAGGTCGTTATGGAAGGGGTGGCCGTAAAAACGACAATGACAGAGGTGGTGGTCAACACCACAATCAGCATGGCCAGGAAAACCATTCGCAGTATCAGCCGACGTGTTTCAACTGCGGCCAGAAGAGCCAGGTGAAATATGTCTGTTCGCACTTTCAACAATCTATTACCATTGTTCCAATCCAACAAGCACCACCTGCTGCTAATGCCCAACCCAGGCAGAACCAGCAGAACCAAGGTTAACGGAATCAGGGCAGAGCATTTGCCATCGCTCAACAACCCATCCCAGACAACAATGTAGTTGAAGGTACCTTTCCTTTGTTCAATACGATGGTGCATGTTTTGTTTGATTCAGGTGTTACGCATTCTTTTATATCGTCAGCATTGGTAAGACATTTAGGCCTGCATCTTGAACCCACAAACATCACACTCCATGTCACATCACCGTTCGGATATGGTACTGACGTGAATTTGCAGTGTTCTCGATGTGAACTTCGAATGTCCGAACAGATAATATATGTATATCTTTTTGTGATGGATATTGAAGACTTCGATATCATCCTCGGCATTGACTGGCTAGCACCACTGAATGCAAAGATCGAATGTATGAAGAAGCAAGTTCAGTTAACCTTGCCTACAGGAGAGTTTGTCAAGATTCAGGGAACAAGGAAATGGATACACAAATCAACAGTTGCACTTCTCAATGCACAACTTCGAGCTCTATTCCTTGGCAATGAAAATGAATCACCAGTACTATACCCTCTCGAAGTACACCATGTTCCGGTCATATCTGAATTCCCAATAGCCTTTCTAAATGACCTTCCTGGTCTACCTCCAGTCAGGGAATTTGATTTTGAAATCAACCTCATACCTGGGACAGGGCCTATCTCAATTCCACCATACAGAATGTCAAATATCGAGCTGGTCGAATTAGACAAACAGCTGAAGGAATTAGAGAGTAATGGCTTCATCAGAAAGAGTTCATCACCCTGGGCTCTCCAGTTCTGTTTGTTCGCAAAAATGATGGTTCGTTACGACTTTGCATCGATTATCGCAAGTTGAATAACGTCACCATCAAGAACAAATATTCGTTGCCCAGGATCGATGACTTGTTCGACCAACTTAGAGATGCCAAATACTTCTCTAAGATTGATTTAAGGTCCGGTTATCACCAACTCCGGATCCGAGAGTCAGACATTACCAAGACGACATTCATAACTCGGTACGGTCACTACGAGTTCTTAGTCATGCCGTTCGGTCTAACAAATGCACCTGCTGCATTCATGGATTTGATGAATCGCATCTTCAGGTTATACTTAGATCGATTTGTGGTGGTTTTTGTGGATGACATCTTGATTTACTCCTTAACTGTGGAAGAACATAAAATACATCTGAAGATAGTCGTCCAGACCTTGAGAAGCCACTAGCTGTATGCAAAGTTGAGTAAGTGCGAATTTTGGGCGAAGCGAGTTCAATTCCTTGGCCATATCGTTTCAGGCAATGGCATTGAGGTAGATCCTTCTAAGGTTGAAACAGTTTTAAACTAGAAGCAGCCTACCACTGTTACTCAGATTAGGAGTTTTCTTGATTTGGCTGGCTATTACAAACGCTTCATCAAGGACTTCTCAAAGATTGTTGAACCTATGACAAAGCTCACTCGGAAAGACATGCGATTCATCTGGAATCCCGCCTGTGAAGCATCATTTCAGGAATTGAAGAAACGCCTCACGACGGCACCTGTACTTATCACTCCAAGAAATGCAATTGGATTTTTATTATACACCGACGCCTCTCTCTAAGGCTTAGGTGTCGTACTAATGCAAGAAGGCCAAGTGGTTGCATATGCATCCAAACAACTGAAGATTCATGAGGGTAATTACCCAACACATGACTTGGAACTTGCAGCTGTAGCATTTGCATTGAAGATATGGCGACATTACCTATACGGTGAACGGTTTGAGGTTTTCTCAGATCACAAGAGTCTTAAGTACATCTACACCCAGAGAGACCTAAACCTCCGCCAAAGAAGATGGTTGGAATTCTTGAAATATTATGACTTTCAACTCCATTACCATCCTGGTAAGGTCAATGTTGTAGCTGATGCCCTAAGTAGAAAATCGTATGTTGCTTGCACTCTTAACTTTGAAATGGGGAAGTTAGCTACAGAGATGGAGAACTTTAACCTACAACTGATCGAAGAGGGAACAAGATCACGACTCTCTCAATTATCAGCCAACTCTTAGCTAGTTCGAAAGATTTCAGCTGCTCAAGCCAATGACCCTATGTTAATGGAGAAACGAGAACTTCTACTCAGCGGACAGGACCTTCCTCACTGGTCGGTCTCAGAAGACGAGGCTGTTTTCTATAAAAAAACGTCTCTGTCTACCGAACGATCTTGAGGTTCGGAAAGAAGTGCTCACTGAGATGCACTGTTCGAGGTTCGCTATGCATCCTGGGGGTGACAAGATGTACAAGGATGTCAAGTGACAATTCTGGTTTTCTGGAATGAAGAAGGCAGACTTCATTGCTCGATGTCTCGTTTGCCAGAAAGTTAAGGCAGAACGAAGACTTCCCTCTGGACTTCTCCAGCCGTTACTTATTGGAGAATGGAAGTGGGAGAACATCGCAATGGATTTTGTTACGGCCTTGCCTAGAAATAATAAAGGGCAAGATGCTATCTGGGTTATCATTGACAGACTTACAAAGTCTGCACACTTTCTGCCAATAAAGTTCATGGATAACCCCGCCAAACTTGTCGAACTATATGAAAGAGAGATCGTACGCCTTCATGGCATACCACTCACGATCGTCTCTGATCGAGACCCTCGATTCACATCAAACTTTTGGAAAAGCTTCCATGGTAGAATGGGTTCTAAGATCACTATGAGCACAACCTTCCACCCTCAGACTGATGGGCAGTCAGAGCGGCTTATCCAAATCTTAGAAGAGATGTTACGATGTTGCATTTTGGACTTTAATGACGGATGGGTAAAATATTTACATTTAGCTGAGTTTGCATACAACAACAGCTACCAAACTAGTATCGGCATGGCACCATACGAGGCTCTCTATGGTCGGCCCTGCAGATCTCCGGTATGCTGGTTAGATATGGCAGATCGACAACAGTTAGGCCCTGAACTAGTTTAAGAGACTTCTGAGAATATCACACTAGTAAAGGAACGACTTCGTGTTGCACAAAGTCGACAGAAGAGCTATGCTGACAAGCGGAGACAACATCTAGAATTTGATAAGGGGGACTTTGTTTTTCTAAAAGTTCAGCCCACAAGAGGTGTCAAACGCTTTGGGATCAAAGGAAAGCTCTCCCCGTGATATATCGGTCCATTTCAAATCATTGAACGTATTGGCAAACTTCCTTACCGTCTGTCCTTTCCATCGTCCATGCCTAAGGTTCATGATGTTTTTCACGTATATATGCTTCGCAAGTATCGTCCTGATCCTTCGCATATCATCCCTTTAGTCGAGGTTCGGGTTGAGGAAGGAAATAAGTATCAGGAGAAAACGATACAGATTTTAGATAGAAAAACTCAAGAACTACGGCGACGTAGCATACCACTTGTGAAAGTGCTCTGGGATCACCACGGCGTAGAGGAAGCAACATGGGAACTAGAAGCAACAATTAAACAGAAATACCCTGAATTGTTTTCTAGTACCAACTAATGATGTGATACATTGTACTATTTTCACTTATTAATAAAATAATGAAACTTCGTTTACACCTATCTTAATATATTGTTTCACTTGAAGAACTACGTAGATGTCGGAAAATAATAACAATGGATATAGTGATGCACACACGCAGTGGCCTCCATGGCAACCTGTGGCTACTTCTCAAGAAGCAGAGTCAAGTCACAACTACTTTGCATCACCAAGTCCATCACCACACAAACAACGATCCTTATCGCAGAGCGTGCATGGATTTTTCGTAACAATCTTGTGCCCTCATCTTGGCAGGACCTTCTACCAAAATTTCCAGGCGGCCGGATTCGAGCAACAACACGAAAAAGTATTCCACCGCTCAACCTACCTCCCCTCAAATGATGTAACCAGCGCCCTCCACCACCATCTGCTATGCAAAGGTTGGAATCTTCAGAGGACGAGTCCGATTCCATTTACTCTCCATCGTTTTATGATGATGAGGATTCCACCAGCAACAGTGCTATTCAGGGACCATACAAGCACTACCCTGAACTCGCAAGAGATGACGCCGACAGCGAATCTCAAGCAGATAACAATCATAACTACTTGAATTGATTTCGAGGGCGAAATTCCTTTAAGGGGGGTAGAGTGTAATACCCTGCATTTCACAAAAAAAAAAAAAAAAACAAAAAATTTTTTTGGGCAGAAATGCCCGGACGTTCGGACGCCAATTTTCTTATATAAGGAGCCCTCTCCTCCTCATTTCCTCACACCAAATCACCTTCTCTAGTGATTTTTCCTCCTCTTTTCACTCATTCTGAGTTCTTGTCTGTTCGAGACTCTCGGTGCGATACGACGAAGTTCTGTCCGAAGAAAAGCGCCAGATCTGAAAAAGAAGTTCTTATCTGAAGGTGGGGAACAAAACATAGGTTTGCGTGTTTTATAACTTTTATTAAAGTTTACATTCAGTTATTATTATATCTACTGTTCATTTACACTGCATTATGTCATATAATGTTTATACTGTCTCACTTATGCTTGTATATTTGGAATTCATGTATTACGCTGTTATAATGCCGAATTTGTGGTCAATCTGGCTCAACTAGACTCGGTCTTGTCCTCAGTAACTTTAAATAGTGAACGGGAGGCAGCGGGCTGCTCTAGGCAATTGATATTTAAGCAGACCTTGTGTCTCACCTCTCAACTGAGGACTGATCTAGTTGGTCTTATTGAAAGCTATCAGCTTATACAAGTAATACTGAATGTCCTAACCTTGCACGTCGTGATACCAACTCTGATAAGGATCACCAATACATTGCCAAAGTCAGTCTAAATGTCAAGAAAAGACCAGACCAGTAGACTAGACCAGTTCATGCATTGGCATCATACATATCACCACCTAGGGACGTATGTGGTTTATGACTCATAGAATAGTTAGGAGCATTGCTCGCTATTCATTATATTTCTCTGGAGAAGGACGTACAATGAGAACTCGGCTAGCCTGGAGTAGGACAATAGTACGTGAATCCAGAGCATCTTTCTTGAGGAAGGACGTACAATGAGAACCTGGCTACGCCTAGGGAAAGACATCTGTACGTGAACTCAGGCGATGTACGTTCATCAAACCATTACGAGACGGTGTCATGCATACATACATATTGATTGATTATGACGCTCTCTTATGTATTTAAGATATTTGATATTGAAGTATGTTTTATTAATTGTTATACTCACGAACTATTTTACCCACTGAGCGCGTTAAGCTCACTCCATTATCACCCAATCTTTCACAGGAAATTAGGGTGGACTGGGTGAAGGTTTATGGGGCCCACATTTTGTACCCTCTGTATTATTCATTGGGGATTTTGGGGAGTATGTTCCCTTGACCATTTTATGTACAAAAATATTCTGAATTAAATGAAATGATATTTGTACTGTGTATTATATTTTTTGCTGCACACTCTGTTGTTACCATTGTTATTATTCCAAATGCGCGCCCCGTCCGCGAGTGTACCGCTGATTTAGGCGCCTCCGGGGCGAGGTGTGACGCTAGTAAATCTTTTAGTGAAACATGCAGATGTCTTCGCCTGGTCGCATGCCGATATGCCAGGAATTAGTACCGAGGTGATTGTGCACCAATTGAATGTTGATCCAAGCTTTAAGCCCATAAGACAAAAGAGACGGGCGCTCGGACTTGAGAGGGCACTAGGCTCTCAAGGAAGAGGTTGACAAGCTGATCAAGGTCAGTTTCATTAGAGAAGCTATGTACCCCGACTGGCTAGCGAACATAATGCTGGTCCAAAAATCGAACGAGAAATGGAGGACGTGCGGTGACTTTACTGACCTGAATAAGGCGTGCTCGAAGAATAATTTCCCATTCTCGAGGATAGATTAATTAGTTGAAGCCACGGCGGGACCTGAGCTGCTGAGCTTCATGAACGCATACTTCGGGTACTGCCAGATTAAAATGCACTTCGCCGATCAAGAAAAAATTACATTCATCACAAATCCAGGGTTGTATTGCTACAAGGTGATGTTGTTTGGGTTGAAGAATGCATGGGCCACTTACCAGAGGCTCGTCAACCGGATGTTTGCAGACAAGCTCGGACATACAGTCGAAGCCTACGTTGACGACATGCTGGTTAAGAGTCGCAGTTCAAAAAATAATCCTACTGACCTCAAAGATGTCTTATGCGTCTTGCGGTGCTATCAAATACGGCTCAACCCCAACAAGTGAGTCTTTGAAGTCAGTTCTAGTAAGTTCCATGGCTTCATGATTAGCCAAAAGGGAATCAAAGCCAACCTAGATAAAATTTAAGTAGACATAAAGGCCCTCATTAAAGTTGAAAGAGTTGTAGAGGCTTAACAAATGCATCACCACCCTCAACAGATCTATTTTCTAGGTCCACTGATAAATGTTTACCATTCTTTAAATTGCTAGGTCTAGGAAGGTAGAGTGGGATGAAGAGAGCGAGGAAGCTTTCACAGCCTTAAAGAGCTACCTTAACAATGTACCTCTTCTCTCCAAGCCTAACCCCGGAGAAAAATATTTTTTGTACTTGTCCATTTCAAGGATAGCAATAAGCTCGACACTAGTCAGGGAGGAAATCGGGGTACATAAAATAGTTTATTATGTCAACGAGTCTCCGTTAGACGCTGAGACCAAGTATTCTGAGATCGAGAAGTTAGTCCTAGCCCTAGTAACCTCAGCCAAAAGGCTACTACCATATTTCCAGGCCCATACTATTGTGGTACTCACCCAACATCCCTTAAAGAAACCAGATGTCACACCCTGCAGATGTGATGGGTGCCTCCTACTCAAGCGTACCCCAGCCATAACACCACATAATATTGTCCCATCCCAATACACAGCCCACTCAACAGTGTCTAGTACCCTCGAGATCATTTTTCCATACTGAATAGTATGGAAAAATGATCTCGAGGGTACTAGACACTGTTGAGTGGGCTGTGTATTGGGATGGGACAATATTATGTGGTGTTATGGCTGGGGTACGCTTGAGTAGGAGGCACCCATCACATCCGCGGGGTGTGACAAAAAGGCCTTATGTATACTGTCACGACCCCCCTTACGTAGGCTGACGTCATGATCGGCACAATGTACTATACACTATACATCCCTGTATACAATGTACAATATACTGTAAGCCTTAATGTAAATACACAAATTTTAAATTCCTTGATAGATTTCAAATCAAAATCTATATTCATTCATTTTCATACTCATTTACAGTCAGATATTCATCATCATAACAATATTTCATACCCCAACACGTCAACTATGATTCATATTATCACCCCACTCGTCTACGTGATAATATATATATGCATGCTAATTATACATATCAAAAGTAATCATATTGTAATTGTTTCTTCCATACATACATAGCAAGTAAAGTTCCAAAAGAAGGCTTATCCTTTCTTTGCTTTTCCTTTTGCTTTTAGGTTTTTACCTGAAATATTGGAGGTAATGGGGTGAGCTACAACAAGCTCAGTGAGTAAGTTTCATTCTATAGCATTCATATGCATTTAATAAACATTTTGATAAAATCATAATCAAATACATTTAAAGATTCAAGTGCAAAGAGATAATACATATATGCACAAAATAGCTTGGAGCGTCCTGCAATATTTTTCAAAACAATTTCACTTTCCCACTGAAAGTCACATCCATCTCCCACCTTCTAAGTATAGAACGGGACTCACCCCTCGTTCGGCCCAAACAAGGGTAGCCTAATTGTCCTCTCATACGCAATTTTATCACAATCAATTCCAAGATAGCCACTAAGCCCATGAGATACTCAAGGTACTACTCATGCGAGACTTATTCCTGGAATGACTCATGTTCTAACATGATTTTACAAGTTAGACATGCTTCATTTTCGAAATATTTTTCATGTATTCAATCAATGCAATTTTATACCATGCCATTCATACATGCTTATCATTGCAAACAGTTCATAGCTACAATGCCATATAAAAAAACCAAGAAATGGAAGGATACTCACACAATGCCAACGACCTAGTGCTCACCAAATATCACTACCACTGTGTACTGTCCCCACCTAGTCCAAACTTTGCTGTAATTTCACCAAGCAATAATAACCAATTATTTCCCGTATGATTTTACTCTCACATATGCCCACAAGTACTACGTGTCAGTAAATACTCATGAAACTTAATATTATCTGTATATAAACATCCAATCCCACCAATATATTATTTTATCAATATATTTGTATGCCATAAAATAAGTCTCAAACCTATTCATATATACATATAGTAATATATTTTTCAACCTCATGCATATATTGCTATATATATACACATTAATATATTAATATATACTCATTCATATATTAATATATGTACATATTAGTGTATTAATATAATTCTCACCTCATTAATATATACTTACAGTGATTACTATTCTAACATAAGCCATTTGCCAAATCTACTAAATTTCAGCTCACTGCTCACTTAGCACTTTCACCATTTCACTTGCATTCACCAAATTCCCAGCATCCTTTGATCACCGTGATCTTCACCAACACACCAGTACAGTTTCAGAATTTCCAGCACATAATTTGTAGTCAGTGAATTGACTGAAATTCAATATCAAACTGATCACAATACATACATTCTCAACATTCAAGTTTTTCCAGCACCATTCACCTTCCAAATTCCAATCTCTGTCATCCATAATCACAACATATTCAACATTAATTTTTAGCATTTATCACATCAAAATCACATAATTCAGTCACTGAAATTGGGCTCCAAGACCCCTACTCAACTAGATTTAGAATACCCAAATTAGTCATGAAACTCACCATTTCATCATCAAATTAATCATATAAGAACATCATGGATTTCCAGCCATTAAACACCAACAAAGATCAGTGAAATAAACATCAAACACTCAACAATATATCAACAATTAATCCCCAATAGTTTGGGCCTCAAATTCACAATTTTCCAGCTCCAAACCAACTCAATCTTCAGTCTAGAATTCCCATTTTCCAGCCTTTGATCAAGACATGAAAAACATTTGCATGATATATATGATGGGCATAAGGAAAAAAGAACTTAATTCAATAGATTTCATATCCAGAACCTGAATTCTCACCTTCAAATTTTGAGCTCCAAGATCAAGCTCCTCCTCTCAACGTTTCAGCTGGAATTTCACTTGCTCATGTGAATTTCTTTCCAAGTCCAGCAACTTCATTTGGACATTCCAGCAACTTCATTTGGACATTCCAGCAACATACTTTACTTTTGCCAGCAAACCACTTTGATCAAAACATGGCAAATTCACCTTGCCAACAACACAATATGTTTCAAAAATCAGTTCTAAGTGGTTGTAATTGGATGAGACAGGTGGCTTGCAAATAATCTTAACATGTGGTTTGCAACATGCAACCACCTCAACAACTCAATTTGTTTAATTTTATTGTATTTATTTATTTTTATTTTTATTTTATTATGTACTATCATCCACACATACATTTGACTCCTACGTACATAATTCGGTATACGTATAAGTCAATGTAGGTGTATAATTATAACTATGGGGTGTTACACCAGAGGTGTCAGGATGACTAACCAAGTGGGCAATTAAACTTGGAGAATTCGACATCGAATACGCCTAAGGAGTGCCATCAAAGGCCAAGCTCTGGCAACCTTCATAATTGAACTGGCACCCGAACGGGCAAGGCTCGGAGAGAATATACAGCTTGGAAGCAACACGTATATGGGTCGGCCTACAAATAAGGCTCGGGTGCAGGGATTGTTTTCATCTCCTCTGAAGGCAAAAAATACTTGTGCGCCGTCCGCTTTAGCTTTCTCTCCTTTAACAATGAAGTCGAGTAAGAAGCTCTCCTTGTTGGCCTGAGGACAACTAAAAAATTGGGAGCTTGGAACCTTCAGATCTACAACGATTCACAATTTATCACTAACCATGTCACCATGAAATATGCCGCAAAAGATCCAAGGATGGAAAAGTACTTGCAAGCCGTGAAAGTTGCACTTGGCAAGTCCGCAAAGTTTGAGATCGCTCAAATCCCTCCAGCGAAGAATTCCTTAGCCGATGCCTTGTCAAAATTGGCGTCTTCATCAACTGCCAAGCTCATTGGACAGGTCCCATCCAAAACTATTGCAGACGAATCTCAACTGGAATACATTGAGGTCAAGACGTTACGGTTGGACGAGATCATGAATTACTTACTGAACCACAGGATCCTCGATGACCAAAATGAAACACGAAAAGTATAGAGGCAATCAGCTCGTTACATGGTCATCGATAGGCACCAATACAAATGAGGATTCTTCATGCGTTATTTGAGGTGCATGAAGGAAGAACAAGCCGAGAAAGTTCTGGAAAAGGTGCACACAGGGGTTTGAGGTAACCACTTAAGGGGTCGGAGCCCAACTCAGAAGATTCTGCGACAAGGTTATTATTGGCCGACCATGCATCGAGATGCCATAGAGCTAGCTCGAAGATACGACAACTATTAATGTTACAGGGTGGCCATCCATGCACCGCCTGAGAACTTGACACCCATTCGGAGCCCGTGGCCTTTTGCTCAGTGGGGGGTAGATATCATAGGCCCCCTACCGATCTACAGAGGACAAGTAAAATTCGTTGTTGTAGTTGTGGATTAGTTCACCAAATGGACAGAAGCCAAAACATTAACCCAAATAACTGAGCAAAAAACCACAACCGTGACGATCAGAGAGACTCCATTCGGGACTAGGTGCCCTTCTTTGCACACCATGAACAAAATCACTATATGGTCATACTGAACTACCGAGATAACGACAACCAGAGAGACTCCTTTCGTACTCGCATTCGAAATGGAAGTCGTGATCCCCGTTAAGATCGACATTCATACCTTGCAAACAGATTGCTTCGAAGACAGTCAGACACGACTTGGCGCTCTACCCTCACCACCTCGTCTTGCATATAGTTGAGCTCGACAGTCTTCATGGCTAGGTCGGCCTTTAGGACCTCAATCTCGCTCCTCAACTCACCAAGAACGAATGCCACTCCCCTTCCTTCACGGCCGCCTCCTTCTCGGCCTCAATCAACTTGTTATTGAGCTTGACAATCTGGGCATCCTTTTGGGAAAAGTCTACCTTGTCGCGGGTCGTCAGCTGCTTGACCTTCCTCAGAACCAAGGTACGAAACTTCAATTTCGCCCTAAACTTCGACCTTCAAAAATCAGAATTAATTCGGAGAAGTTTAATTCGACATGGAGAATTTTTGTAAAAATTTGCTAAATTAGAGAAGTTTAGAGAAATTTTGCATATATGCTTAAATATCTAAATTTATTGTAGTATATGCTAAAAACTAATATAAATAGACACTTTTAATACATAAAAATATCAATAAGCGACCTAACAAAATCAATCTTGTTAAGTGAGTTGATGAATTTGAATGACGACTTTTGGTCTTAATTTGTTTTCTTTATTTTGATATTTAATTTTGTGGTGGCTTGCTTCTCGACCATATACTTTACTAGTTTGAATTCTATCATGCTTAATTTATTAGTTTATTATTTGGATGTGTTGTTTATTAACTTGTTTCATAAGAGTTAACTAAAAAAAGATGACTTTAGGAAATCTTTTAATTTATTTTTAAGTTTTTATCTTATTTCGACTTTAACTATTTATTTATTTTGCTTCTTTTTTTTTTTTGGGTAAAGCATATCCCATAAATTACATAATTTGTTAACTTGTTGAATTATTTTTTAAAATTTATATTGCTATGTTGGTTGATGAAGTTGAAAATAATACATAATTATTAGTGTTTTTTTGTTTTTTATTGATGAAGTAACATCTTTTTTACTTCTCTGTCTAATTTCATCAAATTTTATTGAATTTTTGCTCGAATTTTTGCATTTTTTTATTGAAAAACTAAACTTTTGTCGAAGTTTATCGAATTATTTAACGAATTTTTGTATTTTTTATTTTACATCCTACTTTGCACTTCGATGGTAAAAAAACCGAAAAAATTCGCCTAATTTTTAGTCCTTG
This sequence comes from Paratinospora sagittata, assembly GCA_035771175.1. NCBI lineage: Eukaryota > Viridiplantae > Streptophyta > Magnoliopsida > Ranunculales > Menispermaceae > Paratinospora > Paratinospora sagittata. Next base: position 23,850,671 of record CM069592.1, on the reverse strand, counting down.
CTCAGAACAGTCGTGGCATTCCGACACCCTACTCAAAAACACATCATGATAAAAAAAACTAGTGGGCGAGATGAAAAATTAAAAGGCAGATAACTGAATGATGGAATCATACCCCTACAAAGTAAGTCGCACAAATCCTGAGGTTGTTGACGAGCCTATCCCTGACTGCCTCTTCGGCAAGGTTCGACGGGCACCCAGCCAAGAAACTAAGGAGAGAGAAGTTATAGTCGCCAAGCCTAATAACTAGTTGCGTAATGACTTCAGCCCCCACTCTAGCTCGTTTTCACCTCATCTTGCAGCAGGGCTAATCTGGGGAAGGGTGAGAACAGGACGACTGTCTGTCGAAAGTATCAATAGTTCCTTCGGAAGCCATTACCGAGACAATTGGGTGGACATTAGAAGGCCAAGCAGGGGCACCCTTAAACCTCAGCGCGGCGCTCCCCTCGGCACATGAGGGCAAGGTCGATGTTGCAAGTTGGTAAGCGGAGGAAGACTTTATTGCCTTCAATCATTGTGTCCTTGCAGCAACTTCAACTATATGTTTATCAGCATCATCGAAGTCAATTGGAAGATGCCTCATGTCATTGGTAGGGTTGCCAGGAGCTTTCTTACAGGTCGAACTCCTCGTTCTAGTCGAGCTCTTCTTCTTTTTCCCCTTCTTCAACGATGGCGAATCCCTTTCGTCAAAATCTATAAGTTTTTTCTTCTGTCAACTTACGCAACTTATTCTTGTACGAGAAAACTGTTACAAGATTAGTAGTTTTCTAGTTAACAAGGAAAAGAAAGCACATGCATGCAGTGTCTACTGACCTCCCTTGAATAACTCCTCACAACTGATCATCTTCATGTCATATACCCGAGAAGCCGTTAAAAGGTTTTCGGGCTTATTCTCTTCCTTAAGGAGACTTTAAATCTCGTCGAGGAGACTAAAATCGATCACCTGATCCGGTGCCTCTCGGGTGGCTGCGTAAGGACATGGGTTAGCCGTAAGAACAAAAAATAGAGAAAAGGATTCAACACTAATGGCCTAGGGGTTAAGATCGGTTACCTTGGGAACTATAGTCTGCGGGCACGAGTCTCTTCATCTCTTCGATCATCCACTATCCTGAGATAAAGCACCACTTATCTTCTCACGATTTGTTCGAGGTCGGAGGTTCGAGGATGAGGGGACCTAACTTGGAGCCCCAGCCCGAGGCAAAGTACCATCCACTACTGAATGGGTAAGACTTAACAATATATGTCTTCCAGAATTCGTAATAGTCGAACTATGGCCACCCCTTCTTCTAATATAGGAGCCGACAAGACTTACCAAAAGTTAGGACTAAGCTGGGTAAGGGCCAAGTTCAATTGAAAGATGGTATAGGCCACTTTGAAAGGTAAAGGAAGGCAAACTCCATATTTAAAAAGGTCAGTGTTGAAGGTGATCCTGCCTTTTGGAGGCTGACTTGGTCTTCCTTCAAATAACAGAAAATGAAATTTTACTGTGCTTGAGAGTTTGAGCTTATGCCAAAGCCATTGCATTTTCACGTCAGTTATCGTAGAAGGATAAAGGACAACAGTAAAACTCGATAGCCTCCAGGAGATTTTTACCCACATCAAAGGTATTCCCGTTGGCGAATGAGGGGAGCTGATGTGCCTACCTCAGCACATTTCCACAAATCGCCTGATCTTGGTGGAGTCCCCTGAAGATGTCGTTCAGCAGTCATCAGAGTCGCATTCCTCAGGGCCCAAAATAATTAAGGCCATCGCACTGGTGTAATCCTAAGGATGGATCGTTGGTCAGTTTATGTCACAGGAAGAAGAAGTAAGACTGGAAGCAGAACCAAAAGGGAACCTAGGAGAAGAATGTGAATGTGAGGATGAACCTACACTAGACGAATGACCAAGTGAAGATGATGGAGATGATAACACGGAAACAAACCAAAAACTCATTGACCTATGATGCAGAATTGCAAGGAAGACGAACGCAACCGAGAAAATGCAAGAAAGAAGAAACCCTCGACTATACTAATGAAAGTTGCAACATAAATGTAACAAATGACGCCCTAGGGGCCTCCTCCTTATATAGTAGAGTCCTAGAGAGCAGAGCAACGCATCATCGCAAAAATTGCGCGCACTAGGGAGGATCCAACGACTCACAGGGATCCCAAAAGATTGCGGCCAACCGAGGTGACGGCTCGTAAGTTTCAAGCCCTATGGAAGGTGACGACATTTAATGAGTGCAGTGTTCTATTGACACAGCGACATAAGCAACCCCCTAGCGTGGATAGGAAATAATTGTGGGGCCACCTCAGCTCAGCATGCGGCCTCAATAACGCCCCTTTTGGCCAACATGGAGTTAACTTCTTGGCGCTTACACCTCGAAAGCTAGGGGTAGTTGTTGGATCAATATAAAAAGGAGGAACCAATGTTGAGCTCTAACGTAAGCAATATTCTAGATATTGCTCAAAGCGTTGACTTAGGAATCGGAGAGTCTTAAGCCGACACCACACCGATGCTCTTAACACTAGTCGTCTCTTTCTCTTTCTCCTTCTCCTTCTCTTTCTCTTTTTTTTTCTTTCTCTCACTCTGCAGGTCGGCACAACAGTTTAGGTTCAAGCTTGGCAGGACACATCCAGCTCGGCATCCCCTTTCGTATCCTTCATTTTTTATTTAGTCTTTATTATTGATGTTGGGAAAATCTTACATCGACTGAATTGATTATTCAAATTATGTTGAATTTCTATCTTTTTTTCTACGGTAATTGTTTTGGAAGGTTATATTTTTTTACTTATTTGATTTATACTTTTATCATGTTAATTTTCCTTTATATTTGTTGATAATTTAAGAAAAAGTCCAACAAACGTCTTACCTAAAAAATTATATGTTTTTCTTCTCATTTCATTTTTTTGGGGGGTTTATGTTAGGTCTCTATCTTCTTCACCTTTTTCATGGTCGCCTCCCTTTTTGTTGCTTCCTATCTCATTTTATCAACTATTTAGCCATTATATTTATTGATAAAATATTATGATATTTGCACTCCTTTCTCTTTCATTCTTTTCTAATTTTATCAACTATTTTTTATGGGAAAACAACAAGATTAAATTGATAGAGATAGAGTATCCAGAGCTACAATATCAAAGATTATTGGTGGTATTACATTCTGCCATACTACCCGCGAACTAACTCCCATTGCAAATTGAATTAACCTGTGAGCTGCCTCATTTTTCTCCCTATTAATTGCCACCAGGTTAACATTAGGAAATAGACTTAGCAAACTTCTGATATCTTCTATTATCATGTTGAATTCCTTGTTTCCCAAGCTTTGAGACTTGACAGCGTCAATAACAACTGCAAAATCTCTTTCAATATGGTCTGGTTTTATTTCATTTTCTACAGCAAATTTAAGTCTTCTTTTGGCCAAAGCCTCTGCTACCTTCACTGAGAAGCAACTTTCCATATTCATGGGCATAGCGACAACATTTAATCTTTTGTAATCTCTGATGATTATTCCTATCATATCCAATTTAGTCTAGCTTTCATTCCAGCATTCAAATTTAACTTCAGTTGATGTTGCTCTAAAGGATCCCACTAAATTTGACTTTGAACTAGCTTGTTGAGGGTTGTTGTGTGTCTCTTTTGAAATTCATAGTGGAAACTCCAGTAAATGGGAGCAACTTGACATGTTACCTTTGTGAATTTGGTGGTTTTTGGAATTCCAAATATTCCTGCACACAACAATGAAGTCTTCTGCATGTTTCCTTTCTATTTTCAAAACTGCTTCTTTAAAATTTTCCAACTCAATTAAACTAAAGAAGGTCTCATCAACACTGGATAGCGAAGTTTGGGACCACATTTCTTTAGCATTGAGGTATTATGCCTTGTTCACTTTCATTTTCCTCATTTTGCTTGTCTTAGGTTGTGATATAAAGGTTAGTTATTGTCTTTATTTTACCATTTAGTAGTACAATATTGTATACACTTCCCAAGAAGTGGTGTCGGAACCTCTGAAAAATTCTTAGTATGCTTTGTGGTTGTGGCCTTGGCTGATCTTCTACATTAGAAAGGTTTTTTTCGAGACATGACACTATTCACATATATGACGCTATTCACCTATGTGACACTATTCATATGTACAACACTATTTAAGTATATGACACTATTCATGTATACGGCATTATTCACGAGAAATAATGGAAATCGGCATATAACAATTATTCACGCATATCACTGTTCATCTGTGTACCATGTCAAAGAATTAATGCATTATAATCGTTACTCTGTTGAACCAACAATCAATATAGTTAGCCAGATTCAGTCTTGTCCTTAGTAACTTTAAATAGTGAACGGGAGGAAATTTGCTGCTTCAGAAGACTTAGTATTTAAGCGAGTCCATTATGATCCCACCTCTCAGCCTGGGGACTAGACTGTCTAGCTTTATTGAGAATTGTTCACTCTGTAAAGGTAAATGCTAGATGTCCAAATGAGGCACACAAATAAAGACACCACAGGTCAGTAAACAACTTAGCAGGTTCCAGCTCAACACGTTCCCTCCAATTTATTACTATTTGGTGGTTGTCAAATCTTGCATCAACAATAATAATGAATTTGCCAGCATTTCCCTTAGAAGATTTTCACATAAGGTATACATTTAGTGTGGGCCAACCGTCACCCACCGGTTGTATTTGGCTCTCAACATGGGCCAACTGACACACAATACTCATGCTTACATAATACAGTAGAATACGAAAAATACATAAACTAAAGAAATGTATAAAGAACAGAAACTTAAAGAATCAATCCCCTTAACATCTTCTTAGTGGAGGTGGTGGTGGCAGTGTCATGTCTTGACATAATGAAACAACCCCCTTAACATCTTCTTCATCGCTCAATGTGAAGACATTGAATTGCTTGTTCGGGTTCACCTCAGTATTACTTGGAAAAAAGTCTCGTTGTAGGGCATTCATAGTTGATGCTACTTGCCCCATTTGCACTTCAAGATTCTTGAGTGAAGCCCTTGTCTCCATCATGAATGAGCTCAACATATCTTGTAAAAAAGGTTGATCCTCTACTTGATAGTAACAATCCATTTGAGGTTGCAAGACATTCCATGAATTATCATAGGAGTAGTTCTCATGGTTATAAATACCCGAATGGTATTGGTAGGGTAAAGGGTCACCCATACAATCATAAACCCAATGGTTACCATATTGAACTTGCTCCATATTCGAATCAAATCCTGAATATCCCATGCTTGCAACTCTCATTCTCTCCATGGTAGGTTGAGATCTTGCATCAATAAAATTAGATATTTGATGTTGAAGGTGGGATATTGATGCCAAAAATGTTGTAATAGGATCAACTTGCCTGAAACTATCTTGAAAAGTTTAGCGGTTGAAATTGTACGTCATTGCTCTACAAAAGAAATATCTAAATTAAAATCAAAGTTAGTTACTAACCATATTAATGAAAATAGAGTGAATCAATTCCCGGCAACGATACCAAAAACTTATTATGTGCAAATTGCAAGCGTATGGTGTCAAGTTATAATATAAAACCGATGAGATATCGGGTTTTCATCCTCTAAGATTGATACTCGCACTAAATACCACGTTTACTAACTTCAACTTTATTTAAAAAATCATATTTGAGTGATTAAGTGAAATAAATAAACAATTAAATAACTAGAAAGTAAACTAAGCATGCAATACGAATAGATAAAGAATAAGAGATAGAATAGTCTAGAGGTTCAATATCACCTTACTCTCAACTATGCCTTTATATATATATTTATCATTAAATCAGTTCTTTCGTTTATAAGTCAAAAATCCTAACGTTTCTAATTCCCTCTTTTGGAGCACCAATTAGAGCGTGATATTATCATCTTGGCTTTACTCTTTCGATGAAAACCTAAGATGATAATAACTCATTAAGTTCTGTGATTTCCTTTTAGCGACTTCAAAGGTTCTCGATCTCCTTTTGAGTCTCACGATAGCCTAGGTTATATTTTCCAAATTCCAACCCAAAGTATTCGATTTTGGAGCATCTACCTCAAGTCTGTGATCATCTAATCCGTGGCCCATGGATCAAAAGTATTAAACTAAGAAAAATATAAATAAACTAGAAAACTTCATTAACAATAATCAATCAATAAAACCTACAACATAGTTTCAAAATTGGATCAATCTACACCTCTAGATAGAGGATTTAGTTCATAACTAGAAAGATAAAAGCATGAAATAACATGATGAACATAAATCTAAAACTCAAAAAACAAAGTAGAAGGAAGGAAAAGTGTAGGAGAAATCTTCAATGTCTTCAATCTTGTTCTTCTCCTCGCTTCCAAACCCTAGCCGTCTTCCTTGCTCTTCACAATCTTTTATCCTCTCCTTGATTGCCTTGAAAACCCCTAAACAATGGTCTTTATATAGATACAAGTCCATAAGAAGTCGTCCAACAAGTGTCCAAGTCGAACTAGGAAAGTTTGCAACAAAATTAGAAAGTTTCTATTTTGAATTACACATCCGCTTTCTTCCTCGTTGTTTTTCGTCTGCTTTTTTTATCTTGTAGTATTTCAAGTAAGGAATCCATAGAAACAAACCACGTCCTATCTGGAGTTAAATTGGGAAAGTTATGGCCAATCTGTGTATCTAATGATCTTGTCAAGTGCTTCAGATTTATCAAGAATCAAGATCAAGGAACTGAGCTCACAAGCCTATTGAACATCACAAGTAAAGTTCTGAGTCCTTCATCACCTAGAATGTAAAGTCTATCGATCAATTTGCTCTCAGCAAGATTTTATCATTTTTGGATTTTGATCATACGCTTAACGGTATTTCAAATGATTTAATTTTCTATGTTTAATTTGAAATTTACCAAGTTTTTATTCCCATTTATCGTATTTTTAATTAAGAAATCAAAATTCATTTTTATAGAGTCTTTCAGGTCGCTAATGTTTTAGCAGCGCCCTCTTGGGATTGATGAGTAAGGACGCTGATAAAATATTAGGACACTCAAGGTTGAATTAAACTGATTCATAAGGGCGCTTACTTGAAAGTAGCGGTCTTCCTTTAGTCAACCTTTGAAAGTGTCAGGACGTTGACTTAGTTTCAGCTCGCTGGAAGTTCTCTTAGTTCTTAATTGATTTCTATCTTTAAGGACGCTGATAGTTATAAGTTGAATACACTATCAGGACGCTACTTGTATGGGAACGCCCCATCCTTAGAATCAACTTAATAACTTTCAGGACGCTTATTGTCCTTTATTGTCCTTCAGTGCACTTAATATTGTTTTAAAATAGTTTTCAAATTTCAGGACGCTTACTTATGAATAGCGCCCTCGTACGTTTAAGTAATTTTAAAACTAAGCAAGACGCTAACTATCAAGTAGCGCCCTCATGATTTAAGTCTTTTAATTGGCAAAGAAAGTTAGGACGCTTACGATTCAATAGCTCTCTCACTTCATTGTTCAGCAGGACGCTGATTATCTATTAGTGCCCTCAAAGGAACAAAACGACAAAAATAATAATTTTGTTGTTCTGACACGTACATCTTTTTAGCCACCTTTTCAGAACAACTTTTTGTATTTGTAAGAGATATTCTCAGATTCATGAAACACGTCTCTTAAACTTTCTTTATTCGTGAATCTGAAGAAAATCAAAATGTTCATGAAATGTGCAGTTGTCATTTTCATGATACATTCTAGCTATTGTGAGTAAACGTTCATATTTGAAATTCAAATTTAAATGAACAACAACTTCATCTCTACAAGCCTATATATACCAGCACTTAACAATCTGTTAAGAACACCAAAAATTCTCTGAGCCAAAACACTTTTGAAAGTTAGTCGAATTTTCATCTAGTTGAAAAAGTTTAAGTTATTTTGCTTTCGAAGAGTTGTCTTTGAAACTTCACGTATTCAAATGATTTTCATATTGAGCGTAATTTATATCTTTGTCTGAAAATCCATTTAAGAATTTGAATTGTTTTCACTCAAATTGTTCAACACTGTTTTAACTTATATCATTCTTGCTGAAAGAGAAATTTGAGAGATAGTTCATAGGATACAATTGTACCCAATTTCACATCTTGTATACTGTATCGAGGTTGTAACAGTAGTTAGAGAAACTATTGAGTTGATATTCTTATATTCAACAAGGTTAGGTCTTCTCACACTCGTAAGTTGAGAAACGGTCTTCTCACACCCGTAAGTCGCAAGTTGAGAAAAAAGTGTAACGGTTTGATTTTCACTCGTAAGATAATCTCTTAGTAATAAGGTTTAAAATCCTAACTGAAGAGGTTAGGTAGTGGACGTAGGCAAGTATCCGAACCACTATAAATCGACTGTGCATATTTATTTAATTTTCGCACTTTAATTTTACCCTTGGAATTATTTTTAAATTTTCTAAGTATTAAATTCACCCCTCTCTTGGACATACCTAGACCAACAATTACAACCACAAATACAAATTCAAGACAGTTTAAAGTAGCATCAAGTTGTTAATAATGCGAAAGATTGATGAGTTTGAGCCACTTCCAAGCTTCAATCTCCATATAGAACAAGAGGGAAAGGGGATTTTTAAAGTTAGGGTTATTAATTGGTCCGAGTTGGGTTGGGTTAGGTCGATTTTTTAGGCTCTCAACCCTTGACCCAACCCAAACTAGTTTGAGTTGGGATTTTTCAACCCGTCAGGTTTGGTTCGGTTCGGTTCAAACAGGTTGGCTTAGACCCCTAGCTGCAAAAAAGTTAAAGATGAAGATCTCTTTGGAACTAGCAGAATGCCTTGCCATCAAATTTGGGATCACTCTAGCTATTGATTTGGCTTGTGTCCCTGTTCGTGTAGAATTTGATGCCCTGAATGTGGTGAATTTCATAGTTAACAAGCAGATAGCACGTTCAGAGATGGATCTGATCATCCATGACATTTTAATGCTGGCTAATAACAGTCGGTAATTACTTTTCATCATATAAGTCGTTCATGTAATGAGGTTGCCCATTCCATTGCTAAATTTGGGCTTACTATAGATCATGATGTTATTGGGGTTGAACAAACCCCACCATGGCTTGATCATATTATCCTAGAACATGTAGCCTCTTATTATTCTTAAATAAAGGCTCTTTTTCTATATATAAAAAAGGAGAAGCTTTTATTATTCATTACATTAATAATAATAAGAACTAGTTAAGTAGTCTAGAACTAGTTAAATACATTTTATAATGTTTAAATTACTTTATATATAATAATAATAAGAGCCTCATATTAAAGTTCTATTACAATAATTTAAATAAATATATTCTGATTTAAAAAATAATAAGGATAATTATTATATATTAGAGACTTTAATTATTTAAATTAATTAAAAATAATTTACAAAATCTGAAAGTATTAAACAAAATAATATATATATATATATATATATATATATGTTTTTTAAATTATTAACTATATTATTATTTTTGCAAAAAAAATATTATTGTAAAATATAATAATTATTACATATACATATAGTACAGGTTTATAAGATGGTTCAATTTTATATTTTATCTTAATTTTTTGAACCTTGAATGTTTTGGTTACATTATGGGTCCAATAGCCTGGTTCTAGGGGTGAAAGCAATCCGACCAAACCCGCCCATTTCGGGTCAGGTTGGATCAGGTTTTAACCCAATGTCGAGTTGCTCGAGTGAAATTTTAACCAACCCAACCAAATCAAGTCGGACCGCGAGTTCGAGAACTTTCAACCTACAAAACCCGACCCAAGCTCCCACCACCATTAATATTATAATATTTTTATCTACATCACCAGATATTGCAAAAAAAATTGCTTTTAATTATTATTACAAAAGAGTTTCTTCAAAAGCTTGCCCCAACTTGGTATGTTAAATCAAAGTCATTTGAGTTGGATGGAATAGGTGGGGAATGGGAGAGAAGTTATTTATAAGAGGGAAGTGCTACCCTCCTTTCTTATTTTTTCATGTGGGACTAAACTTTTAGTCTAGTATCTTCTCCTTAACCCTCTTTTTTCTCTTTAGTTGTAACGCCTCGTATGTATGACTCAAACTTGTACGTTCACCAATACGTATTGTCAGGCATATTTGTACATGTATACGTATGTACATGACCTTTAGATAGTGTGAATGCATGCATTGTAGGGCTATTTGATACCCTAATAGGCTAGTTGTATCATAAAATGCTCAATACTTAATAAAATTTTGGATTTAGGTGTAAGAAGCGCTCTCCCTAAAGGGAGAAGCGCGTTTCTGTGGAAAACCCGGGAGCATAGTTTCTAAAAAGTTCAAAGAAGCGCGCTCCTGACAAGGGAGAAGCGCGCTTCTCACGGGATTTTTCAAAAAATCTAGTTTTTGGGTAACGAGAAGCACGCTCCCAAGGAGGGAGAAGCGCCCTCCTCGGTAGACTTGCACTTTTTTTTAGAAGTCGGTGTGGCGGTTTTGGTAATGTGATTTACAAAGATTTGGAATACATCATTGGTAAATTTTGGGTTTGGTGATGATCACAAGTGTGATACTTGTGCTGTAAAAGTTAGGGCCTTGGGAAGTCATTGCTAAGTTGTGTATTAATGAATTGTGATTGATTTGGTGATCAATTGACCGAGTTTCTATGGCTGGAATTAATTTATAAATAAATTACAATGTTGAATTGCAGAGTTTTGTGAATGAATGTTGATGAGTTGAGAAATGGGGATGAACACAAGTGAGGTGCTTGTGTAGTAATTGTCAAGAATTGAGAAATTGGCTAAGTGTTGTGAATTGTGGACTTAGGCAAAAATCTTGTATTTGTGAGTATTTCTAATTTGGTTTTTATGTATGACATTGTTATATATAAACTTTGTTTTAATGAATTATGAGCATGTTTGATTGTCATGTTGCATTGTTTAATGAATGAATTAAATCTTTGATTTGAAAATCGAAAATACTTAGACTTACTTGAAGTATGGAAAGTATATGATCAATTCCAAGGAGAGAAGTTTGTAGACTAGACTTCAGAATGATCGAGATGATGGTTTGATAAGTTGAATTCTCCCTATAAATGCATAATGGGGATATAGATTCACTTACATACCTGAGGGTGAGAATTTTATCTTTATGCATTGTATGATATGTATAGAGTGGCAAGAAATATATTTGAATCATGTATTGATAATTACATTTGAATTGCATATTGAGTTTATATTGATATTTTCAATGCCATGTTTTTCTATGGATGCATATATAATTCCATTATTAGATTACTCATTGAGCTTGCTGTAGATCACCTCACTCTCTTTTTATTACAGGTGTATATTACAAAGGCAAGGACAAGGCTCCAAGGAGGAGATCTAAGCTTGTCTCATTGCTATAGTGAGTATGTTGTGTGTACAAGGAGTTGGATATATATATATATATATACCTATTATTTTGTAAGAATGTATATATGTATATAACACTACTATGGCATGTATAAAATAGTAGTGAGATGTAAAATGACAAGAATACTTGTGAATGATGTATATATTTTGAGACTTGGTTTATGTATAAGCCTTGTAAGAAAAGAAAATGGATAGTGGTTGAATATAAATGATGTTGATTCATATGTGATATTGTAATTTGATTATGTGGTTTGGATGAGATTATCAAGTTTTTGTGGAACCTAAGAATTATGGGGAGGTTCTACTAAAATTTTTAAGTGATTTTGATATATTGTCTTAAAGGACGAGGCTAACAGGGTATCATATATGTCTAGATATGACGTATATAGTATTCTGTGTCGGTCATGATATCACCCTGCAAAGGAGGTCGTGACATTAACATTCTCAAGTCTTCAACACTTCAAGTAGTGAGAATCCATACTTTTTTCCTTAACCCTCCTCCACTTTTTGCTAAATATAATTACTATTAATTATATATATGATATATATTATCATTGGTAATTAAAAATCTAAGAAACATAGATTTTGCGTAAATCGTATCAAATCATGTGTACGTTATTATAATTATTTTTTTCCTTGGTATCCTCAGTGAAATATAGTTTAATTAATTTATTGTCAATGCAAAGGCAAGAATGTGCCAATCATGTAAATAAACATTGGGCCCTTGAATATAAATATATAGATGCTCATATATAGCAATAATTTATATAATCGGTTGACATAAAACAATTTATATATATATATATATATATGTATGTATGTATGTATTAATGTATCATGTCTGTATGCATGTTAATGACCATCATAATTAAACTCATTATGACCTCTTATTAGACTTCTAATAATATAAGTTTTCTTTCTAAAAGGATATAAATAATATAAGTTTGCTAGACATATGCATAAGTTAATTAATTTGTCTTAATATGACTTATATTGAATATATTTGTATTTGTCCCATAAAGAGGATAAACAAACACCCTCTTCTCAAAAAAAAGATTATTTTACAAAAGTAAAATCTATAATTCAAAAATGAAATAATATGCCATACTCATTGTCTATCTTAATAGTTATAAGCTTTTATGGGATCATGGATAACATAAATAAAGTTTAGAGCTTGAGGTGGTGATGCCACGTTGGTCCTACTTAGCAATACTTAAATGACATAAAAGTAAAATTAATTAGAGTGATTAAGAGTGTAATGCCCTAAAAATCATTTCATCTAGCCCATAATCTATTTGCATTTTGCTCAAACTCTATGTGCTTGCATTGATGTGTATGTTTGTGTATTTAATGTTTGATGTGTAGTAGTTCAAGTATTTTTGTATGATCTTAAGTTGTTAATGAGTTGTATGTGATTATTGCTTATAGAAAGTATTATTATTGGTGATGTTATTATTTTTATTAATATCATTAGCCACATTAATACTATTGTGAGTGGTTTGTTGAAGAAGTTATATATGAGTAACTTGTTGAGCAAGTCATCATCTTGACTTGTAACTTGATTAAAAGGACCACATTAAATATTCTTATTTAATGGACCCTTTTGATATATAAGAAAGTTGTATTTCAATACATAGTGAATATGAGAAATATATTGGAATGTGTGGTGTAGAATGAAGGGTGCTAGTTATTAATGACCCATGGGAGCATGAGAGCGAGACTTATGATTTACTCAATTTAAAATACACTCTCCCCATTTTGGACGTCCTTGAGAGAGGAAGAAAAGAAAAAAGATGAAGAAGAAGAAACCCTAGGGGAGATTGGGTTTTAATCTCTACATCTAAGGTAAGAAAATGTAATTTTCTTCCATAAATCTCTTCTTTAACGTATTCTCTAACTATTGAATGATGTAGTTTTCTCCATGGGTCACAATTTTGGGTGTTTCCAAACTAGGGTTTTGATGTATTGAGCTTGAAATGGGTGGAAAATGATTGAAACGAGATCTCTTGACCTAGATCTACACCCAATGTGCATTTTTCAAGCACTTCACCACGTTTTTGGTAGTGCATGAAGTTAGGGTTTTGTTGGACACCCTTAGGGCCGAAATGTATGCTAGGGATTGGGTTTCCTAGGTTGATTTGGAACCCAATGATTTTTCCGAATTTCTAGCAAGAAATTGGTGAGGTTGTGTGTATTGGCCCTAAAACTAGAAAGTGAACTTAGGGTTTTCCATTTGATTTGCATGTCAACTATGTTGAATAAATGACTCATTCAAAATGAATGATGGTGCATTTTGCATATTGAAAACCCTAAGTGTAGTGTAAAATTGGCTTAGGTCATAATTTTGGGACTTTGCCTAAAATTAGGGCTTTTGACCTAAGTTAAGTCAATTGATTAAATTGGGCATTGGACTTGTCTAATTGAACCCAAATTGAATTAAATTATGGGTTTAGGATGGTTAGACTTGTATTGGTTTTGAATGTGAGCCTTGTATGGATGTTGAGGTTGATCATGAGAAATGAAACAAATGATAAGGCTTAGGTGTGTATGGGCCTATTGGTTGTGAAAATTATCATGATTAGTGTTTATGTATGGAAGTAACCATGATAATTGATGTATGTGCATGTAATTATGGTTTACAGGATCTTGATTTGGATTGAAATTGGTGTTGATCCGTGTGTGGATAGCACAGCTTGCGTGGCTTGGTTGTGAGTAGTTGTTCCTTATGTTTATCACTTGTGTCATCATATTAACTTATACTTATATGTTAAAAGTCATGAAATGTTATTATGAAAATACATGTGTTTAATGTATTATGAAATGACATGCATTGGATAACTAGAAGGCTTAAGATAGTGCCAAGCTAAATTCTCTAGAGGTGGAGTTGAATCTTGAATATGTAGAAGGCTTGAGAAAGTGTCAAGCTAAATTCTCTAGAGGTGGAGTTGAATCTTCTATGAATGAAGATTTAACTGGATGAAGTTAACATGCTCCAAAGGCTGAAAGGTATCTAATAACCCGCCAGGAAGGATCATTTCACTTATAGGTTAAGAGTGAATGATCTTGATGAAAATAGTTGTACCCCAATATGGAAGGACCATAGGTTGGTCTATTTCAGCAGAAAAATGATGTCGTAAGGTGGATGAATGACCCAAAGGTGAAAGCTATACCCCAACATGGGAGGACCGACTTTCAGGTCTAAATTTATAGCAAAGGGTTTGTGGATGGTTTAATGTGCATGAAAGTAGATTGATGTTTCTTATTCCATGTGTTATATGTTTCACACACTCATGAGCATTATTCATGCATATATATATGGTTTTTATTGATGTATAATTGATGACATAATTGAACACTATTCACTGGGCATAATTGGCTTGTCCTCTCACTCTCATTTCAAGTCCTTCAAATAAGGGCAAAGGCGTTGCATTGGCTTAAGGACCTAGCCACTGCAGAGTTAGGACATCCTTGATCTGAGTCCAGAGACTTTTGTATGGGGATGGATGTCTGTATTACATATGTATATCTTTTTGTTATTTTTGGTACATATGTAATTTATAACACATGCTAACCTTAGATGGTGAAGAGTTATGTATAACTGTTATGATTATGGCCATGGGCCTTGGACTTTGAATGATGAGTCTGGGTTTGTTGACCCTAGATAGTTTTGGTTTAAATTTGGAGTTAATGATGTTTATTATGTGCTATTTGGAGATCACTATTGTGCTAGTTTTGTGGATGCATATGGATGATTATAGAACTGTTAAGTCTATCAGGTTGTTGAAAAAAAAAGGACTCTATGGAGAGTCAGGTTGAGGCTTGTAGGGTCTCAACCATCTCTATTGTTGACGAGGGATGGTTGGTGATGCCTACGTCTGGCATCCCACCCCGGCATTTTGCAAGCCGTCCCATGGAAGATGGTGGTCTGGGATGTGGGGTCGTCACAGTGAGCTTAGATGTGACTATGCTTTCTTCATGATTATCGTACTTTTGATTTCTTCAATTTCTTTACATATATTCAATACACGGTGACAAATAATTATAATGAATAACTTTATAATATATGTTAGATTTTGGGATGTTATGATAATTGATAACAACTTTTAGCTTCTTATCATGAGAAAACATTTAATAAATTAACTTTATAATATATGTTTTCAATGTTGTTGATATTATATGTTGGACCCTATACCGAGCAGAAGACACATCAGCTATACGTGTGTCACCAAGTAGGATGCAATGCAGACTAGGTGTACATACCGACCTGCTCTGAATGAAGAATATGGATCTACTCAGCAAAACATACAGCGACATGGTCGGTCCTACCGACATGTTTGGTGTATTACTCACCGTAGTAACCAGGTGGTCATTAGAGGACTCCAGGTCAACAGCTTTGATTACCGACCTGGATGACGTGTCTGCGACTATAGGGTGACAATGTCAGGTCGATAGGATATGGTGTATACTACCAACCAATATCTACCGATCTCCGTCACAAACCATATCTTCGTTAACAAACAGATAGAATGAGAGACTACAGATCGACATACCAACCAGAAGAGATCTGCAACTCCGAAACGAATGACGACAGAACGTCGAATCAGATACGAATGAGGCGTGATCTACTACGATAAGTTCAGGATCTACTCCTAATCTGACTCGGATAAGGCCTAACTAAAACTCTACTAGTTCGATTAGGAGACTGATAAGTCATCCTAATCCCATAAGGATCGTTCCAGACCTTCCTAATTCTACTAGGAATCAAATATGCTCTCCCAGCACAAGTTTGATTCTTGAATCTACAACAACACTACTACAAGGCCAAAAACCTCAAGCCCTCTCAATAAAAAGACCATAACCCCTAAACGGAAGGTAAGCAATTCTCGACTTAGTTTAGTACTACTATCTCTACAGAGCTCTGAACTTACTTAGGCATCGAAGGGTCTTTGGCCGACACCACACCGGTGTTTCTTACGATAACCTACTTTCTCTGGTTTTCCCTATCTCAGATAACCAACCTCTGGCGATTTTTTCAGCATTCCGACGAGTTCCAGATCAGCATCTGCCCTCCACCTCATCGTCTACTGGTGTTGGTCAAATCTTGAACCAACATTTGGCTCCGTCTGTGGGGATCGACATTACAAGTTAGAAACAACTCTGTCGTCATGAGTTAACATGCAGAAATACCAGTTGAGGTGGAGCATGTCGCCACACCGGTGGCACCCCAAAAACAAAGGGGAAGACCACCAAAAAAGTAGTCAAAGAATTCTGCTCAGAAATCAAGATTGATTGGTATGGAGAGGAACATGAAAAAGATGTCTAAAAATGCCTTGGAGCAGCAACGAGTGTTAAGGGAGGTACTCCCCCTGCAACCACTTCATAGCCACTTACCACCTCCTAGCCTTCGATCTCAAAAGGGGGAAAAGAGCAGGTTTTAAAGTGTAACCTCGAAGAAGATGTCGGTATCGGAGAAACAACCTCCAAACGTAAATTGTAAGTCTTTATCTGCTAATGACTTGCGTCACTCGCTAGACGCCAAGAAAGTCGAGATCTATGAAACCTACCTCATTCAGGTCGGTATCGTCAAAAAGAGCTGCAGCAGGAAATCCTAGCCCTGTCAGGTCGGTGCCACGAAAGTCGTACGGATCAGAGCGCTCTGAGACTACTAAATCTGCACCTTGGCATTACCACGAGTATAAGGAGCTCCCTTCTCCTTTGATTGAAGATATACTCCAGACACCGCTGCCAAAAGACGTCAAGACCGCAGAGGTCAAGACGTACAAAGGGAAGGTAGACCCTAGAGAACACATCGAGAACTACAAGTCTTGGATGGAATTCAAGGGCTATGACGACGCTACCATGTGCAAGGGTTTCCAGATCACCCTTGGCGGGCCTGCTCAAAAGTGGTACCAGAACCTCAAAACCGGTTTTATACGTTATTTTGGGCACTTAGCTCACAAGATTATGAACCACTTTGCTAGAAAAAATGAGAGAGAAAAGCCTGTGAACAGCTTGTTTGTTATCAAGTAAAACAAAAGCGAAACTCTGAAGGAGTACCTCGGCCGTTTCGATGATGTACGAGTCGAGGTATACGACTGTGAAGATAAGACGATAATCATCGCCTTCCTCGCAGGATTGACGCCCAGAAAGTTTCATTATTCCCTTGGAAAAAATAAAGCCCAGACTTATGAAGAAATCCTAGACCGAGCAGAAAAACGCATCAATGCCGACGAGCAGATCGATGCAAAACAAGGAGAAGATGAATCCCCGAAAAGCTCATAGAAAGAGAAGAAGAGGAAAAGAGAATAAGACTCAAAGGAGGACAAAAGAGGCGGAAAAAGATCAGATGCTGGCGGCCGAGATCAAAGGAGTAACAAAGCACCCCAAAATGTGTACTCCAACTACACGCCTCTCATTGCTTCACGAGTGCAAGTCCTCCTTGAGATCCAAAACATAGAGTATATCTAATGGCACAGAAAGTTAAAAATGCCTGCAGAGCAGCGGGATAAGAAGAAGTATTGTCGGTACCATTGAAACCACGATCATGATACCAACTAATGCTATGATCTCAAGCAGGAGATCGAAACTCTAATCTGAAAAAGTCATCTGAAGGAGTTCGTGAAGAATCCCAACTGACAGAAGACTCCAGAAGATGAGTAAACTAGGCCAGTGGGCGAGATCAGAACGGTCTTTGATGGAGACCAGATCGATACCTCGAATCGGGCTATGACGGCTTACGTCCAGGAATCCAGGTCGGATGTCATGAACCTATGGTACCGACCTGAGAAACAGAAGCGAGTAGACTTCGCGATTACCTTCACCAAAGAGGAAGCCCAAGACATACTTCGTCCCCACGCCGACGCTTTAGTGGTCACGATGACCTTGGCCAATTACAAAATTCGTCGGATACTGGTCGACAACGATAGCTCGGCAGATATCCTCTACTAGTCGGCTTTCAAGAAATTAGGACTGACCAAGAATCAGTTGAGCCTGGTAGATGTCCCTCTAATCGGCTTCACTAGAAACAACATCACGCCGAAAGGACGAATAACCCTGCCTGTGACAGCTGGTGATTCAGAGCACAAAGTCACGGTCATGACCAGTTTTTTGGTGGTAATGTGCCCTACCGTCTATAACGCCATAATAGGATGACCACTTCTCAATAACCTGAGGGCGGTTGTATCGACCTATCATCTAGCTCTCAAGTTCCCAACAGAGCGAGGCGTTAGAGTGGTACGGGGTAACCAAAAAGAATCTCGGGACTGCAATGTCCCAGCCGTGAAAAAGAAGACCGGACATGAAGAAAGTCTCAAATCTACAGAGGAGCAACTAATGCTCCTAGAGCATTCAGCCAGCCTTGACCTCGACCCCAGGGAAGAGGTGTCGGGGATCAAACCTCAAGATGAATTGGTTGAGGTGCAGATTGGAGAAGATCCAGCGAAGACGATCAAGATCGGTATGGGAATGATTCCCTCCCTCACCGACCACTTGGTCGTACGGGATCACAGGGATATTTTTTCCTGGTCCTATGAAGACATGCATGGCATACCAACCAGTGTGATGGTGCATCGTCTTAATGTCGACCCAGAAGCCAGACCGGTCCTACAAAAAGAAGGGCTTTCAGTTCTGACCGAGCTCAAGGTCTGCGGGAAGAAGTAAACAAGTTACTAACAACATGTTTTATCAGAGAAGTGTTCTACCCAGATTGGTTGGCCAACGTAGTGATGGTCAAAAAACCCAATGAAAAGTGGAGAACATACGTCGACTTCACTGATTTGAACAAAGCCTGCCCAAAAAATAGCTTCCCACTGCCCCGCATCGACAAACTGGTGGATGCAACAGCAGGTCACGAGTTGTTGAGCTTCATGGACGCGTATTCAGGGTACAACCAGATTGTGTTGAGTCGTAGAGACAAAGAGAAGACAACCTTCATTACAGACTGAGGTCTGTATTACTACAAGGTGATGTCTTTCGGCCTGAAAAATGTTGAGGCTACTTACTAGAAGTCGGTCAATAGTATGTTCGCAGAGAAAATTGGAGTCAACATGGAAGTCTACGTTGACGACATGTTGGTCGAAAGTGTGGTAGCGGCAGCTCATCCTACCGACCTGTCAGACGTGTTTTCGATACTTTGAAAGTATCACATGAATCTCAACCCGGTGAAATGCACTTTTAGAGCGAGCTCTGGTAAATTTTTGGGATTCCTCATTAATCAAAGAGGAATCAAAGCCAACCCCGACAAGATTCAGGCTCTAGTCGACATGCGGTCACCCCCAGACCGTGAAAGAAGTTCAGAGGCTCACTGGGTGCGTAGATGCAGTGAGCAGGTTCATCTCTAAGTCCATAGACAGATGCCTTTCGCTCTTCAAGCTGATCAAGATGAAGGCAGTGGAGTGGACCCCAGAGAGTGAGAAGGCCTTTGAGGAGCTAAAGGCTTACCTAGGTCAGGCTCTTCTATTCTCAAAACCCCTTCAGGGAAAACAACTCTTCCTATACCTAGCAGTTTCAGAAGCGGCCGTTAGTTCTGCCCTGGTCAGAGAAGAGCTAGGTAACCAGAATGCGATGTACTACACCAGCAAGTCTTTGCTCGACGCAGAGGAGAGATATCCTGAGATTGAAAAGCTGGCACTGGCACTTGTCACTTCAGCTTGGAAGTTGAGACCCTACTTCCAAGCCCACACCATAGTCATTCTCACCAAGCACCAGCTGAGACAAATGCTATTGAGACGAGAAACATCCAGACGATTGACTAAGTGGGCTATCGAGTTGAGTGAATTCGACATCGAGTACCGACCTCGTACAGCTATGAAGGGTCAGGTATTGGACAATATCTTGTCTGAGCTGCCTTAGGTAGGTCCGCCTACCGACCTGTGCCATGAAGAAGCCTGGAAACTGTTCGTCGACGGCTCTTCCTACGAGCAAGGATGTGGAGCAAGAATAGTGCTCATTTCTTCTAGAGGTGAGAAACATTTGTGTGTTCTTCATTTCAGTTTCCCAACATCCAATAACGAAGCAAAATACGAAGCACTTCTGGCTGACTTACGACTTGCTCTCAGCTGGGGGGTGAACAAACTGCTCGTCCACTGTGACTTTCAGCTCATCGCGGGGCAGGTCACATCAGAGTTTTAGACCAACGACGACAGAATGCAAGCATATTTGAAAGAAGCCCTGGCCCTGCTAGGAAGGTTCAAGGAGTATGAACTGATGCAGGTCCCGAGAACAGAAAATACCTTGGTCGATGCCCTTTCCCAGCCGGCCTCCTCGTTCGGGATGGAGGCCATCATACCAATGAAGCTCGGTATACCGACATTGAGGACCTCTTACTTCGTTGAAGCCAGGAACATGGAAGCTCAGCGTACCGACCTGAATTTGTTTGAAAAAAGAAGATAACAGGCACAACTCAAGCTAACAGCATACTGACAGAGGATCTCAAAGTACTACAACGCCAAGGCAAAGCATGGAAGGTTCAAAGTTGGTGACCTAGTACTAAAAAAGGTCATGGTGAACACACGTGAATCTGGAGCAGCCGCCCTCGGTCCTAACTGGGAAGGGCCTTACAAGATCACTGTAGTACTTCGCACAGGTGTGTACGAGCTCGAAGATCTGTCAGGAAGAAGAATTCCTAAGCCCTGGAATGCAGAGCACCTTAAGAAGTACTACCAGTAGGCAATAGCAGTAGTAGTGGAAGCTTGGTATTTAGTTTCTAGAAATTACAGAGGTGTTTGTCACCTCTAATATTATTTTTTAGGTTTTTACAAGTGTTTACTTAATTTTTTTCTACAATAAGCAAGGAGTCTTGTTATACAAATCTACGTTTATGATCTACAATTGAAGTTCCTTGAGACTACCAACCAGATCAGAAGCCACCAAAAAGAAGGGCCTTAGCCCTATAATGCCTTGGAGGTACCAAGCTTTAGCTATGTACCTACTGAGAAGATGACCTCGGTCAAGAGTACCTTGGGGTACTAACCCAAAAGGGCAGATACTACCGAGAAGATGGGTCATTAACCCTTGAAGTGCCTTGGAGCGGCGAACAAGGCTTTACCGAGAACGCAGTAGGGGGTCGAATGGTGTCTACCGACCTCATGACTCGGCAAACACTTGAAGAAAACTAAGTAAAGATACGATCCACCGACCTCATGGCGCAACAAATCCTTTGAAAAAAGCTAAGTAAATAGCTCGGTACAACAAAACAACCGAGCGAACAGTAAAAGTAAGTAATTATGCCAAGTAAACAAATCAGAATGCAAGAAAAACAGGTCTGAACAAAAAGAGATATTTCATTAAGATTGAAGCGAAATACAAGGGAGAGCAAAAAAGGGAAAACTATCAAAGCATGCATGCCCATTACAAAAGATATAGTCAAGACTAAAGAAATCATCTACAACTCCGGACCGTGGAAAGGTGCAGGATCTCAGTCAAATTGACTGGCTCATCATCATCACCTGCTTAGCGCGTCTCCTCCTCAGAGTCGATAGTCTGTGGTTGTTCCGACGATGTCCTTGGAGCCGTAGGAGTAACACCAGTCTGCCATTCCTCGGACAATGCCTCTGGAGCCGCAGATGTAGCACCCTGGTCGGTAGGAACGTCTTCAGTCTCGCCCTCCTCCTCTGCTTCTCCCTTTTCAGTTGCTGACCTGGCCCACTTTTCAAAGCTCTTCCAGTCTACCGAGTTGTCGAAGAACTCCTTCAGGTCTGCTCGGTCTAGGGTTACTGCCTCGACGCAAGCCTCATCCACTCGGGCTTGGCAGATTTCTTTAACCTTGGCCTCAATAGTGGCCTAAAACTGAGCTCGATACCTAGTCAGCTTGTCATGAATTGATTCCACCTTAATCTCTTTAAGCTTCAGCTGCTCCTTCATATTCTTCAGCTCGGCATCCTGAGCCACAACCTTAGATTCCCAGATTACCGAGGTTGTCTAGGCATCCTTCACCACCTCATGAAATTTGGCGTAATGACTTTTGATACGGCGGAGGTTGTACACAATTTGAGCAGCAGCCTGCAAAGCCAAAAAGAACCAAATCAGAGATGACAAAGGAAGATTACAAAGGAAACAAAGTGGATTAATAAATGAACTCGCCTCCACAGATTTCATGAAGGCATCAGTCATGCCTTCAAACATGTCATCGTCCTTCATCGTGGTCGCGAAGGCATTGGGGACACCGACCTGACGATTTTTTATGTTTAGGCTAATTTCCCCATTCTTAGTGGTAAGGCGCTCGGGCTCCCCAAACCACGCCTTCCTGGCAACCCCCTGGTCTGAAGGGACAGGGGACTTTGACTTCGATCCTACTGACCTCGTTTCTGGGGCAGGGGAGACTACCTGCTCTAACGAAGCTGCCGGAGTTTTTGCTTTTAAAGCCAAAGTCTTCTTCGGGGCATTGCTCGGAGATCCCACTGTCGACCCTTGCGTGGCAGCTGCTCGTTCAGCAACGATGTTCCTTAGTTTGGACGGGTCGGCAACATACCTCCCAACAGCAGCTGTTTTGAGGGCCATTTCTTTTGGCTCTTCTTTTTCTTACTTTTTCATCGTTGGTCGGTAGAGCTAGGCAAAAAAACTTACATCACAAATGCGACATTTCAACTCGGAACTTTAAAACTAATCAGTATGAAGAATCAAAACGTTTCAAGTTAAACTTACGTCATGATAAGACTTTCTTCTCTGAGATAATACCAGCTCGGTATAGTCTTTCGGGATTGAGAATGATTTTGTACCGCCGATCTACAAAGGGGAGCTGGTAGATTTTGTCGATGCGAGAGAAGTCAAACCTTTCTTCCTTGGTCAATTTGTAACACCCCGTAGTTTTAATTAAATACATAAGTTAAATTATGCGTATATCGAGATGTATAATATACTTATTTTATACGTAGGAGCCAAATATACACGTGTATGATTAGTAAATAAATAAAATTATAAAATGAAGATGATACATATGGGATCATCTAATATGGGTGCTTACAATTAAAAAAATGGAGTTGAATTAAATTGAGTAATTTATGGTGTTGGTTATTTAAATATGTGGATTGGAGTATGATTATTAAATGAATTATAGAAATGAGATGAGTTGAATTTAATGAAATTTGATGGGGTGAGTTGGTTAACTATTGAGCATGAGGTGCATGGGATCATGTTTATATAAAATTATCATCTCATTTCTAACATATATCTCTCCAACGTTAAAAAAAAAAAAAAACTAAATAGAAATAAAACTAAAAGAAAACAAGAAAAAAGAAGTTGTTGGAAGTCAAAATAAAAAGAATGGACGGAGAGAAGAAGGAAAGGAGTGAACGAAGACGAACGGCGGAAGAGAGGAGAAAAGAGGGAGAATGCGGGATTTGCGAGAAATTGAGACCCGCGGTAAGTTATTTTCACTCTATTTCTTCGTGAACTTGATATATAAGCTAGATGTAACCTTTCTTTCAGAGTAATTTTTGCTGTGAGAGTCGTTTTATGGCGTTTTCAAAAATTGGGGTTTTGACCCAACGTGAATGAAAATCCGCTAGAAAGGTTGGAAAACACTTCCTAGGCTGTAGGAACCTTAAATATATGGTTAGATTGAATTTATGTGTTCATTTGGAATTTTTATAGCCGTTTGAAGTTTGTTGAAATTTAGAGTTTAGATTGGAGACCATTTGAATCAATTAAAACCCGATGAAACTCCAGTTTAAGGCTATAGAATGGTAGAATGAACTGTTGCGAGTCCATCGATGCTAATTTCATGATTTTTGAAGACCGTTTGACAATCTTAGTAAAAATTTACATGTTTCCAATGAATAGTGACGACGTGAACAGTGATATAAATAGTACTATGATCATATCCAGTGAATAAAATGAAATTAGAATCCAATGAAACTCCGGTTTGAGATCATAGAATCGTAGCGAATTGAATTTCGGACGTTTCGATACTAAGATTGTGATTTTTGGATATGTTTTGATATTTTTAGTAGCTAAATATATGATTTTTGTGAGTAAAATTGACTTTGGATGCCTTCGCGAACGTGTAAAACCTCAATAAAATACCTGTTGAAGGTAATAGAATGATAGAATGACTGATTTTACACGTGTCGATGTGGACAGAATAATTTTAGGAATGTTCTAGATTTTTAATAAAATTGATATTTGTTCCAGTAGAAAAATAAACTGAGAATTAGTGAAAATATGAATTGGAACTCTATTTTCACCGTTCTTTCTTATGGAAAGATCTAGATTGACCATGGAAACGAGATAGTAGTTTCTTCAACTGTTTATGAGTCCTAAAGTGAGTTGGAATCTAAATTCACAGAATGGGTATAAGATTATTCAAGTTGATCTTTATTCTTAATGATCTGAAGTGAGTTGAGAAATTGAAGATGTAAATAGATATGAATAAATAAAATTGAATTATGGAGTGGTTGTGACAGATTGAATTAGTTGGATTTAAATTGGAGTTGGACTCGAAAGCGACGATGATTGGGTTTAAGTTGGAAAGTATTGTACTGTGAGTATATTTTCTTGATTTTGGTTCTTATATGACATTTTATATATATGAAATATTTGAATGTAAATATGTTATGCATATATTGTTGCATTGTGTTTTAATTTGCATTCATAAATGATTTTTTTGGCATTTGAAGTATGTGAGACGTGCGAAGGCAGATCGCATATGTTGTCATTTCGTTAGGAATTAGACCCGGATGAGTGTTATGAGTAACCTCATTGTCAGTAGGCCTGTCCTAACAAGGATTGGAGATCCTTGAAATGACTGTGAATTGGGTAATGAGAGGTTGTGGCTACCTTGTAACGGTCATACAAGGGTTAGACCCACTCTCTTGCCTTGGAGGGAGATTGTGGATTTTGTAGGAAAAAAAGATGCATTGTTTTCTTGAAAACTCATGAAAATTATGTTGTTGACATGTATAATACATTCGTTGAATGATGCATGTGTTTAATACTTGTTTGAAATGATTTGAACTGTCATATTTTCCTAAATGTATATAATTTTCATATCAAGAGATATATTCACTGAGCTGTTGGTTGCTTACTCCATTTCCTTCAATATTTCAGGTACAGAGTTAAAAGAAAAAGCACGAAAATAGATACGTGAGTTAGAGTCTTATTTTGTTAATGTACGTGTATGCGAAGGAAATGGATTATATTTTCTTTAGTTTCAAATGAATATATATATATATATATATTATCACATAGATGGGTTGTACATGGATTTTCATTTGACATTTTTGGGTTATACTATGCGTGTGATGAAATGGAATGATCGTAAGTATCTATCATGTGAGAATTTGATGTGTGAATGAATGGAATGAATGGTGGAATGATTATTTATATATATCTCTTTAATTTGATTTGTGGTATATTAGGAAAAAATGTGAAATGTCCATTTTATGGGGAGGTGCTGTAAAAATTTCTGTAAATTTTGGGAATGATTGTGAATGTTCGTTGAGGCTTACAGTGTATTATATACTGTATGTAAGTATGTACAGTGTATAATACATTGTACCGGTCATGACGTCAGCCTACGTCAGGGGTGTCGTGACACAATTTATCCCAAGTACCTGTCAAAAGAAGCGAAAGCATGAGTCTCTACCGAGCAAGAATAAAATGAGAAATAAAGATAAGGGATGGAGGAAAGCTCGGTACTTGGCTTCCCAAAAGTGGTCGGTACTCCAGCTTCCCCCGCCCACTCCCCCGAAGCAGAAAAGCACTTGTCTTTCCATGATTTATTAGAGGTTAGGTTCTTTGTGATTAGGGGTTGGCCTTCCTCGGCAATGCATAATACCACCCGCTACATCTCGGGTGGGACTTTAGTCGGTATGCGAGGACAAAGTCCTGAAAAATAAAACTCCGGCCACCTTTTCTCCTTCCAGAGCACAAGGCAGCTCAAAATTTCCTTCCATACATTGCGGTTGAGCTGAGCAAGGGCAACCTAGATATGTCTAAGCAGGCGACATAGGGGCAATTAGAGGGGCAGGGTTAACCCATCCTCAAAAAGGTGGGTATACAAAACAACCTCTCCTTTCCTAGGGTTACTAGGTCGGTTCCCAGGAACAGGAGCCCTCAACCCCACACGGTTAGGGATGCTGACTTCCTTCCTTAACTGAGCAAGATGGTGTTTTATTATCTCTGAAGGAATATGGTCAGAGGTGTTTGGCTCAATACTACCGAGCACACTCTGTGACCTATCGACTAAGAATGGGGCCACGTCAAACACATCCTCATCCTACTCAGTAGTCTCAGAGTCCTCCTCCTACCAAAGGGTCAATCCTAACTTCCTCTTCCCCTCCAAGAAATAGGTCATCATAGGAAATATCCTTAAAGGAAAGGGGAGAACAAATGTTCTGGTCGGTGGGTGGATCTACACTAGAGGAATCCATCTAAACAACCTAAGGATTATACTGACAAACTACTTAGTAGA
Source organism: Paratinospora sagittata (assembly GCA_035771175.1). Taxonomy (NCBI): domain Eukaryota; kingdom Viridiplantae; phylum Streptophyta; class Magnoliopsida; order Ranunculales; family Menispermaceae; genus Paratinospora; species Paratinospora sagittata. The sequence continues at coordinate 23,823,918 of CM069592.1, read as the reverse complement.
AAGAAAAAAGGAAAAAGCTAAGAAAAAGGAGTTACCACGCAAAGATGGAGACCAGAATGTCGAGCAAGCGATTATCGGTTTCTTTGGTGCGCAGTGGATGAATGGAGAGCAAGTGACCAGTTTTCTATTTATAGGCAAACGACCTGTAAGACTTAATGATGAGCATGAATCCCGAAGTAAAATCAATGAAGTAGTCAAAGGACGCGCGAGAATGGCCGTGTTGTCAGGCGGCGCATGTCAGCGCAGTTTTTGAATCACAATTGTCATGAGCATTAAATGCCTCGGTATCTGACAATTCATCTAACCTCCAAGCAATCAATCTTGCTCGTAGCTTGGGGGGCAACTAATGGACCCTATACCAAGCAGAAGACAGGTCAGCTACACGTGTGTCACCAAGTAAGAAGCAATGCAGACCAGGTATACATACCGACCTGTTCTGAACGAAGAATACAGATTTACTCAGCAAAGCATACAGCGACATGGTCGGTCCTACCGACTAGCTTGGTGTATTACTCACCATAGTAACCAAGTGGTCATTAGAGGACTCCAGGTCGCAGATGACGTGTCTGCGACTATAGGGCGAAAACATCAGGTCGATAGGATTTGATGTATACTACCGACCAATATCTACCGATCTCCTTCATAAACCATATCTTCGTTAACAAACAGATAGAATGAGAGACTATAAATCGGCATACCAAATTGAAAAGATCTGCAACTCCGAAATGAATGACGATGGAATGCCGGATCAGATAGGAATAAAGTGTGATCCACTGCGATAAGTTCGGGATCTACTCCTAATCCGACTCTGATAAGGCCTAAAACTCTACTAGTTCGATTTGGAGACTGATAAGTCATCCTAATCCCATAAGGATCGTACAAGGCATTCCTAATTCTACTAGAAATCAAATATGCTCTCCCAGCACAAGTTTGGTTCTTGATTTTACAACAACACTACTACAAGGCCAAAGACCCCAAGCCCTCTCTATAAAAATACCATAACCCCTAAAGAGAAGGTAAGCAATTCTCGACTTAGTTCAGTACTACTATCTTTACGGAGCTCAGAACTAACTTAGGCATCGGAGGGTCTTTGGTCGGCATCACACCGGTGTTCCTTACGGTAACCTACTTTCTCTAGTTTTCCCTCTTTCAGATAACCAACCTCAGGCGATTTCTTCAGTATTCCGACGAGTTCCAGATCAACATCCGCCCTCCACCTCATCGTCTACTGGTGTTGGTCAAATCTTGCATCAACATTATATATAAAAAATCTTATTTTAAATTAAAAGTTGCATATGTGGTGGAAATTAAAACTTCTATGCAAGAGTAGTAGAAAATGGCCTTAAAAGTTGAAACACATGCATATTAACTAGTAAAATCATTGGTGTGTTATGGCTATATACTCTTTAATTTGAGTTTGGTCCCTACATTGACCATAAAAATAAAGATGTTTAATAAATTACATAAAACTCATTTCATTGATTTCATTTACTTGATTTGATCAAATGTTTAAAAAAGTATATTATGTAGTCTTATTAAAAACCTTTTTGCTATATACATATATGGCATAAGTTGAATATATATATTTTCTACAGTTTTTTATAGAGAATAAGCTAAAAGTTATTCGGTGTTTGAAATTGGAGAAGGCTTTACAGAGAAAAAAATAAAAATAAAAAAATAACTACAAGGAGAACCTCCCCTTCCCTTCTTTAGCCCGATGTGGCCCCCCCACTTTCTTTAGTCTCACATCAGGATTAAAGAAGAGAGGAGAGGGCACCTATCTATAAAACGCCTCCCCCTCCCTTCTTTCTTGCATCTCACCCAACGTTGCTTGGGAGTGGGGTTTCCTTAATGCAAGGACACCCCTGTGGGCCATTGGCTCTGGTATACATGTTTAAATATTTTAGTTTAATATGTCAACTATGTATAATATAAAATTACTTAATTATGTTTTGAGTTTTATTTTAATAATTATTTATTTATTATTTTTAGAGTTCGATTAATTTCTTTTCTTATGTTTTATAACTTTTATACATTCTTTTTGTTTTATTTTGGTAGTGGTTATATATTTTTTTAAAATTTTAATTTTTTTATTATTGTTACATTATTTTGGTAGTGTAACCCGATCATATGACCGACCTGTCCGACCAACGGGTCGGTTGGGTAACGGTACACATATTTTAAAGTTGGTTCTTAATCGGGTAAAAAAAAATTTTTACCCGATATAGTCGGATCGGGCCAAAATTTGGGTTAAAACTGACCTAATCCGACCTGTTTTCAGTCCTACATGGTTCAAAGGCTCGATCTTAAGGTTCGGTTTAAAGTCCATATAACTTGAGTTGAATTTGAGCCAAGGTTTTTAATATAAGCTCGACCTTGCATGGCCCAGTCTAACCCAATCCAAATATTTTTAGGCCTGATGGAGCCCGGTCGACCCTAATGGGCCACATTGCCATGACTAAGAATGGAGCCCCCAAAAAACCTTTTCTTTAATCTTTAAAAAAGTAATAACTTTAAGACAAAGATCACAATACATTCCACCCTACGTTCATGTAGAACTACTTTCAACCGTTAGATCATTCTTTGACAAGTCTAGATAGGTCATCCAACGGTCCGAGATTAGCTAATTTATTTAATAAATAATAAAGACAAAACGGGCTCCACCTGTGCAGCTGAATCAAGGTTGACGACATACGGACACACGACACGAATCCAAATGACGTTTTCAAGAAGTTACAACGGTGGTATTTTCGTGATTTGGAGAGTATCGAGTGGCTTTTATAATATTTTATTCCAGATCAAAGGGGGCGGCCGAATGCACCACCACTTTTTCTCTTCACACCAATTTAGATTTATTTATTATTATTATTAAAATTACCTGTTGTAAAACTACTTCTTTAGATATTACTTTTCTAGAAATGGCATTCATATCCCAAAATTTCTCTTTGGGCCTTCTTTCGTCCACGCCTGCTTTTGTTCTTTCCTTTTTAATCCTACTTTTTTCTTTCCTTGCTAATCTTACTATTATATTTTTAAAAACCCTAAAAGCCTACCAATCCTTAATTTTTACTTTATCACTTTCAAGATAAATGAAAATTTTATCTTATTAAATTATTTTTTTTTTGAAAAATTATCTTATTAAAATAGAATGGAGATAATACAATTCAATAAATTAAACTCAGAATGGTCAAGTTTTTTTATAAAAATAAAAAATTGAAATTAAAAGAATAAAATTTTAAATAAATAAACTAATAGTTAAAATTTTAAAAAAAAATTAAAGTTTTTTTTATTTTTTAAAATTAAATTATTTTTAAAAATTTAAAGTTAAAAGAATAAACAGCTTCAAAATTTACTGTTTTATGCTTTTTATGTTAACATATTTCTTTCAAAGTGAGTTCAACTAAAAAATAAAAATATTTATACTATAATATTAACTAGTTGATAGTAATTAATAAAATCAAATGCTCATATTATAAATTAATTAATATATTATCGTGAATATTAAACTCAATATTTTTAAAAATAAATATAATAAATTATTAAAAAAACTGAAATTATGTTAGAAAACAGCTAAATGAACCCCACTTATGGACTACTACACCCCAATCACTAACACAACCCCACCCTAAAACATATATATTTTATCTACCACAATCAAAAATACAAAAATTCTAAACTACCCTTCACCCTAACGTACCCCACCCCAAACCCCTCTCTCGATTTCTACTTCTTCTCCACCAATTCTTCTCTTCCAAAACCCTAGCTCTTAATTTCAAAGCCTACTATTTTTATCTTTTTATCCTAGTTTGAAGAATATTGGTTCTAGGGGAGCATCATTTTGACCCTATTTGGAGCAAATCACCACTCTCCATTTTCGTGCATTTTTCGACGATTGATCCTTTGAATTGGTAAGAAATGCATGATTTAATAGTTATTTTTGTTTATATTCACTTTTATTCGTAAAATGCAATATGTATGGGTGTTTTTCGATGTATTTTGTACAAAAAATAGGAAGAACGAAGGTCATCTTCATGGACGACCTGCATTATAGGCTCAGCCATTCTAACCAACCCTATTTTGTACAAGTCTATCAAGGGCGACCCTGCCTGAATTTTTTTTTTTAAATAAATAGTAATTAACCATTTTATTGTGTACAGATATGCCGAAGACATGCAACACTACTTCTAGTGAGCAAAGTGGGTCACGCACTCGACCTACAACATCAAAGAGAAGACGTAGGTGCATAGAAACCAATTTACCGTTCATTGCAGATGTTGCATAACAAGAAGAAAAGCAAAGAGACAAGACAAGCATGTAACACACTGGCCAAGAGAGCCAATACACTGAAGAAGGTGATAGTGCCCTTGTCTCATTTTCGGGAGGCCCTACCGATCCCTCTGTCCTTACTAGTTTCAAAAAACATATTGCTGTAGCTATATGGGTTGGTGAAGTAAGTCTTCATCCCTAGTGTATAATAAATATGTTGTTGACGGTTATATCTTGTTAATATTGACCATTCATATTTGTTTTGGTTGGTTTTCTTTTTTGTTTAAAACATCGACCCCTACATAGGTGCATAAATTATAGAGCACAGGTAGCTGAGTGGGATCTAGAATGTCACCCCAAGCAAGAAAGAGTTAAAGAAATCATAGATGGATCTGGGTTGAGTCCCCTGATCGGTTGCTCATACACGCACACCAATAAGACACTGATTGTTGCGTTTGTGGAGAGATGGCAACCAGAAACGAACACATTTCACCTTTCTTTTGGTGAAATGACAATTACCCTTGATGATGTTGCAATACTTCTCAACATTCTTGTCACGGTCAGATCCGGCTCAGCCATACCAATGGACAACAACGATGCAGCCAAATTATTGGTGCAAGGGCTGGGAGTTTCATTCGGTGATGCGAAGGAGGAGGTCAATAAGGGAGAAGGGCAATTCGTGGCTAAGCACTGGTTGAAAGCCCAATTTGGTACCCCCAAGCAAGCAGGCGTCCCCTATCCCCCAGTGGAGTGCATGGCGAGGGCATTTCTATTATTCCTACTAGGGTGCACACTGTTCTATGAGAAGACATGAGCACGGGTCCCTGTCGCTTATCTTCAATTGCTCATGCACGTGCACATGATTCGTACGTACTCATGGGGTGCCACATTCTTGCGTATCTGTATCGTCAACTTGGATGTGTGACGAGGGCCTCAGTTTGCTAGATTGCAGGGTATCTCACCTTGCTTTAGGTATATATGCATCATTTCACACTTAATGTTTGTTCTATATCAGAGATGTTTCAATAATGATTTTAATACAAAATGTGTATGATAGGGTTGGTTGTATGACCATTTTCCTTTAATTCGTCCTCGTGTCAACCCTTCATATCAATATAATCTACCACAGACGCAAATGTAGGCCCCAAAAAAAGAGATGGGATTACCTGAGGATCACGTGGTCACGCTGCATAAACCACTGGATATGTTACGCCCTCACGAGGTCAGTGACAAAGTTTAGGAATTCAATATAGTTTTATTTATAACTATGACTTTGAGTAACATTGCGTTGTTGGTTTAATTATTTATATTGAATTTGTTTAGGTTTATTGGGACCCATACTTTAACTTGAGAGAAACTCGGTCAATCTCAGATTTTATTTTTTTTTATGATTGTATAAAGTGATTGGACGTTGGTGCCCAGCTGTCCAGAAGTTGTCTAGCCCGATTTTTTTTTCATCTCAACCCCATGCTGCCCATTCAGTTAAAAAACTAAAAAATCCAATGGGCGGCATGAGTTAAAAAATTTAAAAACCAATGCCCATGGATTCTTAAAAAAAAAAGAAAAAAACAAAAAAAAACTAATCAAATTAAAAAAAAAAAAAGAATTAAAGTAAATTGTTCGGCCTCACCGAGGCCATACCACGAGGTTTTTTTTTACCGGACCACTTTGAGCTCATCCCACTACCCTCCCACAAACCTCCGGAGGTGACAGAACCCCGTTCCCATGCCTGGTTGAATTTTTGGACTCCCATCCGGAATTCAAGTTATTAAGAAAAACTAGAGATTAAAGTAAACTATTCGGCCTCACTGAGGCCAAACCACGGGTTTTTTTTTACTAACCACTTTGAGCGCGTTCCACTACCCTCCCACGAGCCTCCGGAGGTGACGAAACCCCGTTTTCATGCCCCGTTGAATTTTTGACCCCTCATCCGGAATTCAAGTTATTAAGAAAAACTGAAGATTAAAGTAAATTGTTCGGCCTCACCGAGGCCAAACCACGGGGTTTTTTTTTCCAAACCACTTTGAGCTCGTCTCACTACCCTCCCACGAACCTCCGGAGGCGACGGAACCCCGTTCTCATTCTCGGTTGAATTTATGAACCCCCATCCGAAATTCGAGTTATTAAAAAAAATCGAAGATTAAAGTAAATTGTTCGGCCTCACCGAGGCCAAACCACGGGTTTTTTTTTTTCCAAACCACTTTGAGCTCGTCCCACTACCCTCCCACGAACCTCCGGAGGCGACGGAACCCCGTTCCCATTCTCGGTTGAATTTATGAACCCCCATCCGAAATTTGAGTTATTAAGAAAAATCAAAGATTAAAGTAAATTGTTCGGCCTCACCGAGGCCAAACAAACCACTTTGAGCTCGTCCAACTACCCTCCCACGAGCCCCCGGAGGCGACGAAACCCGTTCCCATGCCCGGTTGAATTTTTGGACCCCCATCCAGAATTCAAGTTATTAAGAAAAATAGAATATTAAAGTAAATTGTTCGACCTCATCGAGGCCAAACCACTGGTTTTTTTTACTAGATCACTTTGAGCACATCCCACTACCCTCCCACGAACCTCCTGAGGTAACAGAACCCTGTTCCCATGCCCGGTTGAATTTTTGGACCCCCATCCAGAATTCAAGTTATTAAGAAAAATCGAAGATTAAAGTAAATTGTTCGGCCTCACCAAGGCCAAACCACGGGCATCCGGAATTTACCAGATCACTTTGAGTGTGTCCCAATACTCTCCTACGAGCCCTCGGAGGCTACGAAACCCAGTTCCCATGCCCGATTGAATTTTTGACCCCTCATCCGGAATTTAGTATAAATAACTATAATCCCTGGAGGCGAAGGAACCCAGTTCCCATGCCAGGTTGAATTTTTGACCCCCCATCCGGAATTTAGTATAAATAACTTTAAGGATTATATTCTTGAATCAATTAAAATCAAATCATTCAAGGAACTAAATGAACAAAATATAACTCATCCATTTATATCTGTTCGAATAAATAGTAACTACAATAATGTTTGTAACATAACAAAAAAAGATTTGTACATAAGCTCATATTCTATGATTGACACCACGTACAGACTCTTCTTCAACGTGGTTGGCGTCGAAACACTTGTAATTCTGGTTGATCTTGAATTGATTGGGAAGGACCTTCGTGAATAAGCTGTGAAGGCTCTTCAAACACCTGTGGCTCATGACCGTGACTCTCATGTAAAGGTGAGGAAGGTAATGACTCCTCAGCCTGTCGCACACTACAGGGAAGGAAGGCAATGACTCATCGGCCTGTCGCACATGACTCTCATGTAAAGGGGAGAAAGGCGATGACTCATCCACCTATCGCACCTGACTCTCATGTAAAGTGGAGGAAGGCAATGACTCATCGGCCTGGACATCAATCTCATATAGTGCACGTCCTTGTCCCCGTCCCCGTCCCCGTCCTCGTCAAGTACGCACAAGTCCACGACCACAACCCTTACCATCAATAGATGAGACGACTATATCATCAAAGTTGATGCCCGCGTCTGCTGGAGTAGAAAGTTTTGGATCCGTATGATGTATCACTTCATGCAATCGATGATCTAGATGCATAGCCTCCATGAAGGACGAGCACATGGATCGAACAAATTTGTCCCCGGTAGCACCCATATGGTGGTAAACTTGCTCCACTCCAGTTGCCTAGAAGCTAATTTCACCATAGTCAATCATTAAGCAGATTTAAAAATAAAATTGAAGTACAAGTAATGATTGACTAACTGACAAGATAATTAAAAAGTGCACCCCGCCGACTAATAGATCGTCGAGTAATAGAGCGATACCACCGCATATACTCTGCATCATAGTAATCAGAAGCCCTTTCGATCCTAGGACCAGAAACATGAAGCTCATGTCGACAATCCCAAACCTTTAGGTACCTCCGATGATATACCTCCGATGATATGTAGCCCAATTCCTTAATGAATTGTTTCGCAAAGTAGCCTCATGAAGGGAGCTCTTGGTGTCACAATCACTCGGGATTGACTGTTTCATATCGAATTGTCGAAGACCTTTATCGGGAAAGTACCATTCTACAATGTGAAAGTAGATGAGTGGCACCTTACTCTGCCAAACATGGTGATCTCGCCGATAATACAACGGTATATGGTCCAGTTTACCATCAACCTCGTATGGTTCCCAAATTACCCGACATAGAGAACAAAAAAATTATTTAGAAGGAGGCGCAAGATTTTACTTGAGTAAATTATATTACATTTACTACCTGCTCTGCAAGCTGGATGTCAAGTGCCTCACGATAATAAGGAAGCACATGGGGCGAGACTTTCGTCACTGCAAACGTATCTCTCCACCTAAACACATCAATTGATAAGTATTTGTAATGCATAAATATCTATTAAAAAGCATAAAACTTCAAAGTATATATTCAAACAAAAGTAGATATTACCTTGTCCCAAGAGGTCCTTCTGGTAGTATTACTTGGTCGACGGATACAATATTATTAAAATTAAAATGGAGACGCCAAAGTGGTGCAATATGTGGAAATCTATCTCATGCTCACAACTGCAACAATATCAATGGCCCTAAAATTTGGTATGGATCACCATGCGCTGCGTAACACAACTCTCGATATAACCAGGCCAAACAAGCAATACCCCAACTATATTTTCCAGTTGCCCTAAAGTCCGCTAACAGTGGTAGGAACATCAAATGGACCAGATTATTTGATTTATCTAAAAATAGACATCCTCCTATCAATTGTAGAATATACGACCGAGCATATCGCTGGACCGCATCCTCGTCAAAGTTTGGAAGTGGATAAAAGTCATCGTTGGGGTCATCTGGATCTTGCTGAACCAACTCATCATCAGTGGGACCTGGACGAGGGACTATTTGTGCCAACGCACACATTTTCAACTTTGCACCTTTCATATGTCGTCGGGAGGGTCTAAATCCCAACAACTCTTCACACAAATCGATCCAATTATGTTGAGTAGTCCTCGTCACTGGTAGAACATCAATTGGAAGCCCTAATTGGATCTCTACATCTTGTAGTGTAACAAGGCACTCCCCATGCGGCAAGTGAAAAGTATGAGTCTCTGGCCTCCACCTCTCAACTAAGGCAGTAATCAGCTGCCAATCAAGGGTAATAAACTCCACTTGAGCTACCCCATAAAAACATGTTTCTTGTAAAGGTTGAATGAGCATGCTATGAATGGGCATTTGGCGATGTAAGGATGCATCGCGACGCCTAGCACGCATATGATGCCCATGCTGTTCAATATCGTAATGGACAGGCAATCGAGGTTAAGGCAAAAAACTAACATAACAATTATTAAACATATAAACCAAAATACATCGTAAGTATAGACATATGGGCTCATCCCAAACAATGGATGATTTATGCTTGTCTTGCATATACAGGACTGAAGGATTGGAATAACCTGGATCTATACTAGCTACAATGACATAATAATCATCGTATTAGTAAAATATTGAATACACATATGCAACTATTGGATCTAAGTATTTAAGAGGACAATGGTGAAATTCCTTCAAACTTAAATGTTACAAGTGAAAATATGTAGTACATACGCATGAATGGGACAACATAATCGGAAGGATGAAAACTAGATGGAGAAGGGTAGGATGGACCAGGATCCACACCACCTACAATAAGAAAACCAATATTGTAAGTCTCTGGAGTAGCATATCTACTTTCCAATCTTGTTGATATTCAATATTAATAATCAAAAATTCACATTGCATACTCATATCTGGATATGAAGGATCAAAACTCCAATAATCGAATGGATGGAAATTAGACCGACCAGGATCCATATATGTTGTACTCAACAAACAAATGAATACACCTAAGAAAATTGTTTCATACATAACTAGTACTCATTCTCTTCATAATAAATGTTGTAGCTACAAGAATGACAACATATGGCCATAAAGAATGCAAACTACATTATAACATATATTCAAGCCAAAAAAGCCATTAAAAATCCATAATATAATACATAATAACTAGTACTCATTCTTTTCATAATAAATGTTATAGTTACAAGAATGACAATGCATACCCAAATATGGTCATATGCTGACGATACTATAATACATGCCCACAAGGAAAAAAAAAAAAAAAAACAAAATAGTAGATTGACTTGTCAACAATCATCACATGCTATGGGTTCAAGGAATATTGTCCTCCTCGCAAGGTTGGGCATTTTCTCCTATTGTGTCCACGTTGATGACAATGTCCACAATGAAGCTTCACGGATGGTTCTCGCTAATCCATCTCATTTCTAATACGCTTTGCAATTGGTCGTCCTTTCTTACGATTCATGAGACCAGGTGGTTGTAGTGAAAAAAGATATCTCACCGATGACCAATAATCTTCGTGTGGGATGGCTCTAAAGGGTGTGGAGTAGCATAATGTAAAAGAATCCCAACGATAGTATTCCTCCACAAAGCTCTAATGATTAATTATGGCAAAGGCACACACAATAATGACATGTGAGCAGGGAATGCCAAAGCTTCGCCATTTCTGACAACTACAAGTCCTATAAGATAGGTTCACAACTTGCTTATGGTTGCCCCTATCCATATGAAACCCACTACGATCAGTCATCACCTCAAACTCTCATCGCACCCTGTCAATAAGTGTTACTTGATGAGCCTTTGACTTTTGTTGCCATCGTTGAAGCAATTTCATTACATAGGGAGTATACTCTTCACCATTCTTCACAACTTCCTCATACTTATTTTGCCTTGTTTCAAAATACTTAATACATCGATAGAAAATAATTTGAACCAAAGCACATATTGGCAACATTTTAGCACCTTTGAGTACACCATTGAAACACTCTACAATTGAAGTAAACAAAAAAATAAAAGATATTTATTTTTTTATATTTAAGTAAGTAATACATAGAGGTCAAAATAGCATATAAATTCAGAATTCCATACCTACGAGGTTTGTAGTCATCCAATCATATCGATAGCCCTCATCATATGCCTGCGTCCATTTCTTTTTATCAATCTTAGAAAGCCATCTACGAGCTTCAGAATTCAACATTTTAATATGATCTAGATATGCAACCAACTTGCCTGGTTGGTGTTGTTGGCCTGCTAGTTTTGCTAAGTCTTTTAAGTCCTTGTTCTTGAACTTTTCATTCAAATTGCTACCCACATGACGTATACGAAACCTATGGTGCCCAAGAGGCTTGCACCAACAGTTGGAAGGCTCATCCATTATACTAATTATTCTCTTGTGTCTATCTGATATCACACAAATGCCTTTTCTATCAGTTACACTGCTTCGCAATTTTTTCATAAACCAACCCCATGAATCTGCTGATTTATTTCCAACAACAGCAAATGCAAGTGGGTAAACATGTCCGTTACTATCAACTGATGTTGCAATTAGGAGTTTAGCCTGATGCTTTCCATATAAATGGGTTCCATCAATTTGAATGATGGGTCTACAATATTTGAAACCTTCAATGCAAGGTCCAAATGCCCAAAAAAACTGCTTGAACTCTGTCGCGACCCCTTCCCGGGTGACATCACGACCGGCACAATACCTCAGAGAATGTCACAACCCGACAAACCTGAGGCACCGATAAGCCTCTACTCGAAAAACATAACACGTATATGATCAGGATAATTGAATTAAATACCGAGATCTGGTATCATCATCCAGAATATGAGGTCATCGACCCAATCCACAAGATTCGACTATCCTTACTATAAACATGGAACTTCAAAATATTCGTTTATTATTATTCCATTTAGCATATACATATCAAAATTTTCTCACGAACTATATGGTATATATCATAGTATCTGTGATAATTATACATTAACAAAACAAAACACAAATATCTTCTACTATTTTCCTTATGTACAAATCAAAACTCACATCAACAAGAAGTAAGGTAAGCTACACCAACTCTAAGTCTTGCCCTTTCCTTTACGATCTGATCCTGAAAAATATAAGGGAAAATGGAATGAGCTCAACTAGCTCAGTGAATACTTTTCACAAAAATCTCCACATATGCACTTATGTAAAACATGTATGTTACTTGAAATAACATTGGTAAATTGAAATGCATTAAGAAAATATATGATTCATGCTTCCAAATTAATGATATAATTATGCATCATTTTCATAAAAGATATGTAGAAAAGCCTCAACAGGAGGTCATATCAGGATAACTTTGCCTACATTTCCCCCATTGCGCCATGGGTTCAAACCAACACGTTATCCAACTAATCTTTCTACCCTTACATTCCTTAGTGATTCGAAAAGTCCTTTTCACAAAATACCAATCCAAGTACTCCGTTGGCACTTTTCCCTAAAGAACAAGTAAATAGAAAGAAATCCAACGCCAAGGTATTTAATCCGAAATACCCAAGGCCATGTTAATGCATAAAATCCGTGCTCATGATCATAAATACAATGCACATATATAATATAATGCATATCATTCAATAATGCAATTTCATATATCTACAATGCTATACATGGAGAAGTAAGGTGAGAAATACTCGCAAATCACAAAATTTTGCCTAAGGCCACAAGTTTTCACCAATTCACCAATACTTCAATTGTGTTCACAAATCCTCATCCAAGTCATAAGCCACCCACTGCACATTACACATTACACACATACAAATGAATTCTAGAAAATGAATTTAATCACTTGATTAATTACCAAGTATCCATAACCCATTCCCTTACCATTTCAGTTACTAGAATTTTCAGCACATGAGCAAAGTATTCATTTGATCACCAAATTAACACAAAATTGGCTCAATGGGTACTCAAGTTGCGAAATCTAATCTTATGAGGAAGAGGTTGCGAGTTCGGACTTGGGGGAGGCCCTATATTATTCATGGGAGTGTGAATAATATGGATAAATGATCTCGGTGACCGGCGTCCTTGTGTGGTGTGGCTGGCCGAGATGGGACAATATTATGGATCCATAATGGCTAGGCGTTTGCCCCGAGGGGGTGCGCCCGCACCTGGGTAGGGGGCATGCTGTGCAACCCAGGGTGTGACAAAAAGGCCTTATGTATATACAAAAGGATTACCCCTCACTGTACCACACAATATTGTCTCCTGGCCACCCGGCGCACGGATCGCAACCACCCTTTGTCCACAACAGTGCATAGCACAGTGCGGGGCCTCCCCACGGTTCGAACACCGGACCTCCCCCTCGAGGAGTCCTCCGTCGCAACCGCAGTAGCCACTGAGCCATTGGTTCAATGGATACTCAAGTTGCGAAATCTAACCTTATGAGGAAGAGGTTGCGAGTTCGAACTTGGGGAGGCCCTATATTATTCATGGGAGTGTGAATAATATGGATAAATGATCTCGGTGTCCGGCGTCCTTGTGTGGCGTGGCTGGCCGAGATGGGACAATATTATGGATCCATAATGGCTAGGCGTTCGCCCCGAGGGGGTGCGCCCGCACCTGGGTAGGGGGCACGCTGTGCAACCCAGGGTGTGACAATTTCCATCTCTATAAGTTAATCAATTGAATCCCTAAGCAAGTTACCTATGCATTCTTCAAATGCTCTAACATTTCCAGCACTTAAATTTCAGCCAATTACCCATCAAATTGATCAAAACCTATCATTGAACAACTTACCAATGTAGTGCCATTGCCCAATTATTTCAAAATTTCCAGCACTTGTTCAATACATTAGTCATCAAATGAATCATCATCAACCAAGAATTTCAGAAATTTAGCATTCCAATTTCTGTCAAATATCAACCCATCACATCCATAATCAATTTCCAATCAATACACATAAGAAAAGACCACAAATGGTCACTCAAATTGGGTTCCAAAAACCCTGTTTTAACATGGCTGGAACACCATGTTCTACCCATAAAAACCAGTGTTTTTAATCATCAAAATGGTCACCAAATATTCAAGACTAAATTCCAGCAAATAACTGTATCAAAATAACAGAATTCAGTTATTAAAATCAGGTTTGAAATCTGTAAATTCAGCCATGAACATTTCCCATTTTCATCACCAATTTAATCTCTGAAAAATCAACATGTTTAACATCAAATTAATCACCAATGGATAAGGAATTAAAGCCCCATGATTTAAGTCAATAACTGGTCCAATTCCAGCATCAACACCACCATTGATCAAATTCAATTTCAGCCATGAAAACCAATGTTCAGACCATAAATTTGCTTACCAAACAACCCCTGATGTATCCACAGCAAATCAGTCCAAGTTCCAGCCTTCAAACCCCAAGTTTCCAACGTCAATGCTTCCAACAAGCTTCAATTCTGCCAATTTGGAGCTCCAGCATCATCTTCTCCCTTTCTTCCTTTTTTTCTCTGTTTCAGCCAACAAGTTTTTTTTTTTCAATTACAGTCCATTTCTTGCAATTTTAGCAAGTTTAAAACCTCTAGATTGTTGCCAGCAAGATGGACATGTGTTTGCTGGTTTCATTAGGTGGTGCCAGCAAGCTTATTACGTGCCAAATTAGTGGCTAAGTGGCTGCAAACAAGCCAACATGTGCCACCACTTTCACCTAGTTGCCAACACACAAGCAAAGCAACAAGTGGCTAATCCATCATGCCAGCAAGCTAATAGGTGTTTGAAGAAGTTCATGGTGGTTGAATGTGATGAAGACACCTAGTACATAGCATGCACAAACCACCTTATTTGTTTAATCTATGCATTTCATTATTTATTCATTAAAGTGGGTTGTTACAATCTCCCCAACTTAGGAAATTTCGTCCTCGAAATTGAAGAGATTGTACTTTAATTGTTACCTCAAGAGGTGAACAAATCAGGAAATCTCGTCCGCATCTGATCTTCCCGCTCCAAGGTTTGCTCCTCATTGTCATGAAATTGCCATTTGACTCTGACTAAAGGAATTTCTTTATTTCGCAACTTTTGAATCCTCCTGTCAAGAATCTGAATAGGCTTCTCTTCATAAGTAGCATCCTCCCCAACTTGTAATTGTGTGACATCTAAAATGCGTGTTGGGTCTGGATACTTAGTCGGGTCTGTATGGTATTTTCTCAACATAGAAACATGAAATACATTATGAACACCGACTAACTGAGGAGGTAGAGCAAGTTTGTATGCTAGCGGACCAATCCTCTCCAAGACCTTAAATGGTCCAATAAAACGGGGAGCTAATTTTCCTTTCACCCCAAACCGCATTTGACCTTTTCGTGGCGAGACCTTAAGCAATACCAGGTCACCCACTGCAAACTCTAAAGGTCTATGTCGGTTATCAAAATAACTCTTTTGTCGATCTTGGGCAACTTTCAATTTCTGTCTAATTTGCTTGATCTGTTCAGTATGATCAACAACAACTTTCGGCCCCAATAACTGTGAGTCTCCCACTTCATACCAGCAAGTCGGAGATCTACACGGCCTACCATACAAGGCCTCATAAGGTGCCATACCTATACTGGCTTGATAGCTGTTATTATAAGCAAATTCACATAATGGTAAACTTTCACTCCAAGTCCCACCAAACTCTAATGCACAAGATCTGAGCATATCTTCCAGCATCTGAATCACCCTCTCAGTCTGGCCATCAGTCTGAGGATGAAATGTTGTACTAAGACGGAGGTGAGTACCAAACCAAGTCTGCATGGCCTGCCAAAACCTCGATGTAAAACGCGGATCTCTATCTGTTACAAATAACGAGTCTCGGAACTGATGATGCAGTCTGTGACTGACTCTGTGATCTCACTGGAGTCTGATCTCCCTTATTGTACACTGCTGGAACAGATGCTACAGAAGCAGGAGCAACAAATGAATCAACTCCAGAAAATCCACCACTGGACTTGGGCTTCTTATCTTTATTCCAAGGCTTCTTGTCCCACTTCTTTTTGAGTTTTCCTGACGATGGAAATGATGAAGCAGAAGGAAATACAGGTACTGGCGGAATAGTCATCGTCTTAGATCTAGCCGCAGCCTCAGCAGTCTCAAAATCCATAGCCTGCCTCAAAGCCTGATCATAAGTCGACACACCAGCCAAAGCTAATCCCTGTCGAATCTGATCCCGAAAACCATCCCTCAATCTCGCCATCCTCAAAGCATCGGTAGGTACTAACTCTGGAGCAAAGAGTGAGAGTCTGGTAAACTCATGCTCGTACTCTCGAACTGATTTACTACCCTGGGTCAACTGAATGAACTCATTTCGTCTCCGATCAACCTCTGATCGCGGGTAGTAAGTAGCATAAAACAACTCCTTAAATTTCATCCAAGTTTTGATCTCACCAAGAGATCTCTGAGTAGTTTCCCACCATTTAGCAGCCGCATCAACCAACTTAAATCTAGCCAGACGAACTCTGTCTCTGTCTAGAGCCTGCATATCGTTAAGGATGACCTCAATGCGCTGAATCCAACTCTCAGCATCCTCAAGCTTCAAACTTCCTGAAAATGTTGGAGGTTCTCGTATCTTGAATGCTTTCATCTCTTTCTCATATCGTTTCTTCTCCTCAACGTCTTCACCAGACTCAGGAGTCGGTACAGTAATTTCAGCAGGAGGAGTGACAACCATGACACCAACACTACTAGTGCCCACCCCCTGAACAACACGTGGCCTGTCTTGTTGCAGCTTAGTAATCATCTCAAAAAGTTGAGCATTCTGCTGCTGCTGGATAGTAACCATTTCCTCCAACCTCTTCAGCCTATCTTGATCGCTAGGGTCCATTGCTAACCCTGATTTTGCCCTTCGTCAAAAAGCTGACATTTTAATGGCAAAATACGTCAGGCACGGTAACATACTATGGATAGCATGATTCATAATCTAACTACCCATATAATACCCATACAATCAAAACATAAGATTCTAAAGCTTTTATCTGTCTTAAAGATTTTATAACTTGAACGTAGATATTCTCAACCTGAGGCTCTGATACCAATATTGTCGCGACCCCTTCCCGGGTGACGTCACGACCGGCACAATACCTCAGAGAATGTCACAACCCGACAAACCTGAGGCACCGATAAGCCTCTACTCGAAAAACATAATACGTATATGATCAGGATAATTGAATTAAATACCGAGATCTGGTATCATCATCCAGAATATGAGGTCATCGACCCAATCCACAAGATTCGACTATCCTTACTATAAACATGGAACTTCAAAATATTCGTTTATTATTATTCCATTTAGCATATACATATCAAAATTTTCTCACGAACTATATGGTATATATCATAGTATCTGTGATAATTATACATTAACAAAACAAAACACAAATATCTTCTACTATTTTCCTTATGTACAAATCAAAACTCACATCAACAAGAAGTAAGGTAAGCTACACCAACTCTAAGTCTTGCCCTTTCCTTTACGATCTGATCCTGAAAAATATAAGGGAAAATGGAATGAGCTCAACTAGCTCAGTAAATACTTTTCACAAAAATCTCCACATATGCACTTATGTAAAACATGTATGTTACTTGAAATAACATTGGTAAATTGAAATGCATTAAGAAAATATATGATTCATGCTTCCAAATTAATGATATAATTATGCATCATTTTCATAAAAGATATGTAGAAAAGCCTCAACAGGAGGTCATATCAGGATAACTTTGCCTACATTTCCCCCATTGCGCCATGGGTTCAAACCAACACGTTATCCAACTAATCTTTCTACCCTTACATTCCTTAGTGATTCGAAAAGTCCTTTTCACAAAATACCAATCCAAGTACTCCGTTGGCACTTTTCCCTAAAGAACAAGTAAATAGAAAGAAATCCAACGCCAAGGTATTTAATCCGAAATACCCAAGGCCATGTTAATGCATAAAATCCGTGCTCATGATCATAAATACAATGCACATATATAATATAATGCATATCATTCAATAATGCAATTTCATATATCTACAATGCTATACATGGAGAAGTAAGGTGAGAAATACTCGCAAATCACAAAATTTTGCCTAATGCCACAAGTTTTCACCAATTCACCAATACTTCAATTGTGTTCACAAATCCTCATCCAAGTCATAAGCCACCCACTGCACATTACACATTACACACATACAAATGAATTCTAGAAAATGAATTTAATCACTTGATTAATTACCAAGTATCCATAACCCATTCCCTTACCATTTTAGTTACTAGAATTTTCAGCACATGAGCAAAGTATTCATTTGATCACCAAATTAACACAAAATTTCCATCTCTATAAGTTAATCAATTGAATCCCTAAGCAAGTTACCTATGCATTCTTCAAATGCTCTAACATTTCCAGCACTTAAATTTCAACCAATTACCCATCAAATTGATCAAAACCTATCATTGAACAACTTACCAATGTAGTGCCATTGCCCAATTTTTTCTAAATTTCCAGCACTTGTTCAATTCATTAGTCATCAAATGAATCATCATCAACCAAGAATTTCAGAAATTTAGCATTCCAATTTCTGTCAAATATCAACCCATCACATCCTTAATCAATTTCCAATCAATACACATAAGAAAAGACCACAAATGGTCACTCAAATTGGGTTCCAAAAACCCTGTTTTAACATGGCTGGAACACCATGTTCTACCCATAAAAACCAGTGTTTTTAATCATCAAAATGGTCACCAAATATTCAAGACTAAATTCCAGCAAATAACTGTATCAAAATAACAGAATTCAGTTATTAAAATCAGGTTTGAAATCTGTAAATTCAGCCATGAACATTTCCCATTTTCATCACCAATTTAATCTCTGAAAAATCAACATGTTTAACATCAAATTAATCACCAATGGATAAGGAATTAAAGCCCCATGATTTAAGTCAATAACTGGTCCAATTCCAGCATCAACACCACCATTGATCAAATTCAATTTCAGCCATGAAAACCAATGTTCAGACCATAAATTTGCTTACCAAACAACCCCTGATGTATCCACAGCAAATCAGTCCAAGTTCCAGCCTTCAAACCCCAAGTTTCCAACGTCAATGCTTCCAACAAGCTTCAATTCTGCCAATTTGGAGCTCCAGCATCATCTTCTCCCTTTCTTCCTTTTTTTCTCTGTTTCAGCCAACAAGTTTTTTTTTTCAATTACAGTCCATTTCTTGCAATTTTAGCAAGTTTAAAACCTCTAGATTGTTGCCAGCAAGATGGACATGTGTTTGCTGGTTTCATTAGGTGGTGCCAGCAAGCTTATTACGTGCCAAATTAGTGGCTAAGTGGCTGCAAACAAGCCAACATGTGCCACCACTTTCACCTAGTTGCCAACACACAAGCAAAGCAACAAGTGGCTAATCCATCATGCCAGCAAGCTAATAGGTGTTTGAAGAAGTTCATGGTGGTTGAATGTGATGAAGACACCTAGTACATAGCATGCACAAACCACCTTATTTGTTTAATCTATGCATTTCATTATTTAGTCATTAAAGTGGGTTGTTACAAACTCAATTAATCCCGGTCCTAGTGAACTCTCTTCCAATTCTACTTGTGTCCCCGAATTTGTTTCTAAAAGCACATCTTTTCACTTGCGAAGCATCTGATATGATGTTTCCCAATCAACAAAAATCTTCACGAAAGCTTTTCTCTTAGCTTACCATACCCTTTTGTAGTGAACGTTGTAGCCAAACTTATCCCTCACCATCTGGTGCAAAGTAGCTACAAAAATACTTGGCTCCCGATGAACCAAATTGAAGACCTCTGCACATATCAAGTTAGAATCGAGTTGGGAATGATCTTGTGATAACCTTTCATAAACACATGTGTGAGTTACATGGTACTTAGTAACCTCAAAAATACCATGCGACTTGCGTTTGCATGCACGCAACATCCATTTGCAACCATCGCTACCTTGCTTGCAACGCAAAGTCCAAGATTCTTATCAGAATCAATAACAACAAAATATTGGTGGTGCTCAATACATATCGTTTCACTGTGTTTTGTAAGTCAACTTTACTGTTAAACCTTAGTCCTTTATACAACTCACCAGTGTATATTCGACAGGCACCACTTTGCAACAAATGCTTATTACCCGTTACTTTAACTGCATCAAAATCTATATCGTAGTACATTGGAGTTGACATTTCATACTCTGGCAGGGTTTCTGCCCCTCGTCCTGGTTCTGTAAAGGTGCTTCTTCATCAATTATTTGATTAAATGAACCAGGTGGATCATACGAAGGATCGTGTGCATCCAGCGCTAGGTCACCTCCAGTAGCATCATCCACTTCGTTCTCATCTTCGTCACTAGGTTCTTCGGTATCATTGTCATTTTCATGATCAAATGGTTGAGATTGCGTGAACACTTCAGGCAAAGTGTCATCGCGAACCAATTCCTCTCCTGCATCACCATCTCTTAGTCTATCATCCATCAACTCATATTCATTGTGACATGATGATTCAATGCGACCAGTCTGCAAGTTTAGATGTGCACTAGGATCTCGATTCGTAGTAATATGCTCTACAACCAAGTAGATCTCTATGGTATTTGGAGGTGAAAATTGAGACACAACTTGCCACATGAATTGTATACTCCGATCATCCAAAATGGGTAAGGGCTTAAAGAAACATGTTCCACTTCCTAAGAAAATTGGATAGCGGTACATCATACTTAACCACATCGATCGATGACCTATTGACAACGTCTCTCGTATGACATCTTCCAATTCGTTAAGCTTTATGCCCATTTTCACTATAATACCAGTCGAAGGGCCACAACTATAATCAATACCGTTAGGTCCATATGTCATTTCTCCATTCATGTAACATATAACGAAAATGATTTTGTCATCCATAATGTGCCCTAAACAACCATAAAATATGTGATTTAGCAATAACAACAATCACAAAATTATTCACACACATAACGCAAAGACTTGGAAGCAATTAGCAATAAGTTCTAAGAAAAAACAAAAGAAAGTATAAAGAAAGATCACCTAGAAATTAGCTTCAAATCCTAAAACCTAAAATATCATCTCGTTAATGAGAAACTTATTGGATGTATGTAGTTTTCTCAAGAGAAAACATTGAAATTACAAACAAAAACAAAGAATAAGAGAAAAAAAAAATGTAAAAAATTGAAGCGCTTACGAATTGGGATGGTAAATCTAAATCTAATAAACCAACCATGTGATGTGTATATACATACACATACAATGTTCATGTGTATGTGTCTATGTGACTCTAAAGCTATTTTTACTTGAATCTAAAGCTATCTGAACTATCTCAAATATATTGATTAGTACAGACAAGGAGAACATGCTAAGCAATTGGATCAAGAAAATCTGAACATTGAAAAAAAAAAAGAACCAGGAGTGCACAGCTCCTCACGCTTAATATAACCAGTCTACCTTAGATCATACAATTTAAAAGCAGCTGCCATAATATCATTCTCAAGTTAGTACCTATAAATGGATTCAGGATTATGTAGAGAAAAGGGGAATCATTATTTACAATTCTTGGGGGGATTTACTAAATTTTGCAACAGACACAGAGGTTTTGTTTACTTCCTTCTCAAGATAAGAAGAATAAAACAATGGATGCAAAGATACATGGTGACGTCATAACCGACACAATGTATTATGTTTGACTCGAAAGTATGAGGCGTTACATTAACCCTTATAATTAATTTTGTCTGTTATGGGAGCATTAGGATGAAAGACTCCAGTGATCTAACAAATTCTCCAAATTCTATGACACCATTACACTTGACATGAAACATATCAAATACCTGTATTAAAATATCAAAATGAAATGCAATTAAAAAAAGGGCTGAACTGGAAGATACGACACAAGAATACTCATTTAACTGAAAACATTAATAAAAATTTAAAAACATTAATCCGCAGTAATATGTATATACATCTTTAGAATCAATAAAAAACTTAAGGAATCAGTTATAAACAACAACAACATAAGCAACAACAACAACAATGACTAAATAACCATCTCCAAAATTAATTATACCCTAGAAAACTTAGTTATTTCCAACTATAAAAGGCTAAAATAGAATCAAACCAAAGATATTAAATGCCGGACAAACAGAGAAATGAAGATGTCGGAGATTCATGTACGGAGGAGGGAGTTGTCGGAATGTGTCTTTTTTTACTGTCTCTCGATTTTTACCATTAATGCAAAAGGTTAAAATGAAGATGCCGGACAAACAGAGAAAGGAAACACTTTGAGAGAGTCACCAGTCGCCGAACACGCACGGAGGAGGGAGTAACGAACGTTGAATTTTTTTACTGTCTCTCAATTTTTTTTTACCAGCAAAGTAAAAATGAACTCATTTTAACCCTTTTTTTGTTTTTTCGAGGCGGCACCTCCTTAAAATTTGATTGTTATTTTTGAGCATGCCGTGCTTAAAATTTTTTTTGTTGGCAGGTCGCCCATTCAATGGGCGGTATGCTAATTTTTTTTTTCCATGTCGGCCATTGAAGGGGTGGCATGCACTAAAAAGTTTTTTGTGCATGAATTGGCGACACTTCTTTACCAAAAAGAAAAAAAATGGGCTAGGCAACAAATAGACAGCTTGGCATCATGTTGGCGCCAAGTTATCTAAAAGTTGCCTAGTTATGGATTTACTTATTTTAGACACTTGTTTGTGAATATACAAAAAAATATTATGCCTATAAATGAAAAAAATTAAGTTACAAGAATGGCAAACTTAAAAAATAAAAAGTATAAAAATAATAAATAAATTAAAAATTATCTTTTACAGCGCAGCGAGATAAAAAGTTGGTACATTAACCGACACTCCGGATCAAATTCACTACACAACCACATACTGAGAACACTGGAACTCTAACCTTCTTCATTTTGTGCCACGTGTTCCATGTACCAAGTGAAGAGAGAGTCTGTGGCGTCTTCTTCTGTGTCATACGTGCCACGTGTTTTGCGTCGGTAAGGGTTGCATCAAGTTGTGGAGGGGAGAGACATGCGTCAAAGTGTGAAGTCTTGATGTGAGAACGAAGTTCTCACACACTCTTTTCGTGTTTGGATGTGAGAAGAAGAAGCTGAGAAGAGAAGCAGAGGAATATTTTGGTCGGGGTCTTTATCTTTGGACGAAAAGAGCAGTCAGAAGAAACAAGTTAGAAAGAAAACAAAAATGGGTGCAGAAAGTTTTCTCAAAGTGGTTGCTAAGAACTTCGATGTTCTTGCTGGGTACTCTCTCAATCTCTTCTTCTTTTTCTGTTTTTTTTTTTTTTTTTTGAATTTTTTTTTCTTAAGATGATTTTTGAATGCCTATACAAATTTGAGATTTTGTTTTTCTTGCTTAAGCTTAGTGGGTTTTTTATTTTTTTTTAAATGTTTGGAATTTGAATGGTTGTGGTTGATTTATGTGCAGGCCTCTGGTTACTCTGGCTTATCCCCTGTGAGTAGGGTTTTTTATTATTTGTTTTTTAAAATTTTTCTTATGATGAGGTTTTTCTCTGTTCATCAATCATATTCTGTTTTGTTTTTTCTTCCTAATTCTTAATTTATTTGTTCCAGTTTAGTGAACTGAAAGCTCAGTGAATTCTTTTTGTTTATTATATAACTTTAAAGTTTAACCTTTTGGTTTGTATATAAGAATTTAGTGACATATGCTCTACTGTTAATTTAAAATTGAAACCCAGAAAAAATGTGCTGAGCTTTACTGTTTCAATGTCTTATATTATATCTTTCATGTGATGTTTTGAAATGGGTGTTTCCAAAATTTTATCTTCTTTTCTTCTGTTACCCCCCTTCCCCCCTCCTCTCATGTGCTTTATTTATGCTTTACGTTCTAATATATGGTTATTTCTAATTTCAATATTACCAACTATAATTTGATGTAAATTGGTTGCAGATATGCCTCGATCCAGGCAATTGAGAGTAAGTCTCCTGTTGATGATCAGCAATGGTTGACCTATTGGGTTCTGTATTCAATGATCACCCTCTTTGAACTTACATTTGCAAAGCTGATTGAATGGTAATTTCTTTCCCAAAGCCAAACTTCTTCCTTTGTTTCAAGTATTGCTTCGGTTTTAGTTTTTTGACTAGTTAAGCAATTGATGGTATTTTTTTCCCCAAATTAAGGAGATCTCTAAGTTAATATGGGTTTAGGGTTTTTTTTCAAATTAGGAAATGGATAATCTTAAGAAAATGACATTGTCTTAGTTTTAGTTTGTAGTAATCTAAGTTTTTAAAAAAATATGGACCCTTTTTTAGTTTGAGGGCTTCAGTTTAACATGCTGTTTTCTTTTGTTTCAAATTTTATTATGTTGAGGCTAACCCTATAGAAGAAAGGAGGAAAACAAAAACAAAACGAAAACATGAATTACATCTGGTCTGGAATTTTCTTCTTCTTCTTCTTCAAGTGAAACCCTAATAGGCTAATCTAATATCTCCATTGTTCAATAGTTCACTCAATCACTATAGCTCTTGCATTGGTATGCACACAAACCACACTGACACTCATGCACGTGGAACTTACTGTTGTGCATGTCTTTTCTCTATTAAGGTCATGCTTAATGCATATCATCCCAATTAGGATTAGAACTACACATCTAAGCATAATTTGACAGGATATAAGGGAACTGATTCAAGACATGCAAATATAACCTTATAATTGCAGACTTGCAGTAAAAAGATGTAGGTAAAGAGAGGATAAGGTAAGAGATGGATGCGTACAAGATATTGATATGGTTGTAGGAATGATGCTGGAGCAAGTAGCTTTTGCAGTAGTGTATAATTTTATGGTAAGTTCTTAAGGGATTGCCTTGTGCACTATGTTGGGTACGTTGTGCACAAGGCACCGTTGGATTAGCTGGGATAAGCCTGTGTATTGGGTGGCTCCTAGCTGATCTAGTGTGCCTTGTGCACAACTTACTTAATGCAATGCACAGTGAAATCTCCCTAGCAGCCCCCTAATCTTATAATTGCAAATGTATATTCAAAAAGATAGATCAACACTTAATAAGCTTTAAAGTGGATGTTGTAAAAGTCAAATAGACTTCTTCTAATTAAAAAAAATTATATAAATTAAAATATGGAGGTTATAATTAATTTTATCTAGGTTAATGATATATGGAATTAATATTTAAAAGGGGGATTATCAACCCAAGAATAGATGCTAGAACTTAAAAACAGAGGATCTAATAGTATTTAAAGATGGTAAAAGAAACAATTTTGAACATATAAGATGAGCCTAAGGTTATGTAAGTTAAAATATAAATGTATAAACGTAAATAGCATCGGAAATCTGTCTTCCTTTAAAGAATGCCATTTGATTTTCAGCCACGGTGTGATGGAGGACCAGTCTTAGTCTTGAGGCTAATATTTTGGCTATTATTTTATAGAGACCGGTGGTGGGGCTTATGGGCCTGAAATCCTTCACCTTCTTGGAATTGACTTTCTTGGGGATTAAAGCAATGTACGTCTCATTGACTGATTTGTTAACCACTCCCTGATTGAAGAATTCATCCATAATCAATTTAAGATCAACCTTCAAAGTCCCCCGAAATTCTTGATAAAAGGTCAAGGTAAAGCCATTAGGGCTTGGGGCTTTATCTCCTTCGCAATTAAAGACAGCCTCTCGGATTTCCTCCATCTCAAAGGGCTGCTCTAGCCAATTACTTTCCACTCTTGGCAATTCCTTCCAAGCTATACCTTCAATCCCCCACAAGCCTTGATTGTCCGCCATGAAGATTTGGTGATAATAATCCACTACCTCCCCCACTATTCCATCCTCGGTCTCCACCAGTGAACCATTCTCTTTTTCTAGTTTCGTGATTACACTTTGCGATGTCCGGTTGTTTCAAATCCTGTGGAAGAATTTGGAGTTGATGTCGCCCTCCCTAACCCATTTTATCTTTGCTTTTTGAGCTGCCAAACGGTCCTCCTGTAGAAAGATTGATTGAAGATCCTCTCTAGCTTTCCTTCTCTCTTGGAATTTGCCTTCAGACCATGCCGCAGTACCCTCTAACTGATCCAACAGTTTAATTGTAGCCTCCAATTCCTTCTTCCTAAACCGGTCCTCATCAACAAAATCTTTGCTCCAAGTCTTCAATCGAATTTTCAAACCACTTAATTTCTGACGGAACTTATAGCCTTCCCATCCTAAAGCCACCTCCTCCTGCCACCACACCTTGATAAGTTGATGGAAATTTGGGTAAGATAGCCACATATTTTCAAACCTAAAAGGGGTGGGGCCCCATTTGGCTTGATTGGTGTTAAGAGTAATAGACCAATGGTGTGAGACCAGCCTGATTTGCACTTCCTGTCTCACTTCAGGGTAACACAAAGTCCAATCTTTGCCAAGCAAAAACCTGTCCAATCTACAACAAATGGGCTCAACTCGCAAATGGGGGAATGCAGCAAAGGGGGATCCATCAGTTGTAACTCATGAATAAGGCCGTCAAATTCAACCATTCCTCTGGTAACTATGCTACTATTAATCTTCTCATCAAGGCATCTAGTCACATTAAAATATCCACCCACACACCAGTTCGAGCCGCACAATCTACTTAAGGATGCCAATTCCTCCTAGAACCGTTGTCGATCTGAATTTTTGTTTGACCCATAAACACCAGAAAGCCAAAACTCTTTCTGGTCCTTCTCCTTGATTAAGACAGAGACTGACAACTCCCCAACTAGATTGTCCATGACCTCCATCTTCCTGCTATCCCAAGCTACTAATATCCCCCTTGCAGAACCACATGCTGGAAGAGAAAGCCATTCAAGAAATCTAGACTGCCACACACCACTCATGAATCTCCTGTTGATAAGACTCAGGTGCGTTTCCTGAAGCAATATCACATTTGGCTTGCAACTACCGATTACCTTCTTAACTGCTCTACGCTTTTCCTTGGAGCCGCAACCCCTAACATTCCAAGACAGAATAATCATTGGAAGCCAGAGAGCCCAATCCAACCATCGAAAATCACATACTAGAGCGTCTCGATTTCCCCTCACGAGACACCCTTCTGATTGAATACTGATCCAGTCTTGTCAACCTCATGTTTGGCCTTTTGAGAACCCCGAACACCTTGTCAATCAACTGTTCAACCACACCTAAATTCTGTCCCAGCTCTGGAATTTGACGATCCAAAAGAGTTCCTTCATCAGGGGGACCTTGGATACCCAGAGATTTCATAGAGATACTAGTGTGTATTCCATCCGTCAACCTATATGATAACCCAAGAAGAGGAGGTTAAGGAGAATTGGGAGATTTGAGGGGGGAAGGAAAGCTCATATTAGAATTCACCAAATCTAAAAGACGTACCTGCTCTTGGCGGACCTCGTGATCTACATCGTCCAGAGCTTCATTCTCCTAGTCTTAAGAAGAAGCTTCCGTTGAATTGTCTTCATGAACACTTGAGTCGTCGACAAACGTGTTCCTCATGATTTCCCTGTCTGAGAACATTGCCTCCTTGTCCCCCTCCGACTCCGACAATGGCCAGCTTTGCTCTCTTTTGCTAGGGATGGGATTAGCTGTGTCGAAGGTCTTCAACATAGTATCAGGAGGAAGGGTTTTCCTCTGTCGCTGGTAAACCCTTGGCTCCCTTTTGTATAGAGCCCCATCTCTACCTCTTGGGCTACTGTTTGCAATAGGCCTGTTAATTGAAGGGGCGATTGATTCTTTGGAAACTAGAGGGTTTAATTCTTCCTCTCTTTTAAAAAGCCTAATATCAGAGCCCAAAAGGCCCTTGGACATTGACAGACTTTTAGGGATGGGCCTGTTACCGCAAACCTTAATATGGCCATTAGATAACACCTTGGATCCTGAAGATTCGCGACCCTCTTCATGTTGGTACTCTGGTAATTGGGCTTCCCCATGCCCTGGATCTGCCAAAGTTAAATACCTAATCGAGAGAGGCAAATCTGATCCAACGCCATACCCCGACCCATGTCCATTAACTAATTTGCCACATGTTCCACTACCCTGCTGCCACCTGTCACTGTGAATCACTCCAAGGGATACTCTGTCAGGTACGACCGTTGTCTGCACGTCCTTCGTTTGCAATCTGATTGTATGATGATTGTCAGTCTGCACCTATTCCGGGCGTCCGTAATCATCTTCTTCGGCGACCACTCCGATAGATTTTCTGTCGAATCCACCTTCATCGTTATCCTCATCTTTGATCTCTGTCATCCTATCGACGACAACACCCAAGGTGGCTCCATTACGAAAAATCACTCCTTCGTCGTTCGACGTCCATGGCTACGAAAGATCGAAAACCCTAAGGTTCCAGTTACTTATCCCAACCTTCAGAACTAGTTTTTCGGGTAGAAAACCACGTCAACGACCCTTCACTTTCATCTTTGCCATATCCATCACAGTGTCGTTGGTTGTTTCGTGGAAGAGACCCAACAACCCTCCACACATCTCAACTACTTTCTTGAGATTATCGATTGTCCAAGCTGCCACCGGAATCCCTTCCACTCCGATCCAGCTTTGACAACAGAAGATTTGGCGATTTTTCCATAGGAGCTCTGGTGACCAACTTTTAAACTCCACAGCAGACTTGAATGCCCTCATCTTCCCGCTGAGAACCTTTGTTTTTTCCTGTCGATCGATGCACCATAGAAAAGCCCGATCAACACCTAGAACTTTCAACTTCGCTACTCGACCCAGAGATGCTTGGACTTCCTTTTCGATGTCCCCCCAATTATCCTCAACTATTTTTCGGAAAACAATAACGTCGTTTGATTCCGTTTGCGCAGATGCCACATTCAGCCCTTCAACAACCTTTGTTTTCCTCTTCCAAACTCCTCTTTGCACCGGGCTTTTGATCCCTTTTTTCGAGCCATTTAGACTTGTTCCCATCATGTCTCGGTCTTGTGTCATCAACAACAAAATCCCTTCTAGTGATGAACGATTGCAAGCATTGCTCGAAACTTCCCCAACCTCTCGACTTCCCGTCTTCCGGCACAAAGATGGAGAACTGTCTACCACCAACTAGTTTCGTCAAACGTAAAAAACCACCGCCAGAGTTGGTGAAGGTTTCCGCAAGCACAATATAGTTTTGTCCCTGTTAAACCCTTTTGAAGGTCCCGTCCTCATCGTTCCATCTCCAGCCAAAATTTTGTGAATCCATGTAACTGATCCCAACTCAAGTTCCATTGATAAACTTTTTGACGCCGAGAACTCTTCTACTTTAATAACCCCTCCATCGATACAACTGGAACTCGAAAGTTCTTCCTAGACACTCGAAACATCTGTCTAGATTTCTCATCAAAGCGTCGATTAGAATTCTACGAACAAGTTTGATCGCGATTCTTAATGATAGTAGACTGAGTCTCCGATTTGCCGAACTCCTGCTGGCGATACTGTTGACGCCGACCATTACTGTGTCTTGGTCGTCGGTTTTTCCCCCATGGTAACCCCATCGTTCTAATGGACTATAATCTTTGCCCTCGCCTTTCGCCGTATGTTAGCAAATTAGTATGAAGCTAAGAATTAAGGGCAAATTTCAAAGGTCATACAAAGAAGGGGGGAAGTTTTTCTTATTAGCAATAGCTTTTAGGTAAAGCGGTTTCTAATATGGTACCAAAGCTTTGATTTTGTAAGAGGTCTTGGGATCAAGTCCCTCTATTAGGATTTTTGGTTAAGGTTTTAAGTTCAAAAATGATATTTTTGATGGTTTTAAGTTCAAAAATACCATTTATGAAATTAAAGAATTTTCCTTGGGATCTATTTAAGTTGTCTTAAGTTTTCTTAACTTTGAAATGCTTAATATTACATGGTACAATTATATGTCGTACATTGCCATGAGAAACAAGGCTCTGGTGGGGAAATGGCTTTGGAGATTTGCACATGAGAAGGATCAGTTGCGGAGAAGGATCATATGTAGTAGGCATTGAAGTCGAGACACACAGTGGCATGTAGGACTAGCCCCTAGAGCCACCTTTAGGATCCCATGGAAATTTATCTCATCTATTTACCCTGCCATCTTGCCTCTTATTAGATTTAAACTTGGAAAGGGAGATACCATTCGTTTTTGGGAGGACTTTTGGTGTGGAAACAATACTCTACAGTCCCTCTTCCCTAACCTATACCGACGGTCCAGACTTCAAAATAGGCTTGTACGCCACGTTCTTAGGAACCCCAGGGATTCTACCTTGACTTGGGATTTTCATCTAGGCAGTCATTCTTCCTCTCGTGAGAACAACGACGTGGTACCATTACTTGGTATGTTAGAGGGGTGTCATTTATCTGGAGAGGATGATCGTGTGTCCTGGCCTTGGGATCCGTCTGGTTCTTTCTCTACCAAATCTTTCCACTCATCCATTCTTAATGACCTATCCATTCACTCATCCCCTTCTCATATTGCCCTCTGGAAAGCCAAAGTTCCATCAAAGGTTAAATTATTGGGCAGGGTAGCTAGCCATGGGAAGTGGAATACGGGTGACATGTTACAAAAACGATTCTTGTATATGTGCCTCTCCCCGCATTGGTGCTATTTGTGTGGTCAGGCTTCGGGGTCTGTTCAACATATTTGTTGGGGTTGCCCGGTAGCTACAGAGGTATGGGATAGATGGCGTTTCCATTCCCGGTCATGGGCAATGCTATTATGGAAGATGATTCCTTGGATATCTTCCCTTTCATGAACTCTATGCAACCATCGTGGCGGGATCACCAGAGGGTGGTATGTTTGGCAGGGATTTGGTCTTTGTGGAAAGAGAGGAATAACAGAGTCTTTCATGATGAATTTTGTTCTGTTGCTAGAGTATGAGAAAAGTCCCAAATGCTAGCCTCTTTCTGGGTTGCAAATAGCTCATTGTCCATGGGATACACCCTAGGAGATTGGCTTAGAGGATGGGACCATTTTGTATCCATATAAGCCGTCGAGTTAGTTGTTTTGTTACACTATCTTTGTACAACTCTTACAATCTTACCATTAATACCTATATACAATTTATAGTTTCTTTAAATAAAATAAAAAAACATGGTACAATTATATATTCTAAGTTTAAGTTAGCTTTTATTGTCTAGGCCGCACCTAGCTAATCATTAGTCATTTTTGTATCACCTAAACAAGGTAAAACATTGAGGCATTGTTTTGATGCCTTAGAAACACTAGCACTTGCAATGTAACAAAATATTTACCCCTCAATTGGGCAAAGTGGAGGACATGAATTTGTGTAGCCGTACCCTTTTTAGTTGGGAAAAGGCTTTGTTGAATTGATACCTCGGTTTACTATTAGGGGATAATCCTTGCAGAGAAAGGTTTTTGGGAGCCAGTTATTGCTACTATCACTAAGAGGTTGGAGGGGTGGAAGAAAACATTCCTTTCAAAGGGAGGCAGATTGGCCTTGATCCGTTTAGTACTTTCGGCAATCCTGTCATATTACTTATCCTTGTTTAGGCTTCCAAGAAAGGTGGCAAAGAAAATAGAAAAAAAAATTGAAATCGTTTTTTTGGAATGGGACAAGTGGTGAGGGTTGTAAGAGCCTAATCAAGTGGGAGAATGTACCCATTGAGAAAAGAGGACTTGGCATCAGAAACTTATTAGCAAGGAATATGGCTTTATGTGGGAAATGGATTTGGAGAATTCTGAAGGACCAGAACCCATTGTGGGCAAGGGTGATCATCAACAGATCTGGGAGGATACATCTATCAGGGCAAGAGGAGAATGCAAGAAGGTTGAGGAGAGTCAATTACAGAAGCCCATGGAAATTCATAGCTTCTCTAAGTCCAAAAGTGGTGGCAAACTACAGGCCTAAAGTTGGAGACGGTCTTACATTTCGCTTTTGGGAGGATAGATGGGTGGGGGACAGTTCCTTGGCTGAGGCATTCCCAAACCTATACAAATTATCCACTCTACATAACCAAACCATTTCATCCTTCTTTACCCATGACCACCTTCCTTCCTTCCACTCACTATCATGGAACCTACACCTCCCTAGAGCTCTCACACATAAGGAACAAGAAGAAGCGTCATCTATTCTGACTAGTTTAGCCAATACTAGAATTTCCAACGCATAGGATCACCTTGATTGGACACTTGAGTCTTCGGGCCAATACTCTTGTAAATCCCTATTTAACATGTTGTTCGACTCTCATTCTAATACTCCATTTCCTTTAGCCACATATATATATATATATATATATATATATATATATATATATATATATATATATATATATATATATGGAAGGTTCAGGTACCATCTAAAGTAAAGGTCTTTGGATGGCTAATGGCCCATAGGAGGATCAATACGAATGATACACTTCAAAGGAGATTGCCTAACTTGTGCATATCCCCTTAGTGGTGCTCACTATGTGGTCAGGACAGAGAAAGTAATTTCACCAGACGGATCTGGTACTATTGGTTCACATTTACAGGAGGTAGATTCTCCATTCCAAGTAATGTTAACGAGGGCTTGTCACTTTCCCATATGAATTCCTCTTCAAAACAATTGAAGGGGGTGGGGTTGATTGACTCATAAACGACATTGTGGTCTCTATGGGTGGAAAGAAATAATAGAATTTTTAAAGATCAAGCAAGGAGTGAGTATCAACTATGGGAAGTGATAAAGATGGTTGCCAGTTCGTGGGTGTTTGCATCAACATGGAACTCTGGATTCTCTATATTGGATTGGTTGTTGGGTTGGGATAGATGCCTACATAGGGGAGATGCAATATAAATTTCACTGTGGTGAGGGAAGGTCATTATGTTTTTAGCATTTAAATTGGGGATGAAGGCCCTCAAGTGCACCTGGGTAAAGTATATATGTATATATGACATTGTTATTCAATAAACTAATACTTTTGTTTCTTCTAAAAAAAAAAAAGGAATTGAGTAGTCTAGTTTCTTATGGCTTCCTTGCTTTAATTTAAAAATAGCCCTATAAAAATGGAACAAACCAAAATGCAAAAAACCTAAAAACAACAAAAGAAAAGGGAAGAAAAAACTCTTTTTAAGACTTTAACCAAGCAGCATGGATTTGAAAGTCCATGGATATTTTCTAAGTTTTCTTGAACTTCTTCAATTTCTAAATATTGAATTATGAGTTAAATATAAGAAATTGAAATAGTGAGCAAAATTGTCAAATTGTCAATAGCTATTTGATACTATTTGAAACATTGCATGTGCATACTAGATAGAAACTATCTAGTTATCAAAGAAAGAAAGGGGAAAAATCTTAAAGCTCCAATACTCAACTCAACTCAACTAAGCCTTTTTCCAACTACATGGGGTAAGCTATATGAATCCGCTTCCTCCACTTTTTTCTATTAAGGGCTAAGTCTGCATTCAAATTACAAGAAGTTAAATCTTTCTTAATTATCTCTATCCGTGTTATTTTAGGTTTACCTTTATCTCTGTTGCTACCATTTAGTGTTAATAGGTCAATCTTCCTAACTAGTGCATCTAAAGGCCTACTTTGTATGTGTCCAAACCACCTTTGTCTATTCTCTCTCATTTTATCTTCAGTTGGTGCTACTCCTACCATTTTCCGAATATGCACTTTTGTAATTTCATCTTTGAAAGTTCTGCCACATATCCATCTTAGCATTCTTATTTTTGTTACAATTAATTTGTTAACATGTTTTTTAATTGCCCAAAATTATGTACCATGTAGCATGATTAGCCTAATAACAACTCTATAAAATTTTCCCTTTAACTTCAATGGGATGCGCCATCTTGCTTTAATTCTATGGTTCACATCCTCACCTATTTCTCCTTCTTTACGTATAATGGATTCCAAATACCTAAAATTTTCACTCTTTGGTATCTCTTGACTTCCAGTCTTCACTATCTCTTCATTTGTATTTCTACTTCCACTAAAATTACATTTAACGTATTCTGTCTTAGTCTCACAATCTTGAACCCTTCAGATTCTAGAGCCTTTATCCAAACTTCTAGCTTTGCATTTACTCCAGATGCGGATTCATCAATCAGTACCATATCATCAACAAATAACATGCACCATGGAATATCTTCTTGAATATGTTTAGTCAATTCATCCATAACTAGTGCAAAAAGGTAGAGGCTTAAGGCAGATCCTTGGTGTAAACTTTACTGTAATTGAAAATTCATTAGTTTCACCTACTATGAAAAAGAGAACATTTTTTTTGGATAAAAAATAGACTATCTTTATTAAGAAAACTAAAAAGTATGCTAAAAATTTACGAGTAGAACAAGGAGTCTTTTTTTTTTTTTTTTAAGAAATGTACTTGCTCATAATATTAAGAAAAATATGATAAAAAGTACATGAAGGAGAACAAGAAGTCCCAAAAACCAAGAGACAATGGGAAAACTTTTTTAAAATTACATTGGAGTGCAAAGGACCAATCTTGCATCAAATCAAACGACGGCCATGGCTGAAAGGCCTTCCCAAATGATAACCATAGATAGGCTTTAAACCGAATGGTTTACCACATGCAATCGACCTTAGATGAGCAACCACAAAAAACTTTTTTTTCCCCTCAAGACAAGTACATCGACCAAAGCTAGGATACCCACATTCCAAGCCACCTTTTGTCTTAGCCCCACACCAATCATGAAGTCTTCGTGGAGGATGTTGACACACTAATTAGGAAAAACCTAACACGAATCCACCTCCCTTAGCATCCTGAACCATAAAACTTTAGTGAAGTCCAATAAGACTGTGTTTGGTATACAATTTAAAAAATAGTTTTCAAAAACTAGAATCCAATCTCATTTTTAGTTGATTTGTAGTTTTCGGATAAATGTTTGGTATTGTTTTCAAAAAATGTTTTAAAGATTTGAGAACAATGAAAACTTGTTTGGTAAGACTCATTTCAAAGTTGATAAGATCCCTCAAAAAAAATTAAAATAAAATAAAAAACGAAGATTGAAAAACTCAAAAAAATGACTTCTCCATGTTTTTAAAAATGGGGTGTTTTTTAGATTTGATCCCAAAAACTACTTTTAAATCTTATCAAACCAAAAGAATTTTTGTCACTTTTTTTCACTTTTGGTTTTTAAATACAAAAATTAGGATTTTAAGTCTCGTACCAAATGGAGCCTAAACTTCCCAAGGCAAGAAGCTAGGCTGAACACTAAACTTCTTTCAATTATTTCACAAGCCCCTTGCATATGTTAGAAATATCTACATATGTATGTCTATATGTATATGAATACATATATTGATTAAAGCCATGTTACCTAAACTCGGGTATGGGTGTCAGACACGGGTACATTTCTGGAGGTCCGACTTGTTCATTTTCAAATTTTAGGATACGGGACTCGATTATATTATATGTTGTTTTTTCCTTTTTTTGCTCATTTTTTGTAAATTTTTTTCTCCCACTCATATATTTTGTAATATATTTTTCTCTTACGCGTTAGGATATGGTTCTAGCATATCTTGAAACATATACTTATCGTACATTCTTACTAATATTTAGATAAATATTCTCTTAATCTTGTATGAGACTTTCGTCAAATTTGACCTGCAAGTGTAAAATTCATGTTAAGAGTGAGTAGATTCACTGGTAAGACTATAATTTTTTTTAAAAAGAAAGAAGAGCAAGCTTAAAAGTTCATGTTAGAGTTTGTCTTCAAAGAACTCAGATATCCATCCTGTTGATGCAATGTTAAACTATCAGATAGTAATTAATCAGCTGCTCAACATGCATCAGTTATTTTCAGAATGATGTAATTTTTATAATATTCATCTCAAGTATCAAGCTTCCTTGCATCGGTGTACTTTAAATATCAGGCGCTGACATGAATATCTTTTCTCCTCTCCCTGGTTGTAGGTTGATTCCAGCCAATATCCATGTAACCTTTTTAGACTGTTTAGTTATTTCCAAAGTACTGTTTGCCAATCTATTGCCATCATTCTTTGAAAATAGCTTGTTCAAGTTTTATACTGCCTTCCAGCATGGTTGTCATCTTTCATGACTATCTCTTCCCTCTTTACCTGTAATCATATCTTATCTTTCTGTCATCTGTCTCAAAACCCTGATCCTTGTTATGCTCAGTAATATGTAATTTTTGTCTGACCAATCCTGTTAACTCCATGAAAATATTACTTGTTTACTATTATTGTCTTACATGTTATTTTAGATCCTTTTAATACTAATTTATGGTTAGCAATCTGAACTGAAGCTACACAGCACATTGAGTGAATATAATTCTTGGTATATAATTGGTAATGGTGATGTCAATTTGAAAAAACTTTCCTTCAAAGCTCCATTAAATGCAAAGGTCTAGTTCCTTTTATGTTCGTGTGGAAGCATTTCTGAAGGTATTTCAAAAACACCCTTGCTTGGTCATAGAGAACACATATGTTGTCCAATTGGCTATAAATTGTAACTTGATATCCGTTGGTTGATTAGTTCATACTTCATGGTAACTTAGTGAGACATTTTCCTTTTTATTCTTGAATTTTCATCATTATAAAATACTTACTGGATCTCAAATAGTTGGAGTGACCCTTGTATTGATGTTAATGCTGTGTTGTTGCTTAGCTTTCAACTAAAAAGTGGTTAAAAGATCTAATATAGTGGCAATTCACAAGAATGAAGAACAAATGTTTTTGACATGGTTTGCACAATTTTGAAATTGCAACTAATAATGCCTTATTTAACCACATATATTAATGTATCAGTTAATTTTGATTCGTATGCCGTTCATGCCTTTCTGTTCCATTAAAAAAAATGATGTACTAGCAGAAGCCATTAATCCTACTTTGATTCTTGGCAGGCTACCTTTCTGGTCTTATGCAAAGCTAATTTTCACCTGCTGGTTGGTCTTACCATACTTCAGCGGGGCTGCATATGTCTACGAACATTTTGTTAGACCGACTTTTGTGAACCCACCTACTATTAACATCGGGTATGTTCCTTGGCGTAAGAAGGATGCCTCCAATAGGCCAGATGAAATACATAGAAGAGAATGGACCAGAAGCATTTGAGAGGATCATTAACAAGGTATATCCAATATTTATGGTCAAAATTTCTCATTTTTTTTTCTTCTGATCAAAGAAAGAATTTTAGAAAATCAAAGTTTCATGCGAAATTCTCTGCCTGTGTTGAGTATTCTTGCACACTAATCATGCCAAAAATTTATTTTCTGGAAATTTTCACCATCCCAATCAAGCTCTATGAAGTTTTGTTTATAGATGTACAGTTTTAGAGACATCTAGTACTGGTAAAATGTTTGAGATGTAATTGATGTAAGCGACTGGGATTTTCTAAAAACTAGCGCATGAGACTAAACCCTAATTTATAAGCATGATGAGAGGTTTCTTGCTGACTTGATGAATATAGAGACAATGCTTTACCATCATATTTGAGTCATTTCTCTTCTTTATATGCTTTCAATATTCAAACGTTAAAACTTCTTCAGCGAAAACTGTGAACTTTTTGCATGAACCCATATCATTAACTAGTGTTTTATGGATGAGCTAAGAAATAGTATATACACTTAAATAGTAATACCCATAAAGGTGAAGATCTGCATCAAGTTTAGCTTACACCATGCTGTGCTTCATTCTTAGTTATGAATATTGCATGACCTTTTAGCATGTGTCCTTTCTGGATTGAAGTGTGTTAATGGCATTTCACAAATTCAGTTGCAGAGGGAAAAGCTCTAGCAACGATATTATTTTCCTGTCAACTTTCAGGAAATGGAGTACATATGCTAATTCTTTCCTATTGGTCACTGATTTGAGGTGAAACATTCCTGCTACTAATAATTTCATATGTAGCTCTTGTAATTTTCTTTTATAATAAACTCAACACTATTGTTGGGAATAATATAAAGAACTTTTGAAGAAGAAAATGAGAAAAAAATAAACACTTTTATATAGTCTCTGTGAATTCCATGTTTCACATCCGTATATTATGCAATTGGGTACCGAAGTTTGTCTCTCTATTTGCCCACTGGATGTAGCTTGTATATGATTAACCAGGATTTTGCACCTCTTTTTTCTGCAGGCCAAAAGGGAGCCAAGGACGAGGAACAGTGACAATTTCATGATATTTGATGATGACTACAGACATTATAACTAAGCTATGTACACTTTGTAATCAGCTAGCTAGGTGAAGTAGAATACTGATCAGCAATATATAGTCCTAATGGTTGATACGTAGTTTCTTCAGTTCCTTTTGTTCATATTGTCGTGGTGTGAAAGTATGTGTTACTGTTTTTGTAAAATACAGTATGATTACATGCCGGTTGGTGCTCATTTTGTTTTCATGAATTCTCATGTCTATTGTTGTTGATTTTGTAAAATATGTTGTTGTAGTTGAAAGCTTAATACTCACTCAAGCACTTGCATTTCATTTGAGAAATTACATAGGCCTGTTGAAATGGAATGGTTTGGTTGGTTGATTTATGCATTTGACAGCAAATGTGTTGGGTTTCAAATCAATAGATCACAGCAGAATACACACTCTGAAACAATCTACCAGTCTATTGGTGCTCGCATTCAAGTGCACCTTAGGTTTACACATCTAAGCAATTGACACCTACTAAACTCTACCTATTAGAAATTAAGCCAAATATTTTAACATCTCCACCTTACTGAGTAATCCATCAAACAACCAATCAAGAGCAATAAGCCAGCAATCATAGTTATATAATTAAATTAATCCTAGGTCTGAAAATTCGAAATTCAAAGGAGTGATATTTGGTGTCGCAGGTAAAAAAAAAATTACAAAAATTTGTTAAAAAAATTGTAAAAATCGATGAAATTAGGGGAAAGCCGGAAACTTTGGCGAAATTCAAGGAAACGTGATTTTTAGGTCAAAAAGTTGTCGAAATCTTCACAGGATGCACAAAAATTGTTAACAAAAATAACAGAAAAATATCTATCAATTCATCCATCAATCCATTATAAAAGACGAAGAAGAGATTTTGGAAGGAGTGAATACCTCCATTTTGCGCTGTGAACGACAACTGCGAACTTTAACCTTCAATCTTCGATCTTTCGTCGACGTTTCGAGCGTTGATGGCGACAGGCGAGTGGATCGAATGTCGACGCCGATGTCGTTCTTTCTTGCTTAGCTCAAACCAAAACGAGGTCTTGGTTGCAGTTGCAGGAGGCGGGTTGCAAGAGGCGGAGGTGTCGTTCTTCACCAAAACGAGATCTTGGAGTTGGAGAGGCAGATTGCAGTAGTGGCGGAGGTTTGTAGTTGCAGTTGCAGTATCGACGGAGGTTTTGGAGTTGTAGTTGTAGTAGCGGCAGAGGTTTGGCGGAGGAGAAGAGCATTTTTTGGATTGTTTATGCAGTAGCGCGGAGGTTTGGCGGAGGAGAAAGACGATTTTTAGGTTTGTTTATTAACTTTATTTTAGGGTTTTGGTTGAATTTAAGTTTTAAACTTGTGATAGTATAATATGCACCCATCTCCTTTTAGATAGATGACTTTTATTATTTTTTAAATATTTTTTTTTTTAAGGAAAGTTTTTATTATTCATTAAAGTAAAGTAATGGTAAATACATTTTATAATTTTTAAATTATTTTATATAATAATAAGAATAACAACCTCATATTAAAGTTTTATTACAATAATTTAAATAAATATATTATGATTTTAAAAACAGTGAGTATAATTATAATATAGTATATTATTTAATTTAATTATAGTAATATGTTAGAGACTTTAATTATTTAAACTAATTAAAAATAATTTAACAGAATGTGAAGGTATTAAATAAAATAAAATATATATTCTTTAAATTATTAATTATATTATTATATTTTTGTAAAAAAAATATTATTATAAAAAATATATAATTATTACTTATACATATGTTACAGGTTTATAAGTTAATAATAATATATGGTTCAAGTTTATAAGTTAATAATAATGTTCATCTATATTAAAATATTTAAAATTAATATTAGCTTTTTCAAATAAATGTATCAATAAAATATGTTATGTTAATTCTAATAATGTTAATCTCTATTAACATTTGTTAAATTAATGCTACCCTATTAGATAATTTGACTAGTAAATTAAAATAAATATTTTCTTAATGTTAATTGAAATGATATTGATTAGTATTAGCATGTTTTAGATTAATATTATCTTGATAAAATAGTTAGACTACTAAAATAAAGCAAATAATTTTATAATATTAATATAAATGATATGATTGACATTAACATGTTTTATATTAACATTATTTTGCTAATATTAGATTACATACAGGTTGAAGAATTTGTGCATATTTATTTATAATATGAATCCTAAATCTCGAAAAGAATTCAATATTGAATGGACACATGGAGTACCTGTTAATGGAAATAGGCAAAAGTCAAGGTGTAGATATTGTGATCACGTGAACTCATCTGGTGGAGTCACTAGATTGAAACAACACTTAGCAGGTGGCTTCAAAGATATTTCAAGATGTACGAAATGTCCAAGAGGAGTTAAAGAAGAAATGCAACTATTACTACATGGAAAGGTACTAGAAAAAATTGAAAAAGAAAAGAAAAAAGAAGCATTTACCCTAGCCCTGCTACAACCACCGCGTAGCTACGATGATGATGATGATGATTCAAACATTGTGTAATACCCTGTATTTCACAAAAAGAAAAAAATTTCGTTTGGGCATTTCACCTGCCCGGAAGTCTAGGCACATGCCCGGAAGTCCAGGCGCCAAAACCTCTATATAAACCAACCCCCCTCTTCATTTTTCACACCAAATTCACTCCAAATTGTGATTTTTCCTCCTCTTTTCACTCATTTTGAGTTTTTAGTCTTTTGAGACTCTCTGTTCGAGACTCTCAGTGCGGTGCGACAAAGTTATGTCCGGAGGAAAGCACCAGATCTGAAAAAGAAGTTCTTATCTGAAGGTGGGGAACGAAACATAGGTTTGCGTGTTTTATAACTTTTATTAAAGTTTACATTCAGTTATTATTATATTTACTGTTCATTTACACTGCATTATGTCATATAATGTTTATACTGTCGCACTTATGCTTGTACACTTGGAATTCACGTATTATACTGTTATAATGCCGGATTTGTGGTCAATCTGACTCAACTAGACTCGGTCTTGTCCTCAGTAACTTTAAATAGTGAACGGGAGGTAGCAGGCTGCTCTAGGCGATTGGTATTTAAGCAGACCTTGTGTCTCACCTCTCAACTGGGGACTGATCTAGTTGGTCTTATTGAAAGCTATCAGCTTATACAAGTAATACTGAATGTCCTAACCTTGCACGTCGTGATACCTACTCTGATAAGGATCATCAGACGTTGCCAAAGTTAGTCTAAATGGCAAGAAAGGACCAAACCAGTAGACTAGACCAGTTCATGCATTGGCATCATACATATCACCACCTAGGGACGTATATGGTTTATGACTCATAGAATAGTTAGGAGCATTGCTCGCTATTCATTATATTTCTCTAGAGAGGGACGTACATGAGAACCCCGCTACGCTTGGGGAGGGACATCAGTACGTGAATCCAGAGCATCGTTCCTGAGGAGGGACGTACAATAGAACCTAGCTACGCCAGGGGAGAACGTCCGGACGAACATTTGTACGTGAACTCAGGCGATGTACGTTCATCAAACCAATATGAGACGGTGTCATGCATACATACATATTGATTGATTATGATGCTCACATGTGTATTTAAGATATTTGATATTGAAGTATGCTTTATTAATTGTTATACTCACGAACTATTTACCCACTGAGCGTGTTAAGCTCACTCCATTATCATCCAATCTTTCACAGGAAATTAGGGTGGACTGGGTGCAGGTTATGGGGCCCACATTTTGTACCCTTTGTATGATTCATTGGGGATTTTGGGGAGTATGTTCCCTTGACCATTTTATGTACAAAAATATTCAGAATTAAATGAAATCAGATTTGTAATAATTTTCGCTGCGCACTCTGTTGTTACCATTGTTATTATTCCAAATGCGCGCCCCGTCCGCGAGTGTACCACCGGTTTAGGCGCGTCCGGGCTGGGTGTGACACATTGACTATCCTCCTGATTGTACAACAGACTACGAAAAGGTGCAGCATAGATTGGCGGTAAAAAACTCTATGGTTGATCGATGGGATGCTGAACAACAATGGAGAAA
Organism: Paratinospora sagittata; assembly: GCA_035771175.1. Taxonomy (NCBI): domain Eukaryota; kingdom Viridiplantae; phylum Streptophyta; class Magnoliopsida; order Ranunculales; family Menispermaceae; genus Paratinospora; species Paratinospora sagittata. The sequence goes on along the minus strand of CM069592.1, from coordinate 23,781,674 downwards.
GAATATGATGAGACAAGTTTTTGGTTCATCATTTCAAGAGGTAGGAGGTAGTTCATCTCGACGTGATAATATCAGACAAGACCCACAAGGGCAACAAAAGCGTGGGGGTGGCCTTTTGCGCACAACAAGTGCTAGGCATCCGTGTCCTCCTCCAGACCAGACTTTGTTTTCTAGACCCAGTTCTAGACAAAATAAGCTTAAAGAAGCTTTCGGGGGTGGAAGTGTGAGAAAAAGTTTAAACAAAGTTATATCCAAGTTTTTTTTCTATAGCAGTATCCCAACAAATGTTGCCACTGACAATCCATATTGCCAACCAACCATCAATGAAATTGAAAGGTGTGGACCAGGTTTCAAGGGGCCTTCAACATATGAGCTTATGCATGGATTACTTGACGAGGAGTATAATGAATTACAAGACTATATTAAAACTTTGAAGATGAGTTGGTCACAATATGGTGTGACAGTAATGTGCGATGGTTGGACTGGGCCAACTAGATTGTCAATAATAAATTTTATGGTATACTGTGATGGAAAATCAATTTTTCATAAATCTGTTGATGTCTTAGCAGAGAAAAAAGATGAAAAATTCATCTATCAATTGATGAATAATGTTGTGAAGAACATAGGAAAGGAATACGTTGTCCAAATAGTCACAGATAATGGATCTGAATTCGTGAAGGCGGGAAAGAAAATGATGGAGAGATACAATCTCTTTTGGACACCTTGTGCTGCACATTGCATCGATCTGATGTTAAAAGATATTAGAAATCATCAATCAGTTAAAAAAGTTGTTGATCAAGCCAGAAAAATCACAAATTATATTTATAATCACCATTGGGTGTTGGCCTTGATGAGAGGAAAATGCGGGGGTGACATAATTCGCCCAGAGATCACTCGATTTGCCACCAACTACATTGCCTTAAGAAGCATTCTTGAAAAAAAAACAAGGTTTAAAAGAAATGTTTGCATTAAGAGAATGGACAAACTATGTCCATAATAGAACTCCACAAGCAAGAGAGGTTGAAGAAATAGTGGGCAGAACAAGTTTTTGGGATGATACAAGGCATGTAGTGAACTCTTTAGATCCTATTGCAAAAGTGTTGCGGATGGTAGATGGAGATAAAAAACCGACAATGGGATCATTATATGAAGCCATAAGGTTAATGAAAGAAACAATTAAAGCTGCAACTCCTCGTTCGTATAAATGGATCTTAAAAATTGTTGATAGAAGATGGACAAGCCAACTTTGTCACCCACTCCACCAAGCAGGTATTTTTTGAAAAAAAGTTTAAAACATATTAATTTTTTTGTGTTATACTAATGCAATTAACTATATTTGTTAATACTTTCAGCATATTTTTTGAACCCGTTGTACCAATATAAGCATCAGCTTGGAATGAGTTCAGATTTGATAGATGCATTAAATCAAGTTATTGCAAAATTAGTGCCCGAAGGTGATAAACAAGCGCACGCATTGAGTGAGGTAAGATATGATTAAAATTAAAATTTTATAACTATATAATACGTCATCAATATTTTTAATGAGGTTTATATTGTGCATATTTATTTTTTGTAGTTAAAATACTTTCAAGATGCTGTAGGATCATTTGGGTCTCCGGCAGCTCAAAACGGAATGAAAAACACGCATCCAGGTGATAAATCATATTATATGTCTAAATACCATAATTTTTTTAATTGTAATATTACTATTCTTATTTTTTCTATAGCTGAATGGTGGAATTTATATGGGAGCTCCACTCCTAATTTAAGGTTGCTTGCTGTAAAAATATTGTCACAAACTGCATCTTCTTTAGGGTGTGAAAGAAATTGGAGTACTTTTGGGTTGATTCACACCAAACAAAGAAATAGGTTGGGGCACGAAAGGTTGCAAAAGTTGGTATTTGTTCATTATAACATGAGACTTCGCGCAAAAAATATAAGGGAAAATACAGAACTTGGTATCTCTCAAGATCCTATTGATTTGACAGAAATCTTTTTAGAAGAAGGGATGAGAATCCCTTGTATGAGTGGGTTAAAGATACAAATCAACCTTTGATGGATGAACCAGGTGGTAGACCAAGTTCATACATTGCAACAGAGATGGGGGTTGATGTTGATGAATTTATGGCCACAGAAGTTAATGTCCCAGCAACAGGGTATTCAATATCGTCAATTAGTGATAGTGATGCTGATGGAGATGATGACAATAACAATGGTGGCCATAATGATGACTCAACACAAGCACCAGATGACGATGCCGATGACGATGACGATGGCGACGACGGTAATGTGGGTGGTGGAGGATCACAACAATGGAGTCAGGGTCAGGGGCAAAAACAAAGTGAAAGACATACACAAAGTCAGGTGCAAATGAGTCCATTTACTGGAGATAGTGAATATGATCATTCTACTCAGGATGCTGACCATGGATCTCGACCATCATCAATGCATAGACAAAAATATGGACGTAAAAAGCATGGTCATACGTCTAGATCAAAACATACTAATATTCATGATATTGAATTGGCTATGGGAACCATAAGTGTTGAAGATGACATTGAAGCCATATCATCATCATCATCATCATTATATGGCTACCCAAGATATCAACAACAACAATATGATAATGAAGCTATGTCATCTCAAGGGAGCTACAGTTGGAGCCAACAAGAAAATATTAGTATAAAGCCAACAGGGTGGATAATGCCAAATGAATATTAAGGTAACATTTCTTCTGAAAGTACATCCATCTCACGTGGTGTAAGACCAATTGGATTGGTTTTGCCCCATGAGTATCAAAGTGATTATTCTCGCGATCACGCCTATGGTGGCATGAAGCCTACTGGATGGACTGAGTATCAAAATGATGGTTCATCAGACTCTTCATCTATTCACTCACTTAACCCACAGCCGTATACATATTCCCACGGAAGAAATCTTCAATTTGATCTTGCTTATCCGCGCTTGGGAGTATTAACTAGAGTTGAGACACAAATGTACGAGAAGTTTGTTGAGGATTACAAAAAAATATTATTACAGCATGATGTCATGGCCTCAATACTGTAATTATATTGAACATCAATATTTCAAAGGGGGTTCAACTGAAAGTCGAGAGGAAGAAGGACGTCGGTCAATGTGGATATAGCTTTGTATTTGTAAAAGACTTGACAAGTCTTTTGTAACATTTTAATGATATTTTTCCTTGACAATGAAAATGCATTATGTTTCAACTCATTTTAGTCAATTAGCTTGCATTCAATTTCTTCAATAACATATAATAGTATAATAACAATACAAAAAAACTACATTTAAATTTTAAATGTATAGAATTAATGGGCAATTAATCAAAATATGCATGAAATCTTTCATATTAAAAAAAAAGTTATTCATGGGAAATAAATAAATCTTAATTTTAAACAATAGACAAACATTTAGATTACAACTTAAATAAGTCTATGAGAGCTACTAATTATACTCACTATACTAGTTAAATTTCAAAAATGCTGCTTCATCCTTTTAAGAATGGTCAATCAAGTCTCAACACTCTGAAATTGAAGCATATTGAATTTAATTTAAATCCTTCATAAATCTTTTGACCTGAAAAAAGAAAGAAATTGTTAGATACAAGTAAACAATATAAAATTCATAGTATGCGCGATGCGCATAAACATTGTTAATGTAAAAACACATGTTTCAAATGATTATATTTATACTTTGATATGTCTTATTTCCATCGTTTCTAATAGTAATTATGCATATTTTAGCATTTATATACAAATTCGTTAAACTTCTCTAAGTTGGCAAGTTTTTTCAAAAATTCTCCACGTCGAATTAAACTTCTCCGAATTAATTCTGATTTTTGAAGGTCGAAGTTTAGGGCGAAATCGAAGTTTCGAACCTTGAATTAATCAATCAATCAATCTATGCTCTTGATCCTCTTAATTGAAACACACTTGATACTTCGATACAATATTTGCAAATGCTCCACCACAAACAAAACTATCAACTTATTTGTGACAACTACTAAACCTCTATGCACCATACTTTTTTTTGTAGATTTATGCCAAGTTTCCATAGAAAATGACAACACAGTACCACACGCATGCTTGAGAGACAATTTGCAATTTGGTTGAACCATTTTTTACATCCTTATGATGATGGCTACAACTTTATACACTAGATCAAGATTGTCTAAGGCAACAACAATCCTTTTTCTTTTATCTTTTAAATGTCCTTAACTGATTCAATGATTTAGAATGCTAATATTCTAAACAATGCTAGCCAAAGTGATTTTGGAAGCCTCTCTGGAAAAGGCAAACGTTAACACGATATATCTTAAGAGTAGTGCACCAGACCACTGGATCTTGGATCAATTAGAGGAGGATTGTTGCCACTATTCATACTTAGTTGGACATGGCAAGCATAACAAAAGGTGAATGATAATGTCAAATGTTCTGTTTGATGCGAAACGAGTGCGATACAAATTTGAATGTTTCAATTGTGGTGTGGGATCAAATATAAAGTGGTTGATTGGATAATTCCCTTAGTATAATGATTGTTTGAGTTTGTTTGATGATTGCTTGTAATCGGTGATACTTGGTGATTGTTTGAGTAGTTCATGAATAATTAATTGATTATTCGATGAAGTCATAATCAAGGTGGAGATTGTTATGTAATTTGGTTTGAACTCTAATTGGGAGAATTCCAGTTTGAATATGAGTGTTTGGATTGGAGTCTTACTTGGGTGTTTGAGTTGTAAGGGTTGTGTGTTTTAGTTATGACTTAGAAATGTCGAGAATACAGAGTATAAGAGAACCTAAGGGCTTTTGTAAGTATGTGTGTGCTCGGATAGGAGTACTATGAGATTGAGTAGATTGAAAGTGTTGAGTTGAATGATCGTTAAGAGGGCTTTTAGACCTGTCTGTTTAATTGTTGGATGAGTGCAAAGAGATTGTAATGGCGAATGGAGAGAGAAGGAGAGAGAACAAGTAACTTCAATTTTCAATTCATCAAACAATAGTTCTCAAGTTACAACTCGAGCTATTTATAGCCTTATATGACTTTGAAACGAATTAAGAAGCTCAAACAAATTCAAACTATATCTAGAATCCTAACTGAATAAAATTCAAAAATAAATGATGATTCTAAATAAATAAAATAGAATAAAAAATAAAAATGAGAATAGAAATCCTAATCAATCTCTGACCTGCATCCACCGACAATGCACACGACTAAATGGGGTGGCGATGGAATAATCAACGTGCATCCTACATCAGATTGTGCATGTTTGTGAGTGTTACACATTGAACCTGGTTTAGTTACAAGTTGTTATACTTAAAGTCTATTTGGGTAGTCTGTTAGTTACTTACAGAGTCTTCTAGAATTCTTGATTTGTAATAAGATGTTGACATGTGTATTCATACCTCCTCTGTTCTAAGAGAACAAGGTGAGAAATTCTGCAAACCTATCTCTATTTGAAAGTTCACATGGTATCCGAGCCACAAGGCTCACGCCATGACTATCGATTCTCCAATGTCTTCTTCTCAGACGTCACTACTATGGGGAACACGAGTTTAGTTGTTTCACCATTCGAAAACTCTCTCAATCAGAACATGTCGGTCGATAAAGCTGGATCAAAGCAATTATTTGTTATGGAAATCACTGATTCTTCCGATGATCAGAAGATACAAACTAGAAGGTTACATTCTTGGACCTAAACCATGTACGTCCCCCCTCAGGTTGAGCCTGAGGGGGAATGTACTGAGCGTGCTAATGCTCAAGAAGCATTACAATGTACTGAATGGAAACAAGCAATGCAACAAGAATATGATGCTCTCATTACCAATGAGACACATGGTCCCTAGTTCCTCCCTCTTCTCATCACAGCCTAGTGGGGAATAAATGATTATTTAAAATAAAGAGGAATTCTGATGGTTCAATCCATTGCTACAAAGCGCGCCTTATTGCCAAAGGGTTTCACCAATTACCCGGTATTGATTTTACAGAGACATACAACCCAGTTATAAAAGCCTCTACTATCAGAGTGATTCTCACGTTAGCACTCAGTTCAAGTGGCAAATTCGCCAACTTGATATTAATAATGCATTTCTCAATGACTCTTCATGAAACGGTGTATATCGCACAGTTCGAAGGCTTTGTTGATCAAATAAAACCTCATCGTGTTTACTTTCTTCATGGTGCTCTTTATGGGTTGAAACAAGCCCCAGATGCTTGGTTTGACACGTTGCCTAACACTCTTTATCTCTTTGAAGTTTTACAATTCTAGAGTTGACTCATCTTTTTTTATATTCAAATATGATTCCGCCATTGTATATGTATTGGTTTGCGTTGATGACATTTTGATAAGTGGGCATGCTAAAAATAGGTATTGCTCCATTTTTCGATCGAGTAATGCTACATTAATTGTAATAAAAACTGCAATGTATTAATAAAAATAAAATTAAAATTAAAAACTGCAATGTATACTACATCGTCCCAACACCCTTCGATTTCATTGAATCACATGTCATATTATATGATTTAATGCAGTTCAAAGGTGATGAGGTATGGTAATTTTTTATTTTTTTTGTTTTCCACGTGGTATCCCCGTCCTTCGGATGAGACTAATTCATGTTTGAGCACTGTAGGGACATTGGGCAGCTCTTTTCACGTAGACGCGATTAAGGTGAGTACGAGTTTCTATCCTGAGACCTTTATCCCTCAATCACCTTTAGCACAGACTCCCAATGATCTTTGTTGCACCACGTTGGGTACGAGGTATGGTAATTTACACTGCAGTATACCTTAACAATCACTTTAGCATTATTCTTTTGATCCGGTAAGTTGGAAAGATTTTCAGCTTTTAAGTTGGGTTTTGCTACACTTTCCAATCCCAACCCATTATTAGTGGGCGGCTGCTCTTGGGGGCGGTCAGAGGTAGCAAAAGCCGAATGGGTTTTGTTCCGTGTATTTTATTGATTTTTCATTTATAATTTTAAAATTATAAAAGTATTCAAATAAAGATTTTGTTACCACTTCGTAATATCTTTGTATTTCATTTTTTTTAAAAGAAAAATGTAAAAGAAAAAATTATATTTATCTTATATTTAATATATATATATTTAACTTTAGCATCATTGAATAAGCTAAAACGCAGAAGTTTTAAGAAAACAAGTTAGTAAACCCAGTTATTTTAATTTTTTATTCTCTATAATTTTAATTTAAATCAAATACTAATTTATAATTATACAATTACTTATAATAATAATAATAATAATAATAGCTGATATCATGTAGACTAAATTTATATAATTTATTATTATAAAAGTAATAGAAATTATAATGATTTGTTTTTATGTGATTACTTATAATTATTTAATGATATCATATATAGTTATATATAATATATAATAAGTTTTATAAATAATAAAACTTTCATAAAGCATTTATGAAAAATGAATATTTGAATCGAATTTATATATATAGGTTGAGACGTTGGGAACTTGGGAAGGAGGTGATTTGTAAAGGAAGAAAGTACTAAAGATATCAATTGAGAGAGGAGTCAATTTGAGAAGAAAAAAACTCTAAAAAGGGCTAAGTGTCTGAAATAGGTAAAATTAGAAAGTAAGGAGGAAGGGACATGTGTCGAATTTGTATTTTTTGTTTAAAGAAGAATTTTTATGATTTGGAGTGCATTATTATTAATATAAAATATAGATAACTATATTAAATAAGTTAATAATTATTATTTTGTACTTGCATGAGGGAGGTTGTAGCCTTTTAGAATTATTATTCTTAATATAAGATAACTCTTTTTCTACATATTCTAAAAAGATCCATTAATTGTGAATTGTCGCCTGAATCATCAGAGGGAACAGTAGAATGTTCATCAGGAGATTCATTATCTGATGTATCAGTAACATCTGAAAGAGCATTAAGATCAGAGTTGTTAAGAAGATCTGTATCAGATTGGAATGTTACATCTTGTTGAGCTGCTTGCTGATCTTGGTGTACAAGGTGGTCAAGAAAATGAACAAAAGGTTGAATAGGATTTGTAGGAGGTGGCGTAGGTTGGGTATTGGTTTGAGGAGTGGTAGGTACCGAAGGTTGGTCTGTAGACACAGATGTAAAAGGCTCAGGTGGTTTTTGAGGTGGATATGGAGGTGTTGAAGGATTATAGGTTGGTTCATAATAGTCAGCCTCCATTGGAGCTTTGCCTTTTGCTTGTCCGAATATGGGATGAGGACCTCTAGGAGGAGGAGGACAAGTTGGTGTTCGTCTTGGTAGTTGAGGTTTAGGTTTAAGGAACATACTGGAGAAAAGAAACTGGGTAGACTCAATTGGGGTGTGAGGTCGGGGTGTAGGCTGAGGTGGTGTAAATATATAAGAATCCAGTAGGATCTAATAGGGATCAGAAGGTGGTTTCTTATATTTGTGAATATCAGCTTCAACATGAGATAATTGCGGCTTTAAGTGTCTGATTTCAGCTTCATATTGTGAGAATTCTGGACCATAATATTTCTGCTCAAGATAATATCGAAGAGTGGCATCTAACTCTTGTATTATGGCAGTAATATCATTGTAATACTTTTGAGCTAGTGCTGCTTGGGCATCAGTCATATGTGTAAGGCTGGTAGTGACAGAAGAAAGACTTTTCAGCTGATGATCAATCTTCTGGAGGTATTGGTTCTGAACACGAGCATTTTTTGTCTGCCAGTTAAGAACTCTTCTGGCTGAGAGATAGGTTTTGGAGATCCATCAGCACAAATTTCAGTGGGAACTGAAAATGGCTTTGCTGTAGTATGGTGTTGTGGATCTGAGACTCTTGTTAACGGAGGGAAATCCTGGTCATATGGACCAATTGGAAAATAAGGTTGAATAACAGCAGCTACAGGAGAAGCAGAAGGCTCATAATAATCCTTGGATGCTTCAGTTCTACAAGAAGAGAATGTTTTCTTTTTCTTGGTAGGAGTTGGTTCAAACCGTTGAATCCTGGTTGATTCTTCCAACCAATCATCTAAACAATCTTCATCCTCATCCTTGCAGGTGCAAGAAGGATGACACATAGTATGATCAACATCCCATATAAAATGACCGTTGACATGGGAATGATAGATGGGAAAACCAGAAGCCGGAAAAGAATGAATGGGAGGCTTTTCCTTGTGATAACAATATGTTGGTTGGATCATCATAGAGTGATGGACAGGAAGATTATCCTGTAGATTACTTGGCAGATCAAAACTGATCTTTACAGAACCATCATGTTGTTTTTTCATGTGAGGACTTTCATTTGTAATGACTGGTTCAACTTGCTTCATGAATTTTTCGTAATTAGTGAACCATATTGTAGGCATCATCTGATATAAATCCTTCCGAGGAATTTGCCTTGGGATTTGGACAATGGTAAGGACTTCATTATCATTTATGAAAGCCATGATAGTACCTTGAGGTTTTTGGGTTCGGATGTGGATGGCATGATCTTGCAAACGAAACGCCATCTGATGGTGAAGAGTTGCTAGAACTCCATCAGTGCGGTGACGAGCACCCGAGATCTATAATTGCACCTTGAATCGTGTGGGCAAAGTGGGATCATTTAAGCAGACATTAAAATTGGGGGCTATGGTTAAAACCATGGAGCCGTGACTTAATGTGGTGATCAATGTGCCTATGCACGCATATTCATAATCAAGCAAGTTAGTATCAAGTAAAGCCACACGGGCAAATAAGAGAACATCGCCTCGTCCATGGTAGGATAGAACAAGACGAATTGCGCCAAGATGGAGATGGGTATAACCATTTGATAACCAGTGGCGGATGAAGTCTGGATCAAATTCAAGAGTGATGTACTGTTCTTGTTGTGTTGATTCAAGCTGGCAATTGGAGAGAGTTGTGTTTTGAACATACTCCTTGATAGGAGGTGCTTTTTTGGATATAAGGGTACGTACAGAGGAAGTAAAAGATGAACGATTTTTATGAAAAAAAAAAAAAAGGATTTAACAAAGGAGGGACGGTTTCACTTATCTTTGTATCTTCCGGTATATGAGTGATTTCTACAAGGTGGTCAATTTTTGATGTTTTGGTTTTGAGGCATGACTCAGGAAGACTGGAAAAATTAAAAGAAGAGGATTTAAGAATAGGGGTAGAAGTAGAGGCAGAGGTATAAGGTGTAGCTTTTTCAAAAGCTTCCATACTGATCTGGGATAAGGTATGACGGTGTCTATTTCATGGCTCTCTTGGCCTTTCAGACGTGTCCTTTTATATCCTCAGAGATAGGGAAGACCTTGTCAGAAGATTAACCCTGGTAGGCTGCCTATACTATTTAGCCAATTCTCAAATACTGATATAAGAATCAGTCTCAGTCTTCGACTCACAAACAACACAAACAAAACAAACACGGCAGAAAATGATTATTAAAAAAAATACGATGATTAATACGAATAACCAGACTGGAAGATGGTTTAACAAAGAGGACGTCATGCAGAAAAAACTATATGATGTAGCCGTTCAAGAAGACATACAAATAGTTTTAACAAGATACATGCACACAAAACTATTATTATGATAGCACATAAACCGAGTAGGGATATATGGCTAGACAACAATACAAACATACATATACCCACCGGAGAGGGGGTACAGGCTCCGATATTTTACGATAATACCTTCTAGGACTTTAAACACCTAGGACATATTCTAAAACAGACTCAAGAAAAGAGATATATAGTACAAACTTACAGAAAAACCAAACATTCATGAACTCAAAATCAAACTTGGAAACTTAGAAGACTTCGACTTCGCTCTTCCGGACTCTGCCTTTCTTCTTGCAAACTGTCTTCCTTTTATAAACTTCTGAGCGAGCATACAGACTTCAGAGAGATTCAAATTCGTGGACTTCAAAGGTGCTGGAATCCGTGTATCACGACAAAACAGCTGGACCATTATCTCTTGGTGAGTGGAGCGTGAGCTAGATACAGTGAGGGAACAGGTGTTTGAAATGAAGTGCGTCTTGGCGTGACATGGAACAGTGTTGTCCTTTCAGCATAAAGTGAACAATATCCTGTCGGTGAATAGTAGACTGTCGGCTAAGATGCTCTTACTTTTGGAAAAGCGGCCGAGTGACAACATGACGGGGCTGTAGATAGAGACCTGCACAATGATCATGTGAGTGTCTTACGGATGAGAAGGAATCTGTTGATGATGGATAGATGATGGAGACTGTAGTGGAGCACGAACAGAAGAGATAAGTTGAGGAGACGATGCTGATTAAGATGCATGCATAGTTGAGAGAGACGTGGCATGAGAGATCTTCAGATGAAGATTTCGCGGGACATGAAACGATGCTTTATACAGATTACGGTGGAGACAAGCACGTGGTGGAGGTAATACTGTATGAATATGCAGTGGAGGCAACTGACGATGATGACGACGATGTAGACTGAAATACTTAGAACTAAGACGGAGATGAGGAAATACAAATTTCCTTGCCATGAGGAACCACTTTTTTGTTGATGGGAGAGTGAGAAGAAGAGAGATTATCTTCTTCGTCTGGAGTTGAAGATAAGGTTTCCCAATACGTCTGAGTGTCCTGATAGTAGTCGTAGACAGGTGGAGACTGTGATGATTCAGCACTAACAAGCTATGCTAACCAAGCGTGGCATTTGATGACAAAAAAACAATTCACTTGCCGAAAGGGTAATCCGAGTAAAATACTATGCTAATTCGAGCTTTCATGGTGCAAAACTTGGAGCTCAACCATCCTACATGTGGAGAATCCTATTGTGGGGGGCGGGGAATTACTCAAGCAAGGAGTCAGATGGCATGTTGGCGATGACAATGACATTTGAATTTACCACGATCCATAGCTCTCTCGAGCGTCAACATTTTGGCCTATCTCACTTCTAATAGTACTGGCGATGTAGCAGTAGCGTGCCTGATATTTGGAAACAGGTCATGGAACTAGGAATTGATCAAAACTCTGACTTAGGCATCGAAGGGGCTTAGGCTAGCACCACACCGATGCTCCTAACACCAATCGTATATGTTTCTCTCTCTCTGCAGGTCGGCATAGCTGCCTGGGTTCAAGCTCGACTGGACACATCCAGTTCGGCATCCCCTCTCATATCCTCAATTTTTTATTTCGTCCTTATTATTGGTGTTGGGAAAATCTTGCGTTAACATTGGGCACCATCTGTGGAAAAAATGAGCAAAGAATGTGTACCAGCTTAGCCTTTATGAGCCAAGAGTCAGGACCTAGCGATGTCGCGGACCCAGTGCTTGCAACTCTCGGACTTGCCCCGGAACAACAGGACCTTCCACCTTCACCAGCGAAGCAAATCAAAGCCGACCTAAGGGTACCGTATGAACGTCTGCCAAGAAGGAACGTAAACAACGAGTCCGGCTGAGCAACCTCGAGAAGGCTATGAAAGGTATCGCTCATTTGCTTAGGGAGCAACAGAGAACCCAACAGCCCGTTGGCTCTGTACCACCATCTCAGCAGAGAGGCCATCGTGACAAAGGGAGTGAGACCCAACTAAGTCGGGTTCAAAGTGGACCACCTGGATTTACCCAATCCGAACAGCAAGGCGAATCACATCACAAGACCCTCTCCATAGGAGACCTTGGACATTAACTGGAAGCATGAAAAAGAGATTTTGAGCTGTCAAAAAGCTCTCAACCAAACTGTGTTGCGACCTTAGTTAGGCAGGGCACTCTCGAGCAACATCTAGGGAAGAAGACTAAAGTCGAAGAATGCCGACCTCGGAGGTCTCTGAGTCGTTACCCAAATAAGTCATTTTTTCCTAACAGGATGACGACGACTTTATGAGCACCGACTCTCCTTTTATAGAAGAAATTCACGAGGCTTCATTCCGAGGAAGATCAAGATCATGGAGATCGGTACTATAACGGAACTAAGGATCCCCGGAACCACGTCGATAGATATAAGGCCTAGATGGAGTCGAAAAGATACTCATTCGACACCATGTGCCTCGATTTTTGGTTCACCTTTGTCGAGGGCCTAACCATGAATCCATTACTTCCTTTGGACAGCTCTGCCAAGATTTTGTCAGTCACTTCATTAGAAGCACGGAGAAAAGGAAGCCCGTGGAATTTCTCATGTCGATCAGGAAAGGAGATGGAAAAAGTTTACGAAGCTACGTCTAACACTTCAACAAACATTGCATAGAGGTTGACGATTACTTAGATGGGGCAACTCAGCTTGCTTTCAAGGCTGGGCTGGGCGCAAGCTTGTTGCATTTTTCCCTTTCAAAGAAACCAACCCAGACTTATGTTGAGCTCCCAACAAAGGCCAAAAAGTATATTAAGTACGACAAAAGACTTGGAGGAGTCCAAGCAAACCGAGTTTCGGCCTGAGAAGGCAAATACCAAAAATAGGAAGCTGAGTTCGGAGGATGGTCGGACGAAGAAAGAAGAAATGAAAGAGAAGAAAGGTCCGCTAGGCCAAAGAGACCGCAACAACCGAGCACCCAGAGCTAGATTCGAAGATTACACTCCCTTGAATGTATCGTGAGAACAAGTCTTTCTGGAGATCTAGGATAAAAACTACGTAAGGTGGTCTCGAAAGATACAGACCCCACCAGAGCAGCGAGATCGACAAAAGTATTATGTGATTCCACAAAGATCACGATCACGACACTTCTAGTGTTTTGACCTTAAGGAAGAGATAGAAGCCCTCATCCAGAAGGGGCGCCTCAGATAATATGTGCAAGGTGTCGAGCCCTCCAGAGAGAGAACGTATGATTAACAACAACCCAGGAGAGAAGCAACAAGGCCACTAGAGGAGATTCACACAATTTTCGGATGAGAAATGAGGTCGAGCTCGAAAATAACTCAAAAGGCTCATGCTAGAGCGGCTTGATAGAAGGTTCACATCCTCAACTCTCAATCGGGGAAGATACGCCAGGGGGGTCAACTTTTCCATTACCTTCATAGAAGAAGAAACTCGCCATGTACACCCCCCCACACTGACGCTTTGGTAGTAATAATGAATGTAGCCAACTACAAGGTGCACCGCAGGTTGGTAGATAACGGGAGCTTGACAGACATTCTATATTGGCATGCATTCGAGCTGATGAGATTGGATAGCGATCAACTCACGTTAGCCTACACACCCCTACTCGGCTTCATCGGGGTAGGCCTCATGCCAGAAAGGAGGATTATGTTACCCATCACCGCAGGAGACGACGATCAAAAGTTAATAGTGATGGTTGATTTTCTCATTGTGAAGTGTGTGTTGCCCTACAATGTCGCGGTAGGTCGGCCACTGTTGAATCAGTTGAGAGCCACCATTTCAACCTACCACCAGGCCATGAAGTTCCCCACTGAAGGAGGAGACGACATTGTGTGTGGTAGTCAGAGCGGGTTCCGAGAATGCTATGTCATGGCCATGAAGGTGAAGACGAAAGAAAATTTTCAAATTATGGGCGAGGCCTCAAAACGCTTGTCTGACGAGAGGTCATTTATTAAGGACGAAGAACTGTAGGTTCCTATTGACCTTGACCCCTGGGAAGAAGCAAACAATCTAGAAATACTATTGAAAGAGTGAAAGGAGATACAATTATGCTTATGCCTCGAGAGGAAGGTGAAGATAGGGGCTCAACTTGACCCGCATCTTGTTACCAAGCTAGTAAATCTTTTGGTGGAATAGGCAGATGTCTTCGCCTGGTCGCATGCCGATATGCCAGGAATTAGTATTGAGGTGATTATGCACCAACTGAATGTTGATGCGGGCTTTAAGCCCATAAGACAAAAGAGATGGGCGCTCGGACCTTAAAGGGCACTAGGCTCTAAAGGAAGAGGTCGACAAGCTGATCAAAATCAGTTTCATCAGAGAAGCGATGTACCCCAACTGGCTAGCGAACATAATGCTGGTCCAAAAATCGAACGAGAAATGGAGGACGTGCATTGACTTTACTGACCTGAATAAGGCATGCTCGAAGAATAATTTCCCAGATCAATTGGTTGATGCCACGGCTAGACATGAGCTGCTGAGCTTCATGGACACATACTCCAGGTACAACCAGATTAAAATGCACTTTTCCGATCAAGAAAAAATGACATTCATCACAGATCGAGGGTTGTATTGCTACAAGGTGATGTCGTTTGGGTTGAAGAACGCAGGGGCCACTTACCAGAGGCTCGTCATCCGTATGTTTGCAGACAAGCTCGGACATACTGTCGAAGCCTACGTTGGCGACATGCTGGTTAAGAGCCGCAGTTTAGAAGATAATCTGACTGACCTTCGAGATGTCTTCTTGGTCTTGCGGTGCTATCAAATACGGCTCAACCCTAACAAGTGCGTCTTCGAAGTAAGTTCCGGCAAGTTCCTTAGCTTCATGATTAGCTGAAGGGGAATCAAAACCAACCTAGATAAAATCTAAGCGGACATGAAGGCCCCATCAAAGCTAAAAAAGTTGTAGAGGCTTAACAAATGCATCACCGCCCTCAACAGGTTTATTTCTAGGTTCATTGATAAATGTTTACCTTTCTTTAAATTGCTAAGGTCTGGGAAGGTAGAATGGGATGAAGAGAGTGAGGAAGCTTTCGCAGCCCTAAAGAGCTACCTCAACAATGCACCTTTTCTCTCCAAGCCTACCTCCGGAGAAAAGTTTTTTTTGTACTTGTCCATTTCAAGGACAACAGTAAGCTCGACACTAGTCAGGGAGGAAATTGGGGTACATAAACCAATTTATTATGTCAACAAGTCTTCGTTAGACGCTGAGACCAGGTATTCTAAGATCGAGAAGTTAGTCTTAGCCCTAGTAACCTCAGCCGAAAGGCTACTACTGTATTTCTAGGCCCATACTATTGTGGTACTCACCCAACATCCCTTAAGGAAACCAGAGGTGTCAGGACGACTAACCAAGTGGACAATTGAGTATTGCCCGAGGAGTGCCATCAAAAGCCAAGCTCTGGCCAACTTCATTATTGAACTCGCACCCGAACGGGCAAGGCTCGGAGAGAATATACTGCCTGGAAGCTATGCGTAGACAGGTCGGCCTACAAATAGGGCTCGGGTGCAAGGATCGTTCTCATCTCCTCTGAAGGTGACAAATACTTGTGTGCCGTCCGCTTTGGCTTTCTTTCCTCCAACAACAAAGCCGAGTAAGAAGCTCTCCTTGTTGGTCTGAGGACAGCTAAAAATTGGGGAGCTTGGAACCTTCAGATCTACAACTATTCACAACTTATCACTAACCATGTCTCCACGGAATATGCCGCAAAAGATCCAAGGATGCAAAAGTACTTGCAAGCCGTGTAATTTGCACTTGGCAAGTTCGCAAAGTTTGAGATTGCTCAAATCCCCCGAGCGGAGAACTCCTTAGCCGATGCCTTGTCAAAATTGGTGTCTTCATCAGATGCTAAGCTTGTTGAATAGGTCCTCCCTTCCAAAACTATTGCAGACGAATCTCAACTGGAATACATTGAAGTTGAAACGTTATGGTTAGACGAGATCATGAATTACTTATTGAACTACAAGCTCCCCAATGACCAAAATGAAGCACGAAAGGTACAGAGGCAATCAACTCGTTACATGGTCATCGATGGGCACCTTTACAAATGATGATTCTTCTTGCGTTATTTGAGGTGCATGAGGGAAGAACAAGTCGAGAATGTTCTAGAAAAGGTGTAGACAGGGGTTTGAAGAAACCATTTAGGGGGTCAAAGCCTAGCTCAGAAGATTCTGCGACAAGGTTACTACTCGCCGACCATGCATCGAGACGCTATAGAGCTGGCTCAAAGATGCGACAACTATCAATGTTACGGGGTAGCCATCCATGCGCTGCCTGAGAACTTGACGCCCATTCGGAGCCCGTGGCATTTTGCTTAGTGGGGGGTAGATATCATACGCCCCCTACAGATCTACAGAGGACAAGTAAAATTCGCTGTTGTAGTTGTGGATTAGTTCACCAAATGGACAGAAGCCAAAACATTAACCCAAATAACTGAGCAAAAACCACAACTGTGACGACCAGAGAGACTCCCTTCGAGACTAGGTGCCCTTCTTTGCACACCTTGAACAAAATCACTATATGGTCATACTGAACTACCGAGATAACGGCGACCAGATAGACTCCCTTCGCACTCGCATTCGGAATGGAAGTCGTGATCCCCGTTAAGATCGGCATTCATAACTTGCAAATAGAGTACTTCGATAAGCAAAACTCAGAAGCACAAGGCCTAGAGCTTGACTTGTTGGAGGAAAGAAGAGAGCAGTTCTGCCTTAGAACGGTCGCCTACCAACAGAGGATAGTTTGATACTACGACGCAAAGGTCAAGCCTAAGAGCTTCAAGGTTGGAGACCCAGTACTCAGGAAAGTCATGTTGAACACTCGAGAGCCTGGTGCCAGAGCTTTCGGACCAAATTGGGAAGGGTCGTACTCACGCTGGTGTTAAAACCAAGAGCATACGAACTAGAATACCTTGGGGAAAGAAAAATCTTGAAGCCTTAGAATGTTGAACATTTGAGATTGTATTATTAGTGATGAATGAATAAAATTGGGTGCAGCACCTGCAAATTTTGCCTATGTTTTTTCATCTCACTATGCAACTTCGCGACGAATTTCTACTACCTTGGGATAGGTCCTAGCTTATTACCGGGAAAGAGGCACGACCTTTATAATACCTTGGGATAAGCCCTAAGCTATTACCGGGAAGGAGGCGTGAGCTTGATATTGCCTTGGGGTAGGTATCAACCTATCACCGGGAAATAGGCGCGAGTTTAATTGTCACACCCTGGGTTGCACAGCGTGCCCCCTACCCAGGTGCGGGCGCACCCCCTCGGGGCGAACGCCTAGCCATAGTACCACATAATATTGTCCCATCTCGGCCAGCCACGCCACACAAGGACGCCGGACACCGAGATCATTTATCCATATTATTCACACTCCCATGAATAATATAGGGCCTCCCCCGAGTTCGAACTCGCAACCTCTTCCTCATAAGGTTAGATTTCGCAACTTGAGTACCCATTGAACCATTGAACCATTCAATGGGTACTCAAGTTGCGAAATCTAACCTTATGAGGAAGAGGTTGCGAGTTCGAACTCGGGGGAGGCCCTATATTATTCATGGGAGTGTGAATAATATGGATAAATGATCTCGGTGTCCGGCGTCCTTGTGTGGCGTGGCTGGCCGAGATGGGACAATATTATGGATCCATAATGGCTAGGCGTTCGCCCCGAGGGGGTGCGCCCGCACCTGGGTAGGGGACACGCTGTGCAACCCAGGGTGTGACATTAATAGTGCATTGGGGTAGGTGAGCCTATCACTGGGAAGAAGGCTTGAGCCTTATAGTACCTTGGGGTAGGTATTAACCTATCACTGGGAAAGGGGTCGTAAAAAACCTTATAGTACCTTGGGTTAACTTAGACTTATCACCGGGAGGAAGGCCAGGCCATGAGCCTTACAGTGCCTATAGTACCTTGGAGCCTAGTAAACAACTTAGCATCCGGGAAGGGGGTTCAGACCTCAAAGTACCTGGGATGGGCCCTTGGCCTATCACCGAGAAAAAAGTCGCATAAGTCTTTATAATGCCTCGGACTACGACTTGGCGACATCGTTTGAACAACTCCCAACCTCTAAGCTAACTAAGCCTAAATACTACAACTAAACGCGTCACCTAAGTTATGTGTTGTTGACCTACGTATACTACACATTGCCGAGAAAGTAAAAAGGGTCATAACTTATGCAAAATCGTACACGTGCAAAATGGAACGAAAAAGTAAAAGACATGACATAGCCAAAATTGAAAAAGAAGCACTTTATTGATAACAAACATATTACAAATGTTGTTACATGAACTACAAACACAATCACAAAGCTTCCTAAGAGTGTACAAGCTCGGTTATAATATTTTCCAATCGCAGTTATACGAACTCGGTTGCAGTACTTTCCAAAGACTTTCATGCTTACATGGTCCGGAAGGGTCAGGGTGGAAAAGAGGTCGCAGAAAGCAGGAGCAAAGGGAATAGGTAGAGACAAAGTGAGAGAACAATTCAACAAGAAAATTGTGAAACTGGAACAACAAAGGAGAGAAAAAATAAAGCTTCCCAGAGGAGTACAACTTTAGGGCAGAGTATGAAACGTAGAGGAAGACATATGGTGGCATAGTTGCAAAACTATGGAGACCAAAAGAATGAAAGTGACATGGTGGAGAATCATGAAAAGAAGAAGAGAAGAGCAATAACTAAAAAAGAACAACCAAAAAACGGAAGTTCCCTAATAGGCAAAAAATGGAGAGAAAGAAAATGACCATCTGAAAAGGAAAGAAGGCAGAGCGAATGTTGAAATTAAAAGAATAAAGGTTAATGTAAGTTGAAGAAGGCTACGGAGGAATAGAGACAGCAAGTGGTGGAAAAAAAAGGTTACAAGGGACTACAAAAAGAAAAGAACTAGGATGGGCAAAATGAAAATATGGGCAAGGAGAACTGCCCAAATTGAACAAAAGAACAGAGGAACAACAAGAGACATTTGCCACTCTAGACTCACCCGTTGCACCATTTCCAAGGACTCCTATGCCAAATGTTCCTCCCATTTCGACTTGAAGTGCCAACCTTCTTCTAGGCTGCCACCTTCTTCTTCATCCATCGTGCAAGATTCCCCGATCATGACTTGAAATCTAGCGGTGATTGCGACTGAGGATGCGAAGTGACACATGGTTCCCATCCTATTTATAGAGGGCCCTGGGGAATGCGCGCACCATCTCACTTAATGCGCACATTGAACACGCCTAAGAACTAGGGAACGCAACCTACTTAAATGTGAGTGATGAACAAGTACAACGTGCAATTTAGGGAGAATTAATGGAGGGCGTAACCAACGCGCCACCTACACCTTGAGAGGCTATTAATGCTCCTGAAAAGCCTGGAAAACCATACCGACGGTCAATTTACGAAGACCCGGTCAAACCTTCTCGTTGACTTAACCACAGCTTCTGTAAGCCTGAATCCCCTTGGTAAAAGCGTCGGGTAAACAAGTCGATAGTGTCTCCTCAGCTGATAAGGGACCTCAGTCCTCTCCAGCCCATTACCAACCTCCAGGCGTGAAGCCAGCTTGAGGTGACAAGTGTGAAGATTCAAGTATAGAGGCCATGACAATCCAAACGACTAAGTTCACAGGCTACTTAAGTTTCTACAATATATTGACCATAATCAGAAACGACAGGAAGCATAAGTGATCAAAGGAGGAAGTTAAACGACATACGACAATGAACATAATAAGGCCATGTTATTGATATTAGATTTGAAAATACAACAAAGGCTACAAATTGCAGGGACAAAAAAATGAAACGAAACAAATAGAGAATAAACAAAAACATACGCCGCCAAAAGAAACTAAAGCACTAGACACAGGCTAAGCAGACCAATAGGCCCTACTTCGCGAACCTTTTTCCCAAACCTCAAAATACGGGTGCATCCCCTCTGAAGTCCATACTGGACTCCCCGCTTCAGAAGGACCTGTCTAACCCTTGGGAACCACTAGCTCCTTGGCCTTCTTTGTTATCGTTGCCTTAGCCTTCTCCACCTCGGGCGCCCTGGCCTTTTTGGTTGCCGCCTCTTTCGTCTTCACCGTCGTAAACTCCTTGATGTCGATGCGGCCCTTGTAGAACTTGTTAAAGTCATAAAGGGCGTCGAAGGCGCATTGATCATAACATTCCTTTTTTGCTGAATGAAACTCGAAAGAGTTCAGATAGTTAGACACGACTTGGCGCTCTACCCTCACTACCTCGTCTTGCATATAGTTGAGCTTGGCAGTCTTCATGGCTAGGTCGGCCTTTAGGACCTCAATCTTGCTTTCTCGACTCACCAAGAAGGAACACCACTCCCCTTCCTTCACGGCCGCCTCTTTCTCGGCATCAACCAACTTGCTGTTGAGCTTGACAATCTGGGCATCCTTTTGGGAAAAGTCCATCTTGTCGCGGGTTGTCAATTGCTTGACCTTCCTCAGAACAACCGTGGCATTTCGACACCCTACTCAAAAACACATCATGGTAAGAAGAACTAGTGGACGAGATGAAACACTAAAAGGCAGAGAACCAAATGATGGAATCATACCCCTATAGAGTGAGTTGCACAAATTTTGAGGTTGCTGACGAGCCCATCCCTGACTGCCCCTTTGGCAAGGTTCGACCGGCACCCAGCCAGGAAACCAGGGAGGGAGAAGTTAAAGTCGTCAAGCCTAAAAATTGGTTGCGTAACAACCTCAGCCCCCACTCTAGCCCGTTTTCACCTCGTCTTGTGGCTGGGCTAATATGGGGAAGGGTGAGAACAGAACAACTGCCTCCCGGAAGTATCAATAGATCCTTCTGAAACCATTACCGAGACAACTGGGTGGACATTATAAGGCCAAGCGGGGGCAACCTTAGACCTGGGCGCCGCACTCCTCTCGGCACATGAGGGCAAGCTCTATCTTGCAAGTTGGTCGGTGGAAGAAGACTCTACCACTTTCAATCATTGTGCCCTTGCGGCAGCTTCAACTATATGTTTATCAGCATCATCGAAGTCAATTGGAAGACGTCCCATGTCTTTGGTAGGGTTGTTAGGAGCTTTCTTACGGGTAGAACTCCTCGTTGTAGCCGAGCTCTTCTTCTTTTTTCCCTTCTTCTCCGATGATGGATCCCCTTCTTCAAAATCTATCAGCTTCTCTTCTGCAAACTTACACAGCTTATTCTTGTGTGGGAAAACTGCTACAAGATCAGTAGTTTTCTTGTTAACATGGAAGATCTGAGGAAAAAGTACAAGCAAGGTAGAAGAGAAAACACATGCATGCAACGTCTACTGACCTCCCTTGAATAACTCCTCACAACTGATCATTTCCACGACATATACCCGGGAAGCCGTTAGAAGGTTTTTGGGTTTCCTCTCTTTCCTGAGGAGACTCCAAATATCATCGAGGCGACTAAAATTGATCAGGGAGGAATCATGATCACTAGCCTTTCGGGTAGCTGCGTAAGAACATAGGTTAGCCGTAAGAACAAAAAATAGAGAAAAAAGATTCCGCTTTAACGGCCTAGGGGTTAAGATCGGTTACCTTGGAAATTATAATCTGTGGGCACGAGTCTTGTCATGTCTTCGATTGTCCATTATCCTGAGATAAAACACCATTTGTCTTTTCAAGACTTGTTCAAGGTCGGAGGTTCAAGGATGAGGGGACCTAACTTGGAGCCCCAGGCCGAGGCATAGTACCATCCACTACTGAATGGGTAAGACTTAACAATATATGTCTTCCAGAATTCATAATAGTCGAACTCTGGCCACCCTTTCTCCTCATATAGGAGCCAACAAGACATCAAAACTCGCCAAAAGTTAGGACTAAGCTGGGTTAGGGCCAAGTTCAATTAAAAGATGGTATAGGCCACTTTGAAAGGCAATAGAAGGCAAACTTCATATTTAAAAAGGTCAGTGTTGAAGGTGATCCAGCCTTTTGGAGGCTGACTTGGTTTTCTTTCAGAGAACAGATAATGAAAGTTTATTGTGCTCGAGAGTTTGAGCTTATGCCAAAGCCATTGCATTTTTAAGTCAATTATCGTAGAAGGACAAAGGTCAGTAGTAAAACTCGACGCCCTCCAAGAAATTTTTACCCCCACCAGAGGTTTTCCCGCTGGCGAATGAGGGAAGTTGATGTGCCTACCTCGGCACATTTAAATTGGCCACAAACTGTCTGGTCTTAGTGGAGTCCCCTAAAGATGTCGTTCAGTAGTCATCAGAGCCGCATTCTTCAGGGCCCAAAATAGTTAAGGCCATCGCACTGGTGTAATCCTGAGGGAGGATCATTGGTCCGGTTTTGTCGCAGGAAGAAGAAATAAGACTGAAAGCAGAACCAGAAGGGAACCTAGGAGAAGAATGTGAGGATGAGCCCACACTAGACGAATGACTAAGTGAAGATGATGGAGATGATAACATGAAAACAAACCAAAAACTCACCGACCTATGATGCAGAATTGCAAGGAAGACAAGTGCAACTGAGAAAATGCCAAAAAGAAGAAACCCTCGACTATGCTAATGAGAATCGCAACATAAATGTAACAAATGACGCCCTAAGGGCCCTCCTCCTTAAATAGTAGAGTCCTAGAAAGCAGAACGACGCTTCATCGCAAAAATTTCGCATACTAAGAAGGATCCAATGGCTCACAGGGATCCCAAAAGATTGCGACCCTCCCATCGAGAAAAGACGTGCGCGTTGGCATGTTCGACGGTTAAGATACACATTGCAGGCCAACCGAGGTGATGGCTCATAGGTTTCGAGCCCTATGGAAGACGATGACATTTAATTAGTGCACTATTCTATTGACACAGCAGCATAAGCAACCCCCTAGCGTGGATAGGAAATAATTGCAGGGCCACCTCAACCCAGCATGTGCCCCCAATAACGCCCCTTTTGGTCAACATGGAGTTAACTTCTTGGCGCTTACACCTTGAAAGCTAGGGGGTAGTTGTTGGATCAATATAAAAAGGCGGAGCCAATGCTGAGGCCCAAATAAAAGCCCAAAGCGGAAAAAGAAACACAAAAAATGGCACGACTGTCACATCGAGCTAACGAGGTTGTTTAGCTAGACACTCATGTCAGCGACCGTCAGGGGCTAGTTCCACAGGTTCACACGACATCCACCCAGGGACCACCTCCTAACCCTGGACCACAACGCCAACTGTCCCCAAACGATGGGGACCAGCCCTCTCCAATAAATATGTCCAAACTATTCCCAAAAAAATATGCAACAATCCGCCACTTTTGAGCCCTGTCGTAAGCAGTACTCTAGATATTGCTCAAAGCTCTGACTTAGGAATCAGAGAGTCTTAAGTCAGCACCACACTGGTGCTCCTAACACCAGTCGTCTCTTTCTCACTTTCTCTCTTTCTCACTTTGCAGGTCAGCACAACAGTCTAGGTTCAAGCTTGGCAGGACACATCCAGCTCGGCATCCCCTCTCGTATCCTCCATTTCTGATTTAGTATTTATTATTGGTGTTGGGTAAATCTTGCATCAACTGAATTGATTATTCAAATTATGTTAAATTTCTATCTTTTTTTCTACAGTAAGTTTTTTGGAAGGTTATATTTTTTTACTTATTTGTTTTATACTTTTATCATGTTAAGTTTCCTTTATATATGTTGATAATCTAAAAAAAAGTACAACAAATGTCTTACCTAAAAATATATATGTTTTTCTTCTCATATCATATTTTTTTGGGGTTTATATTAGGTTTCTATCTTCTTCACCTTTTTCATGCTCACCTCCCTTTTTGTTGCTTCCTATCTCATTTTATCAACTATTTAGCAATTATATTTATTGATAAAATATTATGATACTTGCACTTCTTTCTCTTTCATTCTTTTCTAATTTTATCAACTACTTTTTTATGGGAAAACAACAAGATTAAATTGATAGAGATAGAGTATCCTGAGCTACAATATCAAAGATTATTGGTGGTATTACATTCTGCCATACTACCCGCGAACTAACTCCCATTGCAAATTGAATTAACCTGTGAGCTGCCTCATGTTTCTCCCTATTAATTGCCACCAGGTTAACGTTAGGAAAGAGACTTAGCAAACTTCTAATATCTTCTATTATTATGTTGAATTCCTTGTTTCCCAAGCTTTGAGACTTGACAGCATGAATAACAATTGCAAAATCTCCTTCAATATGGTCTGGTTTTATTTCATTTTCTGCAGCAAATTTAAGTCTTCTTTTGGCCAAAGCCTCTGCTACCTTCACTGAGAAGCCGCTTTTCATATTCATGGCCATAGCAACAACATTTAATCCTTTGTAATCTCTGATGATTATTCCTATCCTATCCATTTTAGTCTAACTTTCATTCCGACATCAAAATTTAACTTCAGTTGATGGTGCGCTAAAGGATCCCACTTAATTTGGCTTTGAACTAGCTTGTCGAGAGTTGTTGTGTGTCTCTATTGAAATTCATTCACCAGGTATAGTGGAAACTCCAAATATTCCAAATATTCCTGCACACAACAATGAAGTCTTCTGCCTGTTTCCTTTCTATTTTCAAAACTGCTTTAAAATTTCTCAACTCAATTAACCTAAAGAAGGTCTCATCAACACTGGATAGCGAAGTTTGGGACTAGATTTCTTTAGCATAGAGGTATTCGCCCAAAGCATGTGAGGCATATGCCCAAAACATGTGCAATTGACTCTGGTTCTTCCTCACACGGTCTGCAAGTTGGAAAACTAATAATGTTTCTTGAATATAAATTAACATTAGTTGGCAATATATTGTTTATCACCCTCCAAAAGAATACTTTCATTTTTGGAGGTAAATTGAGAGTCCAACATTTATTTGGCCCTGTTGAGGAAGATGGAAACCCTGTCCCTTGTGCTTGTCTTTCTACCTAATAGACACTCTTGACTTTATAATTGTCATCCCTTGTACAGTGCCAAATCAATTCATTTTCCACATGTTTATCAATAAGTGGGATTTGAAGTATTGCTTGCAGATGTTCCTCCCATACCGCTTGCCTAAGTTCATCCACCTTTCACTTCCTATCTTGTGAGATGA
This sequence comes from Paratinospora sagittata, assembly GCA_035771175.1. Lineage (NCBI taxonomy): Eukaryota > Viridiplantae > Streptophyta > Magnoliopsida > Ranunculales > Menispermaceae > Paratinospora > Paratinospora sagittata. The sequence continues at coordinate 23,756,141 of CM069592.1, read as the reverse complement.
AGTCTTTGACCATTTTATTATTAGCCTCTGAAATTGGGGTGAAGATCTTAAATGTGGAAGGTCTAGGTACCCACTGATCATGCATAAAGTATATCTTTTGACCATTACTAATGCGCCACCTAATTCCCTTCTTTAGGAGATCCCTACCCAAGCTATTCCTTTCCATATTTGGGATGAAGCAAGAAGGGTGTTTGCTGCCCAAAAATTACTATTCGGAGTTAAATTGAGAAAGTTATGGCCAAAATACAAGAGTCGCGCAAAATCACATTTTCTGGCGTCGTGGCCCCCATTCCTGGCGCCGCGGCGCCCAATTACGGGTTTTTACACCTAATTTTCTTGTGGACTTGGCCAATTTTTCACACTCCCAAGGCTTGGATGCACTTGTTTCTTCACTCTAACTCCCTTGGTTCCTCTTGCATTATGTCTTCATCTTCTCAATCATCATTTAGAACATCAAAGCACCTACAAAACACATCAAACCAAGTGAGTATCATGCTTTAATAATCTCATGAACCAACCTATAATGCAAAAACACCAAAATATAACTAAACTATCAAATAACCAATTTTATGGTAAACTAACCTAATATATGAACTAAATACCATAAAATACACCTAAAACATGCTCTAAAACATATACTAAATACCTATTTATCAATCTCCCTAGCTTAAGAAATGTAAGGTGTAATGCAAAAGTAGAGATCCATACTCTAAATGGGAGATCGACACTGGGAGACTTGTAAACCTTTCGTTAGAGTACCACCCCCAAGGTTCACAACAAGCTGAGTGCACTACAATGGATCTTCATTACACAAACTTCCATTTTTCCCTTTTGGTTTTCATAAAGATATTTGTTTTCGACATTATCTCTTCCTTTCCTTAAAAAAGAAAAAGAATAGAGCAAGGATCTCCCTAGCTTAAGAAATGTAAGGTGTAATGCGAAAGTAGAGATCCATACTCTAATTGCGAGATCGGCACTGGGAGACTTGTAAACCTTTCGTCAAAGTACCACCCCCAAGGTTCACAACAAGCTGAGTGCACTACAATGGACCCGCATTATAAAGCTTGAAGGTTATGTTTTTGAAACTTTGATTAGACTATTTTATTCAAATATGCATTTGCAAAATTTTGTTTCTTTAAATGATTCCCTCAACGTCACTACGAAAGTAAATGGTGTAAAGATCACCCTCTCCACAAATACCCTCTCTAACATCTTGAAAATACCAATGGAGGGACCCCTATGCGATGTCTATTCCGACAAAAGCATGCAGAGAGTGGTCCCAAATACTGGAAGGATACTCCAGACCCTCACCGGAACATCAAGACACTTTATAGCCCGAATTCCCACTAAGGTATTCAAGGAAGAATACTTTGTGTCAGATCGTGATGTATGACATTCTTCCTAAAACGAATAAGAGAACGACCCTAACTCGCTCTCAATGCTTCCTAGTATATTGTTTGGTGAAGGAGATGCGACTAAACCTCTATTTCATCATACTTAGACATATGACCAATACCATCCTCAACCGGCAGGACCACATGACCCTCCCCTATGGTGCTTTGATAATGAAAATCTTAAAGCACTTCAAGGTGAGGATTGACCCCAAGGAAAAACCCACCTCAGTCTTTGAGCCGCTCACCACAGCCATGCTCAATTCATCTAGACCAAAAGGGAGTTCTTACACCAGAACGTAGTCCAAGGAATCAAGCTCAGAAGACGACTTCCCATGTCCTACCGTGTCAAAGGAGGAACTTATTCAATTCTTGGATGAGTCACTTCCAAGAGACTCTCAAGGGGGAGAGGACTTTTCACCACCACACTTTTCTCCTCCTCCTCCTCCACCCCAACCTACAATTGAGGCGGGACAACTTGATGTTCTTACTTCACATTTTTAAGATTAATTAAGCTTAAATAAATATTTTAGTCATGAATTTTGGCTAATTTTAGTTATTTATTGATTTTGTATGAATTGGAAGAATTAATGGGCAAAATGGAAAAATTGCATACACATGACTCAAGTCGGCATGCTTGATGAGGTGGAAATGAAAAAAAAAAAGATAGGGGCAGACATCTTGATGTTTGTTGGGCACAACAAAAATAACTCCATGTTAGAGTTTTCAAAAGGAGAGTATAAAAAGAAAATTAAGAGAAGAGAAAAGGGAGTTTTAGTTAGGATTTAGCTTTTCCATTTTGGAGAACTTGGAAAAGGTGAAAATGGTGGCTATGCTCAAAGTTGAAAACAGGAGCTGCAACTCATTCTCATTTTTGAGGTGTTAAAGAATACATTGGGAGAGTGAAGCAATTCAGTGATTAGGCTACATTTTTTTAAGGTAAAATTGGAGCTGCTATGGCTGGGTTTGGATGTTAAATTGGGCATTTAACAGACAACTATTTAGCCTTGGATACAAGCTGCAACGTGGGCATAATTTGGGCATTCAAACAAGAGAAAACAAGAGAGCTAGGTGGTGGCCATTGGTGGAAGAAAAGGAGAGTCGAGTGATGTCATTGTAAGGAGGTGCAAGCTCTATTTTGGAAGGTGGTTGAGCTGGAAATTGCAGCAGGTTCGTGCATATTTGTGGGGACATCAAAGCATAACATGGCCATATTGGTAGCTATTCTTGAGCATTAATTTAAAGGGCAGCTTGGTTTGTGTATGAGCTTGATTTTGGAGAAGAAAACACTTCATGGTGGGGCCTTGAACATGATTTGGATGGTGGTTGCGTAGTGGTGGTGGTAGATACTTCAAAACCGTAGTGATGGTGGCTTGTTATGGGAAGATTTTGAACAATTGGGTTGCTACAACCTTGCTGCACATTGGCGAATCATGATCAAATTGAGCACTTCTTTCCTTTCCTTTGAGTTTTAATTGTTCAATTTGATTGATGAAAATGCTTAGTACATTAATGAAAGTTACTTTCAGTATTCATTTTTGATCATATAGAGTGAAATTTGAATGATGAGGACCATGTTGAATGTATTAATGTGCTGCATCTCATATCCAAACATGAGCTAAATTTCTCAACTAGGGCATGGTTGAGCTTAATTAATGACTATGATGTTCTAATTGTATTGATTGAATGATTAGGTTGTTATATTGTTGAGTATGCATTTTAATGCTTAATGCTTTTGAATGTTTGAACGCTCAATTGATGTTAAATTAGTGTATTAAGGATAAAAAGGTGACGAACACTAAGTGTTCGATAAAATGCAAACCACGGATTGCATGTAGGATAGAGATATACCTCCATGATCTATGTGGTCTAATTGGAATTGTCAAAGAACTTAATGGCTTTTTAGGTGTAACAACTCTCATCGAGAGATAGTGAGTTGACATTCAAGGAGACTTTTAATGTTGTTCGAGAGAGAACATTAAAAGAAAAAGGGCATTCACCCATCAATAAAAACAACCAAATCATTTATCATTAAATTGGAATTTTAGGCATATTAATTAGGTGAAATCATCCCCTAGTGACCTTAGCTCCGTTTACTTCAATCCAAATCCCTCGTTCTTATTTTCAAAATCTTTTTGCCGCATTCCCCGCATTAATTTTGAATTTTCATTTTCCTAGACTTAATTTTGTTAATTAAATAGCCTCATTTTTTATTTTTCAAATATAGTTAGGTTCAACCAATTTCAGTAATTAGCACTAATCCTTGTGAGACGATACTCTATTTCATCACTTTATTACTTGTGCGATACGTATACTTGCTAGGTAACTTTAATTTTAAAATTAAATTCACAAGTTGTTTTTGCACACGGGAGATTTTGGAAGCCATCAAAGCAAGCAAAGACCGAATGATCGAAAGGATCAACAAGGTTGAGGACGCGGTCAAGAAAAATGTCACCTACATCTTGACTCTTAAGGCTGAATTTTACGCCCATAATGAGTCACTGGTAAGATCCGCACAATTCTCCACCTACATGGAGAACCCAGGCCAGTCCTCCCAATCATTCCAGCAAACACCTCAAGACATGATAAACGAGCTCATGAATGACCCAATCGAGGGACAACTCAACAACACATTAGTACATCAATTCTTCACTGACATTTAAATTCTACTATTTGTCGTTGTGTCTTGCTTGCTTACCGGGGTCTTGCTTTCTGTAAATACTTGCAAAAATCATACTAAAAAAAAACTTCATACCGAAATTTTTGTAGAAACTTAGCTTCTTGCGTGAAAATATTTGATTGTTTGAGACTATTGTTGATAGGTCTGATGGACACCCAAGGGGGGTGAATTGGGTGTTAGCCTTTTAATCAGGGTCTTTTTCAAATACTTGAAATACGTGAATAGTCAATAACACAGGAATATAAATAAAGCAACAAAATAGACAATGCACAACGATATATAGTGGTTCGGCTTCCCAATAAGGCTACCTCCACTACCTAGTCTCCCCGACTAGGATTTTTAGAGCTCTTCACTAAATTGATCCTACTTCACGGGTGAGGATTAAACCGGATACAAACACCAATTCTTTGTAGGAGAATCTTCCCAACTAGCACACTTGCTAGATTTCAATGATACATTGGTTTATCAACAGGAAATTTGCTCAACAAGGGAACAAACTCCAAGAGAAAAGTAAACTACAACATTAAATGATTTCTTACACGATTTCTCAGCCACTATAGTAATGGAAAACATGCACAACATTAAATTGAGAAATCGAAATGATATTACCTCGAAACAAACCAGAAATGAGATATATGATAAAGCTCAAGATGATGAACAACTTTTGTAAAGTAAGAAATACTAGAATCTCAGTGCATCAACAAGTATTTTCAAATCTTAAATGGAGGTTGCCCCTAGTTGCAGAGAAAATAACTTCAGAGAAAGATAATAAAAGTTCTTGATGTTAAAACAAGAGTTAATGATTGTTTTTATAATAAAACATGTCTTGTAACCCTAAACCTATTATGAATGGCTAGGATTAGAAGTTTTAATCTTGCATTAGTGAAATCAATGGCCCACATTGGTTGCTTAAGCTTAAAACTCGAAAATGAGCAAATATGGAAAAAACATGTTGGAGTGCGTTTCAGAAACCTAGAATGCATTTCAGGACACTCGAGAGAAATTAGCATATTTCCATACACTGGCTGAAACACGTTTTAGTTTTCTAGAACACATTTCACGAGACCCGAGACAAAAACACTAATTTTTGTCAACCTAGCTGGAACGCGTTTCAGTGAACCCAAGGCAAAAACATATCAAAATGAGATTTGAATAGCCGAAACACGTTTCACTCAAACTGAAACGCGTTTCACCATACCCGAGAGTTATGCACACTCTTTGCCTTGTACCAGAAATGTGTTTCTCCTTGTCAGAGTGTGTTTCAGCTTGTCCGAGGTGAATGAGACGTGTTTTTGCTACTAGAGTGCATTTTACAAAGTAGAAATGCATTCTGCGAGTTCTTGGGAAACATATACATGTCAAGGATAACATTCTTGAACATGTTTAAGTTTTGTGATCGATAAAACGATGAAAACTATTCGAAATGCGATCAACTAGATTCATAGTCAAAATATCATGGATTGAGTTCTTTGAAAATAAGTATACATCCGGGATTCACTTTCAAAGACATGCAACATGATCATTTTAAAGTAAATATAATGAGAAAACGATTATGATCGTGATCGAAAGAATAAATAACCGAAAAGTTATTAATTCAAGAAATCAAAAAATCAAATACGAAAAGTCTATAGAGAAACCGATCAAACATGAATGATTGGTCAATCAAGAAAGAAACCTACAACCTAAGAAGATCTAAAGCAATCACAAAATGAAATATTATTATAGTCCATTTGCTTTGATCTCTGGTTGACTTCAATTTGACTTTGACTTGTCTTCTGTTATCTTTAGCTGGCTTGCATTGCTTGCACATTAAAGTTCCTTGGTAGTTGTGCTTCAGGTTTTGCTTTTGGAACTACTATGAGATGAATGTATTGTTTTTGTTTCTGATTTTAAGACTTATAACATATTAATCTGAAACATGCTTAACACTTAAGCTAGATAACATAAAATATCGTTTGGAATCATCAAAAGCGCAAAGGGTGAGGGTTATTAAGCCAACAATCTCCCCCTTTTTGATGATTTCAAACATCTTACTCTAGGCCTGATTGAAGCTTGATGAATAACTAAGACTTATAGATGAAACAATCATATAACATTTGCATGGTAAGAAAGTAAGCATACCATAGCATGTATCAAAGTATAACATTATATTCATCCAAGTTCTAGAGTTCAAAAAGAGTTCAAAAGAGGACAAAAAAATATAAATATAAAAAAAAAAACTCCCCTTTAATCCTACATATTTCTCGAACTTCCCCTGAGTCTGTGCTCAGCGTAATCCACAAAATTCTCCCCCTTTGGAATCATCAAAAAGGGTCAGACTATGCCGCCGGTGGATCAGACGGACTAGCCTGTCGCTCCAAGTTTCTAAAGATATCATCTTGAGAAATGGTCAAGTTATGCGACGTATCGAAGCCACCAGGAGATGGAGGTGTTGTAGGAGAAAAGAAATCATGCATCGATGGCTGAGAAGAATTAATAAGTTGGTGCTCAAATGAGTCGAAACGACTCCGAAGATGCTCGAACTTCGAATTAAAAGACGTATCCACTGAGATATCATCTCGGTATCCAAGAAAGTGGGATACACAATCATGACGGTCAGCGAGACATGTCACGGCAGTGTGAATAACTGTGAGATCAGAATGCATGAAAGCTATAAAAGTGGTATGGGTAGTGTGGATCTAACATAACAGCTGCTCAAGACTGCTGAAATCGAAACCAGAAGATGGTACAGGTGGAGGTGGCTGACTAGGTCCAGCCGCAACACGGTGAGGGTCATTATCAGACGACTCGGAAGAAGAGCTAGAAGTCATATGTGAATTGTCATTGGAGGGATTTTCTTGAAAGTGGTCTTCCATCTCATCAAAAGAGGGATCGTTCGGATGAGGAGACTCAAAATTACCATATGACTCCCCCTGTGGCACCTATCTAGGAGTTAGCCATCAGCGAAACCTGCATACATAATAGGTGCCCGTGTTGTGGAGAATGCCTTCACCAACAACGTCTCGTGGTTGAACATAACTAACCGGCCGAACAAATGTCAGATCAATACCGACATCTGTGAAGAAGGGAGTAAACTCCATCACATAAGGAAGAGCACGAGATCACTTCATCATAGTGGCGATGTGATGGCAGATAATATGGGACAGATTGACCCGAGTCCCGGATGTAATCGCCCAGATTAGAAAGAGATCAGCTGGAGTGACGTTGCTACGACTGCTCCTTCGTGGAAGTATGATGCAAGAGATGACATTGTGAATAAGATGAGGCATGAAGGATAATGTGGCATTAGAAACTTTCTTAGGATAGGTTGGATGCACTATCCGTTTGGAGAAGTTATTAAGAACTTCCAGCTTGTCAAAGCCCAGAAAATTGGTGTTCCCTTTGACGTCCAAGGCATAAGGACCACCTCGTGGTAACTCAAATTTATCTTCAATGAGCCTCAGAGAAATGACAATGCGACGACCCATTACATGTGAATGATATCGGTAAGTGTTATGAACATGGTCATCAGCATCTTGAGTGAGGCCACTATAGAAAGCCTGAAAAAGAGTCTCGTACCAAGGCGCGGTGAAACGACAGAATGAAGTCCACCCAAGTTCATCATAAAAAGGTCGGAGCGAGACATAGGCACGATCAAAGAATGCAAAGTTGACGTACACGCCTTGAGAAAGTAGACACCAAAGCACTTAGTTCAAAATTTGTTCGAGCATGAAGTTAGTCTTCTATTCACTGCTTTAAACTCTTAATTTTTTTTGAAATACATTAAGTCTTCTGGATTTGTTGAACTTCATCTATATCTTTTCAAAATTTCATTGAAGAAGACGAAAGCTTTTTGAACCAGTTTTCAGTTGAACTTCATCATACATATTTTGTTGAATCTGTGGTAACAAAAGGTTCAATCCAAAGCTTTGTAAGTATTACTTTGATTCTAAGTAAAGGGAATCATATCTCATCTTGTACCTTGATTTTTGTGATTGGATAGTCACTGGTTTTGAGCAAGTGTTGTTCAAGTTGTAACGGTCATTCTCACACCCGAAAGTTGAGAAACGATTATCCTCAAACCAGTAAATTGAGAGGGTGTAACGGTTTGGTCTTCACCAGTAAGAAGATCCTTAGTGGAGTTTGGACAAATCCTAATTGAGGAGGTTACGTAGTGGACGTAGGCGAGGCCGAACCACTCTAAATCTTGTGTGTCTTACTGTTATCGTGCTTGATTTACCATACTTGTTTAATCTGCTTTCATTATTTCATACATTTTAAAGAAATGTTAAAATTTGCTAAGGGGTCTACCTAGAGCTTGGGAACCCAAGGCCATGGCCATTAAAGAAGCCAAAAATATGGCTGAATATACTTTTGATGAATTGTGTGGTTCATTAGTGGTTCATGAAATGAAGATAAAAGATAAGATGTGTCCTGTCAAGGTTGAGGAAAAAGAAAAGAAATCTATTGCCCTCAATGTTGAAACTGATTCTGAAAATGACTCAGATTTAGAAGATGACATGGCTATGTTATCTAGAAAACTCAACAGGTTGATTAGGAGAAAGGGTAAGAGTGGATCTTACTCAAAGTTCCACAAAGGAAAGAAACCCGAGTCAAAACCTACAGAGTTGATTTGTTACGGTTGTAACAAACCTGGTCATGTAAAGAGTGAGTGTCCCACTAGACATAAGAAGAACACAAGTTCAAGAAGGAAGGACAAGAAAATTTTAAAAGGCAAATGGGATGATTCAAGCTCAAGTGAGGATGAACCAGATTCATATCACATTGCTGCATTGTGCTTAATGGCAAGCACGAAAGTAAAATCTGTACCTGACGATGAAGTTAATGCTCTTGATATTCATGTGCATGATCTTAAGTTAAAACTCAATAAAGAAGTTAAGACAAATGAAAAGTTCAAACATAGTCTTGAAGAAGCTCTTGAGGAAATAGAGTTTCAACAAAAAGAGCTAGATGGACTATCTCTAGATAATGAACAGGTTAAAAAAGTTGTTGAGAAACTGAAAAAATAACTACAAAAACACTTTCAACGGCTTGTCAAACAAGCCGCGAAAACCTTTTAATGACTTGGGTACCCAAGTTGTCGTTCAAGAAGTCGTGGTAAGGCTCCGACTATTAACAACACAGATTTCATTTTTGACGGCTTGTCTTATGCGCCATTAAAAGTCTTTTAACGGCTTGTGGCTTATTTAATATGTCGTTAAAACGAGTGCCCATCCAATGATTTAACAACATGCATTGCATGCCGTGGAAAATATGTGATATATTTTAATAACTTCGGGTTTAGGATACTATAATGTACTCTAATTAGTACCTGATACTCAATAATGCACAAAAAATTATAATTTTTAACAACTCATAAAAAGAACCATAATTCATACGCATCAAAGTGCAAAATTATATAATATGTCATAACAAAAATTTTATATACAACCACAAATGTCATTTTCAATAAGAAAATAAACTCAAAAAATATACTTGTCAAAAAAATTACAAAGAACTAGCTAGCTTCTAAAAACATATTTTTGTGGCATTACTTCCAAAAGGTTCAATGTACATAGCTCTTCTCTGTCATTTAAATCTCCACACCTACATCAAAATAAAAATGAATTCAATTAGACAAATTAAAAGAAACTAACAATAACAGAAGGAATTTGCATGTTGCCATGAATCCTACTTACTAAATTAATCATCTGCCACTTAATTTGCTAGATTAAGTAAATACTAAGCTTGGAAAAAGACACTATCTACAGTGATATATATATTTCATATTTCATTCTTTTCAGTGAGTGGTTCCAAGAGGCCTAGAAGTTAACATGAATCCACTTTCTCCCCTCATCATTATCCAGATTCTTTGGAGCATAATTATGAGAAGCCTAGAAGCAACATATGTATGATATAAAAGATAACAAGGAGTTCATTTGAACCAGCCAACACATTGCATCAATTGGTCAAAAACAATAGGAAAGAATATAGAAGAAGAAGACACTAGCCAAGATGGTTAGAGGCCATATGTAACAAAGACCAATAACTATACCAACAAGAAGGTACAAAATGGTGTAACTTTTAAGAAAAAAAGAATTCATTTGGGCACAAGTAGTTACATCAATATGGGTGCTTGTGATTATGAGTCAATAAAGTTATGGTCCTAAACTATATGAATGGTGGAGCATCATTGAAATATTCTACCACACATTAACGGCTATGGATTTTTTACTCTTATTGCAGTGAATCCCCATTAAAAGATAGAATTGGTCATGGTAAAAACTAAGAACAAGAAACATGGGAATGAAGAGCAACGATTGTGCATGTGGAATTAAGTACCAACAAACCATCCAATAATAAGTTTTGGACCAATCAGCACAATTTCAAAATAAAATATGACTATTTCACAAATTATTGAATTTTGACATCTAAAGATCTCAAATTAGGAATTAACTACAATTGTTGGAAAATGATGGGGACTCTCTACTCCATAGTCTACTGAAAACAAATAAAATAAAGTAAGAACAAAGTAAGCAATTAGATGATAGAGGAAATACCCTCAGACAACAATGTAAAATTAGATGAATTATAAAAAAAATAAAAAATGGATTGATAGAATCTGATCCATGGTCATTTCATCTGGCCTAAAAAGGGTTTCCATAAATGTGTAGATGTAAGTGAAATTAATTTTTTGGCCAAAAGATCGTCTTTGGAACAAAAAATATAGAAAAAATAAATAAATTAGAACTTGACTCTAATATGATAGAATTAAGGGGTAATTGATATGATTACTAGAATTATGGGATTGATATCCATAATTGATATGATTACTAGAATTATGGGATTGATATCCATAATTATAGTATATCACCTATAATGTCTCCTATTAATCTGGAGAGACATTATTGACTTTCCTTGTAAAGCTCCTGTGTGTATCTTATTGTAACAATGTACTGTGAATGATATAACAGTGAAATTATTTCTTCAATTGTGTTCTTGATATGGTATCAGAGCCAGGTTCAATCTCCTATTCTTTACATTAGGAATTGAAGCAGGTCATTTGTTCACAATTGTTAAATTTATGTTCATCTTATTCCGCTACGATTCATTCGTATCCGTATCAGTATGTATGTTCATCAAGAAGGTGAAACTTCATCCAAGAAGATTGATTCTTCTCCTACACCCGTGGTTGCGGTTGGTTTCCAGATGCAAAAAACGTCCTCCTTGATCACCCCAGAACGACTTGATGGGACCAATTACATAAAATGGTCTCTGAATGCTCAAAACAAGATACGGGGCTGTAAGCGTTGGGGTTTTATCTCGGGCACAAAAACTACACCCAAAGATGTGAACTCATAAGAATTTGAAGCGTGGAAGGATGACAATTGCTTAGTCAAATCCTGGTTGCTTGATGCGATGACAAAGGACATTCGCTCTCTCTTTCTTCTATTGCCTACAGCAAAAGAGGTATGGGAGGCAGCAAAATAAACATATTTTGTTGATCAAGATGCATCACAAGTTTATCAACTACACTGTGAGAAAATTTCTGTCCGTCAAAATGGAGGTTCTCTCATTTCTTATTTTGGTCAACTAAAGAAAATTTGGCAAGAACTTGATGATATTGATCCCTGTGTTATGGAGTGTACTATTGATATTGCCAAATATACTACCAAGGTCAACTGTCAACGTGTGTATACTTTTTTGGCTGGTCTTGATTCTCAGCTTGATGGGGTTCGTGGTTGAGTACTTGCAATTACACCTCTTCCCAATATACAAACAGTTTATGCCATGGTGTGTGGAGAGGCAAGTCGTCAAGATGTTATGATGGGTGAGAAGATTGGAGAAGGGGCAACAATGATCTCTCGAAAATCATCTACCTCAAAGAAGGATAGAAAGTGTACTCATTGCAGTGGTACTGGTCATATTGCTGAGACATGCTTTCGTCTCCATGGCTATCCGGATTGGCATCCCAAGGGAAAGAAAAATTCACAAACGTCTGTTCATGCAAAGGAAGAGGACACCAATTCCAGAGGGAACCTAGTTGCCGCTGCCAGATTCACTGCTAAGTCAGGTATGTCTTTTACTAGAAATAGTGATTGGATCATTAACTCCAGTGCAACGGAGCATATGACTTGTGACCAGAAAAAAATTTCTCACTTATCTCAACAGTGTTCCAAAACTATCATCACCAATGCTAATGGTGTATCATCTCCTATTCTAGGAGCTGGTACAGTCCCTTTATCTCCTACCTTAACCACCAAAGATGTGTTATTTGTGTCATCCTTGAATTGCAGCCTTCTTTCTATTTATCAATTTACCAAAGCTCATAATTGTGTCACCATATTTTTTCCTACTCACTGTGTTTTTCAGCATATCCATACCAAGGAGAAGATTGGCAGTGGTAAACAAATTGGCGGATTGTACTATCTGGAGGAAGGGTTCCAGTCTTCCAACAGAGAAGGACAAGTCAACAGAGTCAACATAGCGCAGGCCGATTTGGTGAATAAGCGCAAGGAGGAAATCTAGTTATGGCATAAGAGATTGGGATATCCATCGTTTAGCTACCTTAAGAGATTATTTCCATCTTTGTTTAGTAGTAGTACTCCTAAGGATCTTATTTGTGAAACTTGCACAATGGTGAAAAGTCATCGCACTATTTTTCATTTGAGTGATAATAAAGCAACTTTCCCTTTTGCATTAGTTCATTTCGATGTTTGGCGACCTGCACCAATTCCAACTCCTAATGGAATGCGGTGGTTTGTTGCATTCGTTGATGATTGCACTCGAATGACTTGGGTTTATCAATTGAAACACAAGAGTGATGTTTGCTCCATTTTTCAATTATTCCATCAAATGGTGACTACACAGTTTGGCATTCCAATCAAAGTTCTGCATTCAGATAATGGGGAGGAATATTTCAAGAAAGAGTTGTCCACATTCATGCAATCGGTAGGGATTATTCATCAAACGACATGTCCTTATTCTCCTCAACAGAATGGTGTTGCAGAGCGCAAAAATAGACAGTTATTGGAGGTCACTCGGTCACTCTTGATTGGGGGCCATGTTCTCTCTTACTTGTGGGGTGAGGTGTTGTATTTGGCAGTGTACTTGATTAATCGAACACCATCCAGTGTCCTTACTTTCAGACGACCATTAGATGCTTTATCTGATCATTGCTCCCTGCCACCTATAGTACATTTAGCTCCAAAAATTTTTGGGAGTGTGGTGTATGTCTACCTACATCCACATCAAATAACTAAGCTTGAGTCTCTTGCGTCCAGGTGTGTTTTTGTGGGTTATGGAATCAATCAGAAGGGCTACAAATGTTTTGATCCATCTTCACAGAGGTTTTATGTTTCAATGGATGTTGTTTTCCATGAACATGAACTCTTTTATCAATCACCGAATACTGATTCCTCACTTCCGGGGGTGCATCAACACGAAGTGCTGAATCATGAGAAAATCCAGTTTTTGTATCGGGCACAGGAGGACAATGAAGTCAATGCTATACCCAAGGAAAATGAATCACTGGAACTACTAGATGATGAAACCAATGTTATACCCAAGGACAATGAAACCAGTGCTATAGACCCAGATAAGCATGATTCGAACTCTATTCAGGATAGTACAATCTTGCCTCGACATGAAGCACAATCACTGCCTCAATCTTCTTCTACAGAGACAATCTCAATGGTACCCATAAATCCTCATATAAATACTACTGTTCTTGATAATGCTGTTGTTCAATTCCAACCTAATCATGAACTTCAACTACCTCAATCCCGCTTTCCAGTCCGATCTAACCGTGGTATACCACCACCTTTGTATGAACCCGATCCTAAATCCAAAGCTAAATATCCCATAAGTAATCATGTGTCTTTTAAAAGATTGTCTGAGTCATATGCCTCTTATGTGCTGCAGTTATCATCTGTCTCTATTCCTAGTAAAATGCAGGAAGCTTTAGCAGATCCTAGATGGACTCAAGCCATGGCGGAAGAAATGGCAACGCTTAAAAAGAATCTCACTTGGGAGCTCGTACCTCTACCTAAAGGGAAAAGAACTGTGGGATGTCGATGGGTGTTTGAAATTAAACATAAGGCAGATGGTACCATTGAAAGGTACAAAGCTCGGTTGGTCGCAAAAGGGTATACGCAATCATATGGGCTTGACTATCAAGACACTTTTGCACCTGTTGCCAAGCTTAATACAGTAAGAGTGCTCTTATCTTTGGCAGCTAACCGAGATTGGTCGCTTCTTCAATTCGATGTAAAAAATGCATTTTTACATGGAGACCTTGCAGAAGAAGTATATATGGATCCTCCCCCAGGTGTAGAGGAGTACTCAAATACTACTATGGTGTGCAAGCTAAAGAAGGCGTTATATGGGTTAAAGCAATCTCCAAGAGCATGGTTTGGGAGATTCACCAAGTCCATGAAGAGCTTTGGTTATAGACAAAACAACTCCGATCATACATTATTCCTAAAGCACAGAAAGGAAAAAAATACTGCTTTGATTATCTATGTGGATGATATGGTAGTAACGAGTGATGATCAAGATGAAATTGAGAGTTTGCAACGACGCTTAGCTTCAGAGTTTAAAATGAAACAACTTGGTGACTTGAAGTATTTTCTTGGTATTGAGGTGGCCCAATCAAATAATGGTATCTTCTTATCTCAGCGTAAATACATTCTTGACCTGTTAATTGAGACAGTACTCTCGGATGTAAGCCTACAAGTACCCTTATGGAACAAAATCATAAATTGTTCTACTGTTCGAATGCACCTCCTATTAATAAGGGAAGATACCAGAGACTTGTGGGAACATTAATTTATTTGTCTCACACGATGCCAGATATTGCTTATGCAGTGTCGGTTGTGAGCCAATTTATGCATGATCCTCGTAAACCTCACATGGATGTTGTAGATCGCATATTAAGATACTTGAAATCTGCCCCAGGTAAAGGTTTGCTTTTCACCAAGAATAATCATATAAGAGTAGAAGGTTACACTGATGCAGATTAGGCTGGTTCAGCTGATGACAGAAGATCTACATCAGGATATTTTACTTTTGTGGGAGGAAACCTAGTGACGTGGAGTAAAAAACAACCTGTTGTAGCAAGGTCAAGCGCAGAAGCAGAGTATAGAGGCATGGCATATGGAGTGTGTGAGTTACTCTGGTTGAGAAACGTGCTACAGGATTTGAGGGCAGGTTCAAAGGAAGTAATGAAATTGTATTGTGATAACACTTCAGCTATTGCGATTGCTCACAATCCAGTCCAACATGATCGGACAAAACACAATGAGATTGATAGACATTTCATTAAGGAGAAAATTGATGCAGGGAATCATTACATTCTCATTTGTGAAGTCTGAAGAACAACTGGCCGATGTTCTTACCAAAGTCGTGGCCAGCTATATGTTTGATAATTCTCTATGCAAGTTAGGCATGTGCGATATCCATGCACCAACTTGAGAAGGGGTGATAGAATTAAGGGGTAATTGATATGATTACTAGAATTATGGGATTGATATCCATAATTATAGTATATCATAGAATTAAGGTGTAATTGATATGATTACTAGAATTATGGGATTGATAGCCATAATTATAGTATATCATAGAATTAAGGTGTAATTGATATGATTATTAGAATTATGGGATTGATATCCATGATTGATATGATTACTAGAATTATGGGATTGATATCCATAATTATTGTATATCACCTATAATGTCTCCTATTAATCCGGTGAGACATTATTGATTTTCCTTGTAAAGCTCCTGTGTGTATCTTATATATTGTAACAATGTACTGTGAATGACATAACAGTGAAATTATTTCTTCAATTGTGTTCTTGATATAATACTCATAGAAAGGTGGTAGAAAGCTCAAAGATTATGGTTTATCCTGGCATACACAAAATACTAAGCTTTGATATCATAGGTTCAAACCCCACCCACTTACTTATTATGAGTTTTTGTGAGAATAGTTTCCTTGGTGAAAATATTATTCTCACAAAAAAGTAAAGGAAATCATCCTCACAAATCATTGGCTCGTTGTAAAAGTTATTCATAGGCAAAACAACATTAACAAAAGTGAGTCAAATCCCACAAACCTACCTATGCACAAAAGCAATTAACATGCAATTGACAACATATGATTAATCATTGGAAAGTTATTCAATTTCCCAAGCCCCTTATCCAATTTCCATGTAAGACTTGAATAACCCCAATAACCACATCCATGAAAGAACTTAACTTGCATCCATTTAATGCTGAAAAAAAAAATCTCTAACCAACTTCTAAGCCTCTTCGCATATTTAGTAATCTTTTAAGGTTGTTTCATATATAACATTGTTGAAAAATTCTATTTCCCAACAAGGAATAAAGTGTAAAACCATTCAAATGGGAATTTGATAAGATAACAAATCCAAATGAAAAAACAAAGTCACCACAAAGTAATAAATTAAGCATAATATATTAAAGAAGTGAAAAAGAAGATGCACCAAAACAGATATAAAATAACAAAAAGATAAAGAGTAAAGAAAATGAGGTTGCAATAATACCTTCAAAGACGGTGGCCTCATGATTTTTTTTTCTTGTGGTTTTCAAACTTTGAAACTGCAAAAGGAAGGAGATGGTCTCTAGGTATCGTTCACCCATCCTCTTGTGGTGATTCACTTACCTAAAAGCAAAAGAATAATCAAAAGTAAATAGGCACTAAACAATAATACATCAACAACAAATTTTTTTGTTTTTTCTTTACCGTAGAAATTCATCATATGAAACTCAATCATTCCATGAAAATGAAGTCTTTAAAACACATAAACTACTAAATTCTTCAATGTCAAATCTTGATCAATTTTGCAAATCTTAGCCAAATGTGGGTCTGACATGTAATTTGTAAAAGTGCGATGAAACTTAAACAAAATTCATGAACCTAGCCAATCAAAATTTTATATTAAACTACTCGTATTTGATAGAGAAGAAAAAAAAGGAAGAAGAGAGTGACAATAAAAGCTAGAGCTATTAAAAACCTTCATGTGGTTGCTTGTTTGTCCTTAAAAATGCAAAAATATATATAAAAAAGGAAATGAGAAAGCGCAGTGGCTGCTCATCTAATCTATTTCTCCAGCTTCTTTCTTTTAGAACTTTTCTTGGAGGAGACTACCTATATTTCAATAAAAACAAAGTTTTTAATTTATGAAAATAGTTAGCAAACTGCATATTAACCAAACATTAAGGTAATTACTTATAAGTCTTATATTACTCTAAGCAAACTTGTTTGATTCTTTTAGAAGATAATATAGTCAATTGAGATAAATGACCAAAATAACATTTAATTACATAAAGTGCATAACAATTGTTTCCTCTGTTAACACTTTTTCTGTCTCATAAGCAGAAACCCAAATTCAAGACAAAAGTAAAACATTTTAAGGTCTCAATTCCTCAAATCCAAAAACCTCATCTAATACATGAAGAAACTTTGGCTTCTAACTAATTTAACAAATATTTTCTTCCTCATTAACATTACTATTGTTCTTTTGCTAATTTCAATTCTTCCGTCCTCAATGAGTTTCACACACATAACCCTGTTAGTAACTTATTATAGCAAGTAATTTTTAGGGTAGTATGGCTAATTAATATTGAAGTGCCAAAAAGGGAGTAAGAGCAAGTAAAGTTTCCATGAGAAAAAGAGGAGACGGATACATGCTTAAAGTGAATCTTGCTCATCATATTCCCACCACAGTAAGTCTAAGAGTAATTCTTGACAAAGTTGAACACCATGAGCAACTATATATAACTTGGATTGAGGAGAAATATTCAGTAGTGCTAAATATTCACCAAGGTTGAATTAGAAACGGAAGGACTTACTTTGAGTTGCGGGAAGAAATTTGATCTTTGGACCTTGAGTTCGTATTCTAGATTTGTAAAGGAGAAAAATTAACTTTTTTATAAGAGAGAAAAAAAGAACTTCCTGAAATAAAATTGTCCCGACCTATGACCTATGATGTCATGACCAGCATGAAATCCCGAGTATATCCTCCCTCGATACCTCCGGTGTCCCGTCAACATCATCTAAACAACATGATAAATACATAATCTCACATCCAACGCTATCCAAAATAGACATAATCAAATCATCATAATTACATATTCCAAAAAGGACAAACATAAAAGTTGATAAAGGCCAAAATATAAAGTCCATACTCAACCACATATACAACCCATCTATGTGTTCAGTATATACAATAGGTGTTATTAAGTACACAATTACCAAAATACAACAATGTACTACAACACCTACATCACAAAAGACACGGGAAGCGCTCCGCAGCTAAACCTTCCCCTTTCCCTTCCTATCAGAACCTGAAATGATAAGAATGAAGTGTGAGCTACAACAAGCTCAGTGAATGTTTTTTTATAAGTGGCAATATACATGCATTTATATAAAACATGGCAAAACTTCATCAAACAATTCAAATAACATGATGATATACAAAGGTCATATACATGCTGAACATAATGCATCTATGTCAATGTCCAAGACAATACATTCCATTTTCCAAACATGTCATATGCAATCCTAATCCACCTCCTGAGTAAGAAGCGACAGGTCCTAAGTTCGTGACACGAAGGTCCTATCCGACTTCACTTTACTCGTATTCTATTAGGATTCCTGGGGTTGTAGTAGCCCGTAGGATCAACCCTTCCTTAGGCAATACCTCTTGCCTGGGGATCCTAGCTACACAAGCCATAAAATCATCTGCTAGGTTCACAACTAGAGATCACCATCTAGCCCATGGAATTTCCTAAAATTCCAACTAGGAGATCTATTGGCCCAGAAATGTCCAAGAGGGGGGGGTGAATTGGACACTTAGCAGATTTTAACCTTTCTTAATAATGTGCGAAATATTGAAAGCAGATTAAACAAAATATAACAAATAAATACAATAAATGTAAAAGAGACAATGCAATCAGGATTTATAGTGGTTCGGCCTCGCCTACATCCACTACCTAACCTCCTCAATTAGGATTTGTTCAAACTCCACTATGGATCTTCTTATGGATGAAGATCAAACAGGTACACTTTCTCAACTTACGGGTGAGAACTACCGTTTCTCAACTTACGGGTGTGAAAACACCGTTACAACTTTGAGCAACACTTGTTCTTGGCCCAGTGACTTACCAGTCACTACAAACTGAATACAAGATGAGATATGATTCCCTTTACGTAGAATCAAAGTGACACTTACAAAGCTTTGGATTAAACCTTCTGTTACCACAGATTCAGCAAAATATGTATGATGAAGTTTGGTTGAAAATAGGTTCAAAGAGTTTTTGTCTTCTTCAATGGATTTTGAAAATGATGAAGATGAAGATCAATCAATCCAGAAGACTTGATGTTTTTCTTTCAAAATGATCGTAAGTTCAAGCACAAATGATAAAAGACTAACTTTCAAAAGTTTTTCGCACAAGTGAAAAGTTAAGACATTTTTGAATGAATATCAATTTTCGTACTTCAATTCATGGTTTTTATGCTTTAAGGCAACACATATATATAGAAATAACAGAGGCGCAATGGACTTAGCGAATTTTGGCCCTCTAGGTTATTTCAAATACGTCTACATTCTTTCCCGAAATAGATTGATTCAACTCTGTGCATATTACGGTGATAGCACCTAAATCATCTGATCATTCACGAAAAAGAAATGTTCTAACAAAGTATTAGAACGTTCAAAAAGTTCTGAAAAATTTGTTGTACGATCCTAAGAAGTTCTGAAAAGTTTTCGTGCGGTTCTGAAAAAGTTAACTGAAATAGTGTAAGTGTCAGAACAGTAACATTGTTGAATTAGCGTCCTGGCGCATAATATCAACTTTTGTCGTTTTGTTCCTTGAGGGCGCTCATGGAGCATAAGCGTCCTGCTGAACATTGAAATAAGGGTGCTACAAAATATCACAGATCAGTCTCAGAGAACATGCCAAGCTTTCTTCGATTGTGAACAAACTGGTCTTTTGGTAAAGCTTTAGTGAATATGTCAGCCAGTTGTTTGTTGGTTCCTATGTGAGACAATATGACTTCTCAATTTTGCACATGATCCCGTAAAAAGTGATGTTTTATTTGAATATGCTTAGTTCGGGGGTGCAATACAGGATTTTTAAATATGTTAATAGCACTAGTATTGTCACATAAAATTTCAGCACATTGAATAAATATTTGATAATCATGAAGTTATTGTTTCATATATTGAACCTGAGAACAGCAACTTCCAGCTGCAACATATTCTGCTTTAGCTGTAGATAATGCCACTGAGTGATGCTTCTTGCAAAACCAAGAAATTAAAAAATTTCCAAAAAAGTGACAAAATTCGGAGGTACTTTTCCTATCAGTTAGACTACCGGCATAGTCGAAGTCTACATAACTTCTCAGATCAAATGTAGTACCTTTGGAATACCAAATTCCTAAGTGTGTTGTGCCATTTATGTATCTGAATATTCGTTTGACACACTTTAAATGAGATTCTTTAGGTTCTAATTGAAATCTTGCACAAAGATAAACATTGAACATAATGTCAGGTCAACTTGTTGTTAAGTACAACAAACTTCCAATCATACTTTTATCAAGTTTTGAATCAATTGCTTTGCCTTTTTCATCCTTATCTAATTTGATTGCAGAGGTACAGGGAATATCAATTGATTTCAAATAATTCATTTGAAATTTTTTAACAATTTCCTTAGCATACTTTGATTGGTTTATGAAGGTATTTTTGGCATTTGCTTAATTTGCAAGCCGAGAAAGTATGTTAGTTCTCCCATCATACTCATTTCAAATTCATTTTGCATTAATTTTGAAAACTCATCACACAATTCTTTGTTTGATGCACCAAAAATGATATTGTCCACATATATTTGAACAATAAACATATTATCATTATGGTGTTTAATAAACAAAGTTGGATCAAGTTTTCCTCTTTAAAACTTATGATCTAAAAGAAATGAACTCAGTTGATCATACCAAGCTCTTAAAGCTTGTCTTAATCCATATAAGGCTTTGTCGAGTTTGAACACATATTCTGGGTCTTGAGCATCCTCAAACCCTGGAGGTTGTTCCACATATACCTCTTCATTGATGTATCCATTTAAAAAAACACTTTTTACATCCATTTGGTATAAGAAAAAATCCTTGTAACAAGCATAGGCAAGTAGAATCCTTATTGCCTCTAATATTGCTAATGGGGCAAAGGCTTCTTCGAAGTTTATGCCTTCTTCTTGGTTGTACCCTTGTGCAATCAATCTAGCCTTATTTCGGACAATGCTACCTTGTTTATTCTTTTTGTTTCTAAAGATCCATTTGGTTCCTATAACAGATTGATGAAAAGGTCTAGAAGCTAATTCTCATACTTCGTTTCGCACAAAGTGTCCTAGTTCTTCTTGCATAGCAAGAATCTAATTTTCATCTTTCAGTGCATCTTCCACTTTAATTGGTTCAAATTGTGATACAAAAGCAACAAGCTCTTGATCTTTTTGAATTGAAGCTCTAATGGATACACCCTTTCATGGATCTCCTAAAATTTGATCTTGGGAAATACTTTGAAGCAGTCTAGAGTTTTAGAAGATTCTAAAGATGTTTATGGTTCAAGATCTATAATCTTGGTTGTCTTGGGTTCATCATCATCAAAGTTTAATTATTTAAATTCATCCTTAAGACTTTTCTTACTTACACTTTCATCAAAATTTACATGAATTGATTCTTTTACAGTTTGATTAGATTTATTGAAGACTCTATAGGCTCTAGAAGAATATCTTAAGAATATTCATATGTCAAATTTAGGTTCAAACTTATCTAGATTGTCTATCATTAAGAATAAAACATTTGCATTTGAATACTCGGAAGTAACTGATGTTGGGTGCTCTACCCTTCCATAGTTCATATGGAGTTTTATTCAAATCTTTTCTGATTAGAACTTAGTTCATTACATAGCAGGTAGTGTTAATAGCTTCACCCCAAAATGATTTGCAGTGTTGTACTCATTAAGCATTGTTCTACACATTTCCAGCAACGTTTTATTCTTTCTTTCAACTACACCATTATGTTGTGGTGTCCTAGGGGCTGATAGATGGTGAGTGTAACCTTAATTATTACAAAATTCTTCAAGATTTTTATTGACAAATTCACCACCTCTATCACTCCTAATTATGTTGATTTTATAACCCTTTTCATTCTCGACTCTTTTACATAATTTTATAAATGTTTCACATGCATCATCACAAGAAATATCACTTAAACATGTTACATTTTGTTTCTTCATGTCATTAAAGTTTGTGCAATACACATTCTTAAACCTAGATGCCATGAATGCAACAGTTTTATCTACATGCTTGACGATGCACCTATTTGCTTCAAAAGAAATGTCATAACCCTTCTCACATAATTGACTTGTGCTCAATAGATTATGCTTCAGCCCTTTAACATAAAGTACATCAGATATAGATAGAGAATCGTTATCAATAGTTCCTATGCCTGCAATATCACCTTTGTCGTCGTCTCCGAAGGTGACATTTCCTCTACTCTTCTTTTCAAGGCTCAGAAATTTGGATTTATCTCCAGTCATATGCCTTGAGCAGTCGCTGTCTAGATACCATATATCTTCATTTTTGCATATCTACACAACATAAATTTTTTTTTATTTTGGTACCCATGCTAGTTTCGGTCCATGCATGTTAGCATTAATAAGAACAGATTTTTCAATCCATGCATATTTCCTTTTCTTTCTACTTAGGACATTACATCTAAGTATGGTATGACCTTCCCTGTGACATTTGTGGCATGTTGGTCTTTTGGTCAGTAAGGTATTGTATTCCTTTTGTTTTGACCCATGTGTACAGCCTAAGCCAGCTTTGTTGAATGCACATCTTTGTGATCCTAACATCATGTCAAGTAACTTTTGAGCATTTGTGAATTTAATGACGGTGCAGTTCAAGTCTTCCTTTTCCTTTCTAAGAGTTTCATTTTTATTTTTCAGTTTCTCAACAACTTTCTTAAATTGTTCATTATCTAGAGACAGTCCGTCTAGCTTTTCTTGTTGGAATTTTATTTCCTCAAGAGCTTCTTCAAGACTATGTTTGAGCTTTTCATTCTTCCTGTTCTCTTTACTTAATTATGTCTTAAGATCCTAAATATGAGTATAGAGCTCATTAAGTTCGTCAATGGGTTCAGATTTTACCTTTGTGTTTGCCATTAAACACAATGCAGCAGTGTCATCTGAATCAGCTTCATCTTCGCCTGAGCTTGAATCATCCCATGTAGCTTTGAGAACTTTCTTGTCTTTTCTATACGAGTTGGTGTTCTTCTTATATTTAATGGGACATTAACTCTTTACATGACCTGCTTTGTTATAGCCGTAACATATTAACTCTACAGGTTTAGACACGGGTTTTTTTCCTTTGTAAAACCTTAAGTAAGAGCTGCTCTTACTCTTTCTCCTAAGCAGTTTGTTGAACTTTCTAGACAATGTAGCCATGTCATCTTCTGAGTCTGAATCATCTTCAGAATCAGTTTCAACATTGAGGGCAATAGATTTCTTCTCTTTTTTCTCAACCTTGATCGAGCACATCTTACCTTTTACCTTCATTTCATGAACCATTAACAAAACCGCATAGTTCATCAAAAGTGTATTCAGCCAAATTCTTGGCTTCTTCAATGGTCGTGGCATTGGGTTCCCATGCTCTGGGTAGGCCTCTTAGAAACTTTCTAACAGTTTCTTCTTGGTCATAGATTCTTCCTAGGTTTTTCATCTCGTTGATGTTTGTTACAAAACGAGTAATAGCCTCAGCTATCGAATCAGTTTCCTTCATCCTATAGGTCTCATATTTTTCAACTAACAATTGGAGCTTTGCCTTTTTAACTTGCAAATTTTCTTCATGGGTGACCTCTAACTTGTTCCAGATTTCCTTAGCAGTTTCACACGCACTAACTCTATTGAACTTTTTGATGGATAAACTGCAAAACAAAATGTTTACAGCTTGATTATTTAATAACTCTCTTTTCTTTTCCTTGGTACTCCATTCGTCTAGCTCCTTCGAGACAGTAGCACCGTCTACTATTTTAGTAGGTGTTGGACAGTCGTTTGTCACAACATCCCACATCTCTAAATCTTGGGCTTTTAGGTAGTACCTAATCTTAGTTTTCCAGTGGGAATAGTTTTCTCCCTTGAACAGTGGTGGTCAGTTGGTGGAGTTTCCTTCACATGAAAGATAAGTATTTCTTTCGTTTTTTCCTACCATACTCAATCAAAGATGGTTAGATACTTTGACAGTTAACCCGCTCTGATACCAATTGTCGGCCCAGATATGTCCAAGAGGGGGGGTGAATTGGACACTTAGCATATTTTAACCTTTCTTAATAATGTGCGGATAATTGAAAGCAGATTAAACAAAGTACAACAAATAAATACAATAAATGTAAAAGAGACAATGCAATCAGGATTTATAGTGGTTCGGCCTCGCCTACATCCACTACCTAACTTCCTCAGTTAGGATTTGTTCAAACTCCACTATGGTTCTTCTTACAGGTGAAGATCAAACCGGTATACTTTCTCAACTTACTGATGTGAGAACTACCGTTTATCAACTTACGGGTGTGAGAAGACCGTTTTTCAACTTACGGGTGTGTGAGAAGACCGTTTCTCAACTTACGAGTGTGAGAATACCGTTTCTCAACTTACGGGTGTGAGAAGACCGTTACAACTTTGAGCAACACTTGCTCTAGCCCAGTGACTTACCAGTCACTACAAACTAAATATAAGATGAGATATGATTCCCTTTACTCGGAATCAAAGTGATACTTATAAAGCTTTGGATTGAACCTTCTGTTACCACAGATTCAACAAAATATGTATGATGAAGTTTGGCTGAAAACAAGTTCAAAGAGCTTTTATATTCTTCAATGGATTTTGAAAATGATGAAGATGAAGATTAATCAATCCAGAAGACTTGATGTTTTTCTTTCAAAATGATCATAAGTTCAATCACAAATGATAGAAGACTAACTTTCAAAAGTTTTTTGCACAAGTGAAAAGTTAAGACGTTTTTTAATGAATATCAGTTTTCGTATTTTGTTTCGTGGTTTTTCTGCTCTAAGGCAGCACATATATATAGAAATAACAGAGGCGCAATGGACTTAGCGAATTTTGGCCCTCTAGGTTATTTCAAATACAACGTCTACATTCTTTCCCAAAATGGATTAATTCAACTCTGTGCATATTACGGCGATAGCACCTAAATCATCTGATCATTCACGAAAAAGAAATGTTCTGACAAAATATTAGAACGTTCAAAAAGTTCTGAAAAATTTGTTGTACGATCCTGAGAAGTTCTGAAAAGTTTTCGTACGGTTCTGAAAAAGTTAACTAAAATAGTGTAAGTGTCAGAACAGTAACATTGTTGAATTAGCGTCCTGACGCATAATATCAACTTTTGTCGTTTTGTTCCTTGAGGGCGCTCATGGAGCATAAGCGTCCTGCTGAACATTGAAGTGAGGGCGCTACTAAATCGTAAGCGTCCTGACTTACTTTGACGATTAAACGACTTAAATCATGAGGGCGTTACTCGACAGTTAGCATCCTGCTTTATTTTTAAAATACATAAACGCACGAGGGCGCTACTCACAAGTAAGCGTCCTGTTTTGTTTTAAAACAATATTAAGTGCGCTAAAGGACAGTAAGCGTCCTGAAAGTTATTAAGTTGATTCTTAAGATGAAGGCATTCTTATACAAGTAGCATCCTAATAGTTTATTCAACTTATAACTATCAGCGTCCTTAAAGATAGAAATCAATTAAAAACTAAGAGAACTTTCAGCGAGGTGAAACTAAGTCAGCGTCCTAACACTTTCAAAGGTTGACCAAAGGAAGGCCGCTACTTACAAGTAAGAGTCCTAATGAATCAATTCAATTCAACTTTGAGTGTCCTAATAGTTTATCAGCGTCCTGACTCATCAAGTCTAGAAGGGCACTGCTAAAACATTAGCGTCCTGAAAGACTCTATAAAAACGATTTTTGATTTTTCGTTTAAAGCTCGATAAAACACAATTTATAAATCAAATATGCAAATGATCAAAAATCAATTCGACTAAAACAGGTAATCGTGCATATTGCTAAATCAAATGGCAGAGAAGGTTCTACAACCTAAACATAATCTAATCATACACTAATATTTTCAAATGATCATGGTCTTCAAGTAGATTTTTAATACGTTCGCCATGCATCATTGATTCTTCAAAACCTTCAAGAAGATTAAATACACCATGTATGAAGTATTACCATAAAAAGAATGTGGTTTGTAATCATCAAAATATCTTTCGTATTTAGGATATATTCTCGTAAGGGACATGAGGATAATTGGTTCAACAAGATGCACCCATTTCCCAACCCTTATGGTCATGCTCAAATCCATTTCATAAATTATTAAAAACATGCATAATACAATAGTTAGTTATTCAAAACATTTTCCATACTACAATGCCACATATAGAACCAAATGTAAAGAAACACTCACCGTTGATTGGTTAGACTAGCCAATCCCAAGCCAACCAAATTAATCACTATAGTGCCACCAAATACACTTCTATGCACAACAACACTAAACCATGCACTTCAACCTTCAATTGGCACAATTGGGGACACTTGGATCACCAACAAACCCTGCACACAATATAGGTTCATTCATCCATAAAAAACAGTCCAATTACATGTCAATGTCATGAATTAAGCCCCAATTTACTAACCAACATTCGACTCTAACATGACTGTACCAATGAGCCAACCATTACAAGTCAATCAAGCCATAATACACCTAATTTGATCACATGCAACCCAAGAGAATGCCTAAGATTGATTTTATGATCCAACCTACATCAATACTATGCATTCCAACTCACATTGGGTCATTAAACATCAAATAAACCATAGCTAGTCATTAATACATCAATGTTCATCTAAGAAATCAAAACCTAGCTCATCCCCAATTTATGAGAGTCAAAACCCCCCCATTGCTGGACCAAAGAAATGAGCATGCGACCACCATGGCTAACCCTTGATCAAAACCAACACTAGGGTGTGATTTAGGACTACAATGTGCACTACATAAGTGACATGCAAGACCTAACTCCAACCCTAGACATGCAAACTAAAACATCGTCTAAAACCAAGAAATTACAGTAGCAACAACTACCAAAACAAACTATGTGTTGCTACTCTACCATGGAAGCAAGATCAAAGAGTTTAGAGGTGAGGATCCTTACCTTGGAAGCTCAAATCTCCAACCCTAGCTCAATCTCCTTCCAAAATCCCTCTTTCTCACTTCTCTCTAGCTAAGAAAACAAGAATTGACTTGCAAATGAGCAAGGAAGTCATGCCTTTGCTTTATAAGTGGGGTGGTGGCCCCACCAAAAACTTAAAAAAAAAAAAAAATACCCCAAACGTGAGGAGTGCCCTTCTCCCTCAGGGGAGCGCGCTTATCCCTTTACTAAGAAAAAATCAGCTCTCAGCCCGAGCAAGGAGCGTGTTTTTCCTCTTCAGGAGCGCACTTCTTTGATGTACTGACAAAATGTAATTCTCGGCTACGTAAGGAGCGCGCTTCTTCTATTTCAGAACATCTTATATTCACTTAACCACTACGCACTCTATACTCATCGAAATTTTGCGTATGATAGGTCGATTCCTATGTAAAAACACGCTTCAAACGCGTTTCTTACATCCACTAGTCTATTTGGGCACAAGATATGGACCTACGGAATCAAAACCACATACAAATACACATACATACGCGTCTCCGGGTACTCTACAGGTCAAGATGACATCATCCTAAAGTATGGGCGTTACAAACACTACGGAAAGGAAGTTCCAATTCATTAGTTGTTTTGACCCTATGTGCAGTTTGAGAGATACTCTTCGTGTCAGCAAAGTTGAATTGTTTCTAGATCATTTGTCAAAAAAAATTTAAGCTACCAAACTTTTATTAAAATCATTGTAGATCAACAAGAAAATTAATGATCTTGTGATCGACTTCAGCAATAGTTTAATCCATCCTAAATATATATAAGTTGCACACAAAAAAAAACCTCCTCAATGTGAGCGATTCTATGCATTGGAAATACTAAAATAAAAATTTGTAACTTGTAACTATGCAAACAACTAACAGTTGGGGTAAGAGGTTATAACCTGAAATCTTAGCAGTTTCACGACCTTTGTTGGATTGCATCAACATTTTGAGAGTTAGGGATTACTCCATGAGCTTCACTAGTACTGCTTCAAAATAATTTATAAAGTAATGGAGCTCAAAAATACTTGAATAACATTAAGGAAAAAACCAAAAATAAAAACAGAGTTCTAGAAAAGAAACAGAGAAAGGATATTGAGAACAAAAGCTAAGGCAATAAATTATGACCTGAATGAAAGAAAAGAAAATACCTGAAGAGCTCATAATCCTTATGTTCAGATCTTTCAATTTTAATTCCTATTCTTGGAAGAAATGAGACTAACATATAGTAAAAGACTTGTTAAGCTAAATCTAAGTAGAACTACAATGGCATCTAATTTGGTACCTTGGAGAAATTATACAGCAATAAGTTTCAGTTCCAAGGGAGATCAATACTTAGCTTATAACTGCAGAATCCAATTTCTCTTTTGGTTCATTGACCAAACATCCAGAAGATCAAAACTGAATTAAAGAGAAACATCAAATATTCACAATAGATTTCTAATCATCGAAGGGTTATTGAGATTAAGGGCTTGTGATACTATAATTCATTAGAGATTATTTTACTAGTGGAAGGGGTTCAAGAACACAGAATCTGATGATAAACTTATCAGATTACCACTCCCTATATATTTATCTATCAAATTAAAATCATTCCATTTTCAGCACATTTAATTTCTTATAAATTTCAGGATTTCAAGACCAAGATCTCTAAGGATAACCCATTTGTCAGAGAGCTAAAAGAAGTAATGGGTAGGCCTTATTTCATCAGGGTACTTCTGATTTCATTTGTTATGGCTCTATGTCTCTCCCAAGGTACAATTGAAAATGTAATAATACCTATATTGAGCAAATGGGGTTGAAACAAAAAAAATTGTGACGCATTCATCATGAGCTCAAATAGACATCTTAATTTCAGCCATGAGAAGTAAAACTGAGCCCTATAGCGTCTTTGTTAACAAACTAAAAATTCTAAAATCAAATACATTTGGAATCATCATTATTAAACCTCAATTCAATATTAAATTCCTAAACGCTTAAATCAAACATGAAATCTAGCAGCGATTAACATTAAAAAACACAAAATTAAAAGAATAGGATTCATAAGAAAAACGAGGAAGAGTATAAGTACTTACAATGCGATGAACAAAAATTCTAGCGAGAGCATTACCGGAGAAGATGGAACTAGAACAGTTGATGCATTTTTCGCCGTATATACCACCAGCAGAATGAGATTTGAGGGGCGATTGGGTTTTTGAACCAGCAAAGAGTTTAGAGAGAGAGGTTTGCGCGATTGGGTATCGAGAGAGAGAGAGAGGCGCGATTAGGTTTTGACAGAGAGAATTACGAGCTCGAGGGTTTTGGGTTTTGAAAGAGAGAGTTTCGAGCGAGAAAAAAATAAGCGCGATTGAGTTTTGGGTTTTGAGAAAGAGAGAGTTTTGAGCAAGAGAAAAGAGAGAAGCGAGATTCAAAGAGACAGGGGTTTGAGTTCGAGCGAGAGAGAAGATAGAGGCGCGAGAGAGTTTTGCATTTTGAGAGAGAGAGAGTTTCGAGCAAGAGAGAAGAGAGAAGAGAGGCGAGATTTAGAGAGACGGAGGGGTTTGAGTTCGAGCGAGAAAGAAGAGAGACGGAGGGGTTTGAGTTCGAGCGAGAAAGAAGAGAGAGGCGCGAGAGAGTTAGACAGAGTTTCGCGCAAGAGAGAAGAGAGAGGCGAGATTCAGAGAGAGACGGGGGGGTGAACAGAGAGGCACTATTCGGAGTAAGAGGAGTCTGAGTTCTGTTCAAGCGATTAAGAGCGAAACTTCAGCGCCATTCCACTAAAAAAAATCGCGGCTTATGCAACAAGCCGTGCTTTTACATACAATCTACAACATAGAACCTCAAGTCGTCGTATGTAATACCCTTTTAATTAAAATAATCAACTGCGTGTTGTAGAAACCGTTATTTTATACATATTTCACGACAGGTTGAATATGTCGTGATAAGTTATTTTTAACGACATATTCAAAATATAAGTCGTAAAATAAATTTTAAGATGTCTTTTAACGGCTTGTATAATAGACACGCCGTCCTAAATATGTTTTTACGGCTTAAAAAATTACATGTTAAAATTAAGTCGTTGAAAGTGATTTTTCTTGTACTGAATGAAAATGAAACACTTAAAAAGGAAAACGAAGACTTGAACTATATTGTGATCAAATTCATCAATGGTCAAAAATTATTTAACATGATGTTAGGATCACAAAGACGTGCATTCGTTAAAGTTAGCTTAGTTTACACACACGGGTCAAAGTAAAAGGAATATAACACTTTGTTGACCAAAAGACCGAAATGTCATAAGTGTCATAGGGAATGTCATAACATGCTTAGATATAATGTCCTAAATGAAAAGAACAAAAAATATGTATGGATTGAAAAGACTGTTCTTACTGATGCTAACATGCATGGACTCAAAGTAGCTTGTGTGCCAAAGTCAAAAATATTTTATGTCGTGTAGACGAGCAAAAATGAAGAACTACAGTATCTAAACAGCGGGTGCTCAAGGCACATGACTGAAGATAAATCTAAATTTTTGAGCCTTAAAAAGAAAAAATGAGGAAAGGCCACTTTCGGAGACGACAACAAAAGTGATATTGAAGGCATTGGAATCACTGATAACGATTTTTTATCCATATCTGATGTATTTTATGTCAAAGGGTTGAAGCATAATCTTTTGAGCATAAGTCAATTATGTGACAAGGATTATGACATTTCATTTGAAGCAAATAGGTGCATTGTTAAACAAATAGATAAAATTGTTGCATTCATGACATCTAAACATAAAACTGTTTATTGTACAAATCTTAATGACATGGAGAAACAAAACGCAACATGTTTAAATACGATTTCATGTGATGATGCATGGCTCTGGCATAGGAGACTTGCTCATGTTAGTATGGATAACATATCTAGAATTGTTAAACATGATCTTGCCAAGGGTATTCCAAAGAGAATTTACTCAAGGACAAGGTGTGTGAACCATGTCAACTAGGCAAACATACCCGATCATTATTTTAGAGCAAGAGGCATCAATCTACCTCTAGAGCTCTCGAACTGATTCACATGGATCTATTCGAACCAACCAAAATCCAAAGCCTAGGCGGTAAATCTTATGTATTTGTAATTGTTAATGACTTTATTAGAGTTACTTGGGTATTTCTATTAGCTCATAAATCTAATGCATGTGAATTGTTTATAAACTTCTGTAAAAGAGTTGAAAATGAAAAGGGTCATAAAATCAACATAATTAGAAGTGATAAAGGAGGCGAATTTGTTAATAAAAATCTTGAAGAATTTTGCAATAATCAAGGTTACACTCACCATCTCTCGGCCCCTATAACACCACAAGAAAATGGTGTAGTTGAGGGGGAAAATAAGACTTTGCAAGAAATGTGTAGAACAATACTTAATGTGTATAACACTGCAGACCATTTTTGGGAAGAAGCTATTAACACAGCCTGCTATGTAATAAACAAAATCTTAATTAGGAAAGACTTGAATAAAACTTCATATGAACTATGAAAAGGTAGAGCTCCCAACATCAGTTACTTTCGAGTATTTGGATGTAAGTGTTTTATCCTTAATGATAAAGACAACTTAGAAAAGTTCGAACCTAAATCTAATATAGGAATGTTTTTAAGATACTCTTCTCAAAGTAGAGCTTATAGAGTTTACAATAAATCTACTTAAACTGTAAAAGAATCAATTCATGTAAACTTTGATGAAAGTGAAAGTAAGAAAATTCTTGCGGATGAAATTAAACAATTAAACTTTGATGATGATGATCCCAAGATAACTAAGATCATAGATTTTGAGACTGAAAAGCCTTTAGAAACATCTTAAAACTCTAGATTGCTTCAAGGTCTATCCAAAGATTAAATATTAGGAGATCCACAAAAGGGTGTATCCACTAGAGCTTCAATTCAAAGATATCAAGAGCTTGTTGCTTTTGTATCGCTATTTGAACCAATCAAAGTGGAAGATGCACTAAAAGGTAAAAACTAGATTCTTGTTATGCAAGAAGAGCTAGGATACTTTATAAGAAACAAAGTATGGGAATTAGTTTCTAGACCATTTCATCAATTAGTTACAGGAACCAAATGGATCTTTAGAAACAAAAAGAATGAACACAGTACCACTGTCTGAAATAAGGCTAGATAGGTTGCACAAGAGTACAACCAAGAAGAAGGCATAGACTTCGAAGAAGCGTTTGCCCCAGTAGCAAGATTAGAGGCAATAAGGATGCTACTTGCCTATGCTTGTTACAAGGATTTTCCCTTATACCAAATGGATGTAAATAGTGCATTTCTAAATGGATACACCAATGAATAGGTATATGTGAAACAACCTTCAGGGTTTAAAGATGCTCAAGACTCGGATTATGTGTTCAAACTCCACAAAGCCTTATATGGATTAAGACAAGCTCCAAGAGCTTGGTTTGATAGACTGAGTTTGTTTCTTTTAGATCATAAATTTCAAAAAGGAAAACTTGATCTAACTTTGTTTATCAAACACCATAATGACAATTATTTTTATTGTTCAAATATATGTGGACAATATCATTTTTGGTGCATCAAACAAAGAGTTGTGTGATGAGTTTTCAAAACTAATGCAAAAAGAATTTGAAATGAGTATGATGGGAGAACTTACATATTTTCTCGCCTTGCAAATTAAGCAAATGTTGAAAAGCACCTTCAAAAGCCAAACAAAGTATGCTAAGGAAAAGGTTAAAAAGTTTCAAATGAATAATTTGAAATCAATATATACTCCCTGTAACTCAGCAATTAAATTAGATAAGGATGAAAAAGGGAAACCGATTGATTCTAAACTTTATAGAAATATGATTGGAAGTCTATTGTACCTAACAACAAGTAGACCTGACATTATGTTCAGTGACTGTCTTTGTGCAATATTTCAATCAGAACCCAAAGAATCTCACTTAAAATGTGTCAAACGAATATTCAAATACATAAATGGCATAACAAACTTAAGAATTTGGTATTCTAAAGGTACTACATTTGAACTGAAAAGTTATGTAGACTCTAACTATGCCGACAGTCTAACTGATCGGAAATGTACCTTTGAATATTGTCACTTTCTTAGAAATTCTTTAATTTCTTGGTTTTGTAAGAAGCAACACTCAGTGGCACTATCCATAGCTGAAGCCGAATATGTTGCACTTGGAAGTTGTTGTTCTCAGGTCTTGTACATGAAACAACAACTTCAAAATTATCAAATATTTGTTGAATGTGTTAAAATTTTGTGTAACAATACAAGTGCTATTAACATATCCAAAAATCCTGTATTGCACTCCCGAACTAAACATATTGAAATAAGACATCACTTTTTACGAGATCATGTGCAAAATGGAGAATATACACTGTATCACATTGGCACAAAAGAACAATTGGCTGATATATTCACTAAAATCTTACTTAAAGACCAGTTTGTTCACATTCAAAGAGAGCTTGGCATGTTCTTTGAGACTGATCTATGATGTTTTGATGCTTACCTTTATCAAGGAGGAGAAGTAATTCATAATGTTTTATTTTTTTGATATTTTCAAAAGGGGGAGAAGTAACATGTTTTGAAGCATCATAACTACTCATAAACTAAGGGGGAGACTAATTGTCTCAGTATATTCCTTGGTGGTAAACTCATATCATATGAAACAAGGAGCACTAGTATTAGTAATACATAACATTATCACTGCATTGCATGCATTATCTTAGCTTGTCTCAAAGCCTATAATAATGTGTTTGAAATCATCAAAAAGGGGAGATTGTTGAACCAATTATCCTCATGTCCCTTTCAAGAGTATGTTCCTTATGTGAACGATATTTTGATGAATACAAACCACATTCTGTTTATAACAATATTGTATGCATAACACATCTACTCTTACATGAAGATTTCAAAAATTCAATGATGCATGGTGAAAGTGCTATCAAAATCTATTTGAAAGTCATGATCGTTTGAAGATATATTTTATAAGATTAGAGTGTGTTTAGGTTGTAGAACATCTATTATCATATGATTCAACAATATGTATGGTTGCAAGATTTAGTCGAGTTGATTTTCTATCATTTACATTGAGCTTTCTATGTTTGATTTGATCCGAAAGTACCAAGACTTTAATCGTGTTTATCAAGTTTAAAATGGAAAATGAAAATTGTTTTAAAGTGTCTATCAAGACGCTAATATGTCTTTCAGGATGCTAATGTCTCAGCAACGCTCTTCTAGACTTTGTAAGTTAGGACGCTGATAAAACATTAGGACACTAATAAAGTTCAAGGTTGAAACGTTAATATCCATCAGTAGAGCCTTCATTGAGTCAACCAATGAACTTGTCAGGACGTTGATTCAATATCAGCTCGCTGACTGATTTTCGAGCTTTTAATCATTTAAATCTTTAAAGACGCTGACAGTTATAAGTTGGAAAACTTTCAAGACGCTACTTTATTAGGAGCGCCCTCACTTAAGGACCAATTTAGTAACTCTCAGGACGTTGATCGTTCCTCAGCGTACTTATCGTTTTACGAATTCAAACACGTTAAAATCATCAAGACACTCATAACCTTAGCAGCGCCCTCATGCTTTACTTGTTTTAAACGTGTCAGGACGTTAACGTTTGCTTAGCGCCCTCACAGCTTTTGTCGTCTTTAATCGTTAAGTAATTCATGACACTTACATTCTTTGTAGCGCCCTCACTTCTCAGTTTAGCAGGACGCTTATGATCCATAAGCGCCCTCAAGGAACAAAACGACAAAGTTGAGATTTTGCATCAAGATATTGATTGACCAATCAGGACACTAATCCAACACTGTCACAAAGCTGACACCTGCACCTTTTCATAGACATTTTCAAACTTGAGAAAAACTTTTCAGAACTTTTTGAATATTTTTAGAACATTCAAAAACTTTATCAGAACATTATATTCTCATGAATGATTAGAAGATTCAGGTGTTGTTGTCGTAGTTGCACACACTGAATCAAATCCTTTTTGGGAAAGAATGTGTTCGTTGTTTTTTAAATAACTTTGTGTACCAAAATCTTCAAGTTCATTGCGCTACTGTTGTTTCTATATATATGCTGCCTTGGGGCAGATCAAAAACATCGATTTATCTATCAAATACAAAAATTGAAAACCATTCAAAACGTCTAACAAGTTTCACTTGTGAAAAAACCTTTGGAAGTTAGTCTTCTATTCATTGCTTTAAACTCTCAATTTTTTTTGAAATACATTAAGTCTTCTGGATTAGTTGAACTTCATCTATATCTTTTCCAAAATTCATTGAAGAAGATGAAATCTTTTTGAACCAATTTTCAACTGAACTTCATCATACATATTTTGCTGAATCTTTGGTAACAGAAGGTTCAATCCAAAGCTTTGTAAGTATTATTTTGATTCTAAGTAAAGGGAATCATATCTCATCTTGTACCTTGATTTTTGTGACTGGATAGTCACTGGTTTTGAGCAAGTGTTGCTCAAGTTGTAACGGTCATTCTGTCACACCTAGGTTGCATACAGTGCCCCCTACCCAGGGTGATGAGTACCCCCGCAGGGCATACTCCAGCCATAGCACCACATAATATTGTCTCATCTCGTCACACACCCACAGTGGTATGGGACGCACCCCCGGGATCATTTGTCCACACTATTCATCATGAATAGTACAGGGCCTCCCCCGGATTCGAACCTCAAACCTCATATAGGTTGATTTCGCAATTCGAGTAGCCACTGAACCAATTTTGAGAATCCAAATTAACAAACATACATACATCAACAATAATTCATACAAGATTAACATTAATGAATTATGCATCATTATTAGAAATAATACATGCAAGATTATTAAGTATAGCACATGTAAAATTATCATAGATGATATATTCAAGTGAACATAAAATAATCATCATACACACATTCACATGAACACTTTAGAAGTGATAGAATATATAAAGTTCAATATACATACTTCTATTCAAATTGAGCAAATATCATAATATTAATTAAGTATGAATGCTCAATAACATAGTTCAATATTAAATGGATTAATACACATAAAAATTTGAGACACATGATCCATTTAATATAGATGAAAATTCTCCATGTGAACATATGATAATCAATTCTAGCAAGCTCACAAGATACACATGTACACATTACATATCTTGATCAATTATCAAAATGTACATCATTCATAACATGATCAAATCAATTAATTTGAAGCACAAGCAATGAAATTTTATAATCATTTTAATTAAGCCTAATATATTTTCAAAATCATACAAATATTATAATTAGGCATAATATGACATGAAAAGTTTATCTAACTCATTCATCACTCAAGCATGTATATAGTACTCATCAATAACATAATGTATGCAATAAAAATGATATGACAAGTATCATGCTTAGATGGATATTAGATGCTTCAACATAGACATATGTCTTAATACACAATTAATTTATGCTTAAGAGGATATGTTCAGGCCATTTGAAAAATAACACAATAAAAATATTTGAATTTAGATAGAAGTGTTACCCACAAGCGAAGACTGATCATGTAGCACTTCAAGGGACCTCAAAACTTGCATTTTGATCATCAGCTGTGTTGTTTGAGTCCTTAATGCATCCAAGTAGTTTTCCAATCCACATTTTTCATCTTTGAATCTTTGGAAACCTTCGAATGCGTATTTGAATATTTGGATCTTTGTTTTCATTAGTTGAGGTGTAAATGAGTGAACCACTGGTTATGACACTTAATGATTGATCATCCTCAACTTGTTCTTCTTCATCGTAGTTCATGCTTACCAACGATGATGCGTCACTTTCATTCATTCTATCTCTGTCATCATCACTTGGTAAGTTGGCAAACATTTCTCTTCTTTCGGATGAAGCTTCACTTTCTTCTGAGAAGGTCTTCAGTCCGCTTAACACATAAAGAATTCTCTCAAAGCTATTGTTAAACGGATCACCGAACATCTCAATAAATTCAACTTTGAGAAAACTCTCTAAGAAATGCTTAACCAATATCTGATGGGGATTGGTTATTTCATAACTTTGCAAATCACTTGCTAATTCCATCAACTTATCAAGTTCCTCATCAACTGTTTCCTCATGTAAGAACTTAAAATTTTCAAGCGATCTTTTAAGTGTTATCTCAATAAACCCCATGATATGAAGGTTTTGATGATTCCAAATATCTCCAGTTGGTCTATCTAATGATCTTTTCCAAGTGTTTCAGATTTATCAAGAATTAAGATCAAGGAACTGAGATCACAAGCCAATTGAATAGAAAAATAAAGTTCCAAGTCTGTCAGTACTTAGATTATAAGGTCTATCAATCAACTTACTCTCAGCAAGATTTTTATCATTTGCATGTTTGATTTAATCCGGTTACTTTATGTTTTATCGTGCTTTAATCGAGAAATCAAAAACCGCTTTTATAAAGTCTTTCAGGACGCTAATGTTTTAGCAACGCCCTCCTGGACTTGATGAGTCAGAACGCTGATAAAATGTTAAGACGCTTAAGGTTGAATTGATCTGATTAATAAGGACACTTACTTGTTAGTAGTGACATTTCTCTTATCAACCTTTGAGAATGTCAGGACACTGATTTAGCTTCAGCTTGCTGAAAGATTTTCTTTTATCTTTAAGTGATTTCTATTTTTAAGGACGTTGATAAGTTATAAGTTGAATGAATTATCAGGACGCTACTTGTGTAGGAGCGTCCTCATCTTTAGAATCAACTTAAGTAACTTTCAGGAAGCTCATCGTCCGTCAACGCGCTTAAACATTGTTTTAAAACTGCTTTTAATAGTTCAGGATACTTACTCTTGAGTAGCGCCCTCATATGTTTTACGTTTTAAAACCAAGCAGGACACTTACTGCGAAGTAGCGCCCTCATGCTTTAAGTCGTTTAATTGTCAAAGCAAGTCAGGACGCTTACTACTTAGTAGCGCCCTCACTTCATTGTTCAATAGGACGTTGATATTCTATGAGCGCTCTCAAAGGAACAAAACGACAGAAATGATATTTTTACTGTTCTGACATGTACGTATTTTTCGCCACCTTTTCTGAACAACTTTTCGTACAAAATCAATTTTCTGTATTTGTAAGAGATATTCTCTGATTCATGAACCACGTCTTCTACAACTTTCCTTATTCGTGTATTTGGAGAAAAATAGAATATTCATGAATTGTGCAGTTGCCACTATTGTGATATATTCTAGCTATTGTGAGTAAACGTTCATATTTGAAATTCAAATTCAAATGAACAACAGTTTCATCTCTACAAGTCTATAAATACAGACACTTAACAATTTGTTAAGCACCGAAAATTCTCTGAGCTAAAACACTTTTTGAAAGTTAGTTGAATTTTCATCTGGTCAAGAAAACGTTTAAGTCGATCTGTTTTCACAATAGTTTTCTTTGAGACTTTACGTACTAAAAGGTTTTCATACTGAGCTAACATTTTATCTTTATCTGAAAATCTATTTGAATCTTTGAATTGTGTTCACTCAAATCGTTAAACACTATTTTAACTTGTATCATTCTTGTTGAAAAAGTAATTTGAGAGATAGTTCATAGGATACAGTTGTATTCAATTTCATATTTTGTATACTGTATCAAAGTTGTAACAGTAGTTAGATAAACTACTGAGTTGATATTTTATATTCAACAAAGTCAGGTCTTCTCACCCGTAAGTTGAGAAACGGTAGTTCTCTCACCTGTAAGTTGAGATAGGTTGGTCTCACGCCTGTAAGCCGAGCAGTGTAACGGTTGTTCTCACACTCACAAGTTAAGAAAATGTGTAACGGTTTGATTCTCACCCTTAAGAGAATCCCTTAGTGACAAGGTTAAAATTCTAACTGAGGAGGTTAAGTAGTGGATGTAGGCAAGTAGCCGAACCACTATAAATTGACTGTGCATATTTGTTTATTTTCTGCATTGTATCTTTGCCATTTTTATTATTTTCTAAATCGTCTAAGTGTTCAACTCACCCCCCCGTCTTCGACATATCTGGGCCAATAATTGGTATCATAGCAGTGTTGTTTTTCAAAGAAACTTCACAATTTCTTTGATATCAATGGCAATGACCAGAGGGAACGTCATAGAAGTATGTCAACCTTTAGACATACCACCTCTGTTCAATAAAGACTGGTTGATAAGGATGAAATCCTTTCTATGATCAAAACATATTAGTCTATGGGAAATGGGTGTAAATGGCTACACCATGCCCAACAAGCCTATTGAGCTATGAACAGGTAAGGAAAGACTAAATGACAAACTTAACGCTCAAGCGGTCTATGCCTTGTATTGTTCTCTACCCGAGGAAGGAGTATAAAGGGTAGTTCATCTTGTGAGTGCCAAGGAAATTTGGAAAACTCTCAAATCCCTTCACTATGATAAGATTAACATTCGAGATGAAAAGCTCAAAGAGTCTGATAGACTATTCAATGCCTTCGAGATATCGGAGAATGAATCTCTCAATACGACATGCAACAGATATCAATCCATTCTTGACGAAATGCAAGAACTGAATCAGGATATACATGCAGAAATATCCCTGGTTTATTTCTATGATAAGCTTCCAAAGAAATGGAATGATAAG
Organism: Paratinospora sagittata; assembly: GCA_035771175.1. NCBI lineage: Eukaryota > Viridiplantae > Streptophyta > Magnoliopsida > Ranunculales > Menispermaceae > Paratinospora > Paratinospora sagittata. The sequence goes on along the minus strand of CM069592.1, from coordinate 23,716,172 downwards.
CTGATTACGTTAGCTGAATCTGTTGAACCATAGAAAATGAATTTAAAAGAGTTCTGTGATCTCCTGCAAACCATGGAAAGAAGGGATGAAACTAGAGACCCAGCTAGAACATTAGAGGAGTCACTTGTCCACTTTAGGGTTTCAAACAATGAGTTAGTTCATGATAACCTTCAACGTTTTATACATATAGTAAATGAACTTGAATACTGTCACGACGCCCCTGACGTAGGCTGACGTCATGACTGGCACAACATACTATACACTGTACATACCCATATACAATATATAATACACTGTCAGCCTTCACGTACTCTCACAATCCATCCCAAAATTTATAATTTTTTTTTTCTATACCACAAATCAAATCCAATATAGTTCATTTATTCACACATTACATTTTCATTTCATCATCCAATATATTAAGCTATCTATGCCCACACGTCCCATCTAGATGATAATACATATCTATTTACTGTTCACTGTACACTATTCAATATTTACTGTGCACTATTCACTATTCACTATTCACGTCACTGTTCATAGTACTATTCATCACTCTTCATCCGAAACATGTAAATTGTATTAAAATTGTCAAACGGTCTCCAAAACTCCTAAAATGGAATCTAACCACATATTCAGGGTCCTGACAGTCTAAGAAGTGTTTTTCTACCTTTCTAGCGGATTTTCATTCACATTGGGTCAAATCCCCCAATTTGTTAAAACACCGTAAAACGACTCCCATAGCTAAAATTAGTCCGCTAGAATCGTTTCATCTAACTTAGATAGTAATTTCACGAAGAAATAGAGTGGAAATCACTTACCGCAGGTCCGAATTTCGCGCGAATCCCGCGTTTCCCATTTTTCTTTTCTCCTTCTTCTCTCTGCCTCTTTCTACAACTGCGTTAGTTGTTTTTTTTCTTTTTTTTTCTTTTTGTTTTTTTTTATTTTATCTTCTTCTGCGTACTGTTCACGGTACTGTTCGGTGAACAATACCCGCAAATGAACAGTAAATATTTTTGTTCCTCTTCTTCTTCTATACACTCAATCCATATAATTCAACTCCAATTTTTAACTTGTAAGCACTCATATAAGATGATCTCATATGTATCATCTTCATTTAATACATTTCTTTACTAATCACACACACGTATATTTAGCTCCTACGTATAAAATACGTGTATTCTACATCTCGATATACGTGTACGTCAACGTATGCATTTAATTACATTTACGGGGTGTTACAAATACTCTGGAAAAAGCACCACTCACTCTATTTTAGTACAATATTTTTTTAACAGTTTTCCTGAGAACTGGAAATATAAAGTAGATTTTATAAACGAATTTTCAAATCCATTTGAAATCAGTTTTAACAAATTTGATTATATTTTAAGTGGATTAGAAACTTCATCTGAGAGAGAAGACATTCTTGCAAATGCACCAAGCAGGAGCAGAAGTGAAGTTGCTGATGAAATATATACAATGAGTCAACAATCCTCAGCAAGCACATCCAGAACGCTCAATGAAAGATCTCCTGATAGAATGTCGATAAAGAAGTCTGCATGGAGAACAAAGATAATGAATTATCTCAGCTGCTTCAAAATGAGACAGAGTACTCAAGTCGAGGACTTTGCAGTACCTTGAGATAAAAGTCAAAAATATGCAAAAGGTATAAAAGTCACTCTCTTTTCTTCTACTACTGGAACATACTCATCAGTGACTACTTGAAATTAATGTCTATGTTTAATTATGTGTTGATCGGAATGTTTAAATTCTTTTTGCTTGTGATTAAATTATTGATTGTTGGTTGATGAAATATAATTTGCCATATCAGTTATTCAACCATACGATATTTGAGCTTGTATTAGTCAAATATGCTAAATATTGGAGCCTAAGTATCAATAAGGATGCTAACAGTGTTTAAGGACGCTAATGTGCCCGATGCCATTAGTTGTTCCAAAATCACTCATCACAAGAAGGACGCTAATGTGCATAATAGCTCTAGTCGAGTAAGAACAATAGTTTGAAGTAGGATGCTAATCGCTCAATATTACTCATTAAATCAAACCGCCTTTTTTAAGAATAGGAAGCGACACGTGCTGATATATGTCAGAAGCGAGCTTATCGCTTTATCTCTATAAAGCCAAACTTGTTGTATCCTAGAAGTCACTTTTCACATTTTATGCCCTGGGACGCTTCGAAGAACTTTTCCAGGAATCGTTTTCAAAGTTACCATTGAATCTTCATCTTTAACCTTGGTAAATCCTGCTCTCTGTTCTTTTCTGAATCCTCTATTCTCTTGTGCTTCAGTCTTTGTCTTGTTATCTAAGTTCTTCACAATCTCCTCTTTTGATTTTTTTTTTCAATGGCACCCAAACCCGAAAAGCTTTGCCCATTTTTTGTTAGAAAGCGAGTTGTGTCACCATCATCACCTCCAAATAGGAGTGTGAGACCAAGAACTGAACCAACTCAAGTTGCACCGGCTGAGGAACCCACACCAATAATACCCACACCTCCTACTAAAACCACGTCTCACCCACCTTCTTCTTCTCAGATGAGAAGAAAATGAGGCAAAGCCGATAAGCTCATGAACCGAGCTGTAATTGATGGAAGTTATGTCAATTTTGACTTCTTCATTAACTCCCATCTGGACATTTTCTCTCTTTTTAAATTCTAAGGCTAGATTGATTTTCTCATTCTAAACTCAAAATGGTATCCCAGTCTCGTCAGCCAATTCTATTTGAATCTGGTTGATAAACCCGGCTCTGAACTCTCAAAACAATCTGTGGTGAAGGGAAAATCTGTTGAGATTTCTCCTAGATTCTTTTCTAAGACATTCCATTTGCCAAATGATGAAAGCGCCCACATACTTTCATTCACCAAGAATAAAGTTCAGTATCCAGGCTATAACAGCCTTTCTGCTCTCAATCTTGTCTCAAGGAAAAATGACCATTCTTATGTCGACAAAAAACTCACAAATCAATCCTTTGAACTTATTCCCAGAATAATCCACAACATCATTACCCACATCATTCAACCTAAAACCGGCAGCAGGGGTAATGTAAATGAATTAGACTTATTCTTAATCTGGTGCATTCTGGAAAAGAAGAAAGTAAATCTCGCCCACATTCTCATACATGTAATGAATACGGTGGTTAGTAGAGGAGGAGGTCTGCCTCTGGGTATGTATCTCACCACTCTGTTCGAGAAATGTGGTATCGATTTCAGTGGAGAAAGCTTTAAGGAACCTAGCAGATACAACTGCATTGGTCAAACCACTGTGAAATTGATGAGATATACTTATGTTCCTACATTGGACAAATGGCTTCCAATGTCAGAAGTTCCACTTGAAGGTGAACCCGGTAGAAAAGATGAAGTAAGAGAAGAAGATGTATCAGTAATAGAGAAAGAAGCTGCCCAAGCTTCAAATGCTCCAGTCGAAGAGATTGTGCTAGAAGAAGCTGTCCCCACAGTTAATATTGAGCATGTTTCAATTGATGATGTAGAAATTGAACATGTAGAGCAAGATGTCTATGCTGAAGAAGATCTAATGGAAGAGGTGACCCAGATTGCTCAGGCCATAGTTGAAGAACATTTGCATGAGTCAGAAAATGTTGATGCAATCTTGGAAGACATCACCAGAGAACGAGTCAGTGAGGACTCAGATAAAACCATCTCCAGACCACCATCTCCATTTGATATCCCTGTACCAATGGAATCTCAAGACTCACAGAAAAATGAGTTTGATGGTATACAAAGTAAGGATTCAGAGGGCTATGATCTGGCTATCGTACCCTTTCAGGGAGATGACATGAATGAAGAGGTTGATGAAGAGGATCATGTTGAAGATTTTCATGAGACCAATGCTAAATTTCAAGCAGAAGATGAAGTGGAAAATATTTATGAGGAAAACTCATCCAATCATGAGCAGCCTTCTTATCCATCCACAAGCAGGCCAAAAGATGAATTCTTCAGATAGGAAGACTTTCTCAGACAAGTAAGAGAAGGTCAGATTTTTGTCATGTCTCAACTAATGACTCATTTGGAACAGAACCAAGTTCAGTTGAAAAATGAGACATTGTTAGAAGTCCGAGAATCTCTGAAATCTCAGGAGAAAGTTGAGATTAATGAGATCAAAGAACTTAACTCTTACATAATCAAGGTAACTGAATTGCTCGAGAAGATGTCTCAACAAATAGACAACCAATTAAAAGTCATGCAGTCTTTGCCTTCATCGAGCTCCACTCCATCATCATCACTTGATGATTTTATTAAGACAATTCAGGAGGACGTGCGATAGATGAAGAAATTCATAAATGCCTTTGTTGTTGTTGTTCCGCCAAGATTGGCAGCTCCTTAACAACCTCCAGCCAAACCTCAAAATCCACAGAATCGCACAATGCTAGCTACGCTAAGTCACGTTGCCAGTGTTGTAACTGAAGAAGTTTTAAAAAATATTCTTGAAGAAATTCAAAGCTTGAAAGGTAAAATGGTTGAACCCTCTAAAGATAAGTCCATTTCTAAAACTCTGCAATCAATGTTGGATGTTATCTTGGATCAAGTAACCAGCAAAATAGTGCTTGATCTGATGCTGCAGGCCATCTCCAGTCTGAAGGAGAATTTAGATACTGTAAGGCCAGCACCAACAGAGAATGATAAACTAACCAAGATTCTCGACTTGATTACTCGTGCTTTTGAAAAGCTAAAAAACTTGGATAACAAGATGCCTTTCCTTGCCACAACCATTATGGATTTGTCTTATACTGTCATTAAAGCTGCAGATCGAGTGGAAGGAGTCGTAGGCTTCTTTGAAGACCTCTTCAAGGAAATGAACAGTAGGATGCATTCTATTGTTTGGTATATTACCTCTAGCATGAAACGCTTTACAATGCTCTTTCATCTGTTGAAGAAGAAAGATGTCAAAATTCCACCTGCACCACAGGCTCCAGCCTTCACACGTCCTCAATGACCCTACGAGTCTGACAATCTTCTTGGAATATTATAGTGTGAAGATGAAGATGAAGATAAATCGGATGAAGAGCCATTGCATAGAATCAGTCGAAGAGTGTCTCCACCACCAGATCCATCATCAGAAACTTTCCCAGATCCTAAACGCAAGCGACCAATCAGGCCAGAATTTGAAGGTCACACACTTTCTCCTGAGTTTGCTCAAGGTTTTGTGGAACGAAAAGCAAAAGGTTTCAAACCTGGTCCACCTCTTGATCCATTTAAATTTGGTGTTTCCAAGAATGCTCATGAAAAATTCATTGAAGAATCTAGGAAGGGCATTGTAATTGATGAATCTGTTAGTAGTTTGAGACAGAGCACACGTGGTTCTTCAAGACCACAAGCACCAAGGAAACCCAAGAATTCTGCACCTAGTTCCAGTGAATCCAAGAAGGATGAGGAGGCCGAAAGAAAAAGGAAAGGGAAAGGTCCCAATACGAGCTAAGCCCACCCATTTTTTATGTTTTCAAAAGGAGAAGAAGAGATTGTAGATATTAAGGCTAAATTAGCTCAATAGGGAAGCTACATGTAAGGGGAGTTCTATCCAAGTTACTGTATTTTCTATACACGTTAATGTATTCATTCTTGTTTATAATTTACATTGTGTGTTTTCTGCAATGTCTGCATCTTACCATGTAAATTGTATGATTAAAATCAAATAGAACTAACATGACTGCAGATATCGTTTTAAATTTGGTATATGTTTGATTACATGAATAGCTATTTGCATGATCTCTGAGTATTTGAAATCATCAAAAAGGGGGAGATTGTTATCTCAATGAACCCCATGATATGAAGGTTTTGATGATTCCAAATATCTCCAGTTGGTCTATCTAATGATCTTGTCAAGTGTTTCAGATTTATCAAGAATCAAGATCAAGGAACTGAGATCACAAGCCTATTGAACAGAAAAATGAAGTTCCAAGTCTGTTAGTACTTAGATTGTAAGGTCTATCAATCAACTTACTCTCAGCAAGATTTTTATCATTTGCAGATTTGATTTAATCCGGTTATTTTATGTTTTATCGTGTTTTAATCGAGAAATCAAAAACCGGGTGAAAAATGGTTATACTCTTTAAGACAAGCCAACCGAGCTTTGAACAACTCAAGAAAGAGAAGAGTATCGTCTAAATTCCAAGGCGGTGTATGTTGTATTTTATAGTTTCTCGGATAACGAGTTAGAACAAGTCAACGAATGTGAGACTGCAATAGGAGCATGAAAATTACTTCATTTGGTTCATTGTGAGCCACTTGATAACAAAGAATCAAGGCTTAGGGATGCTGATAGAAGATTTGAAGATTTCAATATTTCTGAAAATGAACCAATTGAAGAAGCGTGTTCCAGATTCCGATCAATTCTTGAAGACTTAAACGATCTGGATCAAGAGATACCATCTAGGATTAGCCTCGTCGGCTTTGCTGACAAACTTCCAAGTTATTAGGCTGAAAAACTTATAAGCATAGCATAAGTGTTTAATCCATCAGAGTTCACCTTGGAAAAGTTTTGCAACTTGTTGATATCTATAGAAGCCAAGGATGATACAACAGTAAGAACTTACGTGCTTAATGTTGGCCCAGATATGTCCAAGAGGGGGGTGAATTGGACACTTAGACGATTTAGAAAATAATAACAATGACAAAGATACAGTGCAGAAAATAAACAAATATGCACAGTCAATTTATAGTGGTTCGGCTACTTGCCTACATCCATTACCTAACCTCCTCAGTTAGAATTTTAACCTTGTCACTAAGGGATTCTCTTACGGGTGAGAATTAAATCGTTACACCTTTTCTTAACTTGCGGGTGTGAGAACAACCGTTACACTGCTCAGCTTACAGGCGTGAGACCAACCTATCTCAACTTACGGGTATGAGAACTATCGTTTCTCAACTTACGGGTGTGAGAAGACCTGACTTTGTTGAATATAAAATATCAACTCAGTAGTTTATCTAACTACTGTTACAACCTTGATATAGTATGCAGAATATGAAATTGAAAACAACTGTATCCTATGAACTATCTCTCAAATTACTCTTTCAGCAAAAATGATATAAGTTAAAACAATGCTAAATGATTTGAGTGAAAACAGTTCAAAGATTCAAATAAATTTTCAGATAAAGATAGAATGTTAACTCAGTATGAAAACCTTTTAGTACGTAAAGTCTCAAAGAAAACTACTGTGAAAACATATCGACTTAAACGTTTTCTTGACCAGATGAGAATTCGACTAACTTTCAAAAAGTGTTTTAGCTCAGAGAATTTTCGGTGCTTAACAAATTGTTAAGTGTCTGTATTTATAGACTTGTAGAGATGAAGTTGTTGTTCATTTGAATTTGAATTTGAATTTCAAATATGAACGTTTACTTTTCCCAAAGATCAACATCTTGTGATCTCATAAATGTTTTCATGAGAATCTTCCACTCATGAATTTTTTTCTTTTCTAAACAATGGTGGTTTGTCAGTGTATCTGTTGTTGTTCGTATGATAACTAGTTGAGCACTATCCTGCCATCTTACTCAAAGAAATTATTAGATAACTTTGATGCAAAAACCCGCTCTGATACCTTGCACATGAAACTATAAAATCATGCAAAGTTGACAAGATGAATGCTTGTTGAACACTGATCAATATGTGTATGATAAACAATTATAACTAAATGATAGCATAATTATCAAACTAATATGACTGCATGCATGATTAATCATATAATAACGTATATCCATGAGAATGATAAACTATATGAATGATTTTTGAAAAAATGCAAATCATGTATAATTGAAACAAGTAAAAATTACTCTACAACACTAATATTCTAATAAAGTAATACAACTATGAAACTCTTGAATCTTCGTAAAGTGTTGTTCCTTCCACATGCTTTGACATTACAGTTGAATCCATTAGATATATCTAGTTAGCACTGAAACAACTAAGTTAAAGAGATTAGATAATACATGTAAGTTGTTTGCAATCATTAAGATAAAACTGGGTGAGAGTAGTTACATCAACATCATATACATTTAATTGTAACTTATAAATAAATAAGTCAGGAAAACAATATAATTATGATCAAGTACTAAGTAAATTCAACCAAATGTTATCTAGTGTATGAGGAAGGCCTAATAAATAATCTTCACACTGTAGTCCACCTTAAGTGCTTATGTATATCATAGAATTTTCTTTTTGTGCAAATATTAATCAATTGTATCCATGCACATCTAAACATGAGTGTTTTATTTTTCTTTTTGGTGTTGTTTGAAAATAGATTTGGCTTTATGCATTCATTCGTTTATCTTCAACTTACTTTTCAAACAATGTTGAATGTTTCTATAAATTCATATGAATCCACTTTATCTCATTTATCTCATAATGTCTTTAATGTATTGAATTTAGATGGGCCTAGGACCCTTTGATTTGTCGCTATTAATACTTTAGGAATGCCATTGATCCGGTCTCATTTGATGGAGAGGTAGTTAATGTAAATTAAAATATATACTTTTGTTTTATAATTGTTATCTTTATAGATGTCGACAACATTTTCTTTTCTTTTGCAGGAAGTAGAAGAGTTGCATTGCCATCACAGGCAAGTTGTTGTACATCGCACGTTTCCACTAGACCCGTGGGTTATTCCATACTTACAAAGAGTCGGGTTTTATGGAGTTATACGTGTTGGGTTTATTTAGTTGGATTGACATTTCATCACTACATTGATTGAGCGATGGCAACAAGAGACCCATACCTTTCACTTTGCAGTGGGTGAGGTGACTATTACCTTATAAGACGTCGAGATTCAATTGGGTTTGCCTGTTGATAGTCTCCCTGTGTTAGGATCGACCAACTTTTAGTACGATGAGCTATGTGCTGAGTTGCTCGAATTTACCTCATATGAGAGAGACAGAAGCAGGACAGGACTTAGTTTAGTGACACTCAAGAGATAAAGTGTCATTATTACTTGGGGATGCGACAGAGGTTCAAATACAACGGTGTGCACGAGCTTACATTTTGCAACTACTTAGAGGTTTCTTATTTTTAAACTAGTCAAATAATTTAGTACATTTGGGATTCCTGCCTCTACTTGCCAATTTCGACATGGCCGACACTTATGCATGGGGGAGTTCAACATTGGCATGACTATACCATCAGATGTATCGTGCCGTTAATTTTGATAAGCAAGGTGTCTTTAGGGCACTTATCCTCTTACGATTGTAGTCATGAGACCGATTTCCATTTCTAGCTCCACAAAGAGGTGGCATTCCTTGTAATGATTATGTCGGGCTTCATGCACATCTATTACCACCACCTCCATTAGGATATAGGTAAAGGGAAATTAACTTTATTTGTCTTCTACAATAAATAAAACATTATCTATCTATATAAGTTATTAATTTTGCCTTTAGTTTTGCAAATGGAGAAACATTTAGTTGACAATAGAGGTCTCAATGCATGTGTTAATTAAATATAAGAAGAATCTAGACATGCAATCTCTTGAACATGTAAAACTCTTTGAAGAATTGATAATCACTATTAACTTATTTATTGTGTTGCATGTCATCACTGACACTAGTATGCATGTTCAGGTGGTATGGACTTTATACACAGATGAATTGATTAATGGATTGCCAGAATATTGTCATTGCGGACAACACATTTGGCTCACTATTTCACCCTTAATTTATTTCGCCATCGTCGAGGTACATAAGCCAAATTGAGTGTTGCATTAATTTGGCATGAGACAGATGATCCCTGAGCCATGCAATACTAGCCTTGAACTCCATAAGTATGACATGAGAAGTCGTTGTGATAGTGAATGGACTATGGTCCACAAACATTATGTTGATAAGTGGGTGCACCGAGCATAAAACTTAGACGAGGGTGAAGGCCATTAGGGTCATGCATCATCCAATGTACATTTATTTTGACCTTATATGATATGATATTGGTCAGTAACTCGAAGGTTTATGACTAAAAAAGACGCAACTATCAATTACTTTGTGAGAACATGCATTTTACTTTTTATGTTTTCAACATTATTGTTAATAGTCCTGTAGTCTAACTTATGTTATTTTCTTTTGGTTAATCAGGTCAAAAGCTCGGAGTGGGTCGCTTATCTCTAGCTCAAGCATCCCAAAAGTAACTTGGCTAGGAATCTTATTTAAATTTGTATTTATAATATAAAGATTTGAGAAATGATTAATTAACTCATAAAAACACTCAAAACGTGATTTTAAGTTTTCATTGACACTTTTGCCCTTAAGAAAATTCTATTTTGTACTATCTCATCTTTTCTTTTGAACAAGGGCAAAAGTGACACTTCAAACTTAATGTTTAGTTATAAGCCATGTTAAAAGTTTTTGTAGCACCTCTTGTGAACTAAGGCTGCGCTTTTCTATACAATTTAAAAATAGTTTTAAAAAAATAAAATAAAATTATATTTTTAATTGATTTATAGTTTTTAAAAATATATTTGGCATCATATTCAAAAAATATTTTTAAAAATTGGAAAATAAGAAAAAATTGTTTGATTGTTCTAAGATTTCATACAAATCAAGTAAAAAAAGGCTTATGTGGGTCTTATTAATTACAAATTAACCAAAAGAAAAACTCAAAAAATAAGTTTTCTATGTTTTTTTGAAAACAACATTTTTTCTTAACTTTTTTCTAAAAACTTTTTTGAATCACAATGAGCCAAACAAGTTTTTTACCACTTTTTCCACTTTTTATTTCTAAATACAAAAAATCAGATTTAAAATCAATATCAAATGCAACTTAATTTTTTCCATGTAATGAAAAATCCTTATTTCGAAAAAATAAGTTGCAAGCATAAATGAGCTAAAATATTGCAATTTCTTAAAAAAAAGCTAATTACAATTTTTATTTGGGACTTAGAAAGTAAAATGATAGAATTACCCCTTAAAATATCAAAATAAATTTAACTAATTTTTACAATCAACAATAAATAGAGTTATTAAAAGAAATATTAGAATAATAATAAAAAATATAAGCATACATTGTATCAAGTGCTTGCCAGTGAAACGAAAAATATCTTTTTGATTCTACCACTACTATGGAATGAACAACTAAAATATTTATATTTATATATAAATATAAACTCAATTCAATTTAATTAGACTACATTTTGTTCGGTGGTCTGAAAAATTAGAATACATTTTAAAAAATAAAAACTCAAACAAATAATATTTTAAAAATCTCCCCCTTACAAGTTCAGATTTGAAATTAAATAATAATAAAATTAATAATAATTTTAGTTGATAGCAAATTAGGCAATTCCCGTGGCTTACGGATAACTACGATGCTGGCGGCTTAAGATGAAGCTGCAGCGTGGACGATAGACCTGTTATCTATAGGTTCCATTCTCCTCTTCAACAACAAAAAAAAAAAAAAAAAAAAGGAGAGAAAGGAAGAAAGAAAGAAAAGAAAAGAAAAGAAAAGAAACGAAATAAAATTGTTCGTTCTTCGCCGTAAACCTAATTTTCAGGTTTCGACGTTTCTGTGCTTTCCTTAAATTCGTTCTTATTAGGGCTTTTCATGTCCTGTAACCTAGCATCATCATTCCTTTGGAACCATCATATCTGTTGAAATCTGCGATCCCAAAAACTCGCTATCTGTCACCTGAAAAGAAAAGAAAAAAGAGAGAAAAAAAAAAAAAACCAACTTTGTTTGATTCTATAGATGTTGAAGGATTCGAGGGCGTAAGCGAGTTTCTTCGTCAATCTTGGAATCTAATCTTTGTCAGAACATTCAGATTCTGGTTTTGGAGTTTTCTAATTTGTTTGTCCTGGCTGTAGATATATACGATCTAGACCCCTTTTTAGATCCTAGGTTCAGATGAAAATCTGTAAATTTCTGTAAGGAAGTCTAGATTCGTTCTTCAATTTGGTTTACAATAGTATTTTATCTGTGTTCTGCTGTTGTCTCTACAATCCTAGCTGGGTTTTACGCTTTTGATCCTCAGATTTCTCGAACTCTGAGTTGTTCTACGGTTTTTTTTTTTTTTTCCGAACTTTTGATTTGACGTGTGGAGAAAGAAGATGAGTACTCAGAAAAGAAGGAACTTCCAAATAGAGGCGTTTAAGCATAGGGTTGTAGTGGATCCGAAATACGCAGAAAAGACGTGGAAGATATTGGAACATGCAATCCATGAGATATATAATCATAATGCAAGCGGTCTTAGTTTTGAAGAACTTTACAGGTATCTTACTTCATTTGTTCTTAATATCTGATATCAGATGGGCGAGAATTATTTGATTACATATTTTATTATTTTTATTCAATTTCTACTGGAGTTGATTATTATTACATGATTACTTGTTATTGGTAGATATATTAAGAGCTGATAGGAAAGGCTAATATACTTTTGACTGAAGTTTATTGGGTTCAATCGCTTACTGTACTTGTAGGAAACTATGGCTTTAATCAGCCTTTAAGAGTTCTGTCTCAGTTCATCTGTCCCCAAGCTTGTTCCTTTGTTTCTCTAGTAGTTGCTTCATGGATTATGTTTCAATTAGGATCTGTGTTTGATCTTTTCTTTCGCTATTTGGTAGTGGTTTGTGTTGCTAGTTTCTTTTATGAGTTAGAAGGATAAATTCATTAAAGATTCCCAAATAACATATTTGTTAAAAATCAGATTTGAATAATTTGTTTTTTATTCCATCAGAATATATATTTATATACAATTGGAGTCCTCAAGGTTAGGATTTGTTTCCTATTTTATAGGAGAAAATATTGCCTAATCTATTCTAAATCAGGAAACAGTTAATTACATCTAATTTACAGCGTAATTTATAGCTAATTTACAGCAAAGAATCCCAACACCCCCCCTCAAGTTGGGTTTTAAACATTTACCATACCCAGCTTGCAACTAAGATCTTTAAAACATGCCCTTGGAAGTGCTTTAAGTAGGATATCGGCAATCTGTAGATTAGAAGGAATGTAATTAGGCTTGATTACTTTCCCTTCTATCTTTTCTCTGATGAAATGTCGATCTATTTCCACATGCTTGGTCCGGTCATGATAAACTGGATTTTTAGCAATATTGATGGCAGCTTGACCATCACACAGTAGTTGGATTGATCCCTTAGAAGGCATCTTCAATTCGGCTAATACTCTTTTCACCCAAATTCCTTCACAGATACCATGAGCCATAGCTCGAAATTCCGCTTCTGCACTACTCGTAGCTACCATAGCTTGCTTTTTACTTCTTCATGTTGTCAAATTTCCCCAAACATAGGTACAATATCCAGAAGTGGATTGTCTATTTGTGATTGAGCCTGCCCAGTCTGCATCAAAATACAATTCCACTTCCCTACATGAGTTCTTTCTAAATAATAGTCCCTTTCTTGGAGTCATTTTTAAGTATCTCAAGATTTTGTACACTGCTGTCATGTGTTCTTCAGTAGGGTTGTTCATGAATTGACTAACAACACTTACTAAGAATGCTATGTCAGGCCTAGTATGTGAGAGATAGATCAACTTCCCTACAAGTCTTTGATATCTTCCCTTATCTATAGGAGCATTGTCTTTATTTGAACCAAGTTTGGTAGTGTAGTCCATAGGTGTCTCTGCCGGTTTACACCCAAGCATACTTGTTTCTTTAAGAAGATCTAGTACATACTTTCTTTGAGAAACTGTAATGCCCTGCTTAGACCTAGCCACTTCCATTCCTAAGAAGTATGTGAGTTTACCCAGGTCCTTGATCTCAAACTCTCTAGGAAGAAATTCAACTCTTGGAAACTCCTCAGCATAATCCCTTGTAAGAACAATATCATCAACATAGACAATCAACACTGAAATTAGTCCTTCCGAAGAATGTTTTACAAACATTGTATGACCAGAATGTCCCTGTATATAGCCATTACTCTTCATAACTTTGGTAAATCTCTCAAACCAAGCTCGGGGTGATTGTTTGAGACCATAAAGTGACTTCTTCAATCGACACACTTTGTTGATGTTTGTCGAGCTTTTTAGTCCCTGGCGAATGTCCATATAGACCTCCTCTTCTAGATTCTCGTTCAAGAACGCATTCTTGACATCTAGTTGATTGAGGGGCCAATCCAAATTTGCTGCAAGAGAAAGGAGTATCTGAATAGTGTTGAGTTTTGCAACTGGAGCAAAGGTCTCCTTATAATCTATGCCATATGATTGAGTAAATCCCTTAGCTACTAACCGAGCCTTGTATCTCTCAATACGACCATATGCCTTTGTTTTTATAGTGAAGATCCACTTGCACCCGATCACATTCTTTCCATGAGGCAAATCAGTGATTTCCCAAGCACCATTCTTCACCAGAGCATTAACTTCTTCATTAACTGCCTTCTTCCATTCTGGGATAGCCATGACATCTTGGATTGAATTAGGAATGGAGATAGAAATGATTTTGCTGGTGAATGCTTGGTAAGATGAAGATAGTCCCTCATAATTCACATAGTTGCCAATAGGGTACAATGGCCTACTTCTGCATTCTCTCTCCCCTTTCTTGAGTGCAATGGGTAGGTTCTCATCATGATCAATTAAACTAGTACCTGCAGAATTTTCCTCCACAGTCTGTAAGTCAGATGTAGGGATTTTTACCTCAAGTTCAGATGCTGGCAGTAGCTGTGAATCTGTTAGTCTCTGATTCCTTCGGTTTACCCTTTTTTCTGTGATAGACAATCATCTCAAGAGATGCAGAATCAGTTGGTTTTGGTTGAGGTTCAATTTGGACACTTGGAGAAGTTGCAATTTCAGGTTTTTCGGGTGTTTCTGGTGTGCAATCTATGCTGTCCAAGAAAAACTGATATTCTTGTGGTTGACTCTGACTAGAACTCTCCCCCTAAATATCAGTTTTGGGGTAATAGGGTTTTGTTTCAAAAATGTGACATCTATGGTGTGATAAAACTTTTGATTGTCAAGACAGAAGCATTTGTAACCCTTTTGGTTGGGAGAGTACCCTACAAAGATACATTTGGTGGATCGAGAGTCAAGCTTGGTTCTGTTGTTGATGGATATGCACAAACACAGTACACCCAAATATTTTTAGAGGAAGAGTGGAAATCAGCCGACTTTGAGGAAAGTATTGTAAAAATACTTGATTTGGAGTGGAAAAATTGTGTACTTTGGATGGAAGTCGATTGATAAGGTATGCTGCTGTAAGTATAGCCTCACCCCAAAAATGTTTTGGAACATTGGATGAAAACAATAAAGATCTGGCAATGTCCAGAAGGTGTATATTCTTTCTCTCAGCCGTCCCATTTTGCTGAGGGGTATCTACACATGAACTTTGGTGTATGATGCCCTCAGTTGATAGACATGAGCCAAGATTAGAATTAAAAATCTCTCTTCCATTGTCAGCTCTAAGTATTTGAATGGAAATTTGAAATTGATTTTGAATCATTGTTTTGAAATTCTTAAAAATTTGAGGAACTTCTGATTTATTTTTCATGAGAAAAATCCATGTGAGGCTTGTGTGATCATCTATGGAAGGGATGAACCAACGAGCTCTTGTGACATTTGGAACTTGAGATGGGCCCCAAACATCACTATGGATCATAGAAAAAGGTTTTGATGCTTTGTATGGCTGAATTGGGTATGAAATGCGAGAATGTTTTGCAAATTGACAAATGTCGCACTGAAAAATACTAGCACTTTTATTTCTGAATAAACTTGGGAAAAGTTTGGATTAGTACATAAAACTTGGGTGGCCTAACTTGTAATGCCATACCATGACCAACCTCTCACTCTCCCTTTTCAACTCAGTAACAGATGCACAAGAATTATTTTGACAAGGAATAGATTCACTCACGCCTAGATGAGATTGTCTCAAAAAATCCGGTTGAACCTCAAGATGATAGAGCCCAACATGACTCCTAGCGCTGCCAATCATCCTCCCCGAAGTCAAATCCTGAAATTCACAGACATGAGGAGGAAAATGAGCTAATCAGTTAAGATCTTCGGTAATTTTATTTATGGAGAGTAGGTTGTAGTCTAAATTAGGAACATATAGTACAAATTTGAGTGTTATGTCCCTGGATACCACAACTGAACCGGTCGCTTCAGCTTTTGCCAAAGAACCATCTGCAATTCTAACTGTGAAAGCTTCATTACAAGAAGAATATGTGTGGAAAACTCGTCTATCTCCTGTCATGTGATCGGAAGCACCGGAGTCTACAATCCAGGGCTTGTAGTGCTCTTGTTTCATAGCCAAAGCCTTAAGAAAATTACCTTTTTGAGCTATGGAACCTGACCTAACAACTGGTGGATTTTGTTGTGATTGCAGTAACCTTCGCAGTCCATCAAGTTCCTCTTTGCTAAAATTTGCAAGTTGCTCAGAACTGCCAACCATGTTGGCTCGAATTTCCTTCTCTGCTACTGTCTTTGGCTTCCAATCAGCAGGTTTTCCATGGAGTTTCTAGTAGATTTCTTTGGTATGACCAGGGTGGCGACAATGTTCACACCACGACCTTCCTCCTCTTTGTGGTTGTTGCTGGTTTCGGATAGCCAAGGCTGATGACTCACCACTAGTAGCTGATTTTTCAGTCCCTAGCATCAAATGACGTCTACTCTCTTCCCTTCGGACCTCAGAGAAAGCTTCATGTAAGCTTGGCAACAATTTTGTGCTATATATCCTTCCTCTTACAACATCAAGACTTGAATTCAAGCCCAAGCAAAATTTGTAGACCCGCTTATTCTCTATGATCTTCTTGTATTGTTTGAGATCAACAGTAGTATCCTAGGAATATTTTTCAAAAGCGTCCAGTTGCTGCTAGCTTCAATGGAGTTTGTTGTAGTACTCGGTCACGGATAAATCACCTTGTCGGAGATCGTGCAAGATGCCCTCAATTGTCACCAGTTCGGGGGTGTTATCCTTATGAGAATAAGTGTCTTTTGCAGCCTCTCAGACCTCTGCAACAGTTTCATATAAGAGAAAATTTTCTCCTATGTGTGGCTCCATGGAATTCACTAGCCAAGACATAACCTGGCTGTTATCTCTCTTTCAGATCCGATAACCAACATCTTTTTCATCTGGTTTGGTGATATTTTCGGTGAGATAATCTTCTTTCTCCTTGCTGCGGACATGAAACATGAAGGATTGAGACCATTGTATGTAGTTTCGGCCATTCAATTTGTAGATGATGATGGGTGTGGATGAGTAGTTTACCAAGTCTCCCCCATTGTTGTTGAACATAACAGTTTCGATGTTTGAGGAAGACTTTGGAGTTTCAATTGAAGATTCGTTGTAGGTTGTCATGTTTGTTATTTAATGTTGCTGCCAAGAATGAGATAAAAGCTAGGACGGCTGATGAATACTGCCGGAAAAAGCAGTAGATGGAGAATAGACCTAGGACGGTTGTGGGAAGAACAGGAGGCGTCTAGGGTTGCCCTGATACCATGTTAAAAATCAGATGTGAATGATCTGTTTTTCATTCCATCAGAATATATATTTATATGCAATTGGAGTCCTCAAGGTTAGGATTTGTTCCCTATTTTATAGGAGAAAATCTTGCCTAATCTATTCTAAATCAGGAAACAGTTAATTACATCTAATTTACAGCCTAATTTATAGCTAATTTACAACAAAAATCCCAATAATATTGTTTTCAATTGAGGGAAGAGGAGAGCAAAAAATCTTTTTGTTAATTATGCATGATACAGGGCTTGAAAAAAAAAAAAAACGTAACTAAGGTTTCTGGTCACTTAAGGTGATGAAGAGGGCCTTGGGGCATAAGGCAAGGTGCGCATTTGAGTGAAATAAGTTGTTTAATCACAAAATATGATTATATACTAAAAAGTTTAAAATAATGTATAATTTATTAGCTAAATGTACACTATATTTGAAGGAATTAGATGGGGTTCTCGTGGGGTAAAGACCATCGTCCAAGACATGTAAATGGTCGATGTGTTTCCTCGTTTATCAATGAGATAATTCTTTCCCTCTTCGTTAGCCAGATCTTGTGGTTTTGCTTTGTGGTCTCTTGATTTTACTCATAGATCTATGCATATTTCTCCTGGATTTGAGATGCCTTCTCAAATCCCCTATTCGGATTCTTTTGGATTTTTGGTTTTGATGTTGTTTCCTCTATCTTCATCTTTGCATCTTGTTTCTCCCTTGGTCCTTGATCTTGCTTTCTCTCTCCCTTTCTCCCTTCTCCCTCTGCCTAACTCGGCCTACCATAAAAAGTGTACTTAGAAGAAGCAACAGTTGTGTTTTATGGTCTTGTGGTATGCGTTCATGATAATAGCAAGGAAGGTTGCATTGCCTTGAAGAATAGACCTGAATTTTCTAAGTTGCTTTTGTTTTCAATTGATATTGAGTTGATTGAGGATATGCTTTGATTATAAGGGAGTTTTTTCATGTTTATACATAACTTTTGGAGCAATAGGGTGATTTCCACTTGTTGGAGACAAGTTCATTCAAGCCAAGGAGCATTGAAGTAGATCACAATGATGAGCTGCATGTTCCAATTTGCTAATATCTTATTTAATTCCAATTTAATTAGGAACTAGTGAGTAGTGACATGTATGGTTTGTTAGAATAATCTAGTTTTACTTTATTTTATTAGGTTTACAATTTGTTAGATTGGATGACTTGGATTGTTAAAGAAATCAATCATAATGAATGAACTAGTCGTCTTTTATACTTCTTTTGGAACTTATTTTACCACAACAAGCTAGGGGTGGCAAAAATCTGGGTCCAAACAAAATCGGGTTTGAACAACTCTATATTAACGAAACTCATGGTGTCTCCAAACTAGCCTGGTTTTAAATTCAAATAAAACATTCATGCTCAAACTTGGTTCACTTGTAAAACCAAGCCGCCTAGTTTTGTCCAAATTATATGACCCAAATTTTATTAATTTCATAATTGCAATTATAAAGCTTAAAGCATTACAACAAAATGAACACGTTTATGACATTTCGTCATTCTATGCTTATTTTGTACATTATCACTTCCTTTCTACAATTGATCAGTAATCAAGGGCCCAAATAGGTTCCAATTACCGTATTTGGAAGCCTTAAGAAACTTCATCCGATCTAAATCCATACCAGAACTGATTGTTCTTATCCAAGGACATCCTTTTTCTTGAAAACCCAATTTGAGCAAAGTTGGAACCTAGCTTCGCTAATATAGCAAAGCTCAAGGAATATTGGAGCAACTTAAATGATAAAGGAATTGCACTATTGATGTTGCACCCTATAAGGGTTGAGCTAGCGTAGCGTGTGCTTATACGTGGATTTGCTCAACTAAATCAAGAACTAATGAATCTAGATCGAGTGATGTTAATGATGATCAAACATGCATTATATTTCCTATTAATTAAGGGCTTGATCAAATCTCCTATTCCAACAAATTACTTTGGTAATTGTTATGTGGATATTAGGGTTGTTGGAAAGACAAGTAAGATTGTAGGAGAAAGGGCTCATTATTGCAGCGAACTCCATCCAGAAGGAGATTAAAAGAATGAATGATTCAATTGTTAAGAATGCAAAGGTACGAATTTCACAGATGGTATCAAATAGCATTGGGCAAGAATTGCGAAAGCAACTGTTTCGTGACCTCCGCTACAATGTTATTGTGATCGAGGACATGTCTTGATTTCATTATCCTCACTATCGTTGGCTTAGTCTAGGGTTTCCTGTCCTCTTCCACTCTTTGTGTTGTTTCTTGCTTCTCTAGTTTTGTCTCCTTCTGTGCAATCATTGTGTTAATCTTCAACTTGTAGAACTTTCTTGTGAACTCGTCGTTGAAGAAAAAGAAAGCATCATCCTCTCCTATGTAGGACTCTTCATGATGACATGCTTACCTTGAACACATGCCAAGGACTACAAAGACCTTTTCAAGTTAGAGTTTGGTATATCACTGTAGCTTGCCCAATCTCCTTTTAGCTCAACCGATCAACATTATTGAACTGCATTAGTATACAAATCTGATATGTTTCCGATAAAAAAAAAAAAAGTATGCACGTTTGATATGTTGATATATTCAGCTCATGTTTCTAGCCCTTCTTGAGGTTGCTTTCAGATTAGTTGTGTCCATATTTGTTTGCTTAGACAATCTCCGCCAAGTGGGAGTCCTTGAACAATACATATGGAACTTCTCACAGGCACCTAGGATTTCAATGAGCATGTTGCATGTAGGGCTTGGTTGTGTAGGCCATGATCTCGTTTTAAGGACCTAGAAGCCAAGGTAAGCCTGTCACCCAAATTGGTAGCCTGGTTTGAATAGAAATCATACATTGTATCTTAAGATGTTTTCATGTCTGTGAACACGCCTTCCAATTTTGAAGTGAACTAATACTCACATTTTGTCTTGAGCTTCACTATCAAACTTCTTTTTGCATCGTCATAAATAGTTTTTCCTGAAAGAAGGCGCTTTGCCAAGTGTTTCTTATAGTGCTTTTCAAACGCATCCTTTTCTTGTAGATAGTGGAAAAAACATCATCACCTTATCTAGGACAACCCCCACATCTTCCTCGATGTGGCCTTGTGGAGCTTCTCATCCACAAACATTGAAATAAATTCAGGCGACCTAGGATTCAAATTAATGAAGTACTCAAAGGAGGAAATCATCAAAGCGTTTTGGAACGCTTTGTTGCTGGTAAATGCCAAGCTATTTCGCCTTCCAATTATATGTTTCGTTTCTCTTTGATGTATCATTCCTTAGTTTCTTTCCGAGTTTCACTTTTTGCCTTGTATTGTATCTTTGTTTCTGAATTACCAACCAAACACAACCTAAGTAATTCCCACCGTTATACTATTACTAATCTTATTATTTATATTGATAGCATGTATTAAGGGCTAGGTGAATTGAATTCTGCTTGCATTGATGTGTCATTAGATTGACATGTATGTGATTGTGCCCGTGTGAGTGTATATAGAACTAGGATTCATATGCTCAAGAGTTTGACTCGAAATTTTATGCATTCCATTTGGTTGTGAATAAGTTCTGGGTCCTATTTTGTAAATCTGTTGTACTTCTCCACATGCTCTGAAATGTTTTTGTTTTGGCTTGGGCGCGCTTCTTGTGCTCCCCTAGTTGTACTATCAAATCTTATGTTTCATTGATAATATACACATTAATCGTTTCTGCTATAAAAAAAAAGAGCTTTACTCATATTAGATGCTGAACCTTCTTCAACAAAAAAGTGAAAATTGTTGGCTTTTTCTTTTCTCTCTCTTTTTTTTTTTTTTTTTTTTTTTAAGGTCTACACTATATTTCTGTTAGATGTAGAGATGATACAATATACTTGTCATAAAGAGAAAATTTTATGAACTTCTATCTTTTTTTGAAAGTTAATAGTATATTTACCAAGTGTACCTTGGAATGTGCAATTTTTATTGAAGATGATCTGATGCAAAAGTTCAATTCATTCTAAAACTTATAACCCAACCAAATTGGTCTTCAAGTTTGTAAGGAAAAAAATGGAGAACTTGTTTCGTCTTCCATACACCTTCTATTTGGGCCCAAGAACTGTACATTGTACAATGATCCTAAGCATTGGTCAAATAAACTAGGGAAAATGCATTAACATGATTACATCTTGGATGTGTTCTTTACTTGATGGTTGTTGATTGAATTTTCCAATTGCAAGGCATTTGTTCGAACAATTAGATCCACATTTAATTTTTTCCTAATTAATTGTGGCAATTGGCACATGGAAAGTATCACATATAGATATCACTTAACAATTTCAATTCCTCAAATATTGGGAGTAGGACAGATTTTTAGTTATTAAAGTGGACTAATTAAGGTAGAAACACAATTTTAAAAGGGGCCTTCGTCCATTAAACATAGAATGTCAAAATTATCCTTTATATTATGTGGATTGACTTTTAAAAAAGTATTCATGGTAACTTAGTTTTATTGGTTGAGACCTTTCTCTAAAAGGTCTTAAAATTGCGATCTGTATTTTTTGTGTGGCTTCTTTGAGTAGTAAATCTCATTTTTTTTTTCAATGGTTTTTTCTGACTCTTTTTTTTATGAATTTTCTATGTGATTATGAAGAATAAAAAAATTTCTGCTACCTTTTGAGTCTTTTTAATCTAATTCATATCTAAATTGGATTGGTAGATCTTCCTTTGTCATCTGTCTCTTAAGCGTATTTTATGAAGAATCATGAATGTATCTAGTGGGATTTTAGATTTTATTAATGCATGTGTATTTTAATCTAAAAAAATAGAGGATAGTCATTAATACGTATCTATGAGAATTAGGGGAGTGTTCGAATGGGTCTAAGTATTGTTTTATCCTTCTATTGTTCATCATTTTGGTGAAGTTATTCATGAGTGAGGTACTAGGAATACCTAAGGTTGAACGACAAAAAAATAATAAGGGCATAAGGGCATATATCTAGTGCACAAGGCTTCTACCATTGGGGGTAGAGGGTACGGGGATTTACGTAGCCTTACCGCCTATGTTATAGAGAACTTGTTATCTGTATGAACACATGATCAGATCACAATGGAGCATCTACTACAATTGAGCCAAGGCTTGCCCTTCAAGGGGAAAAAATTAATAAGATAATCATAAAATCAGTTGTGCCGCATGGCATTGAGTCCTAAGCAAGTAAGGAACCAACAACACATCAGAAAATAAGTGTAGTGAAGATGAGGATGTGATCTCACTATCTCAGTTTGGGAGACCTCAAGATTAATGGCTTCTGGTTGGGTGGTAGCTTCAAAGCTGAAGGGGGGATACTCTCTTAAACTGGGTAATATACAGTACGGGGTTGTTTTACTGTCTTTTTTCTTTGTCTTAGGATTATTTTATGTATCTCGGAGTATTTTTGGTACTCCTTGAGGCTCCAGTCTCCACTTTGGTTTTTTGTTTTCTTGGTCTGGTTTGTACTTTCATGCTTTTCCTGCATCCAACATGGTCTGTTTGTTTCTTCTTTCAAAAAATAAAATAAAAGAGATGAGGATGTTAATTTGTAGAAAGTGGCAAAATTAGAAACAAGGTCAATTGGTCATCTAATACATTCTACGATAATGCCAATTGGGAATAAAATGATGCAAAAACATGATATGGCTGGGCCATAAGATGGCCAAGGAATGTACCCTAGAGAAGTGAGAAAGTGCAATTTGGAAGTGCAAAAAAGATTATGCAAGGATAAAATTGACTTAGTTGATGAAGAAAGATGGTATCCTCTACCAAAAATGAAATATGATTTACATAAAATCAAATGGTCAGTAAAATCACCCAAATTATTGGAGTAAAGCTTTATGTTATTGTTTTTGTAGTGGTGCATGGTGGCTTCAATTCTTGGGAAAATGATTTGATTCCTTAACATGAATTCTAATGCTTGGGAATCCCATATTCAATCCAAGAAAATAGTAAAATATTACAATTCATGATTCATGACTTACAATTTGAGTGATTCATGAGATTCTTAGAAAAAGCAGAAAGGTGTATTTTGCATATCAAAATATTCAATTATCATGTTTGAATTTCCAACTTCAAGTAATTCTTTTGTTTTAAGCTAGTTTAAAAAAAAAGATGCAGTTACTGATTATAACTCTTAGGCATAATTTTTTATTATCTAAGCTAGACAGAAAATTTTGTTATGAAATAATTTTTTACAAGGATGAGTTCTTCAATGAGAAAGCCGTTTTTAGAAATTAGTTATTATATCCTAACACTCATAACCTTGAGAAAGGAAAATTGTTGAAGTCAAACCTGAATTCGGAGTAATTACTTCCAAATGCAACACTTCATTGAACTTTAACCTAAATAAGCTTAGTTGGCATACCTGTAAAATTGTGTGTAATGATTCCTTACAAGCCTTTTGCATGATTTCTAGACTTAAAGTCAACATGGCAAAGAGTAAGATGGCTGGAGTTAACATTGATCAGAGTATGTTGCTTCGGCTGGCCAATCATGTAGGGTGCTCAGTTGGAACTTGGCCTTTGAAGTACTTAGGCTTACCCCTGGGGGGTAATCCATTGGCGGCTTCATTTTGGGATCCGGTGCTTGAAAAGTTCTTGAAAAGACTGCATGGGTGGAAGAGTGGCTTTCTGTCCAGAGGTGGAAGATTGGCTTTGATTAGATTGGTGCTTATAGCACTCCCTTCATACTTCATGTCTCTGTTCAAAATGCCAAGGGGGTGTTGCATTGGGGTTTGAGAAAATGATCAGATTCTTTTTTTGGAGAGGTTTAGACAGTAATGATGGTACAGAGGTTGGTGAGTAAAGGTGGTTTGGGTATTTGGAACATTGCCAAGAGGAATTTAGCATTGGGGGCAAAATGGTTGTGGAGATTTTCCAATGAGAAACAAGCATTGTGGGTTGAGGTCATTTCCAGCATCTATGGGGAATCCTTGTCAGATTGGGTGGGTCGTCCTGGGAGGTCCACTTATCAAAGCCCTTGGAAGTTCATCTCAACTGTTGGCCCTAAGTTCCTTGAGCATGCTTCACTAGAGGTTGGTGATGGAGGCACATTTAGATTTTGGGAAGACAAATGGATTGGCCCATCCACCCTTGCGCAGTTATTTCCCCGTCTTTGTAGACTCTCTACCATCCATAACGAACCCATTAGATCCTTTTTTTTCTTCCCCTTTGAATGTTTCTACGAATTCCCCCTTCTTGGAACTTTCATTTTCGTAGAAACCTATCAGTAGGTGAACTAAATGAGATTGACCTTTTTCTTAACAACCCTTAGCCAAGCCCACTTTTCTGATTGTCCTGACAGGTTTAAGTGGTCCTTGGACCCGTTAGGAGCCTTTACTTGTAAATCTTTCTTTGGCCATGTGATTGATGACCCACTTTCCGCCCCCCCCCTCCCCCCCTTCCCCATATTTAAATATATTTGGAATGCTCAGATCCCTTCAAAGATTAAGGTGTTTGGGTGGCTCCTTGCTCATGGCAAACTTAACACATTGGATGTGCTTCAAAAGCGCTTCCCCACATGTTATTTATCTCCGCATTGTTGTCCTCTATGCCTACGAGATGGGGAATCCATTGATCATATTTTCTTGAGGTGATAGGGTTGCTAGAAATGTGTGGGATTTTTGGGGAGTTTTAGTTGATGGTGGGATAACTTCCCAATCATCCCTGCAGGAGTGCATTTCCTTGGTAAATCTTCTCCAATGTTTCGCTAGAGCTAAGGAAATTTGGAGGATTGCGGTTGTTTGCAACCCTTTGGTCGTTGTGGCTGGAAAGGAATAGGAGGGTGTTTGGAGTTCGATCTATGGGCTGTTTTAGCATTTGGGAAGAGGCGAAGTGGCAGGCTTACAATTGGGTGGCAAGTTCGAATTTGGGTGGGGGGTTTTCTGTCTCGGATTGGTGTAGGAATTGGAATAGCTGTCTTTAGGCAGGTCTTGTGGGTTTTGGGGATTTTGTGCATTTCTATGTGTCTTGAGCGGCTGTCTCAGCCACGGCTATGTGTTTACTGTACTTGGGAGTCTTCCTTTGGCGCATCCCTTGTGCTCCTTTGTGTACGCTTCCTGTTTATGATTAATACAAGTTTTGTTTCCTCTTAAAAAAATTAAAAAAAAAAAAATCTCTGATTTTATCTTCAATAGAGGGCTACTCCGACCATTTCTCAAATATGTTCATTTATAGTTTTAGCTTTCAATATTTTACCATATATCCATCTTAGCATTCAAGTTTCCATTAAACTTAGTTTGTTAATGTGTTGTTTCTTGATTTTTCAACATCCTATTTCATAAAACTGTTCATTCATTAAAATCGAAAATTTATAACTTCAAATACATTAGCTGGTTTTCGTACAAAATGCATTTGAGATATAGTTAGTGTTTCTTCATAATGGTGAATTCCTAATGCTAAGCAATGCTTTGTTTGGCAGCTCAATAAATTTTTAGATGGAGTGTTGGTTGATATTTTTCCTAATACGCAGACCAGCTATTTTGAACAAAGATACTTCTATATGGCCTGCCTATTCAGAGGATCACCTTTGAAATGGGTGTTTGGTTTCTTATCTGTTCGCGGAAAAAGGGAGTCATATACATATAGACAGAGGAGTATGAAGACATAAGTGAAATTTTTTTCTTTTTTTCTTTTTTGGTCTGTCCATGTGGTCTGCTATCTTGTTACTGCCTTACCAGTTGGGATTTCCTAAAACTAACTAGGGTAATTCCAGACTGATGGTTGAAGAACCTTTGCCTTGCTGAAGTATATCTATGCGTATCAGCTAATTTACATTTGCTACAGCTCACACAACTAAACAGCATTAGACGTTTGGTTCAAGATAATGTTGAGGTTATGGCTAATCCGACTATTAGAGAGACAACTGTAATCCAACTGAATGCATATGGCGAGTGAATAAGATGACTGTTTGTTGTACTGATGACCCATATACTGATTTCAAATTGGACTTACTATCTTTTTTACATGTGTTTTCAATTTGAACATATTCCTCAATAGTTGGGCAGTGTTTGCTATTCATTGTTCATGAAACATTTTGCTTTATCTTGCTACTTCTGTTGATATGACAATGTAATTTGCAATCCATTGCCCTTTTAGCAATATGCAGCGACTAGTGCATTCTTCTGGTTTTTGTTTCCCATAGCTTTTGTCACTTAATCATATGATTCTTTAAGCTGATCTGTTGATGCAAATAGTTGTAAAGTCATGCATTGTTCTAGTTAAATTTTGCATGATAAAGTGAATTTTAGATTACTTCATATAATCAATTGTTTATGAATAGCCTACTAATTTTGCCAATTGCACTATTTCACTTGGAGATGTATTCCTGATGGCTGAGTTTGTCTTGGGAATTCAGGAATGCTTACAACATGGTGCTACACAAATTTGGGGAGAAGTTGTACTCTGGGCTTGTGGCAACAATGACAATGCATCTCAAGGAGATCTCCAAATCAATTGAAGCTGCCCAAGGGGGCTCATTTTTAGAGGAGCTGAATAGGAAATGGACTGACCACAACAAGGCATTACAAATGATTCGAGACATATTAATGTACATGGACAGGACCTTTATCCCCAGTAACCATAAAACACCTGTTCATGAACTTGGCCTGAACCTTTGGAGGGATAACATCATACACTCCAATAAAATCCAGACAAGGCTTCTAAATACACTTCTTGAGCTTGTTCAAAGAGAACGCACAGGTGAAATTATTAATCGAGGGTTGATGAGGAATATAATAAAGATGCTAATGGAATTAGGTCCTGCTGTCTACCAAGAAGACTTTGAGAAGCATTTTCTTGAGGTCTCAGCCAATTTCTACAGTGTTGAGTCTCAGCAGTTCATTGAGTGCTGTGATTGTGGGGATTATCTGAAGAAAGCAGAGAAACGCTTGAATGAAGAGATGGAGAGGGTTTCTCACTACTTGGATCCCAGGAGTGAATCCAAGATAACAAATGTGGTGGAGAAGGAGATGATTGCTAACCATATGCAAAGATTAGTCCATATGGAGAATTCAGGGTTGGTGAACATGCTCATTGATGACAAGTATGAGGACTTGGGAAGGATGTATAGCTTGTTTCGCCGGGTCCCTGATGGGCTTTCGGTAATAAGAGATGTGATGACTTCTCACATCCGGGAAACTGGCAAGCAGTTGGTCACTGATCCGGAGAGGTCAAGAAATCCTGTGGATTTTGTTCAGCGCCTCCTTGATGAAAAGGATAAACATGATAAAATTATCAGCTTGGCATTTACCAACGACAAAACATTCCAAAATGCTTTGAATTCCTCCTTTGAGTACTTTATTAATTTGAATCCTAGGTCGCCTGAATTTATTTCACTGTTTGTAGATGAGAAGCTTCGAAAGGGCCTAAAAGGCCACACCGAGGAAGACGTGGAGATTGTCCTGGATAAGGTGATGATGCTTTTCCGCTATCTGCAAGAGAAGGATGTGTTTGAAAAGTATTATAAGCAACACTTAGCAAAGCGCCTTCTTTCTGGCAAAACTGTTTCTGATGATGCGGAAAGAAGTTTGATAGTGAA
Organism: Paratinospora sagittata; assembly: GCA_035771175.1. NCBI lineage: Eukaryota > Viridiplantae > Streptophyta > Magnoliopsida > Ranunculales > Menispermaceae > Paratinospora > Paratinospora sagittata. Next base: position 23,688,255 of record CM069592.1, on the reverse strand, counting down.
GCTCAAGACGGAATGTGGGTATCAGTTCACTTCGAAACTGGAAGGCATGTTCACTGACATGAAAACATCTCAGGATACAATGCAGGGTTTCTATTCAAACCAGGCGGCCAATCTTGGTGACAGCCCTACCTTGGCTGTCCAGGTCCTTACAACGGGATCATGGCCAACACAACCAAGTCCTACTTGCAACTTACCCACTGAGATCCTGGGTGTGTGTGAGAAATTCCGAATGTATTATCTGGGGACTCACACTGGGCGGAGATTGTCTTGGCAAACCAACATGGGCACAGCTGATTTGAAAGCAACCTTTGGGAAGGGCCAAAAGCACGAGCTGAATGTATCAACATACCAGATGTGTATACTTATGCTGTTCAATAATGCTGATCGGTTGAGCTATAAGGAGATTGAACAGGCTACAGAGATACCAGCCTCTGACCTGAAAAGGTCTTTGCAGTCCTTGGCATGTGTTAAGGGGAAGAATGTCATCCGGAAGGAGCCTATGAGTAAGGACATAGGGGAGGATGATGCTTTCTTCTTCAATGACAAGTTTACAAGCAAGTTCTACAAGCTGAAGATAAACACAGTAGTTGCACAGAAGGAGTCGGAACCGGAGAAGCAGGAAACAAGACAGAGAGTGGAAGAGGACAGGAAACCCCAGATAGAGGCAGCAATTGTGAGGATAATGAAATCAAGACGTGTCCTCGATCACAACAACATTGTGGCTGAGGTCACAAAACAGTTGCAATCGCGGTTCCTCCCCAACCCTGTTGTGATAAAGAAGAGGATTGAGTCTCTTATTGAGCGCGAGTTCTTGGAGAGGGACAAAGTGGACAGGAAATTGTATCGGTATCTAGCTTGATGGCCATTAACGTATGCTTATATTTCTGCCATTGTGTAAAAGGGTAGGGGGCGTAGCAAGGTGCCTTTTGAAAAGTGTATTAAACTGTCCTTGAACTTACTGCAAGGCAAAGACAGAATTTGTTTTTACTATCTGTGGTTGCTTGTTCATAACCATCACTCTCTCCTTTCTGCACGTCATTGTATCTTTTAGCTAGTGCTATATTCTGCTTGTATTTTGGCAAAGAACTTGCTGGAGGTGTTTGATAGGAAGATAGGAGGGCCTCAGAATATCTATAAACCCTTGGGCAGAGACTCGTGTCTTTCAGGGAGCATGTAGCATGTAGTTGGGGAATTTTTCCAAATAGCTTATTAATGATGCTGCAATATGTTTTTTTGAATTGCACAGTTGTAGTTCTTATTTGCTGAGTTATTGCATGTGGTGTAAAACGCAACAATGAGACATAGTAGATCTGTTGTAGCCTGTAGTTTGGTCTGGTTGATTTCGGTGGTAGTTAAAGCACTTGCGATGTTAGTAACAGAAACCTCTACTTCCATCACCGTACTGCAGCTAAGTTGTTTTGTTTGGAAACAACGTTTTTTAAGCGTTACAATGTCTTGGGCATTTATGTTGCTATCGAGAGGTTGGAGCAAATTAACTACATAAATTCAATTCTGATATTTGCTTTGATGGTGAATGAATTGCTGAGTCATGTAGTTTGTACTTGAGCCATGAAAAGATGCTAGAATATCAACGCTTAAAGGTTCCTTAAATGGTCAGGAAGTAGAGGCCACTCGTTGTTAAGAGTTAGAGCGCATAAGGATTGAAAGGTTCACATATAAACATACTCATGGGAGATGGGATGGTTTGTGCTAGAAGATGCTCAATACCCTTAAATCATAATTCTATATTATTTATAGAGCCAAAATTTATTAATTCATACGTTGCTATTTTTAGCACAAAATTTTAAGTTACCCGCTACTTTGTAATATAAAATTATAAAATAAATTTATTTTAAAAAATATATTTATTAGTAATTTGACAATAGGATCTGGACCAATATTCTTACTCCACTAACAAAAAAATAATAATTCCTGCATTGTCCTTTTATAATTTGGCCAAAATGACCTTACATTAATATGTTTTTTTATTTTTTTCCAAATTATGGATTAACCTTGCCCGTCGCCATTGCTACTGAAACCAAGGTTAAGGTATTCAAAAACTCTAATTATCAACACATTTTAGTAGCCCTGTGGCAAAAGATTCAAACTTAGGTGACAATGCACATTAATCTAAGGTGAGTTTTTTATTTATTTTATTGGTCATTCAAAAAAAAAAATTCTGAAAAAGTGGTTGACTCTGCGTGGCCAAACCAAATTGTTTGGTTCGGCCACACAGGGGCGAACGTCCAACCAAACTTACAGCGTTAGGTTTGCCCTGTCTGAAATCGTGCTTATAAATCTATAAGGGCATAACGGTCTTCTTTCCCCCAATCGCAAAAACTCAAAACGAGAAGCTGGAGGTGAGCAGATTCTCCAAATTGCAGAAAATCTGCGATTTCAACCAAAAAATCGATTTTTTCCATACAGTCGAATATGCAGATTTTGCAATGAAAACGGTTGAGATGCTATATTGTGTCGCGGTAACATATAGGGCCTATTCAACTGAACCGATCACCGAAAACTTGCCATGAAAATGGCGATGGAACGCTTTCAACGACTTGTTTTTTACACAAAAAACACACCAAAAAATAGAAAATATTCATAGACATGAAAAATAGAATCAAAACATGTATTTTCTCATGAATCAATAAATCGAACAATGCTCAAAATCTTTTTCAAGGTGAAAACGATCCAAGAGGCGTTCTCACGACTCGATCAACTTGGTGTAGAGTTGACGAAGAAGAAGGAACGTTGGAGGGGGTTAGGGGAGATGAAGACAATGGTAGAATGGTAGAGAGGAGAGTGGAGAGTGGTGGGAGGGTAGCTCTTAGTGTTTTGGGTTTTTTGGGTGGGTAAAGATAGTTTTAGAATTTTGAGTGGGATAATATTAGCAAGTGGGCAAGATAGTAGTTTAGTAGGGTATATTTAAAATTTTTCCTCTTTTGTTTTTGTAATGGTAGTAAATATAAGACTTATTTTTTTGCCATTTTCAGCCTTGTTTATTCTCTTCTTTTTTTTTTGTAACTATCATCCCTTTATTTTTTTGGTGGCTTTTAGCCCCTTCTATTCACGTGCAAAGTATGTGTCGTGGACTAGCGTAAGAAAAATACTAAAATGACATTTAAAGTGTACTTCCATAGTGTAATGGTCCTGTTTGCAAGAACTTTTCCATAAGCAATTTTTCGAGAAGCATTGGCCTAGATTATAGTCCAAGAGGGGTTCAATTAATACCTTTTAAAATGGAATTTAAAGTAATTCAAAGATTAAATGCAAGAAAAGTAAACAAGATGAACACAAATAATTATACAGTAGTTTGGCTTATCTAACCTACATCCATTACTTAATATCACCGATCAAAATTTCTTAAATCCACTCTATCTATCTTACTTATGAGTGAGGATCAAACCGATTACAATCACTATTTTTCAGTTAGAGAAACTCTCCTAATTGACTAATCGGTCAATCAAAAATATAACAATCGAGTTTGAATGAAAATGAGGTTGTTCTTACCAACCTAACCTCTAAACTTGCTTACAATTTAAAATGAATACCTTCCTTGATTAAATCAACCAAAGATGATGAAGAATGAATGCAAGCTGATGATGAAAGGCTCTTATATGATCTTCATGAAATGATGAAGATGAAAATTGTTTAGAATGGTCTAAGTTGGGTTTATATTGTATAAGGGTTAGAAAACCTTAATTTTCAACATTTAGTTTAGGTCCAATACACCTAGGGACTTGTGCCAATAATTGTAACAAATCAATTTTGAAATCTAGGTTCACAATCATAGTTCTACCCTAAAATGAAAAAAATGTGTTCTTGAAAGTGAGAACGCGTTTAGTGAAACACAAAAAATTGACCATTATGCCAAAATTCACAGAAACACATTTCCTGGAACACGTTTCTGGCAGTTTTTAGCCATTTTGCCTAAAAAGGTAGAAACACATTTCTCATACTGAGAAACACATTTCTAGTTGTGAATGAGAAGAATATTCATACTGCCAAAAGATATGGAAACACGTTATTGCAAGTGGGAACGCATTTTTGCCTGAGAAATTTATTTTGGTCACTTGGTTTAATGGAAACGCGTTTCTCCCAATGAGAGCGTTTCTAATGTACAAATTTTATGAAACTTTGTTTTTTTTTTTTTTTGAAAATTCAAGTTCAATATTAGTTTTCTCAATTATTTTAATTTAAATATATTAGAAATGAAGTATAAAGAGTATCATTGGAGTTCAAAATCATTTTAAAACAAGTTCTAACACTTTGGGCAAAATTTTGACTTTTCTCAAAACAATTTAACTTTTAAAATTATTATGACTTAGAGAAAACTTTGAATGCATTCAAGACTTTCCCTAAAGTGATTTAAGCAATTACATAAAAAATAAACAAGTCTTGAAGCTTTTTTGTCTTGATCATCTTCATACATTGACTTTGATTTGAGTTTAACTTTAAGAATTAATTATGTTATTATAACAACTCAATTCAAGTGATTAGATATTTGAAAATATTGTTTGTAATCATTAAAATATATAAGAGGTCATTAGACCAACAAAAAACACTTTAAGAAAATAACCTTTTTGGGAAGAGTTGGTCTCACCAGCTTCTTCTAAAAGCAAAAAAATATATTTTTTCACCACAATTTGACTAGAAGCATATGTTAAACACTTCCTAAAAAGCACTTTGATAAAACTCTCTCAAAACGAGCCTGTATTACCTTTATACACCATTGGGTTCCCTTGAATAATGTACTAATCCATGATTTAGGACAACTTCATAATGTATAAAGGTGATGTACATCCATAATGTATATCTTAATATAAACTAGCAAAATTTAAAGTGGCATCCAAAGTGTACGTCCATAGTGTATATTACCTTTATATGTCATTGAATAATCATTTTGAATCATGGGGACAACTTTGTAGCGTATAACGATAATATACAGTATGGATGTATACTTTAGATGTAAGTGTAGTATTACTTTATAAATAAATGGAGAAAATGGTATAATATTTTAGGATTTTTGATATTTATAGGCATGATTTTTTTATTATATTCAAAAATAGGCACCAAATATTTTATATCCACAATTAGGTAAGTCTTGAACAGTGCCATGTAAGTGCCAACCTTTCCAAGACTTGATTACAAATTTTAAAAACAAAATTGATTGAAGAGGCGCCACCCTAAAATGAATGGGCGGCATCCATGTTTTTTATTTTTAATATATATATACATAATATAATATAATATTATAATATTATATATATATAATAAAAAATAAAAAAATGAAAAAGCTTTTTTTTAATTGTTAATAAAAAGAAAATAGAAACCATTATTAAATACAAAAATAAAATGTGAAATAAAGTAAAAAAAATAAAGTGAACGATTATTAAAAACATATGGAACAACGAAGATGGTGCCATCTACTAAAATAAAATAAAACTAACAAAAGAAGTACAAAAATTTCACTGCATTAAAAAAAAAAAAAAAAATCCCGTCTCTCGGGTGTCATCTCTGTGACGTCTTCTTTCTTTTTGGTGTCTCATTCATTTATTTTAGAAATCGCACAAAAGTGACACTTGAGAGACGAGGGTTTCATTTTTTTTTTTTTTTTTTTTCTGGTGCTGTGAAATTTTTATACTTTGGAGAAATAAAATAAGTTTATTTTTTATGAAATCTTGTTGATTTGATTTTTTTTTTGTAGATGGCGGCATCCTCTTTGTTTCATATTTTTTTAATAGTCGTTATTTTTTTTACTTTATTCCACATTTTGTTGTTGTATTTAACAATGGTTTTTATTTTCTTTTTTTATTAACAATTTTAAAAAAAACCTTTTTCATTTTTCAAAAGTTTTTATGTTTTATTATATATTATAATATTATATAATATATATATTAAAAATAAAAAACGTGCATAACAAAACCACCAAGTAATGATAAATGTCCTTTGAAGTATGATTTTATACGTACCCTCCAGAAAAAAAAAGGAAAAAAAAAAGAAAAAGAAAAAAAGGTGATTTCAAATGGTGGAACAGTTCAGTATATAATGGAATAGAGTTTACGTGTTGGATCAGTTTTAATGAATTTTTAGAACGTTAAAACATAACTAGAGAATATACTCTCTTTTTTTCCCCTTTCCCCTTCTTAGCTCGTGGATAAAACATATAACAATTTAAAAGTTATATTGCTGCTTTGAATTATTTAAATAGTTTTAAATAAAATTTTTAAAATAGTCATTGATAAAATAATTTCAAATTTTCTTTAGGTTTAATTATATAAATTATTTATAAGTTATAGAAAGTAAGATAATTTTCTATACATATTAAGATACGATTTAGTTTTCTTATTATTTTTCTATTTTATTCTTTTATTTTGAGTACCATGATTATCTTTATTTATATATACGTTATTTTAGTGTATTCATGTATAACTCATTTGCTGTCACACCCCGCCCGGACACGCCTAAACCGGCGGTACACTCGCGGACGGGGCGCACATTTGGAATAATAACAATGGTAATAACGGAGTGCGCAACGGAAAATATAATACAAAGTACAAATCTGATTTCATTTAATTCAGAATATTTTTGTACATAAAACGGTTAAGAGAACATACTCCCCAAAATCCCCAATGAATCATACAAAGGGTACAAAATGTGGGTCCCATAACCTGCACCCAGTCCACCCTAATTTCCTGTGAAAAATTGATAATAATGGAGTGAGCTTAACACGCTCAGTAGGTAAATATTTCGTGAGTATAACAATTAATAAAGCATACTTCAATATCAAATATCTTAAATACACATGTGAGCATCATAATTAATCAATATGTATGTATGCATGACACCGTCTCGTAATGGTTTGATGAACGTGCATCGCCCGAATTCACGTACAGGTGTCCTTTCCCGGGCCTAGCCAGGTTCTCACTGTACGCCCTTCCTCAGGAACGATGCTCTGGATTCACGTACTGATGTCCATCCCCGGGCGTAGCCGGGTTCTCATGTACGTCCCTCTTCAGAGAAATGTAATGAATAGAGAGCAATGCTCCTAACTATTCTATGAGTCATAAACCATATACGTCCCTAGGTGGTGTTATGTATGATGCCAATGTATGAACTGATCTAGTCTACTGGTCTGGTCTTTTCTTGACATTTAGACTGACTTTGGCAACGTCTAGTGATCCTCAATAGGGTCGGTATCACGACGTGCAAGTTTAGGACGTTCAATATTACATGTATAAGCTGATAGCTTTCAATAAGACCAACTAGATCAGTCCCCAGTTGAGAGGTGAGACACTAGGTCTGCTTAAATAACTAATCGCCTAGAGCAGCCCGCTGCCTCCCGTTCACTATTTAAAGTTACTGAGGACAAGACCGAGTCTAGTTGAGTCAGATTGACCACAAATCCGACATTATAACAGTATAATACGTGAATTCCAAGTGTACAGGCATAAGTGCGGTAGTATAAACATTATATGGCATAATGCAGTGTAAATGAATAGTAAACATAATAATAACTGAATGTAAACATTAATAAAAGTTATAAAACATGCAAACCTATGTTTCGTTCCCCACCTTCAGATAAGAACTTCTTCTTTTTCAGATCTGGCGCTTTCCTCCGGACAGAACTTCGTCGTGCTGTATTGAGAATCTCGGACAGAGAGTCTCAAAAGACTAAAAACTCAATATGAGTGAAAAGAGGAGGAAAAATCACAATTTGGAGTGAAAAATGAAGAGGGGAGGGTTGGTTTATATAGAGTTTTTGGCGCCTGGAAGTCCAGGAGGGCTGCCTGGACTTCTAGGCACATATGCCCAAAAAAAAAAAAATTTTTTTTTTTTTTTGTGAAATACAGGGTATTACACTCTACCCCCCTTAAAGGGATTTCGCCCTCGAAATCAATTCAAGTAGTTATGATGGTTATCTGCTTGAGATCAACTGCCGGCGTCATCTCGAGCGAGTTCAGGATGATGCTTGTATGGTCCTTGAGTGCAGCACGATATCCATGGATATTAGTTTCAGATATCGGCGTAGTTATTCAAGTGAAACAATGTATTAAGATAGGTGTAAACAAAGTTTAATCATTTTATTGATAAGTGAGAATAATACGATATATCACATCATCAGTTGGGGTTAGAAAACAATTCTGGGTATTTCTGTTTAATTGTTTATTCGAGTTCCCATGTTGCTTTCTCTACGCTGTGGTGATCCCAGAGCACTTTGACAAGTGGTATGCTACGCCGCCATAGTTCTTGAGTTTTTCTATCTAAAATTTGTATCGCTCTTTCTTGATACTTATTTCCTTCCTCAACCCGAACCTCGACTAAAGGGATGATATGCGAAGGATCAGGACGATACTTGCGAAGCATACATACGTGAAAAACGTCATGAACCTTAGGCATGGACGATGGAAGGGACAGACGATAAACAAGTTTGCTAATACGTTCAATGATCTGAAATGGATCGATGTACCGTGGAGAGAGCTTTCCTTTGATCCCAAAGTGTTTGACACCTCTTGTGGGCTGGACCTTTAGAAAAACAAAGTCCCCCTTATCAAATTCTAGAGGCTGTCTTCGCTTGTCAGCATAGCTCTTTTATCGACTTTGTGCAACACGTAGTCGTTCCTTTACTAGTGTGATCTTCTCAGAAGTCTCTTGAACTAAGTCAAGGCCTAACTGCGGTCGATCTGCCATATCTAACCAACAGACCGGAGATCTGCAAGGCCGACCATAGAGAGCCTCGTATGGTGCGATGCCGATACTAGTTTGGTAGCTGTTGTTGTATGCAAACTCAGCTAAATGTAAATACTTTGCCCATCCGTCATTAAAGTCCAAAATGCAACACCAAAACATGTCTTTTAAGATTTGGATAAGCCTCTCTGACTGCCCATCAGTCTGAGGGTGGAAGGTTGTGCTCATAGTGATCTTAGAACTCATTCTACTCTGGAAGCTTTTCCAAAACTTTGATGTGAATCGAGGGTCTCGATCAGAGACGATCGTGAGTGGTATGCCATGAAGGCGTACGATCTCTCTTTCATATAGTTCTGCAAGTTTGGCGGGATTATCTGTGAACTTTATTGGCAAGAAGTGTGCAGACTTTGTAAGTTTGTCAATGATAACCCAGATAACATCTTGCCCTTTATTGTTTCGAGGTAAGGCCGTGAAAAAATCCATTGCGATGTTCTCCCATTTCCATTCTCCAATAGGTAACGGCTGGAGAAGTCCAGAGGGAAGTCTTCGTTCTGTCTTAACTTTCTGGCAAACGAGACATCGAGCAACGAAGTCTGCAATTGCCTTTTTCATTCCAGAAAACCAGAATTGACGCTTGACATCCTTGTACATCTTGTCACCCCCCAGGATGCATAGCGTACCTCGAACAGTGCATCTCAGTGAGCACGTCATTTTGAACCTCAGGATCGTTCGATAGACAGAGACGTTTTTTTATAAAAGACGGCTCCGTCTTCAGAGACTGACCAATAAGGAAGGTCCTGTCCGCTGAGTAGAAGTTCTCGTTTCTCCATTAACATAGGGTCATTGGCTTGAGTAGCTGATAATTGAGAGAGTCGTGGTCTTGGTCCCTCTACGTTCAGCTGTTGGTTAAAGTTCTCCATCTCTATAGCCAACTTTCCCATTTCATAGTTAAGAGTGCAAACAACATAAGATTTTCTACTCATGCATCAGCCACAACATTGGCCTTTTCGGGATGGTACTGGAGTTGAAAGTCGTAATCTTTCAAGAATTCCAACCATCGTTTCTGGCGGAGGTTTAGCTCTCTCTGAGTGTATATGTACTTAAAACTCTTGTGATCCGAGAAGACCTCAAACCGTTCACCGTATAGGTAATGAAGCCATAACTTTAGTGCAAACACAACTGCTGCAAGTTCCAAGTCATGTGTTGGGTAATTACCCTCATGAATCTTCAGTTGCATCGAGGCATATGAAACAACTTGGCCTTCTTGCATTAGTAAGGCACCTAAGCCTTGAAGAGAGGCGTCGGTGTATAGTGAAAATCCAATTGCATTTCTTGGAGTGATAAGTACAGGTGTCGTCGTGAGTCGTTTCTTCATTTCCTGAAATGATGCTTCACAGGCAGGATTCCAGATGAATCGCATGTCTTTTCGAGTGAGCTTGGTCATAGGTTCAGCAATCTTTGAGAAGTCCTTGATGAAGCGTCTGTAATAGCCAGCCAAACCAAGAAAACTCCTAATCTGAGTAACAGTGGTAGGCTGCTTCCAATTTAAAACTACTTCAACCTTAGAAGGATCTACCTCAATGCCATTGCCTGAAAGCACATGGCCCAGGAATTGAACTCTCTTCGCCCAAAATTCGCACTTACTCAACTTTGCATACAGTTGGTGGCTTCTCAAGGTCTGGAGGACGATCTTCAAATGTATCTTATGGTCTTCCTCGGTTGAGGAATATATCAAGATGTCATCCACAAAAACCACCACAAATCGGTCTAAGTATAACCTGAATATGCGATTCATCAAATCCATGAATGCAGCAGGTGCATTTGTTAGACCGAACGACATGACCAAGAACTCGTAGTGACCGTATCGAGTCCTAAATGCCGTCTTGGTGATGTCCGACTCTCGGATCCGGAGTTGGTGATAACCGGACCGTAAATCAATCTTAGAGAAGTATTTGGCATCTCTAAGTTGGTCGAACAAGTCATCGATCCTGGGCAATGGATATTTGTTCTTGATGGTGACGTTATTCAACTTGCGATAGTCGATGCAAAGTCGTAACGAACCATCCTTTTTGCGAACAAACAGAACTGGAGTGCCCCAGGGTGATGAACTCTTTCGGATGAAGCCATTACTCTCTAATTCCTTCAGTTGGTTGTCTAATTCGACCAGCTCGACATTTGACATTCTGTATGGTGGAATTGAGATAGGCCCTGTCCCAGGTATGAGGTTGATCTCAAAATTGAATTCCCTAACTGGAGGTAGACCAGGAAGGTCATTTAGAAAGACTGTTGGGAATTCAGATATGACTGGAACATCGTGTACTTCGAAGGGGTATAGTGCTGGTGATTCATTGCAGTCACCAAGGGATAACGCTCGAAGTTGTGACTTGAGAAGTGCAATTGTTGATTTGTGTATCCATTTCCTTGTTCCGTGAATCTTGACAAACTCTCCTGTAGGCAAGGTTAACTGAACTTGCTTCTTCGTACAGTCGATCTTTGCATTCAGTGGTGCGAGCCAGTCCATGCCGCGGATGATGTCGAAGTCTTCAATATCCATCACAAAAAGATCTGCATATATTATCTGTTCCGACATTCGAAGCTCACATCGAGAACACTGCAAATTCACGTCAGTACCAGATCCGAACGATGATGTGACATGGAGTGTGATGGTTGTGGGTTCAGGATACAGGCCTAAATATCTTACCAATGCTGATGATATAAAAGAATGCGTAGCACCTGAATCAAACAAAACATGCACCATTGTATTGAACAAAGGAAAGGTACCTTCGACTACATTGTTGTCTGGGAGGGGTTGTTGAGCGATGGCATATGCTCTGCCCTGATTCCGTTGACCCTGGTTCTGCTGGTTCTGCCTGAGTTGGGCATTAGCAGCAGGTGGTGCTTGTTGGACTGGAATAGCAGGAATAGGTTGCTGAAGGTGCGGACAAGCATTTCTTACTTGGCCCTGCTGGCCGCAGTTGAAACAATTCGGCCTGTACGACTGGTAGTTTTGCTGGCCATTTTGATTGCTCTGCTGGCCTTGCTGATTGTGGTGTCGACCACCACCTCTACCATTGCGCGTTTCTACGACCACCTCTTCCATAACGACCTCCACTACCATGATTTCAGAAACCCTGATGGTTAGGGTTAGAAGGTTCAGCCACAGGTGTTGTGGCCTCATTCTTTAAAACAAGGGCTGGGAGGGCTGGGTTTTGATTGTAGTAGGGCTTCTTCTTGTTGCCCTGTTGCGAGCTTTGTTGGGAAAACGTTGCAGGCCGTTTGCCCTTATTCATTCTCTGTTCCTGTAAAATCTTATCTTGTTCAAAGCTCATGGCCTTGTCAACAACCTCCTTGTAAATCTTGAGATCCAAGATCGACAAGGCTTGTCGAATGTCATGGAGAAGGCCATTATAAAATTTCTCAGTCTTATCTCGCTCCGTTGAGATGGTGGAGAGAGAGTAGACTGATAATTCTTTGAACTTTTTAGCATATTCCCTGACGGTCATGGTGCCCTGGTATAACTTAGCGAATTTTTGGCATTTCTGCTTCGTCACCGCGTTGGGAAAATACTCATCAATAAACATTGACTCGAACTGTTGCCAAGTCATATCGGCTATGTTGACCCTTGGGTCTTCTTTCACTATCATCCACCATGTGTTTGCCCCATCAACAAGTTGGTAGGTCGCTAGTGGAATTTTTCGAGTCTCATCGACTCCCATTGCATCAAGAGCCTTCTTTGACTCATCCAGCCACTTTTGCACCTCATCAGCCTCAATGGTGCCAGCGAAAGTAAGAGGTTGTAGCCGCTTGTATTTAGTAATCTGATCGGTTTGAGCTTCCGACCCAAATTTGACAGGTGCTTGAACCGTGGCAACCTGACTGGCCGCGGTCTCACGAACGACCGTTTGAACAGTGACTTTTATCGCCTCAATAAATCCGGCGAAGAAGGTTTCTATGCTTGAAGGCATGGCAAAAGGTGTGGGTGGGGGTGGTATTGCCTACCCAGATGGAGTGGCAGTGTCGGGTGTGGCCTGTGCTGTTGTTGGAGGCGACGGTTCCTGAATCTCAGGAGGTGCCTCAACTGCTAGACGAACAGTACGTGGCCTTCATCTCTTCCTTGTTTGCATTTTCTCACTGGCAAGGAGAAAATAAAACCAAGATTAAGAAACTGTAGTCAAGTATAATGTTATAGTATGCTCAGCAACAATTTCGAGAGTAATGCAATATTAAAATCACATATTTTTCTAAGTATAGTGTAAGGTTTTTTTGTTGAGGAATCACAGAATCTTATATAACTCGTATGTTTGGACATGGTGTAAAAACAAGGTTTAGAATGTTTATATAATAAGTACAAAACTTTGCAAGTATTTCAAATGATTTGGTTTTGGTCTTTGTAAACATACTTATATATTTCATTAAAAATCTATACGAGTCATAAGAATTCTAAGATTTGCCTCGATAAATATCCTGATCTAACTTTCTATCGCAATCTTATCCATTAAAACTCTTACTCTTAGTCTTTTCGATTATTATCCAAGTTCATGTGTCCCATACCACATGACTTTGGTAATAAGGGTGTTAACCAAGTTAAGTTGTATGAACACGGTCTCTAAAAACATTGGCTGAATAGAAGTTCACTAATAGTATCGTCCAAATTTACTCGTCCCATACCGGGTAAACTTAGTGATAATATTAGTAATGCAACTTTCTCCAAATGTTTCTTTTCGCACAAGGTCATGGGTTTTCTTACTTCCACATTTTATTTAGTATCCTCCAATTTTGTTATGTCCCATACCATTCCAAAGTTAGTGATACAAAAGAAAGAATGGTTGTAAGTCGGCCCACCAAAGATAGTTTTTAAACAAAACATTTCATTCATGTATAAAAGAAAAGTTTACAATGCCAGTAATCAATTTTGATTTCCCTGCCTACTTCCGCTCCTTCTAGATCTCCTGCTAGGTACAAAACGACTACTAACAGAAGGTTGAGAGTTTGCTCGCTCTGCTTCAGAGTTTTGCATATGTGTTAATATATAATTTTGAGTCGCTCTCATTTCCGCCATATAGGATTCCATTTTATTTAACCTTTCAAAAAGGTTAGTCGATTGGCCCATTGGTGGTTGATGGCTCGATTGTCCCATAGGTGGAGGGTAGGCCATAGGCATTAGGGGGAGGTATTGGTTGTATGGGTGATTCATAGGTGAAAGGTAATTGTTTTGAAACAGTAGGCTCATTGGGATGTTCTGCCCTCCAAAATTCTGTGCCGCCCAATACTGTTGTTGTTGGGTTACAGGAACTTGTGGGAATGGCTGACATGGTACCTCAGGTGTCGAAAACCTTTGGTACGACGTGTTGCCCTGAGTTGGCATGTTCCAAGCAGGTAGATTTGTTTGAGTACTTTGTCTATTTTGAGGTTGATTTAGGTTGTTAAATAAATCTTCCTCAGTGAATTGTTGAGTGGTTGGATCATTATTTGGGACTGGGTTTGACGTGGGATGTTGATTTGGTACTTCTTTGACGGGAATCCTGCGTCGACTTTTTCGAAGGCAACGTCCATGCTTGTCCCTCATTCTCTCGGCATTTCCTATTGTTGTGTCGAATACTTCTTCGTCAGTTACTCCCCCCTTGGAACATGTATCTTGAAGATAGAAGATGTTGTAACTGGCTCAACGATTTGTCTCGAAGTCCCATCAAAAGTGTTGATGTTTACTTCGCATAGCATCCTCATGATCAAGATTCCGTAACCGAGGAATTCCTTTCTTAAAGGGTTTTGAATCACCCTCAACATTTGTTGGATGATGATGTGTGGTAGGGAGACCCTTATTTCCTTCTCTATGCCATTAGGCCTCCTTTCTGGCAAGATGTTGCCGAACACGATCTTTCCAAGGCGGGCAAGAGATGGCTTAAGATGATTGTTTGGGAGGTTGGTGAACGTCGATTGAGTGTATGGCTCCTTGGTGAGGGAATTGAATAATTGTTCATTAGACTCCGCAATCTCTGTAATTGTCTGCGGTTCATGTGGATCAATAATTCTTTCCTCAATCGGAATCTTTATAAGTCGAGCGATGATTTCGACGTTGATAGAAATTTTTATCCCCATAACTGTTGTTTCCAATACAGGGCTGATTCCCTCTTCTGGAATTCCCACGCAATTCATGGCTTCGTAGAAGGATCTCACCAAGTTGTAAGAGACGTGGCCCTCAACCATTGTTATGTTCAACCAACTCACAGTTACGAGTTTGTCGTGAAGGATTGGGTGGAGGCGGAGATCTCTGTTGTCGATGCTCCTCATAGTCATAACCTCCCTTTTGGATAATTCTTTGAGTCTAGTGGGAATTGGTTCCCTGCTAGTGGAAGTTGCTCCTTCACTTGAGACCATTCTTTGTTGAAAGGAAAATAAATTTGTGAAAGACACAAAATATATTCCTAACATTTTTAAGATTTATGCCTTGTCAGTTGGGTAATATTTTATATTTTTCTCTTGATGTTTATGCCATCATGTAATCAAAATTCTTCATTAGCAATATGATATATATATATATATATATATATATATATATATATATATATATATATATATATATATATATATATATATATATAGTTCTAAAGATATATATATCTAATAATATTTTTCATTCAAATTTTTCATCAATAATATGATATATATATCTCATATATACTAAGGTATATATATATATATATATAGCTATACATATAGTTTTTTTTTAAATATATATTTAATATAAATCTCACTATATATAATTGACATATATATATATATATATATATAGTTCTAGAGATATATAAATCTAATAAAATTTTTCATCCAAAATTTTTTCATTGATAACAAGGTATATATATATCTCCTATATGCATAGATATATAGATATATATATATATTTAATCATAATAATATATATAGTTTTCATAAATCATAACTATATATATATTTAAATCTAGATATATATGTAAATCTCAACTATATATAATTGACATATATATATATATATATATATATATATATATATATATAGTTCTAGAGATATATATATCTAATAAAATTTGTCATCCATAATTTCTCATTTTAATCATAACAATGTATATAATTTTCATAAATCATAACTATATATATATATTTAAATCAAACTATATAAAAATCATATAGTTTTCTAAATTAATATAAATCTCACTATGTATAATTGACATATATATATATATATATATATATATATATATATATATATATATATATATATATATATATATATATATATATATATATATATATATATATATATATATAGTTCTAGAGATATATATATCTAATAAAAATTTTCATCAATAATAACAAGGTATATATATATATCTCCTATATGCATAGATATATAGATATATATTTAATCATTAATATATATAGTTTTCATAAATCACAACTATATATATATTCAAATCAAACTATATAGAAATCATATAGTTTTCTAGATACATATTTAATATAAATCTCAACTATATACAAATCATATATATATATATATAGTTCTACATATATATATATCTAGTAAAATTTTTCTTCTCCTAATTTGGTGGACTTGGGCGGGCCGTGGACCGTACGCTCTGATACCACTAAATGTCACACCCCGCCCGGACGCGCCTAAACCCGCGGTACACTCGCGGACGGGGCGCGCATTTGAAATAATAACAATTGTAACAACAGAGTGCGCAGCGGAAAATATAATACAAAGTACAAATCTGATTTCATTTAATTAAGAATATTTTTGTACATAAAACGGTCAAGGGAACATACTCCCCAAAATCCCCAATGAATAGTACAAAGGGTGCAAAATATGGGCCCCATAACCTGCACCCAGTCCACCCTAATTTCCTGTGAAAAATCGATAATAATGGAGTGAGCTTAACGCGCTCAGTGGGTAAATAGTTCGTGAGTATAACAATTAATAAATCATACTTCAATATCAAATATCTTAAATACACATGTGAGCATCATAATCAATCAATATGTATGTATGCATGACACCGTCTCGTAATGGTTTGATGAACGTACATCGCATGAGTTCCCGTATAGGTGTCCTTCCCCGGGCGTAGCCAGGTTCTCACTGTACGTCCCTTCTCAGGAACGATGCTCTGGATTTACGTACTGATGTCCCTCTCCGGGCGTTGCCGGGTTCTCATGTACGTCCCTCTCCAGAGAAATGTAATGAATAGCGAGCAATGCTCCTAACTATTCTATGAGTCATAAACCATATACGTCCCTAGGTGGTATTATGTATGATGCCAATGTATGAACTGGTCTGATCTTTTCTTGACATTTAGACTGACTTTGGCAACGTCTAGTGATCCTTATCAGAGTTGGTATCACGACGTGTAAGGTTAGGACGTTCAATATTACATGTATAAGCTGATAGCTTTCAATAAGACCAACTAGATCAGTCCCCAGTTGAGAGGTGAGACACTAAGTCTGCTTAAATAACCAATCGCCTAGAGCAGCCCGCTGCCTCCTGTTCACTATTTAAAGTTACTGAGGACAAGACCGAGTCTAGTTGAGTCAGATTGACCACAAATTCGACATTATAACAGTATAATACGTGAATTCCAAGTGTACAGGCATAAGTGCGACAGTATAAACATTATATGACATAATGCAGTGTAAATGAACAGTAGACATAATAATAATTGAATGTAAACATTAATAAAAGTTATAAAATACGCAAACCTATGTTTCGTTCTCCACCTTCAGATAAGAACATCTTCTTTTTCAGATCTGGCGCTTTTCTCCGGACAGAACTTCGTCGTACTGCACTGAGAGTCTCGGACAGAGAGTCTCAAAAGACTAAAAACTCAATATGAGTGAAAAGGAGAGGAAAAATCACAATTTGAAGTGAATTTGGTGTGAAAAATGAAGAGGGGAGGGTTAGTTTATATAGAGTTTTTGGTGCCTGAAAGTCCAAGCGGGCTGCCTGGACTTCCAGGCACATATGCCAATTTTTTTTTTTTTTTTTTGTGTGAAATACAGGGTATTACATTTGTTATGAATTAAAAAGAAGTAATGTTGAGTAAATTTTAAAAATACGATTTAGAACATATTAATATTTGTTGAAATTAATGTAAGTAGATGGAGAAGAATGGACAAACAAAATAAAATATATAACAAATGAATTATTCCATATTTAGGTTGAAAGGAGAGGATATATAGTCTTATTCTCATAAATAAAGAAATCGAATGAAGGAAATAAGACCGCCTTTAGTTTTAAAACAAGTTTTCTATTTTGATAATACTAAAAAATAAAAAATAAAAAGTGAAAGTAGAAAACTCAAGAAACGTTATTTCATCTTTCTCAAGTTTTCTTATTTTTACAAGAGAAGTGCTACATAGCTTAAAAATTGTACGCCATTTCACACAAGTGTGATATGATAACTTCTACATCATACGTTATTCAATGATACTTTATTTAATGCTTTCATCATTGAATGAGGTGTTATTAAAACCTATAAGGGTACATTTATAATTTAAAGAATAAAATAAAGCAATATCCTTGATTAAAATCTCTAACTTAATGTGATTGGTATTTTATAAATGATATTTATATTATTAATTTGAAGATAAAAATTTTGTTAGTAGACAAAATAATAATTTTATAGGTAACCTTAAAATTAAATTTAATCATTTTTTTTACTTAAATATAAGAACAAAAGGAATATAAATTTTCTAAATTCATGAATTTATATTTAAATGTAAAATAATTTATAAAATCAGATTTAAAAATATTAAGAAAAAGATTATAATAATTAACTAAATTGAATCGGTATATTCATAAAAAATAATTATTTCGTGGGTATAAAAAATGGATTTTGAGCATTAATATAAATGTAAAATAATTCATAATTTTTTTATTTTCAAAGTAAAATAATATAAATATCTTTTATATAATACCAATAGAGGCATTAACCAAGGATATTGTTTTATTCTATTTTTAAAATTACATATGTGCCTTTATAAGTTTTAATAACACCTCATTTAATGTGGAAAACATTAAATGGACTATCATTAAATGATGTATGATGTAGAAACTGCCACATTACACTTGTGTAAAATGATATACAATTTTCAAGCTAAATAACATTTCTCTCTTTACAAAGATAGATTTGAAATTTAATTTTCAAATCTTATTCAACCAAACAAGTTTTCTTATAGTGTTCTCACTTTTTCACTATTTGAAATCTGAAAATATTTCCTGAATGGAAACCAAATTTACAGTAAATGGTGATGTGTTATCTAATGTGATATTTTCACCTAAAATCTAAAAAAGGACAAAAAGGGACAAAATTGACATTATAAGAAAAGTCTAAGGATAAAAGTGAAAAATGATATGGTTGGTATTATTTGAAAAGAATCGTCTCAAGATATATCTCCAGAAAGGATAATAGTAATCGTCTTGAGATATATTTCGAGAAAGGATATAGTTGATATTACGTTAAAAGAATCGTTTCGAGATATATTTTATGTAATACCCTGTATTTCACAAAAAAAAAAAAAAAAATTTACTATTTGAAATTTTTACTATTTGGGCATGCCAGAACGTTCAGGCGCCTGCCAGAACGTTCCGGACTCGCCTAAACCGGCGGTACACTCTCGGACGGGGCGCGCATTTGGAACAATCACAATGGTAATAACAGAGTACGCAGCGGAAATACAGTACACAGTACAAATCTGATTTCATATAATTCAGAATACTTTTGTACATAAAATGGTCAAGGAAACTGTAATACCCTGTATTTCACAAAAAAAAAAAAAAAAAAAAAAAAAAAAAAAAAAAAAAAATTACTATTTGAAATTTTTACTATTTGGGCAACGCCCGAACGTTCAGGCGCATGCCAGAACGTTCAGGCGCCTGCCAGAACTTTCAGGCGCCTGCCAGAACGTTCAGGCGGCATGCCAGAACGTTCAGGCGCCTGCCAGAACGTTCAGGCGCCATGCCAGAACGTTCAGGCGCCTGCCAGAACGTTCAGGCGCCATGCCAGAACGTTCAGGCGCCTGCCAGAACGTTCAGGCGCCATGCCAGAACGTTCAGGCGCCTGCCAGAACGTTCAGGCGCACAAAATCTCTATATAAGAAACCTCCTCATTCTCATTTCTCACACCAAACCAAAATCACCTTCTCTTGGGATTTTCTTCTCCTTTCCACGCCTTCTAAGTTTTTAGTTTTTGAGACTCTCTAATCGAGACTCTCGGTGCGGTGCAACAAAGTTCTGTCCGGAGGAAAGCGCCAGATCTGAAAGCGGTGCAACGAAGTTCTGTCCGGAGAAAAGCACCAGATCTGAAGGTGGGGAACGAAATATAGGTTTGCGTGTTTTATAACTTTTATTAAAGTTTACATTCAATTATTATTATGTCTACTATTCATTTACACTGCATTATGTCAATAATGTTTATGACTTGAATAACCTTGCACGTCGTGATACCGACCCTAATAAGGTTCACTAGACGTTGCCAAAGTCAGTCTAAATGTCAAGAAAGACCAGACTAGTAGACTAGACCAGTTCATGCATTGGCATCATTCATATCACCACCTAGGGACGTATATGGTTTATGACTCATAGAATAGTTAGAAGCATTGCTCACTATTCATATTATTTCTCTGGAGAGGGACGTACATGTGAACCTGGCTACGCTGGGGAGGGACATCAGTACGTGAATCCAGAGCATCGTTCCTGAGGAGGGACGTACAGTGAGAACCTGGCTTCGCCCGGGGAAGGACACCAGTACGTGAACTCAGGCGATGTACGTTCATCAAACCATTAGTACGTGACGGTGTCATGCATACATACATATTGATTGATTATGATGCTTACATGTGTATTTAAGATATTTGATATTGAAGTATGCTTTATTAATTGTTATACTCATGCACTATTTACCCACTGAGCGCGTTAAGCTCACTCCAATATTATCAAATCTTTCACAGGAAATTAGGGTGGACTGGGTGCAGGTTATGGGGCCCACATTTTGTACCCTTTGTATGATTCATTGGGGATTTTGGGAGTATGTTCCCTTGACCATTTTATGTACAAAAATATTCTGAATTATGAAATCAGATTTGTACTGTGTACTGTATTTCCGCTGCGTACTCTGTTATTACCATTATGATTGTTCCAAATGCGCGCCCCGTCCGAGAGTGTACCGCCGGTTTAGGCGCGTCCGGGCGGGGTGTGACATTTAATGGTATCAGAGCGTACGGTCCACGGCCCGCCCAAGTCACACCCCGCCCGGACGCGCCTAAACCGGCGGTACACTCACGGACGGGGCGCGCATTTGGAACAATCATAATGGTAATAACAGAGTACGCAGCGGAAATACAGTACACAGTACAAATCTGATTTCACATAATTCAGAATATTTTTGTACATAAAAGGTCAAGGGAACATACTCCCAAAATCCCCAATGATTCATACAAAGGGTACAAAATGTGGGCCCCATAACCTGCACCCAGTCCACCCTAATTTCCTGTGAAAGATTTGATAATATTGGAGTGAGCTTAACGCGCTCAGTGGGTAAATAGTGCATGAGTATAACAAATAATAAAGCATACTTCAATATCAAATATCTTAAATACACATGTAAGCATCATAATCAATCAATATGTATGTATGCATGACACCGTCACGTACTAATGGTTTGATGATCGTACATCGCCTGAGTTCACGTACTGGTGTCCTTCCCCGGGCGAAGCCAGGTTCTCACTGTACGTCCCTCCTCAGGAACAATGCTCTGGATTCACGTACATGTCCCTCCCCAGCGTAGCCAGGTTCACATGTACGTCCCTCTCCAGAGAAATAATATGAATAGTGAGCAATGCTTCTAACTATTCTATGAGTCATAAACCATATACGTCCCTAGGTGGTGATATGTATGATGCCAATGCATGAACTGGTCTAGTCTACTGGTCTGGTCTTTCTTGACATTTAGACTGACTTTGGCAACGTCTAGTGAACCTTATCAGGGTCGGTATCACGACGTGCAAAGTTATCACATTCAGGTCATAACATTATTGACATAATGCAGTGTAAATGAATAGTAGATATAACAATAATTGAATGTAAACTTTAATAAAAGTTATAAAACACGCAAACCTATATTTCGTTCCCCACCTTCAGATCTGGTGCTTTTCTCCGGACAGAACTTCGTTGCACCGCTTTCAGATCTGGCGCTTTCCTCCGGACAGAACTTTGTTGCACCGCACCGAGAGTCTCGATTAGAGAGTCTCAAAAACTAAAAACTTAGAAGGCGTGGAAAGGAGAAGAAAATCCCAAGAGAAGGTGATTTTGGTTTGGTGTGAGAAATGAGAATGAGGAGGTTTCTTATATAGAGATTTTGTGCGCCTGAACGTTCTGGCATGGCGCCTGAACGTTCTGGCAGGCGCCTGAACGTTCTGGCATGGCGCCTGAACGTTCTGGCAGGCGCCTGAACGTTCTGGCATGGCGCCTGAACGTTCTGGCAGGCGCCTGAACGTTCTGGCAGGCGCCTGAACGTTCTGGCATGGCGCCTGAACGTTCTGGCATGGCGCCTGAACGTTCTGGCAGGCGCCTGAACGTTCTGGCATGGCGCCTGAACGTTCTGGCATGCCGCCTGAACGTTCTGGCAGGCGCCTGAACGTTCTGGCAGGCGCCTGAACGTTCTGGCATGCCGCCTGAACGTTCTGGCAGGCGCCTGAACGTTCTGGCATGCGCCTGAACGTTCTGGCATGCGCCTGAACGTTCTGGCATGCGCCTGAACGTTCGGGCGTTGCCCAAATAGTAAAAATTTCAAATAGTAATTTTTATTTATTTATTTATTTTATTTTATTTTTTTTTTTTTTTTGTGAAATACAGGGTATTACACTCTACCCCCCTTAAAGGGATTTCGCCCTCGAAATCAAGTCAAGTAGTGATGGGGGTTGGCGGTTTGAGAAGTAGCCGCAGGCTGTGAATGAGGCCACAGCATGTGTGTAAGACTCTATCCATTGATATTATGTTCAGACATCTGGTAGTTATTGAAGTGAAACAATGTATCAAGATAGGTGTAAACAATGTTTCATCCTGATATTGATAAGTGAAAATAGTACAACGTATCACTTCATCAGTTGGTGCTAGAAAATAATTCAGGGTATTTTTGTTTAATTGTTGATTCTAGTTCCCATGTTGCTTCCTCGACGCCGTGGTGATCCCAGAGCACTTTCACAAGTGGTATGCTACGGCGCCGTAGTTCTTGAGTTTTTCTATCTAAAATCTGGATTGCTTTCTCCTGATACGTATTTCCTTCCTCAACCCGAACCTCGACTAAAGGGATGATATGCGAAGGATCAGGACGATACTTGCGAAGCATAGATACGTGAAAAACGTCATGAACCTTAGGCATGGATGATGGAAGGGACAGACGATAAGCAAGTTTGCCAATACGTTCAATGATCGGAAATGGACCGATATATCGCGGGGAGAGCTTGCCTTTGATCCCAAAGCGTTTGACACCTCGTGTGGGCTGGACTTTCAGAAAAACAAAGTCCCCCTTATCAAATTCTAGAGGCTGTCGTCGTTTGTCAGCATAGCTCTTCTGTCGACTTTGTGCAACACGAAGTCGTTCCTTTACTAGTGTGATCTTCTCAGAAGTCTCTTGAACTAGTTCAGGGCCCAACTGCGGTCGGTCTGCCATATCTAACCAGCATACCGGAGATCTGCAAGGCCGACCATAGAGAGCCTCGTATGGTGCCATGCCGATACTAGTTTGGTAGCTGTTGTTGTATGCAAACTCAGCTAGATGCAAATACTTTGCCCATCCGTCATGAAAGTCCAAAATGCAGCATCGTAGCATGTCTTCTAAGATTTGGATAAGCCGTTCTGACTGCCCATCAGTCTGAGGGTGGAAGGCGGTGCTCATAGTGATCTTTGAACCCATTCTAGTTTGGAAGCTTTTCCAAAAGTTTGATGTGAAGCGAGGGTCTCGATCAGAGACGATCGTGAGTGGTATGCCATGAAGGCGGACGATCTCTCTTTCATAGAGTTCGGCAAGTTTGGCGGGATTATCCGTGAATTTTATTGGCAAGAAGTGTGCAGACTTGGTAAGTCTGTCAATGATAACCCAGATAGCATCTTGCCCTTTATTATTTCGAGGTAATGCTGTAACAAAAGCCATTGCGATGTTCTCCCATTTCCATTCTCCAATAGGTAACGGTTGGAGAAGGCCAGAGGGAAGTCTTCGTTCTGCCTTAACTTGTTGGCAAACAAGACATCGAGCAACGAAGTCTGCAATGGCCGTCTTCATTCCAGAAAACCAGAATTGTCGCTTGACATCCTGGTACATCTTGTCACCCCCAGGATGCATAGCGTATCTCGAACAGTGCATCTCAGTAAGCACGTCTTTCCGAACCTCGGGATCGTTCGGAAGACAAAGACGTTTTTTATAGAAAACGGCGCCGTCGTCAGAAACTGACCAATGAGGAAGGTCTTGGCCGCTGAGTAGAAGTTCTCGTTTCTCCATTAACATAGGGTCATTGGCTTGAGTAGCTGAAATCTTGCGAACAAGGTCAGAGGTAGCTGATAATTGAGAGAGTCGTGGTCTTGGTCCCTCTATGTTCAGTTGTAGGTTAAAGTTCTCCAACTCTGTAGTCAACTTTCCCATTTCGTAGTTAAGAGTGCAAGCAACATAAGATTTTCTACTCAGGGCATCAGCCACAACATTGGCCTTTCCGGGATGGTACTGGAGTTGAAAGTCATAATCTTTCAAGAATTCCAACCATCGTCTTTGGCGGAGGTTAAGGTCTCGCTGAGTGTATATGTACTTAAGACTCTTGTGATCTGAGAAGACCTCGAACCGTTCACCGTAGAGGTAATGACGCCATAATTTCAGTGCAAACACAACAGCTGCAAGTTCCAAGTCATGCGTTGGGTAATTACCCTCATGAATTTTCAGTTGCCTGGAGGCATATGCAACAACTTGGCCTTCTTGCATTAGTACGGCACCTAAGCCTTGGAGAGAGGCATCGGTGTATAATGAAAATCCAATTGCATTTCTTGGAGTGATAAGTACAGGCGCTGTCGTGAGGCGTTTCTTCAATTCCTGAAATGATGCTTCACAGGCGGAATTCCAGATAAAACGCACGTCTTTTCGAGTGAGCTTGGTCATAGGTTCAGCAATCTTTGAGAAATCCTTGATGAAGCGTCTGTAATAGCCAGCCAGACCAAGAAAACCCCTAATCTGAGTAACAGTGGTAGGCTGCTTCCAGTTTAAGACGGCTTCAACCTTAGAAGGATCGACCTCAATGCCATTGCCTGAAACCACATGGCCGAGGAATTGAACTCGCTGCGCCCAAAATTCGCACTTACTCAACTTTGCATACAGTTGGTGTCTTTGTAAGGTCTGGAGGACGATCTTCAAATGTATTTTATGGTCTTCCTCGGTTGAGGAATATATCAAGATGTCATCCACAAAAACTACAACAAACCGGTCTAAGTATAACCTGAATATGCGATTCATCAAATCCATGAATGCAGCAGGGGCATTTGTTAGACCGAACGGCATAACTAAGAATTCATAATGACCGTAACGAGTTCTGAACGCTGTTTTGGTGATGTCCGATTCTCGGATCCGGAGTTGGTGATAACCAGACCGTAAATCAATCTTAGAGAAGTATTTGGCATCTCTAAGTTGGTCGAACAAGTCATCGATCCTGGGCAACGGACCCTGTATTTCACAAAAAAAAAAAAAAAAAAAAAAAAAAAAAAAAAAAAAATTACTATTTGAAATTTTTACTATTTGGGCAACGCCCGAACGTTCAGGCGCATGCCAGAACGTTCAGGCGCCTGCCAGAACGTTCAGGCGCCTGCCAGAACGTTCAGGCGCCTGCCAGAACGTTCAGGCGGCATGCCAGAACGTTCAGGCGCCTGCCAGAACGTTCAGGCGCCTGCCAGAACGTTCAGGCGCCATGCCAGAACGTTCAGGCGCCTGCCAGAACGTTCAGGCGCCATGCCAGAACGTTCAGGCGCCTGCCAGAACGTTCAGGCGCCACGTTCTGGCAGGCGCCTGAACGTTCTGGCATGCGCCTGAACGTTCGGGCGTTGCCCAAATAGTAAAAATTTCAAATAGTAATTTTTTTTTTTTTTTTTTTTTTTTTTTTTTTTGTGAAATACAGGGTATTACACTCTACAGGCGCCTGCCAGAACGTTCAGGCGCCATGCCAGAACGTTCAGGCGCCTGCCAGAACGTTCAGGCGCCTGCCAGAACGTTCAGGCGCCATGCCAGAACGTTCAGGCGCCTGCCAGAACGTTCAGGCGCACAAAATCTCTATATAAGAAACCTCCTCATTCTCATTTCTCACACCAAACCAAAATCACCTTCTCTTGGGATTTTCTTCTCCTTTCCACGCCTTCTAAGTTTTTAGTTTTTGAGACTCTCTAATCGAGACTCTCGGTGCGGTGCAACAAAGTTCTGTCCGGAGGAAAGCGCCAGATCTGAAAGCGGTGCAACGAAGTTCTGTCCGGAGAAAAGCACCAGATCTGAAGGTGGGGAACGAAATATAGGTTTGCGTGTTTTATAACTTTTATTAAAGTTTACATTCAATTATTATTATGTCTACTATTCATTTACACTGCATTATGTCAATAATGTTTATGACTTGAATAACCTTGCACGTCGTGATACCGACCCTAATAAGGTTCACTAGACGTTGCCAAAGTCAGTCTAAATGTCAAGAAAGACCAGACTAGTAGACTAGACCAGTTCATGCATTGGCATCATTCATATCACCACCTAGGGACGTATATGGTTTATGACTCATAGAATAGTTAGAAGCATTGCTCACTATTCATATTATTTCTCTGGAGAGGGACGTACATGTGAACCTGGCTACGCTGGGGAGGGACATCAGTACGTGAATCCAGAGCATCGTTCCTGAGGAGGGACGTACAGTGAGAACCTGGCTTCGCCCGGGGAAGGACACCAGTACGTGAACTCAGGCGATGTACGTTCATCAAACCATTAGTACGTGACGGTGTCATGCATACATACATATTGATTGATTATGATGCTTACATGTGTATTTAAGATATTTGATATTGAAGTATGCTTTATTAATTGTTATACTCATGCACTATTTACCCACTGAGCGCGTTAAGCTCACTCCAATATTATCAAATCTTTCACAGGAAATTAGGGTGGACTGGGTGCAGGTTATGGGGCCCACATTTTGTACCCTTTGTATGATTCATTGGGGATTTTGGGAGTATGTTCCCTTGACCATTTTATGTACAAAAATATTCTGAATTATGAAATCAGATTTGTACTGTGTACTGTATTTCCGCTGCGTACTCTGTTATTACCATTATGATTGTTCCAAATGCGCGCCCCGTCCGAGAGTGTACCGCCGGTTTAGGCGCGTCCGGGCGGGGTGTGACAGAAACATACTCCCAAAATCCCCAATGATTCATACAAAGGGTACAAAATGTGGGCCCCATAACCTGCACCCAGTCCACCCTAATTTCCTGTAAAAGATTTGATAATATTGGAGTGAGCTTAACGCGCTCAGTGGGTAAATAGTGCATGAGTATAACAATTAATAAAGCATACTTCAATATCAAATATCTTAAATACACATGTAAGCATCATAATCAATCAATATGTATGTATGCATGACACCGTCACGTATTAATGGTTTGATGAGTGTACATCGCCTGAGTTCACGTACAGGTGTCCTTCCCTGGGTGTAGCCAGGTTCTCACTGTACGTCCCTCCTCAGGAACGATGCTCTGGATTCACGTACTGATGTCCCTCCCCGGCGTAGCCGAGTTCTCATATACGTCACTCTCCAGAGAAATAGTATGAATAGTGAGCAATGCTTCTAACTATTCTATGAGTCATAAACCATATACGTCCCTATGTGGTGATATGTATGATGCCAATGTATGAACTAGTCTAGTCTACTGGTCTGGTCTTTTCTTGACATTTAGACTGACTTTGTCAACGTCTAGTGATCCTTATCAGGGTCGGTATCACGACGTGCAAAGTTAGGACATTCAGGTCATAAACATTATTGACATAATGCAGCGTAAATGAATAGTAGACATAATAATAATTGAATGTAAACTTTAATAAAAGTTATGAAACACGCAAACCTATGTTTCGTTCCTCACCTTCAGATCTGTGCTTTTCTCCGGACAGAACTTCGTTGCACCGCTTTCAGATCTGGCGCTTTCCTCCGGACAGAACTTTGTTGCACCGCACTGGGAGTCTCAAAGACTAAAAACTTAGAATGCGTGGAAAGGAGAAGAAAAATCACAAGAGAAGGTGATTTGGTGTGAGGAATGAGAAATGAGGAGGTTTCTTATATAGAGATTTTTGCGTCTGAACGTTCTGGCATGCGCCTGAACGTTCTGGCATGGCGCCTGAACGTTCTGGCATGGCCCTGAACGTTCTGGCAGGCGCCTGAACGTTCTGGCATTGCGCCTGAACGTTCTGGCATGCCCAAATAGTAAAAATTTCAAATAGTAATTTTTTTTTTTTTTTTTTTGTGAAATACAGGGTAGTACACTCTACCCCCCTTAAAGGGATTTCGTCCTCGAAATCAAGTCAAGTATGGATGAGGGGTATTACTGGCGAAGTAGCCGCAGGTTGATAAGGAGCCGCTGCGTGTGTGCAGCACTATATCCATTGTAGTTATTCAAGTGAAACAATGTATGAAGATAGGTGTAAACAATGTTTCATCCTGGTATTTATAAGTGAAAAAAAAAAAAAAATACAATGTATCACATCATCAGGTGGTACTAGAAAACAATTCAGGGTATTTCTGTTTAATTATGGATTCGAGTTCCCATGTAGCTTCCTCTATGCCGTGGTGATCCCAGAGCACTTTCACAAGTGGTATGCTACGTGTCCGTAGGTCTTGAGTTTTTCTATCTAAAATCTGTATTGCTTTCTCTTGATACGTATTGCCTTCCTCAACCCGAACCTCGACTAAAGGGATGATATGCGAAGGATCAGGATGATACTTGCGAAGCATAGATACATGAAAAACGTCATGAACCTTAGGCATGGACGATGGAAGGGACAGACGATAAGCAAGTTTGCCAATACGTTCAATGATCGGAAATGGACCGATAGACCGCGGGGAGAGCTTTCCTTTGATCCCAAAGCGTTTGACACCTCGGGTGGGCTGGACTTGTATAAAAACAAAGTCCCCTTTATCAAATTCCAGAGGCTGTCGCCGTTTGTCAGCATAGCTCTTCTGTCGACTTTGTGCAACACGAAGTCGTTCCTTTACTAGTGTGATCTTCTCAGAAGTCTCTTGAACTAGTTCAGGGCCCAACTGCGGTCGGTCTGCCATATCTAACCAGCATACCGGAGATCTGCAAGGCCGACCATAGAGAGCCTCGTATGGTGCCATGCCGATACTAGTTTGGTAGCTGTTGTTGTATGCAAACTCAGCTAGATGCAAATACTTGGCCCATCCGTCATTAAAGTCCAAAATGCAGCATCGTAGCATGTCTTCTAAGATTTGGATAAGCCGTTCGGACTGCCCATCAGTCTGAGGGTGGAAGGCTGTGCTCATAGTGATCGTAGAACCCATTCTATTCTGGAAACTTTTCCAAAAGTTTGATGTGAATCGAGGGTCTCGATCAGAGACAATCATGAGTGGAATGCCATGAAGGCGTACGATCTCTCTTTCATATAGTTCTGCTAGTTTGGCAGGATTATCCGTGAACTTTATTGGCAAGAAATGTGCAGACTTGGTAAGTCTGTCAATGATAACCCAGATAGCATCTTGCCCTTTATTATTGCGAGGTACGGCTGTAACAAAATCCATTGCGATGTTCTCCCACTTCCATTCTCCAATAGGTAATGGCTGGAGAAGTCCAGAGGGAAGTCTTCGTTCTTCCTTAACTTTCTGGCAAACAAGACATCGAGCAACGAAGTCTGCAATTTCCTTCTTCATTCTAGAAAACCAGAATTGTCGCTTGACATCTTGGTACATCTTGTCACCCCCAGGATGCATAGCGTATCTCGAACAGTGCATCTCAGTAAGCACGTCTTTCCGAACCTCGGGATCGTTCGGAAGACAAAGACGTTTTTTATAGAAAACGGCTCCTTCGTCAGAGACTGACCAATGAGGAAGGTCTTGCCCGCTGAGTAGAAGGTCTCGTTTCTCCATTAACATAGGGTCATTGGCTTGAGTAGCTGAAATCTTGCGAACGAGGTCAGAGGTAGCTGATAATTGAGAGAGTCGTGGGCGTGGTCCCTCTTCGTTTAGCTGGAGGTTAAAGTTATCTATCTCGGTAGCCAATTTTCCCATTTCATAGTTAAGAGTGCAAGCAACATAAGATTTCCTACTCAGGGCATCAGCCACAACATTGGCCTTGCCAGGATGGTACTGGAGTTGAAAGTCATAGTCGTTCAAGAATTCCAACCATCTTCTTTGGCGGAGGTTTAAGTCTCTCTGAGTGTATATGTACTTAAGACTCTTGTGATCTGAGAAGACCTCGAACCGTTCACCGTATAGGTAATGACGCCATAGTTTAAGTGCAAACACAACAGCTGCAAGTTCCAAGTCATGGGTTGGGTAATTACCCTCATGAATCTTCAGTTGCCGAGAGGCATATGCAACAACTTGGCCTTCTTGCATTAGTACGGCACCTAAGCCTTGGAGAGAGGCATCGGTGTATAATGAAAAACCAATTCCATTTCTGGGAGTGATAAGTACAGGTGCTGTCGTGAGGCGTTTCTTCAATTCCTGAAATGATGCTTCACAGGCGGGATTCCAGATGAAGCGCACGTCTTTGCGAGTGAGCTTGGTCATAGGTTCAGCAATCTTTGAGAAGTCCTTGATGAAGCGTCTGTAATAGCCAGCCAAACCAAGAAAACTCCTAATCTGAGTAACAGTGGTAGGCTGCTTCCAGTTTAAAACTGCGTCAACTTTAGAAGGATCGACCTCAATGCCATTGCCTGAAACCACATGGCCGAGGAATTGAACTCTCTGTGCCCAAAATTCACACTTACTCAACTTTGCATACGGTTGGTGTCTTTGTAAGGTCTGGAGGACGATCGTCAAATGTAGTTTATGGTCTTCCTCGGTTGAGGAATATATCAAGATGTCGTCGACAAAAACCACTACAAACCGGTCTAAGTATAACCTGAAGTCATATCTGCTATGTTGACCCGTGGGTCTTCTTTCACTGTGAGCCACCATTTGTTTGCTCCACCAACAAGTTGGTAAGTCGCTAGTGGAATTTTGCGAGTCTCATCGACTCCCATTGCATCAAGAGCCTTTTTGGACTCATCCAACCACTTTTGCACCTCATCAGGATCAATGGTGCCATCGAAAGTAAGAGGTTGTAGCCGCTTGTATTTAGTAATCTGATCGGTTTGAGCTTCAGACCCTAATTTTACAGGTGCTTGAACCGTTGCAACCTGACTAGCTGCAGTCTCACGAACGGCAATTTGAACAGTGACCTTCATTGCCTCAATAAATCCAGCAAAGAAGGTTTCAATGCTTGAAGGCATGGCAAAGGGTGTGGGTGGTGGTGGTATTGCCTGCCCAGATGTAGTGGCAGTGGTGGGTTGGGCCTGTGCTGTTGTCGGAGGCGGCGGTTCCTCAATCTCAGGAGGTGCCTCCACTGCTGGACGAACAGCACGTGGCCTTCCTCTCTTCCTGATTTGCATTGTCTCACTGGCAAAGAGAAAAGGAAAACCAAGATTTAGGAACTGTAGCCAAGTATAATGTTAGAATATGCTCAGCAACAATTTCGAGAGTACTGCAATAGTAAAATCACCTATTTTTTTAAGTATAGTGTAAGGGTGTTGTTGAGGAATCAAAGAATCTTATATAACTCGTATGTTTGGCCATGGTGTAAAAAAAACAAGGTTAGAATGTTTATATAATAAGTACAAGCCTTTGCAAGTATTTAAAAATGATTTTGTTGTGGTCTTTGTGAACATACATATATATTTTATTGAAAAGCCATACGAGTCATAAGAAATCTAAGATTTGCCTCGGTAAATATCCTGATCGAACGTTTTATCGCAATCTTATGCATTCATACGCTTACTCTTAGTCTGTTCAATTATTATCCAAGTTCATATGTCCCATACCACATGAATTCAGTAATAAGGGTGGAAACCAAGTTAAGTTGTATGAACACGGTCTCTAAAAACATTGGCTGAATAGAAGTTCACTAATAGTATCGTCCAAATTTACTCGTCCCATACCGTGTAAACTTAGTGATAATATTAGTAATGCAACTTTCTCCAAATGTTTCTTTTCACACAAGGTCATGGGTTTTCTTACTTCCACATTTTATTTAGTATCCTCCAATTTTGTTGTGTCCCATACCACTCCAAAGTTAGTGATACAAAAGAAAGAATGGTTGTAAGTCTGCCCACCAAAGATAGTCTGGAAACAAAACAAGTTCATTCATATATATTAAAGAAAATTTTACAATGCCAGGAATTAATTTTGACTTTCTTGCCTACTACTGTTCCTTTGTGATCTACTGTTATGTACAGAATGACTACTAACAGTAGGTGGAGAGTTTGCACGCTCTGCGTTGGAGTTTTGCGAACGAGTTAATATAATATGGTGGCTCTCTTTCAGGGCAGCAATATTGGATGTCATTTCAACTATCCGTTCAAGTAGGTTAGTCGGTTGTCCCATTGGTGGTTGATGGGTCGTTTGTCTTGCAGGTGAAGGGTAAGCCTTAGGCATTGGAGGAAAGTATTGGTTGTATGGGTGATGCATAGGTGGTTGTTGGCATCCTGTTACTATTAATCTGCACACCTGCAGCCACACTTGCTGACTTTTACAACACGCTTTCCTGTTCATTTGCACGGGTGTCGGCTGTTCATTAAGACGCTCTCCTGTTCATTAGCACGCCCCCCCTGTTCATTCGCACGATTTGCTGTGCATCCGCACGCGTGTCGGTTCATCCGGACGTTTGTTGGTTCGTTGGAGTGAGTTCTACTACTGCTAGTCTTATGTATTTATTTTTTTTTGTTTGGGGTGGTGGAGTTGGTGATTGAGTTTCTTGGAGAAAGAAGAGAAGAAATATTATGGAAGGAGGAGGAGGAGGAGTAGCTCCGGTGCCGAAACAGGATGAGTTGCAGCCACATCCGACGAAGGAGCAGCTGCCCAACATTTCTTACTGCATGACCAGCCCTCCACCATGGCGTTAGTTCTTCACTTCTTCTTTTTTTTCTTTTGTTTTTCGTAATTTCTTTTTATTGTTCTGGTTTGGCTTGTAAGAGAAATCTCCCAATTATGCTTGTTTGTTTGTTTGTTTTGTTTTGTTTTGTTTTTTTTTTTTTTCTATCTGAATCCATGTTGGCTCTTTTATTTTATTTTTGTAAAGGTTTTTATTGTGATGTTGTTGTCACTGATGATGATGATGAACTTCACAGCTAACAGAGACATGGTGGATATTGGAGAAGACCCATTTCTCTTCTCAAACCAATTCCACCCACTTGATTTCAGCTGTTCAAGTTTTGGTAGTAGCCCATATACGCGGGAGCCTCTTCTAGAATATGGTTTATGCGAGGCAGTGGTACCACCCGTCATGAATTCTTCAATTGATGAAGATGACTTTCCAAGCCAACTTAATGAACTTGAAGGTGAGTATCAATGCTCAATCCACTTTATATTCGACTTTATTATGAACAGAATGGCAATTTCATCCTCTTTGTATTGATTAATTTGCTATCGTAATTTGTATAGGGAGTATGAGGAGCAGTAGTGGATGGGAGAAGGACTTTGGATGTTTGAATGAAAGGAGGATTGGATTCGAAGCGGAGAAACAACAGATTGTGATGCATGAAAATGGAGAGGAGATGATTAGCTGCAGCAGTAGTAGTATTAGTAGGACTGGTAGTGATCCTGTGGAATCGATGACGAAACTGACGAGGAGAAGTTGTACTAATTCATCCTCAAGTGAGTCTCTATCACGCACTACCATCTCACGCTACTTCTACCTACCCATATCAGAAGCTGCAAAAGAACTTAAGGTGGGTTTAACGTTGCTGAAGAAGAGGTGCAGGGAATTGGGCATCTCTAGATGGCCGCACAGAAAGTTGATGAGCTTGCAAACCGTTATCAACAATGTTCAGGTATTTATCCTCATTATATATTGATCTTTATAAGTATTTTTGATATCTTAACTTAGGGAGGTTTTGATAATTATGTACTGCAGGAAATGGGGAAAGGGGTTGGTAGAGATATGAAGATAAGAGACGCTTTGAGGGTATTGGAGGCACAAAGGAAATGGCCTCACAGAAAGTTGATGAGCTTGCACCTAATTATCAATAATGTTTAGGTATTTATTATCAGTATATATTGATCTTTATAAGTATTTTGACATATTAAGTTGGGGAGGTTCTGATTAAGATAATTACTTGTTAATTAATTATGTCCTGCAGGAAATGGGGGAAGGAGAAGGGGTTGGTAGTGATATGAAGATAGGAGACGCTCTGAGGGTATTGGAGGAACAAAAGAAGTTGGTGGAAGAGATGCCAGAGGTGAATCTTCAGGAGAAAACAAAGAAACTGAGGCAGGCTTGCTTCAAGGCCAACTTCAAGAAAAGAAAGTTGATGATGCCAGAGTGGCACCCTTCTCCTATTTCTCACTTAAGTTAATGTAATTCAATAGTTTATCAGGATTTTTTTTTTTTTTTTTTTTTTTTGAACAGTTTATCAGCAGTTACTGTTGATCAGGTTATCAGCAGTACTGTTTGGAGTCCGTTATGATATGATGCATGCCTACTTTTTAGGGTTTTTGAATATATAGACATATTCACATATGAATATATAAACATATTTAATGATAACTATAATTCCCATAAATCAACTATTTGGAATATGTATATATGTCGTATTCTCCTATAAATGTATTGGCATATTTAATCATAACTATATATATAGTTTCCATAAAGCAACTATATATATATAGTTGAAATAAAAATCATATATAGTTGTTTTTTAATCCAAATCGTAACTATATATATATATATAGTTTTAGATATATCAAATAAATTATTTTTCAAATTTTTTATGATTATTTTGTTTTGTAATAAATTGTTTTCAAAAAATAAATTTTTTTTTTTTCGATTTTTTTATTTTTATTTTTATTTTTTTATTTATTTTTTTTCGAATATATATTATTCGAAAAATAAATTTTTTTTTTTTTCGAATAAATATTTTTCGAAAAATAAATTTTTTTTTTGTTTTTTCGAATAGTGATTTTTCGAAAAATAAAATAAAATTTTCAAATAGTCTTTTTTTTTTCGAATATTTATTTTTCGAAAAAAAAAAAATTCAATTTTTATTTATTTATTTATTTATTTATTTTTTTATACGTACCTCATATACACTAATGTATATAGATACATATATTCAATAATAACTACACATATAGTTTCTACTAAATTTTGACTATATGTATATTTAAGTCAAACTATATAAAAATCATATAGTTTTCTAGATATATATTTAATGCAAATCTCAACTATATATAATTGACGTATGTATATATAGTTCTAGAGATATATATATCTAATAACATTTTTTTTTCTTCCCCTAATTTGGTGGAATTGGGCAGGCCATGGACCGTACGCTCTGATACCATTAAATGTCACACCCCGCCCGGACTCGCCTAAACCGGCGGTACACTCTCGGACGGGGCGCGCATTTGGAACAATCACAATGGTAATAACAGAGTACGCAGCGGAAATACAGTACACAGTACAAATCTGATTTCATATAATTCAGAATACTTTTGTACATAAAATGGTCAAGGAAACATACTCCCAAAATCCCCAATGATTCATACAAAGGGTACAAAATGTGGGCCCCATAACCTGCACCCAGTCCACCCTAATTTCCTGTAAAAGATTTGATAATATTGGAGTGAGCTTAACGCGCTCAGTGGGTAAATAGTGCATGAGTATAACAATTAATAAAGCATACTTCAATATCAAATATCTTAAATACACATGTAAGCATCATAATCAATCAATATGTATGTATGCATGACACCGTCACGTATTAATGGTTTGATGAGCGTACATCGCCTGAGTTCACGTACAGGTGTCCTTCCTCGGGCGTAGCCAGGTTCTCACTGTACGTCCCTCCTCAGGAACGATGCTCTGGATTCACGTACTGATGTCCCTCCCCGGCGTAGCCGAGTTCTCATATACGTCCCTCTCCAGAGAAATAGTATGAATAGTGAGCAATGCTTCTAACTATTCTATGAGTCATAAACCATATACGTCCCTAGGTGGTGATATGTATGATGCCAATGTATGAACTAGTCTAGTCTACTGGTCTGGTCTTTTCTTGACATTTAGACTGACTTTGTCAACGTCTAGTGATCCTTATCAGGGTCGGTATCACGACGTGCAAAGTTAGGACATTCAGGTCATAAACATTATTGACATAATGCAGCGTAAATGAATAGTAGACATAATAATAATTGAATGTAAACTTTAATAAAAGTTATGAAACACGCAAACCTATGTTTCGTTCCCCACCTTCAGATCTGGTGCTTTTCTCCGGACAGAACTTCGTTGCACCGCTTTCAGATCTGGCGCTTTCCTCCGGACAGAACTTTGTTGCACCGCACTGGGAGTCTCAAAGACTAAAAACTTAGAATGCGTGGAAAGAAGAAGAAAAATCACAAGAGAAGGTGATTTGGTGTGAGGAATGAGAAATGAGGAGGTTTCTTATATAGAAATTTTTGCGCCTGAACGTTCTGGCATGGCGCCTGAACGTTCTGGCAGGCGCCTGAACGTTCTGGCATGCGCCTGAACGTTCTGGCGTGGCGCCTGAACGTTCTGGCGTGGCGCCTGAACGTTCTGGCGTGGCGCCTGAACGTTCTGGCGTGGCGCCTGAACGTCTGGCAGGCGCCTGAACGTCTGGCAGGCGCCTGAACGTCTGGCAGGCGCCTGAACGTTCTGGCAGGCGCCTGAACGTTCTGGCATTGCGCCTGAACGTTCTGGCATTGCGCCTGAACGTTCTGGCATGCCCAAATAGTAAAAATTTCAAATAGTAATTTTTTTTTTTTTTTTTGTGAAATACAGGGTATTACATTTTAAAAACATACCCGAGCACAGAACAAGACGATAAATAAATAAAATCTTCAAGAGCATTTTTGAAAAGTGGAAAAAAAATCATCTTATAAATAGGGGGGAGGTTTTCAGGATTTTTCAAAACTCAAAAACTTCTTTCAAACTCTCTCTCTTTTACTATTTTCTATATTGTCGAGAAAAATTCTAGGAAAAGTTGTTCGAATACTCATCATTTCAAGGTGGAGAGGAACCTATGGTTTGTGTATTCTAGTCTTTTCATTAGATTTTATATTCATGTTGTGGTTATGCACACATCTTTTCATTCACTAGTGAAATATTATTTGGGTGAAAGCTGGTCCTTGTTGGAATGTTAAGTACAACTTATTTGGGTGAAAGTTGACCCTTACTAGATTGCTAAATGCAACTTAATTGGGTGAAAGCTTGTCCTTGCTGAATTGCTAAATACAACTTACTTATTTCATATTTCAATATTGTCCCATTATATTGAGCAAATTTTTATGTGAATATGTGTGCTCATCGATTGATATATTGCTTGACTTCCAGTTATCGACTATCAACTTTAATATTTTGCCTAAAGTGTGGAAACCTACTAGGGGACCCACTGGGCATAAGCTCACCCTTGTCAATCTTATCTCCAAGGAATTAATGCCAAGAAAAAGAGTAGGATAGAAAAGAGAAAAGGATGGAAAAAAAAGAAGGAGGAACTTAATCTTCAAATAATGTACATTTGTAATTATACTCAATAATAAGCCTTACATACCAACCTTTTGTTGTATATAAAGGTTGTGATGTCTTGGCACTTATGTGAGTTAGTTTGAGTCAAAGTATGTAAAATATAAAGTATATGTAAGAAGGTGACAAATAATCTTGTACAATAGAAATAAGTTATGTTAATAAAGTGAAGTTTTTGGGAAATACAAAAATTGTGACTTTGAAATTTCTCTTGTTGTTATTTTACTATCAAATCATCTATTAAAAGGATTTGGAAACAAGAGGATTTCGGGGTGTGACAACTTTTATGGTATCAGAGTCGTATATTTTGGGCTCACTAAGTGATATCTAGTTGAGAAAGTTAAACAAAAAAAAAAAAAGTAGAGTAGAAAAGTGGGGAAATAATGGGGACTGAGCATAAAAGTGCGACAAAAGAAATATTAGTAGGATGAAAAACTAAGTGCAAAGACAATGAAAGATATTTTTATAAAGGATATTGGAGAAGGGGAAATAGTGAAAACAATATATAAAGTTAAATGCACACACGCACACACACACACACACACACACACATATATATAATATTAAAAACCAACCCTATTTAGTGATAACGAATCTTTTGAAGTTGTTTTCGAAGACGATGATGCACTAATTTACTCTGACTCATAGTAAATCTTGTCTCAGTTTCCTACTGATCACGACCAGTAAGCATCGTGATACTCAAGCTTAGTATGCTCTAGACTTGTCGTTTTATCGGATCTGGTCTATCAGAACACTTGAGTAAGCCTTGCCGAAAACTTGATCTTTAAATTCTGTGTCTGGCCAAGCCTGTGTTCAACAGTTGTGGTCTTTTCCAACAACAGTCATTAGCTGTTAATCAAGGGGGCGTCAGGGGTTTTAAGCAAAAGGTTGACCTTTCTTTTTGCCTGAAAGTTACAGTTTCTGGCCCAACATGGAACCTTCTTTATCTAAAGAATCTGAAGTTTTTGAAGCATCATGTTCACAGTAAAAAATCCAAGGGTTGTATGAAGTTTAATATCTTCCCAATGAAAAAGGAATTATCCCGACTACCCAGTTTAATCCTATTCTCCCTTCAAGTGTGCGCAATACTTCCCCGGTTACTTTATCTAAAAAACTAAAATAATTGTTTCAAAAACCTACCCCAAAGGGCCCTATCAAAGAATATGTGCAGATCTCTGACTTTTCAGAGCTCCAGGTCCCTGCGGACCAAGCTGAGCATTTTTTCCCGCTTCGCTTTCCGAAGCCCTTGTTACCTCATTGGAAAAAAGGCGGCTATTCACACATTCACTTTGATGTTGTGAAAGTGGTTATCATATTTCATGGTAGAAAAACAATTGAATCCATCTCAAGGCTCGCATTTCTTGATTCTAGAATGATGAGATACCAAGATGCAGTTATTGGTACAATCCAAACTACTTTGAACACCGACACAGTCTTTGTGACATTTTTTCCAAATTTCAATAAGTCACTTAAAGATTCTCATGTTATGCAAGCCCTCAGCATCCAGGTTCAAATTACTGGTGTTCCTCAAGTCCAATCAGTTATCACAGCTACAGTTCACTACCAAATAGCTTACCGAGTCCAGAATCATGCTATTGATGTTGCACTCCCAAACAATAGTATGGATTCTTTTCTTCTTGATGTTAATTCCCATGGTGCAGCGGTTCATACCTTCTTGCCCTGACAGCAACTTTAGGCCCTATTTTCAAAAAATGGTTAACTAGTTATGAGTTGCGGTTTGAACACCAAGAGGTCCAACAGACTACCCATGCAGTTCATACGCGAAGAAAGGATGGCCTTGTTGAAACTATTTTTCCTGATCCATCTCTTCGCAAGATTCAAGCAGGAAGGCATTCTATTTCTACCGTTTTCTTCTCTGTCCCCTCTGATACATCGCCAACTTCATCTCCCACTTCTGATCATATTTGGTGGGATGTTTGTGATTGTATTGCTTGTCAAGATGATCGTGCAGATGAACTTGAAGAAGAAATAGGAAGAAAAAAACCAACAACCACCTTTCTCTCCAACACCAATTACAAACACGTTACGAAGCTGGAGATCTCGCGGTCGGTTATATTGATTCCTATTCTGGCAAATACCAGTACTATGTTCTTCTTAGTCCTGATGAAGATGACTCCAGTTCGGTCTCCTCTTCACAAGCTCCTCCATCGTCTTGCTCTTTACCCCGGCAAGATCATTTTTTTGATAAAAAGAATGATTTCTCCCTCTTGGTCCCTAGAGACTCACCTCCTAAGTCTCTCAGAAAAGTTGCTCAATTATGGGTTCCAAAGCAGCCATATGGTATTCAAGCCACCACCTTTTCCAGTTCAGCCTCTTATCCAATGTCTTGTTGTACATTGTCTGAAGGCTCTACAAACAAAACTACACCCCCTCCATATGACACCACTGAGGACCCAGACACTAAAGTCAAGTACCATGGCAGATACGACCTTCAAAAGTCGTCATTCCTACAGGACCAGAATTCAAGCCCCAAACTGAGCTTGAAGCAGTTCTCAACTGGCAATCTCAAAATGCCAGATATCAGAACGACATGCTGCAAGAAATTTCAAAATCTCAACAAAATCTCACTTATCAGGTACAGTCCTAGCATCAGCTTCAATCCCAACATTTTTCTGCTATCACTGCCTGGATTGACCAGCTAAATTACGAGATGCAGCAACTTACCTCTCAAATCACAGATTTCTCTCAGATCTCTACGTATCTTGATCCAAGGGTAAGATAAAAGAATAGCCTTGAAGCCCAGTTAAGACAAATTTCTTCAGCTTCTACGACATCGTTCTACTCTGATATGATCACTTCATACCAGCCTAATATTGTCCCTCAACCACTCTTCACTAGTACAAGTATGCTGCCTTCACTCTTTCCACCATCTTATGCAGCAAAAATGCAAGCAGACAAAGCAGAATGCTTGGCTCAAAGAACTTTTCGGCCTCCTTTGAGGCCCCCAATCCGTCCTTCGGCTAGACCCAATAAAGGCAAACAAGTTTTCTTCCTTTTTGAAGATATAAAACCTGACCTCCAAGCCTCCTCAATTGTCAGGCCCCTCACGGACCTCATAGAAAATCCCTTAACATGCTTATTAAAGTCCCTAACCACTGACGATCACCGGCGCAAACTAATAGTCAATATGGCCAGCCTTGATCTTTCCAATGAAGAACGCATGACGGACCAATCAAGCGAATCCGAAGTCTCGGCTCTATCCAGCCCAACTTCTACCTCTTCTCAAGATTCAACCTTTGAACCAGACCCCATGGTTTTGGTTAATGAATGTCACGAAGAAGGATAAGTTGTTCCTTATGAAGAACAAATGGATGACCCTGCTTATGACTCTATTAATATTTGGCCCCAACACAAAAATGGCGGCGGTTTCACCACTTTTAATCTCGACAAGCTCCTATTTTCTGATTGGCCCTTATTTTTTCATGATATGTTCTTTTGGACTCAAGCTGAACTCTTAAAACCCGAGACAACCTAAGAAATGGTTATTCAAAAGATGGTTACCCGTTTTTTGGGAGTTTATGAGATTGGTGGATTGCTCTTCAAGAATATCGATAGCTGATGATGCTCCAACTCATTGCCAAATAATTTATCTCTGCGGTTTATACCGCTTTTTTAGGCGAAGCCAGCAATAATGTTGAAGCTGCAAGAGATAAGTTCCTTAAAATGAAGTGTTGCTCATTTGCCCCAAAAGATTTGGCAACCTACTACACCAAGATGTCCCAACCTACTACACCAAGATGTCCCACCTTTTCTATCTTATCAATGGTGTTGATGATAAGAATCTTAAGGTTGTTTTTCTCCAATCTTTCCCCAAGCCTCTGGGAGATCAAGTTATGCAACATATGAAGAATGCTGATAAGACTCTCGAAAACAATACTCTCAGGCAGTTGTTTCAATACATTCGACTTGCTCACGAAGGTTTATGTCGCCAAGCTCTTTTCCACAAACACTTAGCCTCCCAAGCATCCAAGTTTCTGCCCTCAAGTACAATACCTGGCTTATTCATCAAATGCAGCTCGCGCGAAAAACACTGTGACTGTAATGAACTTTCCCAGCCTACAAGCCAAAGAAACACAAAAAGTTTCACAAATCGAACCAGAAGGGTTTTTCAAAAAAGAAGAAATGAAGATTTCTCCATAAACGACCTAAAAAAGGAAAGCCTCTAGGAACAAAATGTTTCATTTGTCGACGACCAGGGCATTTTGCTAAGAATTGTCCAAAACAGAAGCATAAGGTGTCTCTCCTCTAACAGGTCTCTCACCTTGCTGATACAGACTTCCCTGATATTGAGTCTTTTTTCTCCCTTGACAGCGACTATAGTCTAGACTCTCTTCTAGCTATTTCTCAAGAAGATAATGACACTCGCGAGATTATGTGTCTCACCTCTTCCACAAACGTTGTTAGTCTTCCCCATGCATTTGTACAAATCCCCATGAACCCTATTCTAAACCAATTAAGTGTCTCGCTTTATTTTGACACAGGAGCATCTGCTACAGTGTAATACTCTGTATTTCATAAAAAAAAATATATATATATAAAAATATAAAAAAATAAAATCTGGTCTGGCCTTTCTTGACATTTAGACTGACTTTGACAACGTCTGGTGATCCTTATTAGGGTCGGTATCACGACATGCAAGGTTAGGACATTATATGACATAATGCAGTGTAAATGAATAGTAGACATAATAATAATTGAATGTAAACTTTAATAAAAGTTATGAAACACGCAAACCTATGTTTCGTTCCCCACCTTCAGATAAAAACTTCTTCTTTCCGATCTGGCACTTTCCTCCGGACAGAACTTCGTCGCACCGTACCGAGAGTCTCGATCAGAGAGTCTCAAAAACTAAAAACTTAGAATGAGTGGAAAGAGAAGGAAAATCATAAGGAGAGTGATTTTGATGTGAGAAATGAGAATGAGGAGGGTTCCTTATATAGAGATTTTTGGCGCCTGAACGTTCTGGCACGCGCCTGAACATTCTGGCATTGCGCCTGAACGTTCTGGCATGCGCCTGAACGTTCGGGCGTTGCCCAAATAGTAAATTTTATTTTTTATTTTTTTTTATTTTTTATTTTTTTTTTGTGAAATACAGAGTATTACATACACTCATACATCCTTCTTTGCTACATCCTGAATGCTGGAAGCCTTATTCAAAATCCTTCAATATTGCAGGAGATTCTCAGTCGGAGATTACTCTCATCAGTAAACCTGTCAAAATTCAACTCCTTCCTACCTTAATCTTTAAACATAAAATCATGGGCTCCCCTAGCCTTTCAAAAGATTTTATTATTGGGTAAGATATTCTACAACAAATCAAGAATCTGAATTGGACTTCTTCTGGTTTGAAGTTTCGGTCTTTCTTCCTTCCATGGATTACTTCTGTTCCCGAAGTCATGGACCAATCTCTCTCCCCTCCTTTTCAAGAGCTGAAGTTTAAACTCAAGGCAGACTGTTGTGCTGAATCACATATAGAATTTGTCACAAAATGCAATCATCCTTTATGGACCAATCCCAACTTCTTTATTAAGCACTCGTTCAAGCTTAACGAAAATCTTAATCCTACAAAGGCTACTCATCAAGGTATGCCTCCAGCACAACTAACATTGGCCATACAGGAAACTCAACAGCTCATACAAGAAGGCT
Source organism: Paratinospora sagittata (assembly GCA_035771175.1). Taxonomy (NCBI): domain Eukaryota; kingdom Viridiplantae; phylum Streptophyta; class Magnoliopsida; order Ranunculales; family Menispermaceae; genus Paratinospora; species Paratinospora sagittata. The sequence continues at coordinate 23,645,063 of CM069592.1, read as the reverse complement.
TGATTTCTCCTACTTTTTCTCCTTGGGCATGTGAGGCGTTTTATGTCGACAAACGATCAGAACAGGTATGAGGAAAAATGAGATTGGTCATAAACTATCAACAGCTCAACGCATTCTTGCAAGATATTAAGTTTCCTCTACCAAGGCCAGAAGCCATTTTTCAGCAGCTTGCTAATGCAACTATATTCTCAAAATTCGATTGCAAGTCTGGGTTTTGGCAGTTAGGCCTTCACCCTGATGATAGGCCAAAAACGGCTTTTGTCATCCCAGGCTTCCATTTTCACTAGAATGTTATGCCTTTCGGTTTAAAAATGGCTCCTTCATTGTTTCAACAAGCGATGCTCAAAATGTTTTAGCCATTGCAGTCTCAGCTTATGATCTACATTGATGGCATCTTTGTCTTCTCTCCAGGTCATCAATCTCATATGAAACTTCTCCAACAATTCTATGACCTTTGCCGCCAAAATGGATTGATGTTATTTGCCAAGAAAATGCAGTTGTGTCAAACAACTATTGATTTCTTGGGCATGGAAATTGTTGATTCTAAGTTACAGTTGCAGCCTCATATTTCTTCCAAACTCCAGGAGTTCCCAGATATTCTCCCTGACAAAGTCACAGTGCAACAATTTCTTGGGTTAGTTAACTATATGGGACTCTTCGTCAGGGATCTGGCATTTTATAGTTCAAGGTTCTCGGCTCTCTTGAAGAAATCACCTCCAACCTGGAATGAAACTCATACTGAAACCATCTGGTATTTCAAAAAATATTCTCAAATGCTTCCTTTTCTCAAAATTCTAGGCTCAGGTAAACGCATCCTTCAAACGGATGCCAGTGACTATTTCTGGGGTAGAGCCCTATTTGAAGAATTGCCTGATAAATCTCGACATCTCTGCAGTTACAAAAGTGGCAAATTCAAATACTCCGAGGCCCATTACCATTCAACATTTAAGGAAATCTTGGCAGTCAAACCGTCCATTGAAAAATTTCAATTTCATCTTGTTGGCCACTGTTTTCACATTAAAATGGACATGTCTGTTTTCCCTAATATGTTGAAATTCAAACAAAAAATGCTCCCAAATCCCCAACACTCCGATGGGCAAATTGGTTATCCCAATATGACTTTACTGTCTAACACATCCCGGGAAAAACCAATTCACTTGCCAATTTTCTTTCTTGTCTTTGCAAGTTTCAGTCAAACGCTTCTTTGCATTTATTTACTCCCTTGGTCAGTATCATATCTGACCCCAGACCCTCATCTCCTCCTCAAGATCCTCCACCGCCAGATGTAATGGATTTCATGTCCTCTCTCCCTGTCAACCTCAGAAGCAAGATCTTCTGGTCCATTCTGGATACTCACCAGATCGACGGCCTGCTCAAAATTATCACTAGGCATTATGGAATGTTTTTTGGCCATGTACCTCATCCTACATATCCATATCTCTTCCCCTTCAGGATGCTCAATCTTTATGATTTTCTGAAAGAACCATCATGCTATCTTTCTTATGTCATTCGAAATTATTGGATTGGTTTTGTTCTGGATAAGCTACGCCTTGATTCTTAAATGTTTCAGGTTGTTGTTAATGGCAGACACATGAGTGTAGATCAAACACCGTTTTATAAGTTTCTTTTAAAGTTTGCTACTCATAACCAAGGGATGCAAGAATTTTCTCAGTGGAGATGAAGATATTTAACCATTATGTTCTTTGCACCCTTATCTGCTCATGTTGACAACAATGTCCTTGATCTTGATAATGAAGATGACCCAACCTCTGGTACAGAACAAGTATTCTTTTACAAGGTTCTCAGGTCATCATTCTGTTATCTATGTTATCGGCCAATTTTTCCAGGCACGCATCACCAGCCATGTCAAAATCCTTGGCAAAACATTTCGTCTGATTTCCCTCTATCCACTTCTCCATGGTGGCCATTTGTCCCAGAATTACAAGAATTCCAACATGATTTCTGTTCATGGAACCTTAGCACGAAATGACTCACATCTCCAGTTGACTACTCTTTTCTCATTGGCAAAGCTGGACAAGATCGCTCCCACAATCATCTCCATGTCCATGTCGAGCTAACCCAATTCCTACAAGAATACGTGGCACAACATCCAGGGTACCTCAAACACCTTTATCATCTTGATCCTGTAGATCTATGGGATGACATTGAGTTTGATGGCCATCATTCGTACGAAAAGAAAAGAAAATATTCGCAATCTTTTACAACTCGCTTACTATTCATAAAGCAGCAAAAGCAAGATTCATCTTCTCTTTACAGCATGAAAACACACCTCGTCTTTGTAAAAAGTTTGGCACATGCTCATGGATTTCACTACGCCTTAAGTCTTTCCTATTTGTTTTCCATCTATAAATACCTATCAGTATGGATGTAGCGAAGGCATAATCGGGGAGAGAAATAAACCAAGTTCTCTACTTGTCTCGTCCTTTTAGTTTATGTTTTCCAGTCTGTTGTTTTTAGGTCTTGTAATGTTGTCTCGTCTAGGAGTTCTTCCTATCTGGGCTATTGTATTACTGATTGTAATTTTTCGTACCTGTGTAATACTATGTCGATGTTGTTGTGTGATTGTTATCTGTGATGACTCTGATTGTTCAGATTCCTAAAACCCAGTATAATTTGTTGCTACAGTATCATTATACTGCCTGCAAGTCTCTTACAAACCAACTGATAACCCAATGGAAGAGTCACGATCCTAGTTTACCCTTTATCCATGTATTGAAACGACGACTTAAGTTTCACAACCAAGACTTAGTGTCTTGGAAGGCCGCAGTCAGTTTCCTGCTCGTCGAATGTACGCTCTATATAATAATAATAATAATAATAATAATAATATTAATATTATTATTATTATTATTATTATTATTATTATTATTATTATTATTATTATTATTATTATTATTATTATTATAATAAAGGCTGGGAACACAGCTAAAGGCTAAAGGCTGGGAACACAGCCACGTGTTGGGTTTAAAACCCAGCCACATGGCTAGGTGCCCAACGCGGGCAGGGCAATTTCCAGCCATGTGGCTGGAAAGTTTTTTTTAAAAAATTGGACGAGCTTATACTCGGCTAAAGACAGGGCATAATCCCGACACAGGCGTGGGTTCCCAACCGCAAGGCTGGAACAACCCAGCCACGTGGCTGGGCAATAAAATTTAAAAATAAAAAAATTCTTCTATATATAGAAGACCAAGAGCAATAGTGAAGGAATGTTTTGCAAAATTTGTAGAACGTCAAAACATCGTCACTCCAATTCCTATTCAATTTCTTTTAGAATAGTAACAATAATAAGTAAGAAATCTCATTTTATCAATACCATGTCTATAATCCTTACTTTTGAAATGCCAAAACACAAAAACTTTGGCAAAATTATGAAAAGAAAAGAGTAAATTCAGGAAAAACATACAAAGTGAATTCGGGTAATAAGCATGGAGCAGTGAAATTCCTCTACGAGATTGGTTAGGGTGGTGTTCTCCAAATACCCTCAAAAGTAAAGAAGGACTACTTACGTTGTTTCTATTGCAACTTGGAGGGAATTGAAGATGAAAGTGAAGGAATGATATCGCATTTGGGATCAACAGAGATTGTCTTAATGGAGGATACATTAGAAGAAATGTTGGGCATTTCCACCAATGAAGTACAAGTATATTTTAGGTCACCCAATGAATTACCAAATGAAGCAAGTTATGAAAACATTATACGAACACTTACATGTAAAAAGGAGTTTACAATTAGTGGCCTCTCTATCAAATTTCAAGCTCTTAATCGAATTATGAATCGTAATATTATTCAGAAGGCAAGACATCATAATACTGTCAGAGTTCTCCCCTTATACATACTATATCATTTTTCAACGAGGAAACAAATATCGTTACCATATATCATTCTCCAACTTATGAAGATCAAACTACCACCTGAAAAACCATCATCATATATATTTCCTATCAGTGAAGAAGGAAATAGGGATTTTAGGCAAATAAGAGAAGAATCTAGAACAGTGATAGGTGAATCCAATGTCAGACATGTTGAGGAGGATTTTAGATCTTATTTAACCGGTCTGATACAAAATTTAGGGAGCCAAATACAAGAAAATAAGAGGGAATTGGAAAAGTTCATTGAAGATAAGTACAGTATTTTGAATAATAAGATAACACTGTTAGGACAAAATGTTCGTGTGTTACATATTCTATGGGCAACTACGCAGGAAACATCCACACCCTCGAGTTATCAACCTAGTTGCGGAGAACATGCTTTATTGGCTGATCTCCAAGCACCAATCCTTACTCCAGAAATAACGAATGTATAGTACTTTGCCAACATCGACGAGTACTCTTGGGCAAAGCTTGCATTAGGAAGTGAGCAAGTACAATTTTAACACCCGTTGGAAAAATCTAAGCTTGTAAAGAAAATTAGTCTATGACTTTTGTAATATATTAATGTATAAAGTTTGATTTGCTCCTTGTGTTGTGTATGAGATTATGTTTGATGGGGTGGTGGCAAATCACAAGTTCTACTTATGGGCATATTCGGGGTGGTATGGGACATCACAGGTATGACTCGTTCTTGGGATGAGTGAGGAGAAATCAACCCATGACCATGTGTGGGAATTATGGAAAGGGCTAGTTGATACTATTTATCCTTAAATTCAAACGGTATGGGATGTACGAATTTTATGAATAATTGTTATCCACTGGATATTTCCATTTATTGCGATAGTTTCTTGAACATCAAATCTAAAATTCACATAGCGAGAAATTAGAAACAACTTGACCATAATATCGGTACCAATTCACTGAATATAGTGTAGTTTTACAAAAACAAATTTATGTAATTTAGAAACTAAACTTTCAACAAATATATATATATATATATATAGTTTTGAAAAATAAATCATGTGAGGTTTGATTGTTTTGAAACCTATATTTAGCAAATGGAACTGATAAACCTTGTTCCTTTAACTTAGAAGCGAGGTGGGAAACCTAATATTTAAATAGGAAACTAAGAAAATATTTATTTGTACCATAGTATGCCAGTACAAACCCGAAGTCAAGTCAACAACTACTCGTTCCAAACCTCGAGGAGTGATCTACCGGGGGATGTAGGACCATCCCAACTAGAGCCAACGTTGACTCCGAAAATGTTAACAGAGGACACAAACACAGCAGGTAAAGCAACCACAAAAAATCCACCACCACCGGCGACGAGCAATGGCTCATCGGAACAATCGCTGACTGAAATGGAAAAAAATTTCTAACGCTTCGTGGACTATGTCAACGTTAGAATGGAGGAAGTCTAAGGTCAACGAGTTGCATCCCAACTATTCCAGGAAAATGCAAGAAGAGTTGAAGAAGACTATCGGATGAAACAAATAACAAAGTTTAAAAGATTGCAACCATTGCCCTTTGAATGAAAACCAGATGTGGACGCCGCACAAAAGTGGCTAGACGAAACTTGGAAAGCCTTTGAAGCGATGGGAGAATCGGATGAGAGAAAGATCCACTTGTCGCGTATCAGCTGGTTGGGATAGGGCATAGGTGGTAGAAAATGATTAAAGAAGATCCGACCTTAGATGTGGCAAAAATGATGTGGTTAGAATTCAAAGCCGTGTTCATTGAGGAATATCTTCCTAAAGCCATAAAAAGGCAGAAGCAGTTGGAATTTTCCAAGTTGTACCAAGGTCAAATGTTAGTACTGGAGTATTCTGCAAAATTTACGGAATTATCAGTTTTTCCTTATCTACAGTAACAAATGAAAAAGATAAGCTGAAAATTTCTATAATGGACTTAGGCCCGAATTAAGGCAAGTATTGTCAATTTTTGGAGGTAAAAAATTATAAAGAAGTTATGAATCGGGCCATGCAATTCGAGCAGGAAAGGTAGCAACAAGAACAAAGGAACAAGAACAGAGGAAGAATAAAGGTAAAAGATTGTCAGTCTATCAAGGATTTGGGAACTCGAGAAAGTTCCAGAGGAAGGAACAAACAAGAAATCAAGATGCAGCCGAAGTGAAGCCAAAGCCACAAAGGGTCAAACCTAGGAAATCAAAATCAAAAGCAGCAAAACCAAGTGAACCGATGGAACCCCAAGAAAGGATTAGGATACAATCCAGGAAATGGTATCCCAAAAGGAAACCGGGGACCAAGACCAAATCCTGGTCAAGGGCAGGATACTAGAACATGTTTCCGATGTGGACGAGCAGGTCACATCGCAAAACATTGAAATCAACCCTAGCAAGTAGCTCCAACAAATAAATATGTTGTACCTAGGTAGCCTAATCAACCCAATTCACATCCACAAGGCCAAACATTTGTTGTCGTGGCATGGGAGCAGCTTGACACGATTGTGGTTGAAAGTATATTTATTTTATTCAACTCCAAAGTTCGGGTATTATTTGATACAAAATCCACCCATTCGTTCATAACTCCTACCATAGTACAACAACTAGGGTTAGAGGTTGAACCTTTGAATCCTAAAATGATGGTAACCACACCAGTAGGGGCAAGGGTAGAAATTACACAGTTATGCTCCAAATGTGAACCTAGAATGAGTGGTGAACCTTTCATAGTGAACCCTTTAGTTTTGAACATTGAAGAATTTGATGTAATTTTAGGAATGGATTGGTTAACCCAGTTAAATGCTCAAAATGACTACCTGAAAAAATGAGTATATGTGACCCTTCCAAACCAAACTATTCTTAAAATACAAGGTTCAATCATTATTGTCCTAAATCAGTAGTTGCAGCCCTGAAAATGCAACTCAAAGGTGATGTACTTTTCAAGGAATTTAGGTGAGTGAATTACCAGTGGTTCATGATTTTCCCATAGTGTTTTTAAATGATCTTCCTGGAATGCCGCCTACTTGAGAATTTGATTTTGAAATCAAGTTACTGTCAGGGACAGAGCCAGTATCTATTCCTCCTTATCGGATGGCTCACACTTAATTGGTAGAACTAGATAAACAATCAAAGGAGTTAGAAATGAAAGGATTCATTCGTAAAAGTGTCTCACCTTGGTGGGGCTTCAGTATTGTTTGTTAAAAAGAAAGATGGTACACTTAAAATGTGTGTAGATTATTGAAAACTCAATCACGTTACCATAAAAAATAAATAACCATTACCTAAAATTGAGGACCTCTTTGATCAATTGCGCGGTGCGCAATATTTTTCAGAAATAGATCGTCGTTCAAGTTACCACCAATTGAGAATCAAAGAGGAGGATATTCACAAAATAGCCTTTCGAACCCAATACAGACATTATGAATTTACAATAATGCCCTTTGGTCTAACAAATGCCCGACAACATTTTTGGATCTTATGTATAGAGTATTTAGGCCATACGTAGACCGTTTTGTTGTTGTGTTTGTCGATGATATTCTCATTTATTCATTGACAAAGCAAGAACACAAAATGCATTTGCGGATTGTGTTGGAAACACTTCAAACTCACCAGCTTTATGCAAAACTTAGCAAATGTGAGTTTTGGGTCATGTTGTCTCGACAAACGACATCACAGTAGACCCAACAAAAGTGGAGGCGATGGTAAGTTGGAAACAACCCACAAATGTTATCCAGATTCACAGTTTCCTTGGTTTGGCCGAGTATTATAGAAGGTTTGTTAAGGACTTCTCAAAGCTGGCAGAACCACTCACCCAGTTTAAAAGAAAAAACATTCCATTTGAATGAAATCAAAGCTGTGAATACTCTTTTTAGGAGCTGGAAAGAAGATTAACGATAACACCCATTTTACAAGCTCCTGTCCGTGGATAAGAGTACACGTTATACACTGATGCGTCACTATTTAGAATAGGAGTACTTCTAATGCAAGAAGGTCACGTTATCAGTTATGGATCTCGACAGTTGAAACTACATGTGAAAATTTATTTCACTCATGATTTGGAATTAGCAGTAGTGGTCTTTGCTCTTAAACTTTGGCGACATTATCTCTACGGAGAAAGGATAGAGATATTCGCAGATCACCAAAGTTTAAGATATATCTATACGCAAAGATATCTAATCTCAGGCAAGGACGCTAGGTGGTATTTCTCAAAGATTATGACTTTACTATTTAGTACCGCCCAGGTAAGGCAAATGTGGTGGCCGACACACTGAGTAGAAAATCATATGCATCAGTTCGTGTTTTAATAGTCTCTCAGTGGCAAATGCTTTCAGAGGTTGATCAATACAACCTTCATATGGAAACGAGACCATCATGAATCAAGTTGCGAAGTGTAAGTGTGAAATCAAAATTAGTGGAAAAAGTAAAGGCGCCGTAAGCAAACGATCCAAAACTAGCAGAAAAGAAGATTTTACTGCTTTAACAGCATGATTTGGGACATTGGACATTGGCAGCAAATGGAACCATCTTGTACAAGAAGATGATTTATGTTCCAAAAAATTAGGAATTAAGAAGTTGATATTTGATGAATTCCATACATCTAGAAGGAGACAAGATGTACCAAGACCATAAGTGATAATTCTGGTTTTGCGGAATGAAAAAAGAAGTTGCATTGTACGTAGCAAGGTGCCATACTTGCCAACAAGTTAAGGAAGAACATCGAAAACCTTCAGGATTGCTACGACCCTTGCCGATAGGGGAATGGACATGGGACTACATCACAATGGATTTTGTCTCAACATTACCCTAAAACTCCAAGGGCCAAGATACAGTCTGGGTTATGGTGGACAGACTCACCAAAATGGCCAGATTCCTGCCCATAAAGGCAACAGACACTGCGACCAAGTTAGCCGAACTATGTGAAATGGAGATGGTAAAGCTCCATGGGATCCTATAAACAATCGTTTGTGATCGCGATCCACGCTTTACATCTTGATTTTGGCAAAGTTTCCAGCAAAGATTGGGTTCCAAAATCACTATGTATTCAACATTCCATCTACAAACTGACGGACAGTCTAAATGAGTAATTCAAATTTTAGAAGATATGTTAAAAGCCTTCGTACAAGACTATCATGATAGTTGGGCCAAGTATTTACATTTGGCTGAATTTTCTTATAATAACAACTATCAAACAAGCATCAAAATGGCACCATTCGAAGCTATGTATGGTAGGAAATGCAGATCACCAATATGTTGGATGGAGATAACCGATAAAATAAAAATAGGACTCGAGATAATTAAGGAAACAAGTGAAAAGATTCAACTTCACCAAGACCCTAGTCCATCGGTCAATCAATCCTACATTTATCGTCTAGAACTAGAATGTCTATTTGAAGATCTACGAAACTCTTCTACCATGGCAACCACCACCAGTACAAGTAGATGAAGTAGTCGAGAAAAATACTTTGTTGCTTCTGCAACAAGATTCTGATAGTGAACCGTCTATCGGTAAGATATTTTTATTGATTATTACCTTCAGAAATTTTGTAAAAACCATTGGTTGCTTTACTCTTAAAGAAATGAAACAAATTTCGAGAACAAAATTCTTTGAAAGGAGGGAAGGTTGTAACATTTTCACCTAAAATCGAGAAAAGGACAAAAAGGGGCAAGATTGACATTATGAGAAAAATCTAAGGATAAAAGTGAAAAAGGATATGGTGGGTATTATTTGAAAAGAATCGTTTCGAGATATCTCGAGAAAGAATATAGTTGGTATTATTTGAAAAGAATCGTCTTGAGATATATCTCGAGAAAGAATATAGTTGGTATTATGTTAAGAGAATCGTCTCTCGATAAAGGATATAGTTGGTATTACGTTAAAAGAATCGTCTCGAGGTATATCTCGAGAACATACCTGAGCATGGAATGAGACGATAAATAAATAAAATCTCCAAGGGAATTTTTGGAAAGTGAAAAAAAAAACTCATCCTATAAATAGGGGAGGTTTTCAGAATTTTTCAAAACTCAAAAACTTCTTTCAAACTCTCTCTCTGTTACTATTTTTTTTATTGCTGAAAAAAACTCTAGGGAAAGCTATTCGAATACTCATTTCAAGGTGGGGAGGAACCCATGGTTTGTGCATTCTAGTCTTTTCATTAGATTTTATATTCATGTTGTGGTTATGCACACGTCTGTTCATCCACTAGTGAAATGTTATTTGGGTGAAAGTTGGCCCTTGCTGAAATGCTAAATGCAACTTATTTGGGGATTACTAAATGCAACTTAATTGGGTAAAAGTTGGCCCTTACTGGATTGCTAAATACAACTTACTCATTTCATATTTTGTAATTGTCCCACTTTATTGCTAGCAATTTTTTATGTGAATATGTGTGCTCATTGATTGATATATTGCTTGACTTTCGGTTATTGAATATTAACTTTAATGTTTTGCCTAAAGTGTGGAAACCCGCTAGGGGACCCATTGGGCATAAGCTCACCCTTTTCAATCTAATCTCCAGGGAATTAATGCCAAGAAAAAGAGTAGGAAAGAAAAGAGAAAAGGATGGGAAAAAGAGAATGAGGAGCTTAATCTTCAAATAATGCACATTTGTAATTATACTAAATAATAAGTCTTACATACCGAACTTTTGTTGTATATAAAGGTTGTGATGTCTTGGCACTTGTGTGAGTTAGTTTGAGTCAAAGTATGTAAAATATAAAGTATATGTAAGAAGGTGACAAATAATCTTGTACAATAGAAATAAGTTATGTTAATAAAGTGAAGTTTTTGCGAAATACAAAAGTTGTGACTTTGAAATTTCTCTTGTTGTTATTTTATCATCAAATCACCTATTAAAGATATTTGCAAACAAGAGGATTTCAGGGTGTGACATCTAAGCTTTGAAATTGTTGGCCCAGTATTACAGTCCAAGAAGGGGGGATGAATTGGACTCGGCGGATTTTTGAGTTATCTTTCAAATATTTTAATTAAACAAGTGATGAGTAGCAGGTAATAGTTCAAATAACAAATGCAGGAAAGATAAATGAACACAGAGAATTTAGAGTGGTTCGGTTCCCCTTGAACCTACGTCCACTAACCAATCACCACGATCAAGATTTTTCAATACACTATTGGCTAATCACTAACAGGCGTGATTAGAAGCCGTTTACACTCTAACCGACACAAGAGCTTAGTTAGAAAAGCCACAACCACTAACCTACACCAAGGCTTGGTTAGAAAGTCATAAACTAGCCTACACCAGGGCTTGGCTAGAAAGCCACACTTGTAACCAACTTACAGACGTGGTTACGTGTCGTACAAAATAAGGTAATGTCCCGGTTGACTTAATCAAGTCAACAATTCATCAAGATTACAAAAGATATAGAGAAGTGTTCAATAACACTCTCAACAACATAAGCTTACAATCTTGAATGAGTCAACAATATTGTTCCAACCACTATGATTTTAAATGATGCAAAGTATTTAAATAGTTTTTCTCGAATGCAATCGTTTCAAATATATATGATGTAAAACCGTGAATCAAATATGCACAACTATCAAAATATTGATTCTAAAATATGATAAGTTTAAAGCACGAGAATCAATATACTATGATGATCAAAACTTGATGATTCTAAATGAATATGTGATTAAGATCAAGAATCAAACAAATCAAGTATTGATCTAAAACTTCAATTTAATATAATATAATGTTAACACATGAATCGATATCACAAACTATTTATGAAACCACTAAACAAGGTATTTTGTTATGAAGATCAAGATTGGGTTTCACAAACACAACTCAACACAAAATCAGTTTTAAAGATGATAATATAAGCACAAAACTGATTTGCATAAACCAAAATCACAAGAATCTAGATATAGAAATTTATACCCCACAAGGTAAAGTTGAAGCTCTAAGATTCTTCTTATGTGATATTGGATGAAAGAAATCACGATCTAGACTCAACAAAAGATGTAGAAAGCACTTAAAACGTCTTGAACACTTGCACAAGAGAAACTCCCAAGTTTCTCAAAGTTTTGAAATATGTGGAGGAATTTTTGGAAGTATGGATCAATAGATCAAATGTTGTTGAACTTTTGCCTTGAAAGAAGATTTAAATTACTCAAGAACTTGTTGTTGACTTGTAAAAAGATTAAGATGAAAAATGCACAAGTTCTCTACGTTTTGCAAAAGTTGCTCTTCAAATGAGCAAGTGTGCTATTTATAGATAAACACCACACTGAGGCACAGGAACGCATTCCTTAACACAAGAGCGCGTTTTTGGCTTGAAATCTGAAAAATTCCAAGTTCCTTTCTCAAGGAGTGCGTTCCTCAATATGTTCGTTGGGCATAGGAACGGGTTCATTCAACAAGAACCACTGATTCTTAAAATTTTTCCTATTTTGCCCTTGGCAACAGGAACGCTTTCCTTCTTAAAAGAGAGTATTCCTTTTCCCTGATCAGAAAAATTTTGAGTCTCGAGAAAAGCCACAAGAGCGCGTTCCTTAAACCCTGATAAAAAATTACTGAGTCTCGAAAAAATTCTCAAGAGTGCGTTCTTTCCTAGAGGAGCTTGTTCCTTCACTGAGAAGTGAAAGAAACTCAATTTTTTATCATAATAGGTTTAGGACATTGTCATAAACATAGACTAACATTTTTAAAATATTTTTGAAAAGATTGAGGTACAATTAACACAATTAAATGTAAGTGATTCGATCGATTAAACCAATGATTAAGTATAATACACGTGAAATGATAAAACCATGCAAAGGTGTAAAATGAATGCATGATAATCACTGATCAATATGTGCATGATAAACAATTATAACTAAGTGATGGCATAATTATCAAACTAATATGTGTGCATGCATGATTAATCATATAATAACGTATATGCATGAGAATGATAAACTATATGTATGATTTTTTAAAAGATGCAAATCATGTCGTGGTTGGAACATGTAAATGTTACTCTATGGCACTAAGATTCTAAAATAAGAAATACAACCATAAAGCACTTGAATCTTCGTAAGGTGTTGTTCCTTCCACATGCTTTGACAGTGCAGTTGAATTCATTTGATATATCTAGTTAGCACTGAAAAAACCACGTCAAAGAGATTAGTTATCACAAGTATGTTGTTTGTACTCATCAAAACAAAATTGGGTGAGAGTAGTTACATCAACAATCTCCCTATTTTTCATGATTTCAAACAAATTCACTATTGGCCTGATTGAAGCAAGAAACATGATTTCTCTAGTGAATGAATGAGTTAAGTGAATAATTTTATCATGCCACTTTAAAAAAAAATACCACTTAATAAACGATTTAACATTCAATACCATGTGGAGAATAATCAATCAGATACCAATAAAAACATACTCAAAATATGATCAATGAGAACAAAATGTACATGTATATCAATATAGTCAAATCAAACATATACATGTGATCATCACAAATGTGTACGTCAAAAGATAAAGCACAAATAGCACAAGTACACAAAGAGTACAAAAGTGTAAGCAAAAAATACAACACATCTCCAAAATGTATATCCAAACTCCAAACATTCCCCCTGAGTGTATAAACTCTCCCCCTGAGTATGTGCACAGAATGATCGAGCCAATCAGACCAATCATATACTAATCTCTTTCCCCCTTTTGAAATATCAAAAAGAGGGTGTGCCTATGACGGAGGTGACAATCGAGGATCAAGAGATCCTAGTCCGGCAAATATATCTAGTGAAGTAGTGGCATCGTCCTCTGTGGGGGTGGTACCAGCACCTGCATCAGGTATGACAGCGATAGTAGCAGATGAGGTAGCAGATAAGGAGTCGGAGTGGATAACTAAATCATGGCCCGGAGATGGTGGAGAAATGTGTGGAAATGAGAGCACTAAGCCCAGATATGAGTCTACCAAAGCTAAGGTAATAGATACTGGAGGAGAACAAGAAGAGGGATCAGAATCTGCTCAGACAGGCAAAGCTGGTTGTCGAAAACTCGGTGAAGGTGCAGGTTGCGTCCTGTAACCGAAAAACATCCTCCTGACTAAAGCTAAACTCATGTGGCTCCTCAACCAATAATCGACCAAGAATCATATAGAGCAAGAGTCCATAAGCTCGAACGTCTGAGGCCAGATCCTTGTACTTCTTCTCCAAAATGGAGAAACAAGTAAGCAATGTCTATTACTGATCTCGAATCTCTGCCAGCATCTAAAGAACTGGATCTGAAAGAGCTGAATAGGGGTATATCTACTTGTGGCACGGTGCCTAAAGATAAAGCACCGGCATTTGAGAATCTCGCTCTACACGGCCACGTTCAGAAGGTGCCACAGCCTGAGAATGTACTGGTGCTGCTCTTTGTCCATGCAAATGAGCTACTGGAGGTGCACCCCCTGCTCCCTCTGTGTCAGGCTTTGGTTGCTCCGTCTAAGGATCAAACGATATGAATCTGGTGCCCTTACCCTGACATCTCCTAAAGATATGCACCCAATCTTGGATGCGTCCTACCCACTAATATCCAAGTGATCGGATAGTGTTCTCTCTAATAAAATTTTTCTTGTTTGGCTTCGTCGAAACCTTGAAGCCCGTAAAATCAATTCATGCGTGTTTAGCAAGCAGAGTCACTAAAGCACCATAGGGCAGTGCAATGTCATCTGCCGGTGATGTGCTTAATGACAACATGGAATAGGTGAATACTGGTGTGAATATGCATGCACCAAAGGAAAAAAACATCTAAGGGATTTACCTTCACGCGCAAGCTTAACTGAGGAATGATGATCCTCGAAATGATGTTATGAAAGATCTTGAGCCATAGTCCGAAAATGGTGTGGACACTGTCAACACCCCATGTGCAGGCTCCACTCCCGACATGGTCCTTAATATTGTGATCCAATCGTAGCGAGAAAATACGATCTCGTTATCCTCCCCAAAGTAAGAAAATGTAGGATCAGCAGAAGAAAAACCAAATATCTAATCCAAAATGGAAGGAGATATATCAATGTTAGCACCCAGAATCCTGGAGCGATAGTGAAGTGGGTCATCGCCAGAAACATGAGTAAACCTAGAGTAGAAAAGTCAGACTAACTCAGTATAAATAATGTCACCATGAGAAAGGAACCGCTCTCATCTCATCTCGGTGAAGTGGGTGAAAAGAGGCATATGTATCCTCGTGAAGTCGCCAAAATCTACTCGAACGTTTGGAGCAAGACATCGAGTGTTGTAAGGCCGGGCGACAGCCTCTAGAAGTGGAGGTCGAGAGGTAGGTAAAGTTGTGGGTGCGAAAAAGGGTGGCATCATCATCCGATGAGGATGAAGATGATGATGATGAGGGTAAAAGCTCGAGAGGAGGTGGTCGTGAGGCATGAGGTTGTTATCTCAAGGAACCCCGAGATGAGACTGTTCTGATGATTCCAAACTACTCATGTTTGTGTATCTAATGATCCTGTTAAGTGTTTCAAATTTATCAAGATTAAAAATAAAAAAGAAAAGCTTACAAGTCTGTTGAATGTAAATGTTCAGAGCTTCAAGATCTTCAGTACTTAAAATGTAATTCTATTGATCAAATTACTCTCAGCAAGATTTACTCAATTGCACGATTTAATCAATATATTTGAAAGGTTTTTCAAATTATTTAAATTCTAAATTGTTTTAAATGTTTGATTTGATCGAATCTTTGTCTGATTTAAATAAGTTTTGAAAGACTTAAATCATTTTTAAGAAATAGTCTTCAAGTGTCTTTCAGGACGCTAATGAAACAGCGCCCTCCTGGACTTGGTAAGTCAGGACATTAATAGAACATTTGGACGCTAGTAATGTTTAAGGTTGAAATGTATTTATCTATCAGGACGCTTACTTCATTAGTAGCACCCTCATTAAGTCAACCAGTGAACTTATCAGAACGCTGATTCTACATCAGCTCGCTTATCATTTTTATAAGTTAAAAATATCAGGACGCTTACTAGTTAGTAGCGCCCTCTTGACTTTAAATATTTTAAAACAAGGCATGACTCTAATTGTGAATTAGCCCCTCATGAAGTTTAGTCATTTTAATCGCCAAGTAAGTTAGGACGTTTACGATTAAGTAACTCCATCACTTCACAGTTCAACAAGATGCTTATGGTTCATGAGCGCCCTCAAAGGAACAAAACGACAAAGTTGATATTATGCGTCAGGACGCTAATTCAACACTGTCACGGTTCTGACACTTACACTTTTTCATATTAATTTTTCAAAACTTTTGTTGCACAGAAACATTTTTAGATTTTTCAGAGATTGCCTCTGATACACAAAATCACAATTCCTGAAACCTTACTTATTCATGTAATCTAAAAAGAACCAAAATGTTTGTGAAGATTGCATTTTCCATCTTCGTGAAAGATTCTAGCTATTATGAGTAAACGATCATTTTGAAATTCAAATTCAAATGACCAAGAACTTCTTTTCTACTAAGTCTATATATACCAGCACTTAGACTCAAACCAGACCCCAAAAATTCATTGAGCAAATACTTTTAAAAGTTAGTCGATTTTTCAATTTGATTTTAGAGCTTAAACTGTTTTAGTTTTCAAAATATTTTCTCTGAAACTCTGTTTCTTCAAAAGATTTTCATACTGAGCTTAATCTCTATCTTTCTTTGAAAATCTATTTTGAGGTTATTGAACTGTTTTCACTCAAATTTCCAGCATTGTTTTAATCATATATTGTAGCACCCGTGCCTTTAGGTGACGTCATTTTGACCCATAGTGTACCCTATACGTATTTGTATACGTATGTGTATATGTATTTTGATGCTCGAAGTACGTAAGTTTGAGTGTCTTTGCATGATTTTAGATCATAAAGGGTGCGCATGAAATTTCGGAACCATCGGAGACCCGTTCGACGTCAAAACATTTCAAAAACGATGTTTTGGATCCAGTGGAGCTTTCTCCATGGAGGAAGAAATTTCTATCACAACTTACATCAATGGTTTGATCTCCTAGATCCATTATCTGATTGGGCTGAAATTTTGTCAGCTCATTCTTATATGATAGATCTTCATTATGAACGGTGAAGATCTTGATTGGAGTTACCTACTTTGAGTTATAAGACCCAAAACACTATTTCACGGATTCTGGGATTTTCTTACGCAGTTTTGATCAAACAGTTAGATCTCACAATCCCACCGTTAGATTGAGCCTAAAAGTTACCAGAATGTTGATAACTTACTCATTCAACGTTTGAACGGTTAAGATGTTAAACTCGTGCGTATTTTGTAAGAAATGTACTATCTAAGTACAAGTATTGTAACAGGAAATCTTGGTTTTTGATAGTTTTGGCAACTTTTAGTTGTGGGCCTAAGCTTATCTATTTAAGTAACCAAAACGGGATTTTAGGCTCATTTGCTCATTTCTCAGCCAGGAAAGAGAGAAAGAAGCTGGAGAGGAGAAAAGGAGAGGAAAGTTAGGGTTTGGTGATTTCTTGCTCAAGAACACCTAAGGTTTGTATTTTTCCTCCATTTCTTCCTTGAATCTCTCTATTAGTTGCATGATAGCTTTATTTTGAGCATGAGGGTTTCATTTTGATGCATGCATTGTGATGAACCTTGGATGGGTGGAAGACCAAAGTTGGAGTTGAGTCTTGCATATCACATATGTGTGATTAGAGAGTGCAAGGAGTACACTAATGGTGAAAGCCCCAATTTCTAGCAAGAAATTGGAAGGTTTAGTTCAAATGACCTATACTTAGTTTATGGCCTTAGACTTTTTCAAAATGTTTGCATGTCAACTAAGTTGATCTAGTGGCCATTGTGGATGATTCCATGTTGCAAGATCAGTAAAATTCATGGTTGAACATGGTGGCCTAGTGTAAAATTGGTAATGGGGCATATGTGTGAAAATTTCCAGATTTGGGGCTTTTGATGCTCTTGATATAAAATCTAGAAAATTATGCAATGTAGGTCTAATTGGACATGATTAGGGTTGTTTGATGATTGAATTCAGTGGGTTCTCATAATGGACACCCTAAGGTTGACTAATTTTGATCTAGGCTAAGTATTTGACATTTTTCATGTACTTTGGCAATGTTGCATGTAACTTGGGGATTTTGCCCAAATTGGGACTTTTCACCCAAAGCAAGTCAATTTATGAAATTGACTTGGGGATTGTTTAATTGGACCCAAATTGAGTAGAATCATGGGTTTAAAATGTTAGAACCTATGTTAAATTGATATGACTTAGTTCATTTTGACCTTATGTTTTATATTGGCCTAATTGGGGGTTTTGACCAAGACTTAGTCAATTGATGAAATTGACTTGATGTATAGTCTAATTGACCCTAATTATAATTGAATTTCATGTATATTAGTGGTTGGATCATGGGATCACCCTATTACATTCAATTTAGGTCAATCTTAGTTTAATTGAGTCTAAATGATCAAGTTGGGCAATATGGAAATTGGCTCAATGGGGTAATCAATTTAGAATCTAGTTGACTTTAGATTGGGTTTGAACATGGGGTTTTGACACACTTTATGACTGATTTTCAGTTGTGTGAACCATGTTATTTCCAGGTCTTGTGATTGATCTTGAACCCGTTTAGTCAATTGGAGAGTTTTGGCAATTGGATTGGCTAGACTTAGCCAATCAAGGGTGAGTGTTCTTTTACTTTTGGATTATTTATATGTGGCATTGTATTATAGAAATGTGTTTAAATGCTTATGTATAATGGTATGCATGTTTTAATATTCCATGAAATACATTTGAGCATAATTCATTGGGATGACAATTTGGGTTGAGGCTCCTAGTTGGAATTTCCTCTTTTTGGGAATTCTCGTAAGTCTAGCGGCAATCCCAGTTGTGTACCTGGCAGAGGGTTTTATGCCTTGTGTATGGGTAGGTTAGTTTAAATTAATCCTACGTGTTGCACGACCCCATAAACCCTATTAGAATACGAGTATTGTGTGTGTGTTCGGGCGCTGTGTGTCGCGCACCAGGCCTTGAAACCCCCATACTCAGGAGGTGTTAGGATTGCATGAGCATGACTACAAAATGTTATGCATCGTCTTATGTATGACTTGATGCATTATGTTAGCATGTATGTAATATATTTCGTCATCATGATATTTCAACTGTTTTATGATCTTACCATGTTTTATAAATGCACGTATATGCCACTTGTAAAATAACATTCACTGAGCTGGCTGTAGCTCACACCTCACCATCTTCTTTCAGGATCTGATAGAAAAGGAAAAGGGAAGGCTTGACTGCGGAGCGTCCCTTGTTTTTGTTTCATGTAGGTGTTGTACATTTAGTTTTGTATTTTGATAATTATGTACATGATAACACCTAGTAATTGTATATTTAACACATAGTTGGGATGTGTTGGGTTTTGCATCATTTTGAAGACTGGAATTTTATGTTTGTAAAACTTTGGAGAAGTAATATTTTATTTCATTATGATCATGATAGTTGGTTGTTAATGATGTACTTTCATTTCTTTTTGGGGATTCATATATGTATTTTAGGCTGACGGGACGTCGGGTGTACCGACGGAGGGTATACTCGGAGGTTCCCGTGCCGGTCATGACGTCACGTATAGTGGGTCGTGACATATATCATTCTTGCTGAAAGAGAAATTTGAGAGATAGTTCATAGGATACAGTTGTACTTCATTTCATATCTTGTAAATTGTATCGAGTTGTAACAATAGTTATACAAACTACTAAGTATCAAACATTGCTTGTGTTTTACCAAGTGGTTGTTCTCAAGCCCGTAAGTTGAGAGGTTAGGTTAGTCTCACACCAGAAGTTGAGATAGGTAGTTCTCTAGTCTGTAAGTCGAGAGGTATAGGTAGTTCTCTAGCTTGTAAGTCGAGAGGTTTAGGTTGGTTTCAAGCCTGCAAGTTGAGTATTGTAACGGTTGTTCTCACACTCAAAAGTTGAGAAAAGGTGCAACAGTTTGGTTCTCACCCGTAATAGAATCCCTTAGTAAAGAGGTTTCAAATTCTAACTGGGGAGGTTAGGTAGTGGACGTAGGCAAGTAGCCGAACCACTCTAAATCGATTGTACAAATTGATTTATTTTTTCGCATTTGTTTTGTTGCCATTGCATTAACTTGAATTGTCTAAGTGTCCAATTCACCCCCCCCCCTCTTGGACATACTTGGGCCAATAATTGGTATCAGAGCGGAGTTGCTCATTAAAGAAATCTAACAATTTCTTTGATATCAATGGCAATGTCTAGATGTTCTATCATGGAAGTAGGTCAATCTCTAGACAGACCACCCGTATTCAATAAAGATTGTTTTGAAGATTGGATGAGAAATATGAAAGCCTTTCTTCGATCTAAGGACATCAGTCTATGGGAAATGGTTGTAAATGGTTACACCATGCCCAACAAGTCTATTGAGCTGTGGATAGACAATGAGAGACTTAATGATAAATACAACTCTCAAGCTGTCTATGCATTCTATTGTTGTCTACCCGAGGAAGAAGTAGAAAGGGTAGTTCATCTTGAAAGTGCTAAGGAGATTTGGGAAACTCTCAAATCACTTCGTGGTGAAAATATAATGAATCAAGATGAAAAGCTTAAAGAGTTTGAAAGGTTATTTGATGCCTTCGAAATATTTGAGAATGAATCTCTTGATATGGCATGCTGTAGATATCAATCCATTCTTGATGGAATGAAAAAACATAGTCAGGAGATGCCTATAGGAATAGCCTTAGTGTGCTTCAGTGATAAGCTTCCAAAGAAATGGAATGATAAGCTAATCACATTAGTTGAAACAGTTGATCCATGGGAACTGAGTTTGAAAGAGTTCTGTGATCTCTTAAAAACTATGGAAGGAATGGATAAAACCAGAAACCAAGTTAGAATGGTAGAAGAGTCACTCATCCACTTTAGGATTTTAGAAAGTGAGCTAGTCAATAATAATCGTCAACAATTCGAACGTTTGATAAATGAACTTGAACAATTGGAAAATCCATCTTTCATTCTACTTTAGTGCAATATTTTCTAAATAGTTTTCCTGAAAACTGAAAATACAAATTAAAATTTATAAAACAGTTTTCAAATCTATTTGAAATCAATTTTTAAGAAATTGATTATATTTTAAGTGGGTTAGAAACAACATCTATGAGAGAGGACGTGCTTGCAAATTTGTGAAGCAAAAACAAAAGTGAGATTGCTGATGAAGAAGATCTTAGGTTGATAAGTCAACAATCTTCAACAAGCACAGCAAGAACACTTGTGCAAAATGAAATATCTGTTGATGAAATGTCGAGAAGGAAGTCAGCATGGAGAATGAACATCATGAAATATCTCAACTGCTGCAACAAAAGACAAAGTGCACAAATCAAGGACTTTACAATACCTTGAGGTAAAACCAAAATTTGTGCAAAGGCGTAAAAGTCACGATATCACTGTCATTTTTATCTAAATACATTTATTAGTGATTTTTGTAGTTGAATGATTATATTTTTAATCATGTTTTGCTTGAAATGTTCAAATACTTTGTTAACATGATTAATTTATTTATGACAGATCTACGGAACTTGATTATTGATATTGATTATTCGTGCATGAGATCTTTAAGAATGATTAAGTGCATCTGATTAAAATCAGTGCATAAGTGTCCATCAGGACGCTGATAGCATTTCAGGACCCTACCACTGCATTTGAGTAGGATGCTCATTGCACAAGAAGGATGCTACTATTGCATAGAGTAGGACACTAACTACACCAGTAGGACGCTAACAGCGAATAAGGACGTTAATGTGCCCAAAGGCATTAGTTGTTTAATGACGTTTGTCGCAGGGAGGACGTTGATCAGTTTTAATGATAAATTTACTAGGACCCTAATAGGAACTAGGTTGTGGCAGGTGAATGTGTCAGGAGCATTCTTATCAATTTTGGTAAAGTATAAATACGAACCTTAAGTGACTCAGTCGTATCTTTCACTATTTGATGCTCTAGAATGCTCCTTCAAAAACTTACGTGGAACCGTTCCAGAACTTCTGCTACACCTACCTTGAACTGATTTCTTTGTGTCAGCTCTTCAAATCTTTTGGTAAAATCTTGACCTTTGTTCGATTTTGAGTCTTTTGATCCGTATTTTACCAGTTTTCTCCAAAGTCATTTCAGTTCCCTACCGTTGTCTCTTTGTTCATCAATGGCTCCCAAAAGCAAGAAGTTTCCCCCTTTCTCTTTTAAAAAGAGAACTTCTTCAACTTCACCACCTCCAGCTAGGAGTGTGAGACAAAGAACTGAACCTACACGAGCTGAACTAGCTGAGGCACCCATTGCCTCTATACCCACACCTCCAGTTGAAACCTCAACTGAAGCGTGACACCCATCTTCTTCAATCTAGAAAACCAAGAAGTGAGATAAAACAGACAAGCTTGCCAACCGAGTTGTAATTGACGGTTGTTTTGTCTTCTTTAAGTTCTTCACCAACTCACACTTAGACATTCTGTCTTTGTTTGAGTTCCAAGGCTGGACCAAACTTCTTACCTTCAATTCCAAATGGTATCCCAGTCTTGTCAGCCAATTTTCCTTGAACCTTAATGATAAGCCTAAATCAGGACTTGTGAAACAGTTCAAGGTAAAAGGAAAATCTATTGAGATTTCTCTCAGATTCTTCTCTGAAACCTGTTATCTGCCTAGTGATAAAAGTGCTTACATTCTTTCTTTCACTAAAGGAAAATTCCAACACCCAGGCTATAATAGTTTTTCTGCTTTGAACTTGATTTTCAAGAAAAAGGATCATGTGAGTGTTGATAAGAAACTCACTAACCAGTCCTTTGAGCTCATACCCAGAATAATCCACAACATCATTACCCATGTCATTCAGCCCAAGTCTGGCAGTAAAGGTAATGTGAATGAATTAGATTTATTTTTTATTTGGTGTGTTCTGGAAAAGAATAAGATAAATCTCGTTCACATTCTCATGCATGTAATGAATATTGTGGTTAACAGAGGAGGAGGTCTTCCTTTTGGAATGTACCTCACCACATTATTCGAGAAGAGTGGAGTAAACTTCACTGCAGAAGATAGCAAGGAGACCAGCAGATATCATTGCATTGGTCAACCACTGTAAAGTTGATGAGATGCGTTTATGTTCCTACATTGAAAAAATGGTTCTTAATTGCAGAAGTTCCACAATGAGGGGAATCAAGTGGAAAAGGTGGTGACCAAGCCAAAACAAAAGCTGAAGAAGTTCTAGTAATGGAAAGTGAAGCTGCTCAAGCTTCAAATGCTCAAGTAGATCAGGCTTTAGAGGAGCAAGCTGATCTTACTGTTGATGTTGAACATGTTGCAACTCAAGTTGTGGAAGTTGAACATGAAGAACAAGTTGTTGAAGAGGCTCGAGCTAAAAAAGAAAGTATGACTGAAGCTCAACCTGTTGATCTTCAGACTAAGGCACAGGATGAACATGTCATGGAGGAAGCTCATGTAGAGCAAGCTGTTCAAACTGTCCGGGAGAGTTAGGCTGAATCTGTTGATAAAGCTGAAGATGATGTGATGGAAAAAGTGAACATAATCGCTCAGGCTACTATTAAAGAACAATTGAATGCAAGAGAAACTGTTGATGCAATTATGGAGGACATCACTAAAGAAGTTGTTCAGGAGAGAGTCGGTGAGGACTCTGAAAGAACTATTTTGGATCCACCATCTTCATTTGTTGTTCCTTTATCAATGGAACCCCATGATCACAGAGAAGCAAAATCTGATGGTGAAAAGATTCCTAAAGAAGAGAAATCTCATTTAGTTGAGATGTAATCTAAAGAAGAAAAGGGTTATGACTTGCAATCATACCCTACAGTGGAGTTGAAATAAAAATGGTTATTAATGAAGAAGATCAAAATAAAGAGTATCATGAGGCTGCTGATGATTTTCATGAAGAAGGAGAAGTTGAAGAAATTCATGAGGTGAGTTCATCTTATCGATTTGATCATTTACCTTCATACCCTTCTACCAGTATGCATGCAGATGATTTCTACAAAGAGGAAGATTTCCTGAGAAGAGTAAGAGAAGATCAAATCTATGTCATGTCTCAGCTGATGGACAAGTTGGAACATAATCAATTACAGCAGAAAAATGAGACATTGGCAGAAATCAGGAACTCTCTGAAGTTTTAGGAGTGCAAAGAACTTAAGGAGATTAAGGAGTACACCAATCACTTGATCCAGGCAACTGAGATTCTAGGGAACGTGGCACAACAAATGGACAAACAATTAAGTGTCATGCAGTCATTGCCTTCATCAAGTTCTACTTCCTCATCCAATGTTGATCTTGTGAAGGATATTCAAGACAATATGCAATAGATCAAGGCATTCATGAAGGGCTTTGTTGCATAAGTTCAGACAAGATCATAATCATCAAGTCTTCATTTAACACAGGCCAGACTTCCTGCCTCAGCAAGTCACTCAGAACCAACTACAACAAGACATGCTGCGAGTACTTACAACAAGACATGCTAAGATTATTTTATTCCTTAACAAAAAACCTTACGCTATACTTAGAAAAATAAGTGGTTTTTATATTGCAGTACTCTTGAACTTGTTGCTGAGAATATCATAACATTATACTTGGCTACAGTTCCTAAATCATGGTTTTATTTTCTCCTCGCCAGTGAGAAAATGCAAACCAGGAAGAGGGGAAGACCACGCATTGTCCGTCCAGCAGAGGAGGCTCCTCCTAAGATTCAGAACCAGGCAGTGCCACCCCAACCCATATCCTTTGCCATGCCTTCGTGTATGGAAGTCTTTTTCGCCGCATTTATCGAGGCGATGAAATTAACTGTTTAGACGGTCGTTCATGAGATCACGGCCAATCAGGTTGTCACTGTTCAGGCACCTGTTAGATCTGGGTTGGAGACTCAAACCGACCAGATTACGAAGTATAAGAGGCTACACCCCCTTACTTTTGCTGGCACCATTGATGCGGATGAGGCGCAGAAATGGCTGGATGAGTTGAAGAAGGTTCTCGATGCTATGGCTCGAAAAATTCCACTTGCGTCCTACCAACTTATTGGTGAAGCAAATACATGGTGGATAACAGTAAAGGATGACCCAAGGGTCAACACCACGGATATGACTTGGCAGCAGTTGGAGTCATTGTTTATCGATAAGTACTTTCCCGGCCCTGTGAAAAGGCAGAAGCGCCAGGAGTTCGTCAAGTTATACTAAGGCGGCATGACAGTGAAGGAGTATGCTGTCAGGTTTAAAGAATTATCGGTTTACTCTCTCTCCACCATCTCAACGGAGCAAGATAAGACCGAGAAATTCTACAATGGCCTTCGTCCTGACATTCGACAAGCCTTGTCGATCTTGGATCTCAAGTTTTATAGGGAGGTCGTTGACAAGGTCATGAGCTTTGAGCAGGAAAAGATTGTGCATGAGCAGAGAATGAATAGGGAAAAACAGCTTGCAACATTTTCCCAATAGGGCTCACAATAGGGCAACAAGAAAAAGCCCTACTATAATCAAAACTCAGCCCTCCCAACCCCTGTTCAGAAGAATGAGGCCACAGCACCTGCGGCTGAACCGTCTAACCCGGGCCGTCAGGGTTTTCGCAATCATGGCCAAAAAGGTTGTAACAGGGGTGGTCGTCGAAATGGCAATGGCAGGGGTGGTTGTTAGCACCATAATCAGCATGGCCAACAGAACCATCAGCAGCAGATGCTGATGTGTTTTAACTGTGGCCAGCAGGGCCATGTAAGAAATGTCTTCCCCCTCCTTCAACAACCTGTTCCCGTTGTACCAGTCCCACAAGCCCCACTTGTTGTTAATGCCCAACCCAGGCAGAACCAGCAGAACCAAGGGCAACGAAACCAGGACAGAGCGTTTGCTATCGTTTAACAACCCCTCACAGACAACAATGTAGTCGAAGGTACATTTTCCTTGTTCAATACAATGGTGTACGTCTTGTTCGATTTGGGTGCTACGCATTTCTTTATATTTTCTGCATTGGTAAGGCGTTTAGGGTTGCATCCTGAACTCACAGACATCATAATCCATGTCACATCACCTTTGGGATCTGGTACTGACGTGAATATGCAATGTTCTCGATGTGAGCTTCAAATGTCAAAATAGATAATATATGCATATCTCTTTGTGAGGGACATTGAAGACTTCGACATCATCCTCGGCATGGACTGGCTCACACCACTGAATGCAAAGATCGATTGTATGAAGAAGCAAGTTCAGTTAACCCTTCCCACCAGGGAGTTTGTCAAGATTTAGGGACGAGGAAGTGGATACACAACTCGACTATTGCACTTCTCAAGGCACAACTTCAAGCTCTATCCCTTGGTGATGACAATGAATCACCAGAACTGTAACATCTCGAAGTACACGAGGTCGCGGTAATATCTAAATTCCCAATAGTTTTTTTAAATGACCTTCCTGGTCTACCTCTGGTTAGGGAATTTGATTTTGAGATCAACCTCATACCTAGGACAAGGCCTATCTCAATTCCACCTTACAGAACGTCCAATGTTGAACTGGTCGAATTGGACAAACAACTAAAGGAATTGGAAAGTAATGGCTTCATCAGGAAAAGTACACCACCCTGGGGCACTCCAGTTCTATTTGTTCGCAAAAAGGATGGTTCGTTACGACTTTGCATCGACTATCGCAAGTTGAATAACTTCACCATTAAGAATAGATACCCGTTGCCCAGGATCGATGACTTGTTCGACCAACTTAGAGATGCCAAGTACTTCTCTAAGATTGATTTACAATCCAGTTATCATCAACTTCGGATCAGAGAGTCGGACATTACCAAGACGGCATTCAGAACTCGGTACGGTCATTACGAGTTCTTGGTCATGTCGTTCAGTCTAACAAATGCACCTGTTGCGTTCATGGATTTGATGAACCGCATTTTCAGGTTATATTTAGACCGATTCGTGGTGGTTTTCATGGATGATATCTTGATATATTCCTCAACCGAGGAAGACCATAAGATACATCTTAGGATTGTTCTCCAGACCTTGAGAAGCCACCAGTTGTATGCAAAGTTGAGTAAGTGCTAATTTTGGGCAATTGGGCAAAACGAGTTCAATTCCTAGGCCATGTGGTTTCAGGCAATGGCATTGAGGTGGATCCTTCTAAGGTTGAAGCGGTTTTAAACTAGAAATAGCCTACCACTGTTACCCAGATTAGGAGCTTTTTTGGTTTGGCTGGCTATTACAGACGCTTCATCAAGGATTTCTCAAAGATTGTTGAACCCATAACCAAGCTCACTTGGAAGGACGTGCGATTCATCTGGAATCCCGCCTGTGAAACGTCATTTTAGGAATTGAAGAAGCACCTTACAACAGCACCGGTACTAATCACTCCACGAAATGGAGTTGGATTTTTTTACTGTACACCGACGCCTCTCTCCAAGGCTTAGGTGCAGTACTAATGAAAGAAGGCCAAGTTGTTGCATATGCTTCAAGGCAACTGAAAATTCATGAGGGTAATTACCCAACGCATGACTTGGAACTTGTAGCTGTCGTATTCGCACTGAATTTATGGCGCCATTACCTATATGGTGAAAAGTTTGAGGTCTTTTCGGATCACAAGAGTCTTGAGTACATCTACACCAAGAGAGACCTAAACCTTCACCAAATACGATGGTTGGAGTTCTTGAAAGATTATGACTTTCAACTCCAGTACCATCCCGGTAAGGCCAATGTTGTGGCTGATGCCCTGAGTAGAAAATCTTATGTTGCTTTCACTCTTAACTTATAGATGGGGAAGTTGGCTACAAAGATGGAGAATTTTAACCTATAACAGATCGAGGAGGGAGCAAGATCACGACTCTCTCAATTATCAACCAACTCTAAGCTGGTTCGAAAGATTTCAGCAGCTCAAGCCAACGACCCTATGTTAATGGAGAAACGAGAACTTCTACTCAGTAGACAAGACCTTTCTCACTGGTCGGTCCCTAAAGACAAGGTCATTTTCTATAAAAAAAAAAATGTCTCTGTCTACTGAACGATCTTGAGGTTCGGAAAGCAGTGCTCACTCGATGCACTGTTCGAGGTTCGCTATGCATCCTGGGGGTGACAAGATGTACAAGGATGTCAAGTGACAATTCTGATTTTCTAGAATGAAGAAGGCGATTGCAGACTTCGTTGCTCGATGACTCGTTTGGCAGCAAGTTAAGGCAGAACGTAGACATCCCTCTGGACTTCTCCAGCCTTTACGTATTGGAAAATGAAAGTGGAAGAACATCGCAATGGATTTTGTTACGGCCTTGCCTCAAAATAGTAAAGGGCAAGATGTTATTTGGTTTATCATTGACAGACTTACAAAGTTTGCACATTTTTTAATCGATAAAGTTCACGAATAACCCCTCCAAGCTTCGTGCACCTCCATGGCATACCACTTACGATCATCTCTGATCGAGACCATTGATTCACATCAAAGTTTTGGCAAAGCTTCCAGATTAGAATAGGCTCCAGGATCACCATGAGCATCACATTTCACCCTCAGACAGATGGGCAGTCAGAGCGTCTGATCTAGATCTTGGAGGATATGTTACGGTGTTGCATTTTGGACCTTCATGACGGATAGGTAAAACACTTACATTGGCTGAGTTTGCATACAACAACAGCTACCAAACCAATATCGGCATGGCACCGTATGAGGCTCTCTATGGTCGCCCTTGCAGATCTCCTGTATGTTGGTTAGATATGGCAGATCGACCGCAGTTGGGGCCTGAACTTGTTCAAGAGACTTCTGAGAAGATCACACTAGTAAAGGAGAGACTTCGTGTTGCACAAAGTCGACAGAAGAGCTATGCTGACAAGTAAAGAATGCCTCTAGAATTTGATAAGGGGAACTTGATTTTTCTAAAAGTTCAGCCTACAAGAGGTGTCAAACGCTTTGGGATCAAAGGAAAACTCTCCCCACAGTATATCGGACCATTTCAGATCATTGAACGTATTGGCAAACTAGCCTATCGTTTATCCCTTCCATCGTCCATGTCTAAGGTTCATGATGTTTTTCACGTATCCATGCTTCGAAAGTATCGTTCACATATCATCCCTCTAGTCGAGGTTCAGGTTGAAGAAGGAAACAAGTATCAAGAGATAGCGATACAGATTCTGGATAGAAAAACTCAAGAACGCAGCATACCACTTGTGAAAGTGCTCTGGGATCACCACAGAGTTGAGGAAGTAACATGGGAACTAGAAGCAACAATTAAACAGAAATACCCTTAATTGTTTTCTAGTAATAATTGATGATGTGATACATTGTACTATTTCACTTATCAATAAAATGATGGAACTTTGTTTACAAATATCTTATTACATCATTTCACTTAAATAACTATGCAGATGTCTGAAAATAATACTGATGGATGTAGTGATGCACACACGTAATGGCCTCTTTGGCAACCTGTGGCCACTCCTTTAGGTTCTAAGTCAAGTCACAACTACTTTGCATCACCAACTCCATTGCCCCACAGACAGCAATCCTTATCGTTAGAGCATGCATGGCTTTTTCGTAACAGTTTTGCCAGACACAATCCCGTGCACTCATCTTGGCAGGATCTTCTACCAAAATTGTCAGGCGGCCGGATTCGACCAACAGCACGAAAAATCATCCCACCGCTTAACCTACCTTCCCTTAAACGATGCAACCAGCAGAGCCCTACACCACCATCTATTTGGCAAAGGTCGGAACCTTTTGAGGACGAATTCTACTCCATTTGCTCCCCATGATTTCATGATGTTGAGGATTCCACCAGCCACAGTGCTATTCAGGGACCTTACAGGTACTACCCTGAGCTAGCAAACGATGACCATGGTGGAAAATCTCACACTGACAGCACATGACTACTTAGACTGATTTAAAGGGCGAAATCCTTTTAAGGGGGGTAGAGTGTAATACCCTAGGTTTGCACAAAAAAAAAAGAATTTTGAACTTCGGACACCTTTTTTTTCCTATTTAAGGAACCCCCCCTCCTTATTTCTCATACCAAAATCAATTCTCCTTGTGATTTTTCTTCTTTCTCTTACTCATCTTGAGTTTTTATCTTCTCTTTTGAGACTCTCTTTTCGAGACTCTCTTCGAGGTACAATGCGGTTCTGCTCGGGGGAAGGCGCTAGTTCGAGATAGGAGTTTTTATCTGAAGGTAGGAAACGAAACATAGGTTTGCGTGTCTTATAACTTTTATAAAGTTTACATTCATTTATCATTATGTCTACTATTCATTTACACTGCATTATTGCGTATAATATTTATACTTGTCATACTTATGCCTGTATATTTGGAGTTTATGTATTCCATTGTTGCTATGTCGGATTAGTGGTCAATCTGGCTCAACCAAACTCAGTCCTGTCCTCAATAACTTTAAATAGTGAACGGGAGGCAGTATGCTGCTATAGACGATTGGTATTTAAGTAGACCTCGTGTCTCACCTCTCAAACTGAAAACTAATCTGGTTGGTCTTATTTGAAAGTTATCAGCTTGCACAAGTAATATTGAATGTCCTAACCTTGCACGTAGTGATACCAACCCTGATAAGGATCACCAAACATTGCCAAATCTTGTCTAATGTTAAGTAAAGACCGGATTTGTTCATGCATTGGCATCATACATAAGCACCACCTAGGGACGTATGTGGTTTATGATTCATAGAATAGTTAGAAGCAATGCTCACTATTCATTATATTTCTCTGGGGAGGGACGTACAATGAGAACCCGGCTACTCCTGGGGAGGGACATTTGTACGTGAACTCAGGCGACGTACAATCATGGAACCAATATGAGACGATGTCATGCATACATACATGTTGTATTGATTATGATGCTCTAATGTGTAATAATGATATTTGATTATAAAGTTTGTTTTATTAATTGTTATATTCACGAACTATTTTACCCACTGAGTGTGTAGCTCACCCCGTTGTTATCCAATTTTTCACAGGAGATTAGGGTGGACTGGGTGCAGGTTTTTGGGCCTACATTTTGTACCCTTTGTATTATTCATTGGGGATTTGGGGAGGATATTCCCTTAACTATTTCATGTACAAATATATTCTGAAATTAATGAAATCAGACTTGAACTTAATCGTGTTTTCGTGCACTCGGTTATTGTTATAATGCATTCGTGCCCCGTCCGTGAGTGTCCCGCCGGTTTAGGCGCTTATGGGCAGGGTGTGACAACTGCCCTTTTAAGGTTAAAAGCAAACCTATCCTTTTACGGGCTAAGGATGAGTTGTTTCTCTTTTACAGGCAAGAGATAGCCTATCCTTTTACGGGATAAGGATGAATCGGTTCTCTTTTAAAGGCTGAGAGATAACCTATCCTTTTGAAGGTTAAAGACACACCTATCCTTTTGCGGGATCAGGATGAATCGGTTTCTCTTTTACAGGTTTAGAGATAACCTTTCATGATTTCAATCCTGAAATCATTAAGTGAACTTCATTCACTTGTCCTGGTTATTTCAGTCCAGAAACACACCAGCATTACAACACTAAAAATGTTGGTTGGTTCTAACTTAGTAGAACAATTTACAATAGAGCTCAGTACATAGCATTACAAAGATATAAAATATGAAATATGTAATGCTAAGAGAAGATACACTTACAGTCTTTTACCTTCCAATGTTCGGTATTGCTCAAGTGTAGTTTCGAAAAGCATGAATGATGTGTTATGAAGATCAGTGCTTCTTCGAAAATAATATAATACCATAAAACATTGAAGTTGAAAATCGAATGACTAGTGTATACATAGACACAGATAGTTTTCAGAATAGATATAAAATATAGGTATGAAAACTTCTAGTTCTCTGATCAGTAGTTAACCGACTACTGATGATAATTTGATACAATACTTAAGATGTGAAATTAAGTACAGTTGTATCTCTTGAACTATTCCTCAAATTCTTTCTTCAGTAATGATGATACCAAGTATGAATAAGTGCTGAGAACTTGAGTTGATACCAGATCAAATGGATTTTCAAAGATATATATAAATTAAGTCTCGGTTTGAAAATCATTTGAAAATAGATAAGTATCAGTGAAAAACATTTGAAAGTTATAACGTTGAAAATATTTTGACACAGACTAACTTTTAAAAAGTGTTGGCATAACACAAAGTGATTGGAAAGTTGTTTGGTCCTAAGTGTTGGTATTTATAAACTTAGTGGGACATAGCCTGTCACACCCTGGGTTGCACAGCGTGCCCCCTACCCAGGTGCGGGCGCACCACCGCAGTGGCGAACCCCTAGCCATTATGGATCCATAATATTGTCCCATCTCGGCCAGCCACGCCACACAAGGACGCCGGTCACCGAGATCATTTATCCCCCTGCACAATCCACAGCACAGGGAGGGCCTCCCCCAAGTTCAAACTCGCAACCTCTTCCTCATAAGGTTAGATTTCGCAACTTGAGTACCCATTGAGCCAATACATAAGGCCTTTTTTGTCACACCCTGGGTGGCACAGCGTGCCCCCTACCCAGGTGCGGGCGCACCCCCCTCGGGGCGAACGCCTAGCCGTTATGGATCCATAATATTGTCCCATCTCGGCCAGCCACGCCACACAAGGACGCCGGTCACCGAGATCATTTATCCCCCTGCACAATCCACAGCACAGGGAGGGCCTCCCCCAAGTTCGAACTCGCAACTTCTTCCTCATAAGGTTAGATTTCGCAACTTGAGTATCCATTGAACCATTGGCTCAATGGGTACTCAAGTTGCGAAATCTAACCTTATGAGGAAGAGGTTGCGAGTTCGAACTTGGGGGAGGCCCTATATTATTCATGGGAGTGTGAATAATATGGATAAATGATCTCGGTGACCGGCGTCCTTGTGTGGCGTGGCTGGCCGAGATGGGACAATATTATGGATCTATAATGGCTAGGCGTTCGCCCCGAGGGGGTGCGCCCGCACCTGGGTAGGGGGCACGCTGTACAACCCAGGGTGTGACATAGCCATTAGACATTTGAAGTTCAAATAATGTGAACGTTTTCACACAACGGCTAGAATGTTATATGAAAATAGCAACTGCGATTTTCACTAACATTCTGGTTCTTTTCAGATTTCATGAAAGATGAAAGCTTTAGAAGAACTTCTTTAATGTATCAGAAAGGGTCTCTAATAAGTCTGAAAAGGACACTGTGCAAGTGTATGTTCTGAAAAAGTAAATTGACGTAGTGTACTCATTTGAACAGTGACGGTAGTTGAATTAGCGTCCTGATTCTGTAATCAGTGTCCTAACACATAATATCAACTTTGTCGTTTTGTTCCTTGAGGGCGCTTACTACGTATAAGTGTCCTGCTGAACACTTAAGTGAGGGCGCTACTAACTCATAAGCGTCTTGACTTATTTTTGACTTTAGACAACTTAAACCTTGAGGGCGCTAATGCACAGTTAGCGTCCTGCTATGTTTTAAAACTATTAAGTGCATGAGGGCGCTACTATCCGAGTAAGCGTCCTACTTTTAAAACATAAAAAAAAAAAAAAACATGAGGGCGCATTATTACGTGAGCGTCCTACTAAATAAAAACATAACATGAGGGCGCTACTACTATGTAAGTGTCCTACAAGTTAAGACATTTAAAAACACGTTGAAGGACAATCAGCATCCTGAAAGTTATTCAGTTGATTTTCAAAGGTGAGGGCGCTCATATCCAGAAAGCGTCTTGATAGTTTAATCAACTTATAACCATCAGTGTCCTCAAAGAAACATTCTTTGAAGAACTTTTAAAAGATCTTTCAGTGAGCTGATGCTGAGTCAGCTTCCTGACAACTTCAAAGGTTGACTAATATATATGAACGCTACTATACAAGTAAGCGTCCTGATTAATCAGTTTATTTCAACCTTTGAGCGTTATTAGCGTCCTAATGACCTATCAGCGTCCTGACTTAACAAGTTCAGGATAGCGCTGCTATTTCATTAGCGTCCTGAAAGATTCTTTGAAAGCAGTTTTGACTCGCGATAAAATATTCGATAAATGCGAATAAAAACTCGGTATATTTCAAATTAAATATATAGTATTAAATTTCTTATAATATAGTTAAGACATCAAAACATGTTGATTTAGAAAACATATGAAAATGATATATGCATGGTTTTGAAAAACATTTTGAGCAATAACAATTATAGAAAGATATACCTTAAATACTTTGTGTATTTTTCTTTTCTCATAACCGTTAAATCCAACTCTTCATTATGAGATCTTCAGTAAGAGTAATTCAGAGTTAAATGACTTGAACTTTGATCGAGAGATATAGTCTTGAAGCTTGATCGAAACGTCCGAGAGAAGTGATCTTGAAATCATGATGTGATCGTTGAAGTCCGTTAGTTGAAGCGAGCTTGATCGTTGGATGTAAGCTTTGAGTTCCTTGATCGAGTCGTTCCTTAGCTTTTTGCTTTTCCTTTGGTGCAGAGATAAGTTCTTGAAAAACGTTCGTTAGCACCAAAAAATACTTTGTTTGTGATCATCAAAATATACTTCATCAAGTATACTTTAGGGATGTGCTAAGGATGAACCATATAGGTTGACAATCTCCCCCTTTTTTATGATAACAAATAAATCAAAAAATTAAGCAAAAAGAATAGGGATTTTTAGAGATTTGGTCCTTTAGCTATTAGTATATAGAGCATAAGTCCGGTAGTTTCTAAAAAAATAGAGTTCGGGTCCTCACCTTTTCAATTCGTCAACTGTCAGACAAATCAAGAGTTGCACTTTACCATTTTGGCCTTTTCCCATTTAACAATCACCACATCTCTCAGTAAAGTGCATTTACAAATCGGTAACTTCTTCAAA
The DNA here is from genome assembly GCA_035771175.1 of Paratinospora sagittata. Classification (NCBI taxonomy): domain Eukaryota; kingdom Viridiplantae; phylum Streptophyta; class Magnoliopsida; order Ranunculales; family Menispermaceae; genus Paratinospora; species Paratinospora sagittata. The sequence continues at coordinate 23,610,452 of CM069592.1, read as the reverse complement.
AGGCCATAACTTTTTCATCCCAACTCCGATTTGCGTGATTTAAAAGGCGTTGGAAAAAAATTTTCTTCCTCTTTCCAACGCATTTTTAATCACTCATATCATAGTCGGGATGAAAAAGTTAAAGCTATTTGAATTTTACTTACCGTTTTGGTAAACTTGCTTAGTGTTTCAATTAACTGACGTACCGTTTTAATTAAATAGTAAGTAAACTTCAAATAGTCATAACTTTTTTTATCCCACCTCCAATTTGAGGAACTCAAAATGCGTTGAAAAAATATCTCTTTCTTTTTCAAGCGCATTTTGAATCACTCAAATCGGATTTTGAATCACTCAAAAAAGCGTTTGAAGTTTGCTTATTTAAACTTCAAATAGCCACAACTTTTTCATCTTGACTTCGATTTGAGTAATTCAAAACGCACTGGAAAGAAGAAGAAAATATCTTTCTAATAAATTTTGAATTACTCAAATCAGAGTCGGGATGAAAAAGTTATGAATATTTGAAGTTTAAATCAGCATACTTCAAATGACTATAATTTTTTCGTTTTAACTTCAATTTAAGTGATTAAAAATGTATTGGAAAGAAGAAGAAAAGATCTTTCCAATGCTTTTTAAATCACTAAAATCAGAGTTATGATGAAAAAGTTATGGCCTTTTGAAAAAATTATTGATTTGTAAATGCACTTTACCGAGGGATGTGGTGATTGCTAAATGGAAAAATGACAAAATGGTAAAGTGAACTAATTTGACTGAGAGCTAATGAATTGAAAATGTGAGGACCCAAAACTTTAATTTTAGATACTACAAGACCTATGCTCTATATACTAATAGCTACATGACCAAATATCTAAAAATCCTGAAAGAATACTATTCAATTACCAATTTCTCAAAAAGCAACCTGCCCAACAGTATACTCCATTTTCTTGGTCTTCCAAAATATCAAGAAGCAAATTAAGACAATACTCTTTAGTTTTACAAAATAAGCCTTGTGAAATAAGAGGAGAAAATAATATTTTTAAAAAAATTTATCTTTATTTTTATGAAAATTAATAGGTGTTTGGTTATCAAGACTTTTTGAAAAAAATTATATATATATATATTGACAACATTCAAGAAAACATTCTAAAGATAATAATTTTCTCAACTATAGTGGTGAATCTTAAATACTTTTTGAGAATATTTTATTAGGTGGCATTTGGTAAACCAAAATGAGAATCAGATTTATGTTAATGTATTTGAATAAACATAAAAATCTAAAACAATTTTCTTGAAAATATCATATTTGTGATTTATGAGCAATGCTATATAACTTGAAAATTGTAGACAAATCTGATGTGGAAACTCCACATCAAATGCACATAAGATTTTTTAGGTTTAACTCCCCAATAAGTTCTCTCCGTATTAAATAAGGTGTAATTAATGTTGTGAGGTTAATTTTATAATTTAAAGAGGAGAGAAGGGTAATTAATTAAAAATCTTAATTTTATTTTATTAGTATTACAATAAAAATATATTTAAATTACTTTATTTCAAAGATGAAATTTTATGGGTAGATAAAATAATGATTTCATAAGTAGTTTATAAATTTAAATTTAATCCTTAATTTTGACTTAGATAACATAATATACCCTCCATAAAATAAATTTCTAATGTCATGCACTTAAACATTAATGTTATGTAATTCATAAAATTAGATAAGACAAGTGTATTAAAAAATTATAATGATTAGCTAAATTAAAATACGTGTACCATTTTATTTCTTTGATTTAATGGTTAAAAACTAATAATTTTATGGGTATATAAAAGTTAGATTTAATCACTATTTTTACTTGTATAGAAGTACATAGAAAAGTTTATAGGTGGAAAAAATAAATCTTTAACATAATTATTATATATTAATAAAAAAAATAAAAATTAAATAAAACAAAAACAAATAAGTTTAATCAAATAAAAATAATGAACGATAAATTTATTTTTTCGGAAGCAAACATCCACCAAGATCATTGTGATAGATCTTAAATCTAACTTTTAATATTCACCAAATAATTATTTTAGGCACCCATAAATGGTGTAGGTATTTTCATTAAACTAGTTATTCTAATCTTAATATATTTATTTATCTAATATTATAAATTATTTACCATTAAAATTAAGTGCATGACGACTTTTTTCGACCTAAAGATTTGTTATTATAAGAGAGTGGAAAATAGTGATTATATTTAATTTTTAAGTTAACCATATATTATTTTATTTACCATATAATTTTTATCAATGAAATAAAATAATTTATATTTTTTTTATTGTAACACTAATCAATTAAAGGTGTAGTTTTCAATCAATTGCCCTTCGCTCTTTTTTAAATTAAAAAATGATCCTAACAACATTAATTCATATTTTATTTAATGCATAGAAAAAACTTGTTGGAAACTTATTGGTACCCAAGAATCTTTAGATGAGAATGAAAATCAAATTACTAGAAAAGTGATTGATGAGAATCTGAAGATTGAAATGGTAATTACTGTGTTTGGTTATACATAAAAATCTTACGCAACTTTTCTGGGAATATCATATTATTGTGTTTGGTAGCACATCGGAATCTTAGGTATCGTTTGATAACTATAATCTAAAAAAATAAGCATTATTTCTTTTAGCTCTAATTTATTAAGATTTGGTAGAGCTTATTTGAAATATATTGTTTGTAACGATCCTTAATTTCATAAAATGGGACCCCAAAATTTTTAAAGGAATTAATGAATGTGTGTTGTATGTTTTGTGATGTTTAATTTGTATGTGTTTATGTTAGACAATAGGGTTTCTGTAGAGAATTCAAAGATATGTATTTTTCTCTAAAATAGAGGCAATATATAGACAATTACATCCTAAAATTAGGTCCTAAATTAGGGAAACAAATTGTTTCTATATTTACAAAATCTATTACTTTCTATATAGTTTGTTTCTATATTTATAGAATATATTACTTTCTATATGCAGACACTCCCCCTCAAGTTGGTGCATAGATGTCTATCATGCCCAACTTGTCTATCATTCAATCTTGAAAAAAAAGGTGTGGTTGCAATTTCTTAAGATATCCAAAAGAAAGATGTCCTAATCTATGGTGCCATAACCATATAGTTGCTCAATCCTTGTATTCACTACTAGCTTGATTTGCCTGACTAATTTTCGATCCCCCATTCTCTGCCAACTCCAAGTAGTAGAGTTTGCCCCGTCTAATACCATAACCAAGAATCTTCCGGGTTAGAATGTCCTGGATGGGCAACATTTGCCGTAGGCAGCGGCTGATTTTCTTCCGAGGATGTCATCATAGCTTTCCCAGCAATTTTTTTACGAGGTTTCTTTGAGAAGTCCCACCACTCCGGATAGCCAATAATCTCGTAGCAACGCCGTTGCGAATGACCCTTTTCCCAGCAGTGAGTGCATAGCAGGTTGTTGACCTTTCCAGATGATTGATTGTTTCGATTGGCTGATGATCTAGACGACGATCCTTGTCGAGTTTGATTAGCCAGCATAGTCGAGTTCTCAGAGATTGGGCGATAGCTCCCCATTGTCTGTCTCTGTTGATATTCTCTCCTGACATATGCATATGTGCTCTCCAAATCAAGTTTTGGGTCTTTTCGCAAGATTTCTCCACGAACCTGATCAAACTCATAGTCAAGTCCACTTAGAAAAATATGAACTTGAAGCCTAGCCATCGCGGAGTGTAAATGGATTACCCCTTCGACTGTTCCTTCCTGAGAGGTAGTTTTATGATCAATTTCCTGGAAAATAGCAACAAGTTCATTATAGTATGTTGATAATGGTCTACCATTTTGCTTGGTAGAAAAAGATATCTGGTTCAACTCAAAAATACAGGTTTCGTCTGATCCATCATAGAACGTTTTTGATACGGCCTCCCATATCTCCTTGGCGGTGGAAAGGCGAATAAATCGATGCATTAGCGACGGACTCATTGAGTCAATGAGCCAACTTTTCACTCTGTGATTTTCAGTAATCCATGCTCCAAGATTGGGATCTCCAGATTCTGGTTTTTTCGTTGCTCCGGTGAGATATCCAGCTTTGTTACGAGCGTCAATACGCATCTCCATGAGTTGAGACCATAATGAGTAATTGGTCTCATCGAGGACGATTCTGGTTGGAAAAACATAATTGTCTTGGTGTACGATAATCTACTGTGTTGGTGTTGGGATAAGTTCGGTTGATGCGCGTGTAGTGGTAGCCATCACCACTCAAAGTTTCACAATGGACGAAGAATTCATATTCGAACCACCGAGCGACGAAGAAAATCGGTGTTGGTTTGCGCCTAGAGATTTGTTGATTGGGTTTTGTAGATGTCGCGAGTCGCAAAGAAAACCCTAGGCACTCCACTTTTGTTTGTTTCTAGGGTTCACTTCTTCTTCTTCTTCTCCTCCCAAACGACCCCTCTGCAACTAAGTGCTCATTTTAAAATGCTTCCCGCTAAAATGTGCCCTGTGCTACTATCAACTCCACCGAATCTCTAGAACGTACGAGATCTCGAGGATCATGGCTGGATGGATCCCCTCCAAGCTCAAAGTCGCTGAGACTTTTCTTCAACAGATCGATCAACAAGCGGCAAAGTCTCTTCGCAAGAACGAGAAGAATCTAGACGAAGAGGTTAAGTACGAAGCGCCTGCGAAGACGGAAACGGTTGTTCCTCTCAAGGATCAGCTCAAGAAGCGAGCTTCACAGGAAATTAATGAGATTTCAAGTGCTTCTTTATCAAAAGATAGTGTTTCTAATGAGGGAAATAGAAAGGTCGTGATGCCTCCGCCTCCTCCGAAGCAATCTTCTTTGGATTCAAAGCCAATGCCAGCATTGATGGACAGTGACTGGACTGAGCTTCTTAGTGGTCTAAAGCAGCCGAGTCCTTCCAGTGCAATTCGTTCAAATGGATTGGGTTCGATTCGTGGACCGTTGAAGGATGTGAAGAAATCTTTGGAGGCAAAGAAGCCACAGAGGATGAGCAATGGTAGTGGTTACAAATCTGTAGAGAGATCGGACATTGGTTCCAGTGGCAGTGGGGCGGCGAGTGCGAAACGTAGTGATGGAGAGGAGTCTGGTTCGGGTGATTCTGCGCAGATGAGATCTGGTTCAGAAGCGCCTAATGACGATGTGTATGTTGGAAAAATGGGAAAAAGTAGGGCCTTCTCTTGTCTTGGACCTTCTCGGCCGAGATGGATCCTCCGGTGAGATCTACGGCGCACTTCCCTTTCTGCTCCGCCGATCCAAGCACTCAGATGAACCAGTACAGGGATAGAAAGGGATTTGGAGGCGCGATTTGGTGAGGCGTGTGAACGCACCAGAGAAGATGAGTCGGGCCGAGATGGAGTGAGTTTCGGAGTTTCAGAGTTTCGAAATTTCGGAGTTTCGGAGTTTCGGAGTTTCGAAATTTCAGAGTTTCGAAGTTTCGGAAAGAAAAGCTTCGAGATTCTGCTTCTGCAGCAATGGCGGACGAAGACTACAACGAGATGGATATGGGATACGAGGATGAACCACCAGAGCCTGGCTTTGGTTCATTCGGACATTGGGATCTCGGCATTCTGGACATCGGGATCTCGGGCATTATGAACAGCTTCATCAACAACATCTTTGAGCAAGAGTCGTCGAGACCTGCTCTAATACCATGTTAGACAATAGGGTTTCTGTAGAGAATCCAAAGATATGTATTCTTCTCTAAAATAGAGGCAATATATAAACAATTACATCCTAAAATTAGGTCCTAAATTAGGGAAACAAATTGTTTCTATATTTACAGAATCTATTACTTTCTATATAGCTTGTTTCTATATTTATAGAATATATTACTTTCTATATGCAGACAGTTTAGTATAGAGTTGATTGGGAGACCAATCGGGAGAAGAAATAGGTAGAAAAACATTAAAATGAGCCTAGAAGCTTGCTCCCACAAGGAGAGGAGCGAGCTCCCAAGAGGAGAGGAGTGCGTTCCTCTGTTACTGGAAACAATTTGAGTTTCTGGGCAGGAAAGAAGCGCCCTCCTTGCATAAAATCGAGAGCATGAAAGTTTCAGGAAAAGTAAGAAGCGCGCTTCTCACGTTAAAATCCAATTTTTTTAAAAATTGGACAGCGGGGCGGTGTACGTGAAATAAACCCCAAAACCCAATTTTTTCGTTCGTTTCAGCTAAAATGAATAAGAGAAAGAGGGAAAAGATGAGAAAAGGGTTTCAGACAAAACCTTTGTTGAATCAACGCCGAGGTATGTGTTTTCTTCAATTTCTTTTCGTGAAATTGCTAATTATCATGAAAAAAACCTTTCTTATGGTATAAATTTTGTAATAAATGATGTTTGGGGGTTTTTCAACTTAGGGTTTCAGTGCTCTTTGTCACGACCCCCCTGACGTAGGCTGACGTCATGACCGACATAATGTATTATACACTGTACATACCCATATACAATATACAATACACTGTCAGCCTCAACGGACATTCACAAAAACTCCCAAAGTTTTCAAAAATTTTGACAGCACCTCCCCATAAAATGGACAATTCACATTTTTCCTGATATACCACAAATCAAATCAAATCAAATATATATATATAAATAATCATCTCATTCATTCCACAAATTAAATTCAATTCAACTCATCTTATTTATATAATTCATTTAATAATTCAATTTCAATCTACACCATTTTTTTAATTTAATTTATAACTCAATTCACTTATTTCACATGTATTCATATACACACATGCATTAAATCATACTATTCATTAAGTCATTAAATCATACTCTAATCCACATATTTAATTAACAAACCCCATAAATTAATCAATTTAATTCAACTCCATTTTTAAACTTGTAAGCACCCATATTGGATGATCCTATATGTATCATCTTCATTTCATAATTTTATTTATTTACTAATCATACACGCGTATATTTGGCTCCTATGTATAGATGCACCCGTTTAAAACACTCTTTGAACCCGTATGCTTTTTGAATTTTCAACAAAAATATGTAACAAGTGGGTATAAGTATAAAGAGTGTTTTTGGTGGATATATTTAAAATTACCTTATATTTTATGATTGTATTATGTATAAGAAAAATATTAAATAATAAAATTATACATTAAAATTAAATTAAGCATTTCTCAAATATTAAGCAATTAAAAATTAACAAATTAATTAAACATTTCTCAAATAATGGAATAAAAAAGTTGTAAAAAAAAGAAAAGAAAAAAAGAAGAAGAAGAAAGAGGTCTCCTCTCTTTGCTTTGCTATGCTCGTGTGGAGATGGGCAAAAACCTTTTTTCCTCCACACGCAGAAGGAAACCCTCTCCGCATGCAGAGAGGGTCTCTGCCCCTCTCTCCTAGGAGAGGAGAGGGTTGGAAGGAAGGTAGGAAGAAGACAATGAAGTCACGGTAAATTGGTAAAAATATATCAAAGGGTTTTTGAGAATTTGTAAAATTTATCTGGGAATTTGTAAAATTTATCCTCTATCCGCATTACAGGTTGTATGCTCTAAAAATAAAGAAATTTTTAAATAAATGTTTAACTTCTACTTTTTTTTAGAGTTTTAAAAATCCTCACTAAACATTTTATTTTTACAAAACTCTATTTTAATTAGAGTTATAGCAAATAAGAAGAAAAAATTAGAGTCGCTAAACGACCTTAGATAATAAAATAATTTCTATTATAGAATATTAATTTTATTAAATATAATAAAATTAATTTTTATTAATATAATAAATAATTAATTTTTTTTATTAAACATATTAAAAAATATAATTTTTAAATAATAAAGTATTTTATATTAAAATAATAAAAATAATTCTTATTAAAATAATAAAATTGGATTTTTATTAAAAATAATTAAATTAATTGTGATAAAAAATAATAAAGTGAATATTTAATAAAAATATAAAATATACTATTATTAAGTTAGAATAAGAATTAAGTTTCAAATAATAAAGTATCTTTTCATTAAAATAATTTTACAAAAATATTAATTTTAATAAAAAATTATCATATTTAATTAAAAATATTAACCTAGGTAAAGTAAGGGGGCGCTTTTGTATTTTTAGATTGTTCTAATTTTTTTTTCCTTAGTCTAAAAAAATATTTTTTATTTTTGTCTTTTAAACAAAAATAATTTTTTTATAATAATTACTTTTTCTAAAAAGTAAATACCACATTTCTCAATAAGAATAGTTTTTTTTTTATTGTTAGTGGAAATCTTATTTCCTTAAAAATCACTTACTTGTAAAAAGTACAAATAGTATAGCAAACGTAAGAAGGCTCGAAATACTATCCAAATCCCATCAACTACGATCGCCCTACTTCCGAATCCATTTGCATTTGAGTTACTGTTAAAAAATAAATAAATAAAATTACCGAAAGAAGGCTCGATAGTTCTCTCGCGTGCTTTCGATTTCTCTTCCTCGGGTTTAAGGGTTTAAGGGTTTAAGGTTTTCTTGCCGACGCTATTTTTACAACTTCTTCATCGTTTCACTTCCGCTTCCTAGGGTTTAAGGTTTTCTTGCCGACGCTATTTTACAACTTCTTCATCCTTTCACCAACGTTTAGGGTTTAAGCTTATATTCTTTAATTTCATTGTCGCTGTTTTACAGAATAAAAAAGATCCAAACTTTGGTTCTCCATATGATGCGGAACCGCTATTTATAAGGTTTTCTTAATCTCATTTCTCAAAATTGGTTCAGATTTGGATGTCCTGTAGCGCAAATCTTCTCGTCTCCGCAAATCTCAGCTGCAAGTTGGATTGCTCCGCTTCAATCAATACAGCATATAAGATTTCCAGACCAATCTCGTTGAAGGACTCAAGAGAAATGTGGAGAAATGTTGCAAAGCAAGCAGCTTTTTCAAGGAATCTGATGAGGTTTTCCCGGAATTCAGCCATTTTTCAGGACAAAAGTAGGGTTTTTGAGTTGAGTAGACCCTTGATTTTAGGATTTAATGGCATGGGTGTTGGAGGAAATTTCGAGCAATCGTCATCTCGGGAGGAAGATTCCGGAAGACCCAGATTCCGGTGTCTTCAAATTCCGAGTAATATTTCTGTGTTCTCCGATTACCCTAAGGGTTATGCTAGTGTTGCTGAAGCTGTGTCTTCAACTGATACTGAAGAAGATGTTTCTTCTGTTGATGAGATTAAGGGATTGTTGGAGGAAATTTGTAAGGAAGATAAGAATGGTGAATTTAGGCATCAGAAGCAGCCTAAATTGGTGTGTGGAATGGGGCAAGGGAAGTACCAATTGCTTAGGAGGAGGCAAGTGAGGATAGAGACCGGAGCGTGGGAACAGGCGGCGAAGGAGTACAAGGAGCTTCTTGAGGATATGTGTGAACAAAAGTTGGCACCGAATTTGCCTTATATGAAGTCGTTGTTTCTCGGTTGGTTCGAGCCTTTGCGTGATTGCATTGCCAAAGAGCAAGAACTTTGCCAATTAGGGAAGAATAGAGGGGCTTATGCGCCGTATTTTGATCAGTTGCCTGCTGATATGATGGCAGTCATCACAATGCATAAGTTGATGGGTTTGCTAATGACTGGAGGCGAGCATGGATGTGCCAGGGTGGTCCAAGCAGCTTGCCAGATTGGTGAAGCCATTGAACATGAGGTTAGTGAAGCTTGTATTGTGTTTTTGTGTGTGTGATTATGATTTAAAGTGAGCAATTATAACATGAGCCAATCCAAGAACCAAGATTTTTTTGTTCTATTTCAATCTCACATGCGTCAATATTTCTTTTAAAGATTGACCGCAAGATACGAATTCTCAACTGGTGTCTCATTAATTGTTTAAGCTAGATTGCATTATACTCCTTTGTCGATGAATTCAAGCCTAATAGACATAGTAAGAGCTCAAGGAGGAATTCTCCTGTCCTAGTAGCCTTCTCACCCTAAAGCTCTCCAATCTACCTAGAAGGCCCATCTTATTTTTAGCCTTTTTGTCAAGAGGTTGCACTGGAAATGGAAGGCCCAAGAAATGAGACACCACAAATAGCACAAGGGGGGGAAAGGAAGAAGGGGATCATTTTGTTGAGGAGCGTTGAAATGGGTAGAATTGGAATGAAAAATGAAGAGCCCTTTATTGCACATGTAGTCCCATTGTAGATAGAAGATCCATCACCAACCTAGTAGCTTGTTGACATGAAAAAAAGGGGGTAGAGCAAAGCGAGAAAACTCCAGGGACTATGTTGAGTCCATCTAGTCGTGTCACTTGCATCCCACTTACTTTACATGTGGAAAATGACTACTTTGTAAACTACAAAACCCTTAAGTGCCCCATTCCCTTTGCCTTGTTCAACTTTCTTTCTAACAAGGTTCGAAACTTCGATTTCGCCCGACAATTCGACCTTTAAAAATCAGAATTAATTCGGGGAAGTATGAGAAGTCTTGGAGAATTATTGTAAAAATTCGCCAACTTAGAGAGGTTTAAAGAATTTCTATATAGATGTTAAAATATGCATAATTACTATTAGAAATGATGAAAACAAACATAAATAGATACTTTTCACATATAAAAGTATAAATATAATCGGTTGAAACATGTGTTTTTACATTAACATTGTTTAACGCACATCCAAGGATCGAAAATTCGATTTCAACTTGACTTCGGTCACTTGAAAATTGGAATTAATTTGGAGAAGTTTAAATTATAATGGAGAATTTTTGTAAAAATTTCCTAATTAGAGAAGTTCAGAGAATTTTTTTATATATGCTTAAATGTATAGATTTATTGTAGTATAAGCTAAAAAACTAATATAAATAAACACTTTTAATTTATAAAAATACCAATAAGTGACCTAACAAAATCAATCTTATTAAGTGGGTTGATGAATTTGAAATGGTGGCTTTTGGTCTTAATTTATTTTCTTTGTTTTGATATTTAGTTTTTTGGTGGCTTGCTTCTCAACCATATACTTTACTAGTTTGAATCCCACCATGCTTAATTTATTAGTTTATTATTTAAATGTATTATTTTTTAATCTTGTTTTATAAGAGTTAACTAAAAGAATATGGCTTTGGAAACTTTTTTAATTTATTTTTAAGTTTTTATCTTATTTCAACTTTATTTATTTATTTTTTTACTTCTTTTCTTCTCTTTTTGGTAAAACATATCCCATAAACTATATAATTTGTTAGCTTATTAAATTATTTTTTAAAATTTATATTGCTATGTTGGTTGATGAAGTTGAAAATAATACATAATTATTGATATTTTTTTTGTTTTTATTAATGGAATAACATTTTTTTACTTCTTTGCCGAATTTCATCGAACTTTGTTGAATTTTGTCGAATTTTATCGAATTTCTTGTCGAATTTTTGCATTTTTGAATTGAAAAATAGAAATTATATTGAAGTTTATCGAATTTTATCGAACTATTTCTGCGAATTTTTGTATTATTTATTTTACATCCACTTCGCACTTCGATGGTAAAAAAAGAGAAATAATTTGTAGAAGTTCGCCGAATTTCGGAGAATTTTCGAACCATGAAAAAATAGAAATTATATTGAAGTTTATCGAATTTTATCGAACTATTTCTGCGAATTTTTGTATTTTTTATTTTACATCCACTTCACACTTCGATGGTAAAAAAAGAGAAATAATTCGTAGAAGTTCGCCGAATTTCGGAGAATTTTCGAACCATGCTTTCTAATTTAGTTTTATGAAAAGGAAAAGAGAGAGAGAGAGAGAAGTCACCATGACAAAGTTCCCAAGTCACCTTGAACTTTCGTTGGGTTGCTTGTTAACCATAATTGAATAAACCATCGAGCTCAAACATCCACCATTCACCTCTTTATGTATTATCGTACCCCTTCCTATCCATCATGGCATCAAATACTCGAGGAAGCCCAATCATCATGGTCGTAGGCTTGAGCAAAGTTGATTTAATAGTAACACCATTCTTCTTCTTAAAGACAAAACTATGTGGATGTGGACGGAAAATTTTTATGCAAGTCTTTGATCTTGATGCTAGAGGATGGTTTGAAGTTTGAACAACATACTGAATTTCACCAGTCTCACCAATCACCATCCAGAAGCACATTCAGTGGTAATATTGACTTAATCGTTCTAAAAGAACCTAGGGAAGAACACTTAGCACTTCCCTAAACCAAATCTTTTCTCCTTTACTATGGATTATCTACTCTTTTTTATTAGTCAGATGGTTCATCTGAACGTTATATGTACCTTCACTTGTTTGTTTTTCACCAAGCAAGATAAAGAAGAAAGTTGCTTTAGGACATGTTGTATCCAAACTTTGAACTTGGGTCCCAGATTCGCCTTCCCGAGGCCTGAACTGGGCCTCCACCATTTTAAAAGTGACCAGTAACTATGACCTGGTTTATTATTGATCAGGCTAGGATCCATAGATTCTTGGAGAAAACAAAGAAAAAGAGAGACAAAGATAAGGTAGCTGATAAAGGGGAGCCTGATGCTGCTGCTAAACAACAACAAAAACTACGTAAAAGAGTTACTAATTTGATGAAGAAGCAAAAGCTGCAGCAAGTGAGACAGATAGTGAAGGAACAGGATGATGTGAAGCCATGGGGTCAGGATGCTCAAGCAAAGGTTTGCATTACCTGTAGTTATTTATATGTATGGTGGATGTATTTTATGGTGACATTTTGTTCTTGTACTTTCTAGGTTGGAAGCCGCCTAATTGAGCTATTGATGCAAACAGCATATATACAACCTCCAGTCGATCAGTCAGCTGATGGCACTCCTGATATTCGCCCTGCATTTAGACACTCTCTCAAAACTGTGACAAAGGACACACTGTGAGAATTTTGTTTGCATTGCATTGTTTGTAAAGGAACTCTTGATCCATTTTTCATTTGTTATGACTAAGCTAGGTTTAACATACATACTTTACCAGGAAAACGAGTAAACGGTATGGGGTTATTGAATGTGACCCGCTGGTTCGACAAGGGCTAGAACGAACTGTAAGTACTATTCACTATTTTGAGGGATGTCCAGTAAGGCGGGACATCATTTGTCATATTTTCTTCTTCTTTGTACATTCCTTTTTCTTTTGTTGTTTTCTTCTGATGGATGCATCTTAAATGCTTGTTATTTGTTTTAACAGGCAAGGCACATGGTGATACCTTATATGCCAATGTTGGTGCCGCCAATCAACTGGACAGGGTACGTACTTTAACTTTTGATTTCCTGCTATATTGTTATTATCATATTTTTTGAGTTTATTATAGGTTAGTTTGCAAACAGTAATTGCGGTGAGAACAGATGGCTTGAAACAATTGTGCTACAGTGGGCTCAATGAATTATATGAAAAACTAGATATAGAATTCCTACTTTCAACTGTTTGGTTTGGTTTTTTTTTTTTTTATTATATTTATTAATTTTTATCTGTTGGCAGGTACGACAAAGGAGCATATTTATTCTTACCATCTTATGTGATGCGCACGCATGGAGCAAGGCAGCAACGTGAAGCTGTCAAGAGGGTTCCAAGAACGCAGTTAGAACCAGTTTTTGAGGTTGGCATCTTTGGTTGCCTTATTTACGTGGATTTTCCCTTGCTCACTTATTTTTTCCCTTCTATTTGGACCCTCTCTTTTTTTTTTGGCCCGGGGGGGGGGGGGGGGGGGGGGGGGGGGCGGGGCGGGGATGGATGCATTTTATCTGAGTTTTTCAGTGATAACTCTGTAGAGTGAGTGTTGAATTCTAGTCTTATCCACTGCATAACTTGTTGCTCATCCATACATGTGTAGATGGTTTTCATTTTGGCTCACCTAAAAGTTATCAACTACCTAGAAGGGTACCATAAAATATACACGGTAACTTAAGTAAAATATGTCATATGAATATCATGGTTAGCATGGAGTTTAAGGTTTTTACACATATACTTCATAGCAGGATAAATTATATATATGGTTGTACATTAAATAACAAATTTAAAGTGGAAGTAAAACTCACTTGCTGTTAAAGAAAAACAAGTCAGAAAGTTTTGAAACATGATCTGTGGTTTTTCGCTATCTGATATGTTTCTAAGATGGATTAAACCTTTTTGAAGAATCCTTGGAATATTGATGCTGTTGACTTGTTCTTTGTGACGATAATGTTATAACTATATGGCAATTGTTTGTAGGCACTGGACACGCTTGGCAATACCAAATGGAGGGTAAATAAAAGAGTACTTAGTGTCATAGACAGAATATGGGCTAGTGGAGGTCGTCTTGCTGACTTGGTTGACCGGGAAGATGTGAGTGATACCTACGTTTTGGTTCTTTCTTTAAAAGAAATCATCAAATGTCTATCACTAGTTCTGATACATCCTAGCCGATACCAGGAGTCAAAATTGTTTCATCTGTCCTTCATGCATTGTAGGTTCCTATTCCCGTTGAACCAGACACAGAAGATGAAGCTGAAATCAGGAGCTGGAAGTGGAAAGTTAAAGCTGCAAAGAAGGAGAATAGCGAGAGGCATTCACAGCGGTGTGATGTAGAACTTAAACTTGCTGTAAGAAACTTCGCTCTTCCAGTACTTCTGAAAAATTATCTTCCTGCACCTATTAGATGCTAGAGAAGAAATCATACTGATTCTTTTTACTAGGGGAGCAGGTAGCTCGCAAAATGAAGGATGAAGAGGGGTTCTTCTACCCACACAACCTCGACTTCCGTGGCCGTGCTTATCCTATGCATCCATATTTAAATCATCTTGGCTCAGATCTATGCCGTGGTATCCTTGAGTTTGCAGAAGGACGCCCTCTTGGAAAGTCAGGCTTACGGTGGTTGAAGATACATATAGCCAACTTATATGCTGGCGGGGTGGATAAATTGTCCTATGATGGTCGAGTAGCATTTACTGAGAATCACTTGGATGATATATTTGATTCAGCTGATAGACCACTCGAAGGGAGGCGCTGGTGGCTGGGTGCTGAAGATCCATTCCAGTGCTTGGCAGCTTGCATAAATCTTTCTGAAGCATTGAGAAGCTCCTCACCAGAGACAACCATCTCACATATGCCTGTGCATCAGGTACTTTCTGAATAATTGCATGTCCTATCACTGGGAATTCTTCTGGAAAAAGTATCAATTAAGAGAATTTAACTTATAATTTGGTTGCTCTTTCTTTGGGGTTTGGAAAATTAATGTTGAACATCAAGCTCTAATGAAGTAATGGTGCTTGATTTCATTCTAATTTCTAGTTTTTGTGGCAAACTTGTGTGTTATATGATTGAGGGACTATACACCAAATGTTTGTGTCAGTTGCATGTAACTTGTTTTTTTATTGTTCAACTGTTTTCTTAATGTATGCTTTCACTACCTTAATTCTTGTCCTGTCTCTTCCCGTGATCTCTTGGAGTAAATTTTTCCTGAGATCTATGTTGAAGATACCCAAAACAAGTAGAATTTGTAATTTCATGTAATGATGTAACTGGCAAGTAAAGAAGAAAATCCGTTGAAGTGGAGCTAATCTGTATTCTTAAATGTAGGGAAGTGATTTTTAACTGGAGTCCTGATTTTTAATTTCAAAAGATGTTTTGGTATCATATCTGAAAACAAGTGACTACATGTTTTTGAGTTTCTAGATACAGGGCAAGCTGAAAACTCTGAAAATGACTTTATTACAAATAGAAAATGGTCAAATTTGAGCCAATCTGATGCTGATTTCTTGTTTTTGGTTTATCCCTTGTTTTCAAGTGAAAGAAAGTGCATCTAAGATCATGAATCAAGTAGCCCTATGGGTAACTTTTTTATTAATTGAATGTCTAAATAATTTTTCTTTTCTTTTAATTTCCAGGACGGTTCCTGCAATGGCTTACAACACTATGCAGCTCTTGGAAGAGACAAAGTAATTGACTTTCTCCCTATGCTTTAGTTTATTTAAGTTGTGGTTTAGCCATATATTCTTAATTCATAGGGATGTCTAACTCCTTAGTAAAATATAGCCTTTAAAAAACTTGCTAATTGAGTGTGTCCAGGTTCCTTTTTGCCTAATTTTCTGGGTTTGTCACCTGAATTCTCTCTTTTTTTATCAGTATTGATCCTGAGAAAGTTTATACCATTCCTAGACCTGGGGTTGGTAGTGGATGCATCATTATTTGGAAACAAAATAATCATAATTTTTTTTAAAAAAAGAAACTATAAAGATGTTATATATGTATAAATCTGTATGTAAATAAGCTATACAAAAGGTGGCCCCTAACTTGAACCACAACACAAATCAATCTACACAAAATTGCCCCAACCCCTAAGCCATTCACTCAGAGCAAACCCATTACACAACTTGCAATTTGCTGCCCAAAAAGAAGCAAGGCGATGAGATTGCTCCCATACGTTATCCAACGGAAACAACACACCATCGAACACCCTCCTATTTCGTTCTTTCCATAAGGACCATAACACCGTTAAGCACACAACTTTCCAATGGTCTCTCCATAAGGAAGGAATACTTTTCATAAAGGGAAAAATATTTATGGAGGGGCCCACATCACCCACACCGCTCACGACCGAGAAATGGGCGCACCACATACTCCAAACCTCTCTAAAAAAGGGGCAACTCCAACATAAGTGTCCAATGGATTCCACGTCCTGTCGACACAGATAACACCATGAAGGGGATAAACACATATTTGAGAATTTTTTTTGCAACATATTCCCCGTATTGATTTTCCCATGGGCAGTTACCCATCCCAAGAACTTAACCTTTGATGGTACCTGTGCATTCCATATTAGGTTATGATAGGGGAAGGAGGCAGCAAAGGAGACATTAAGAATAGCATCAAAGAAAGACTTAGTAGAAAATGAACCCGAGGATCCCAAGGCCAAAGAATTCTATCGTTGTCACCTAAAGGATAACAACCCTCCAGACAATTAAGAAGAGACCCCAATCCTTGTTCAGTCCTAGGAGAAAGATTTCCCATCAAATGCAAATCCCATGGCAGAGAGCCCCCGGCCCCAGACACACCATCACTAACGAAATCAGAGACAGGCCTATTATGGAGACTAGAACGCCGAAAAAGATTAGGAAATGACTATTGGAAACAAATATTCCCAGACCAAGAGTCTTCCCAAAACCGAATTAAATTATCATTCCCTAGTTTGAGTCTGGTTAAAGGAAGGAAAGAGGGATAAACATAATGAATGAATTTCCAAAGACTTCTGTAGGTACTCCTAACGGCCATACCGGCATCCCGTAGATTATCCCTGAGCCCATGCCTGCTTCTGATCACCTTTTTCCATAGTTGCTCCTGCTCAATAGGAAACCTCCACAACCACTTTCCAACCAAGGCTTTATTTCTAGCTGAAATATTGTCAATTCCCAAACCACCCTGTTTCACCTTCATCTGAACAATTCTCCAAGCCACAAGATGAGACCCGTGCACCTTATCTTTATTCTTCCATAAGAAATCCCTCATCAACTTCTTCAAACAAACAACCACCTTTCTGGGAATCTTGAATATAGAGAGGTAGTATGTTGGAAGGGCATCGAAAACTGATTTAATTAATGCAAGACGACCACCTTTAGACAAAAAACATCTCTTCCATCCATCCAATCTTCTGGCCACCTTAGACACCACTGGATCCTAGAAGTCAATCCTTGAAGGATTACCCCCTAGCGGCATTCCCAAGTACTTCAAAGGCCATTGAACGACAAAGCACCCCAAATGACTTGCCATATCCCTCAACCATTCTGGCTGCACATTGATACCAGCCAATTGACTTTTGGCCATATTAATTGCCATGCCCGACAACCAACAAAAACATTTCACAACCATTGATGCATTGGAAATATGATCCTCATTACTTTCCAAGAAAATCAAGGTGTCATCTACGAATTGCAGATGAGAGACTTCTACATTCTCACCACCCACCACAAAACCCGACAACAAACTAGATTCCCTAGCCTTATCAAACATTCGACCCAACACATCCGCCACCAAAGTAAACAGAAATGGAGATAAGGGATCACCCTGCCTCAAGCCTCTCTCACCAAAAATCTTCCCCCTTGGACGCCCGTTGATGAACACAGAAAAAGAAACCGACCTTAAACATCTAGAAATCC
The DNA here is from genome assembly GCA_035771175.1 of Paratinospora sagittata. Lineage (NCBI taxonomy): Eukaryota > Viridiplantae > Streptophyta > Magnoliopsida > Ranunculales > Menispermaceae > Paratinospora > Paratinospora sagittata. The sequence continues at coordinate 23,592,418 of CM069592.1, read as the reverse complement.
ACCTCCTCCATTGTTCCCCAAAGCCCTTTATCTTTAATACATAGTCAAGGAAATCCCAATTAACCATATCATAGGCCTTTACAAAGTCAAGTTTAAACACCACCCCTTTCTTCCTTTTGGATCTATACTCCTCCACTAACTCGTTGGAGACGAGCACTACATCAACAATTTGGCGACCTTGTACAAACGCCATCTGAGAATCCACAACAGTTTCATGCAATACACCCTTCAATCTGTTTGCCAATACCTTCGCAATAATCTTGTACAAGCTCGTTGTAAGGCTAATAAGCCTAAAATCCACCAGCCTTTTAGCAGCATTCTTCTTCGGGATAAGGCATATGTAGGTTTCATTGGTACATGCATTAATAACCCCATTATCATAAAATTCCGCCATCACATTCATAAGATCATCTTTAACAATGTCCCAACAACTCTGAAAAAAACTCAGAATTAAGCTACATATTAATGTTGTAGGCTATCGGCTTTGATACCGAATTTGATTTGGATTTCTGAAAATAAAATGGTATTGGGATCACATTTAAAAAGAAAAAGAAAGAAAAAAGAGACAGATATAGAAAATCAAAATAGAGCTACACTCTTAAGTTATCTACATGTATTATACTATTATATAGAGGCACATGAAATAAGATTATTATATTAGAGCCGCACTAGCTGATCAAAAGAATCACACCTTGGATATTTTTAGTCACATCAAACATAGTTTTGCTTAGAGTCTCTTCAAGTAATCAATCAAATGAATAATATCCTTGAAGATGAAAACAAAATTGCAGCCAAGCTAATAAATTCTCTATTCCATTCATTTCATAATTTATTTTGATATTATATGTGTTTAAAAGACTTCAATTTGATTTTTTTTTTTAATTACCACGTCACATCTCTCAGAAATTCTGTAAGAAAATATATAGACTTAACAGACGCTAAAGATATTAAATGAACGAACTTATGGACTATATAGTAACTTTTCTAACTTAGAAAAGTAAGATTACCACAGGAAGTTTCTGAACCCTTATAAATAGTCAATCCGTTAATTACTACTACTAGTAAAAAACATATATTTCCTTAGTAAAATATTTTTTTACTACACATACTCAGCTGACCACACGTGGATTCCTGGCACTCTAGGTATCACTGTCATAATATATTAAAGGAAAAGGTAGCAGTAGGAGCTTCAATCGGTAGACATCTTCAATTGGTATATTTAAAATTTTAACATATTGCAGTATCAATTTGCAACTACGACAGCTCAGTTCACCCTACCTCAGTTAATGTTGATGTTGGAACGATGCTTTTTGTAGTGAGCTATACATCAATCTATTTATCTTCCTGGCTACAAACATCTTGATATTCTGTTTGTTGGAATTTCAAAAACATTTGTGCAGAATTATTAAGCACGAAGTTTCTTGTTCTCTGTCTACCTTCTGGTCTTGTTATGCGACTTACCCCATTGTCCAAGATGTTCTCTACTGAGGATACTCCCTCTTATCTTTTTATATGCATTTGATGCTACAGCTACCCATTCATCTTTTCATGAATTACTTCTTTCTGCATGTATGCATGTGTATTCTATGGTTGAATTGTTTTCATTCATTCAGCTGGGAGCTGCTGCTGTAAATCTTGTTACCGGAGACAAGCCTGCAGATGTTTACTCTGGCATAGCTGCCAGGTATGGATTTTTTTTTTTTTGCATGACGAAAATGAAATGTGCTTTATGAAGCCATAGTTTGCATTATATCCATTTATTAAATCAGTTTTACTAAACTAATAGCATTAAGTGAAAAAGAGTATTTCCTGGTCTGACGTTTTCCCTCGAGACATGAAAATGTTCTTTGTAAAGTCATCCTTCCATGCATGTCATCTGCTGGTATCTTATAAGATAAAGAGTAAAGCCAAATACCTCAATACGAGTGCTTCAAGGTGCTAATTGCTAAACATGCTATACTACGGACATGTGTGGTTATTGTGCCAGGAAGGAAGGACTTTCGTTCCAATTGGATATTGGAGATACAAACATACAGCAAATCACAAGCTTTGACAACAAAATTTCCATTTTTAGATGAGTAGATTTTGTGATGATATTTTTAACTCTTTGTAAGAGCCTCATTGTTCTTTGTGAAATATGACAAAGTTGAATATGCATTTCATATTGATATGGGAAGAGTGTCAAGCCCCTGCCCTGCTCATATAGTTGTATTATTGTATATGGATTTTGGCATGTCGCATTCTTTCTTAAAAAGCAAGGGCTGATGGATTCATCATTCAGTAGCATGTAATTTTAAGCAAAGTACATTAGTTACAACAGTAAACGACATAAATAAATCAAGAAGTAGTAACATTGCTTTTATATTCCTACAGTTACTGGCAAGTGAATGCCTGGCCTTTTGTGCTACATTTAGGTTATTATACTGTGACCTGGAGGTTGCTTTTATGAATCTGAAAGTAGCCTCTTCCCAAAGTAGGGTTAAGGCTGTACACCGTAACCCTTCCCTAGACTGCTTACTGGTGGAAGCCTCATTGATTATATAATCTTTTTTTTAAAAAAAAATTTTTCCTCTAGTCGAGAGCATGTATAAATGCAATGTTGTATTTTCTATTCAAAAGCTTTTCATTAGAGTCATAAGTCATTATCTCTACTCTCTTGAAACCATTAATTAACATTAACAAATTTTAATTACGGTATATGTTGAATACTTTCTGTATCAAAGTACATGTATGAGAAAATGAAAACAAACAAAATCTCGATGTGCTTTGCTAGATTCGAATAGCTCAGGTTCCCTCATTAATTTCACTGGTGTTTTAACTTTTTATGTTCATTTACATCGTTCATTGGTTTCACCTTTAGATGTACCAGTTAGGAATAGTGACCTATTATCACTAGATGGTAACAATAGAGGTAGAGGGAGACCTAAAATAAGGTGGACATAGATAATTAAGGAAGATCTAAGTTCTTGTACTTTGAATAACTAAGCCCTCAATGAGCAGAGTGGAGTAAGTGAATTCATGTAGCCGACCCCATATAGTTGGAAAAAGGCTTAGTTGAATTGACATTGTTCATTGGTTTTTCTTTTCAAAGAACTAGATCATGAAATGATTAAAGCAATATCGATGCTATATGACAAGAGGAACTCAACATCAAAATTTTCTTAGATAAACCGCTGCAATCCTCTTTAAAACAGCCATTGACCGAGTTTATTGAAGTCTAATTGTGTTTTCATACTGGTCTCCAAAATCTTGTGAAAATTACTGGAAGTGACCACACTTTTCAAGCAGTGTGTCAGCAAAACTATTTCTACCATTGAATATCAATTACAATGCAAATTTCAGAAAGTTTGCTGTATTCAAAGACTATACTGGACTGTGTAAGCAAATAGAGTCTAGAATCTGATGTCATTGCTCTTGTTGGGTGGCATGAACAATCTTATTGAGAATATGTATGTTTCCGATGCAGAGTGTTTGAGATCATGCGGAGTGATGCAGAGAAAGATCCTGAAACTGAGCCAAATGCATTTCGAGCGAGGCTTTTAATCAATCAGGTTGATTCCTTTGTTCATTTATTCAATTAACTATTAAATAATGCATATTCTAGTAGAGTAATCTGGCTTGTCGTGTTTGTTCAAAGCCATGCAGAATTATACTCCATGCACAATTCATTCAGCTGATACTAGTAGATTCTGCATCTGCCATCGTGCATATGAATTAGCTGAATTTAATGCCAACATACATGTTTTTTGAGTGCACTTCTCTATATCATTGACTGGCTAACAGTTACTCTTGATGGCTAACATGTAACTGTAGGTGGATAGGAAATTGGTGAAGCAAACGGTGATGACATCTGTATATGGTGTTACCTATATTGGTGCGCGTGATCAGATAAAGAGGAGGTTGAAGGAACGTGGTGCAATTTCAGATGAAACAGAACTTTTTGGTGCATCTTGTTATGCAGCAAAAGTAAGAATAGAAAAACTAAATAGTTTTTTAGATCTGTTCTGCAGCCTTACATGTATTCAAGGACCAAGATTGTCAGGTTTTACACTTAGTGACTCATTATCTGTTATTTCTTGAATAGGTAACTTTGACAGCCTTAGGAGAGATGTTTGAAGCTGCACGCAGTATTATGAGTTGGCTCGGTGATTGTGCAAAGGTTTGTACTGCATCTATTTCTTCCATTTTTATAATTTGGTTCTTGTGTATATATTTCAATGACTACTTACTGCTATAACTGAACATCTGACAGGTGATTGCCTCCGAAAATCAGCCAGTACGATGGACGACTCCTCTTGGACTTCCTGTTGTGCAGCCTTACCGTAAATTAGGGAGGCATCTTGTAAGTTTTACAGAAAAATTCCACGAGTATTTTTACTGCCCTCATATCCAGATCAGAATTCAATTACCTTTTTATTTTATTTTATTTTGGTTGAACTTTTCTCGGCAGATCAAAACTTCCCTTCAGGTGTTGACCCTGCAACGTGAAACTGACAAGGTTATTCACTCTTGCTTGTATTTCTCTTTTCTCGTATTGCTCTATTTAAATATTGGGGCTATTGTTCATTGCTACTAGTGACTTTCCTGCTAGAAGATCTACTCTCTAATCATTTTGTGCAAGTAGTATAGCCAAAAAAAATTATGTGGACAACAAATTTAGATTCCTGATTCTGGCGATTTCCAACCACTTCGTCTCAAATTTTCTGGTTTTGACACTAGGTTATGGTTAAGCGGCAGAGGACAGCTTTTCCCCCTAATTTTGTCCACTCACTTGATGGATCACATATGATGATGACTGCAGTTGCCTGCAAAAGGGCTGGCCTGAACTTTGCAGGTTAATTGTTGGTTGTCTTCTGACTCTTTATGTTACTATTTATTCACATTTCTAATTCATATTCTCTGCTTACAGGAGTTCATGATTCCTATTGGACACATGCTTGTGATGTTGACGAAATGAATATGATTCTCCGTGAAAAATTCGTTGAGCTCTATGAGACACCCATACTAGAGAATGTAAAGTATCTTCCTAATTGATCAGTAGTGCAGCTACTAGATATAAATTTGATATATTTTAGAATTTCCTGCCACAATAATACCGACACCAACTTATGTTAAAAAGTTTGTTTATTTGTTAACTAGAAATGAGCATTGATCTTACTCTGATTTCATTTCCATATTCTTATGTTTTTATGATCACATTTCTATGCAGTTATTGGAGGGATTTCAGGATTCCTTCCCTACATTGACTTTCCCTCCCTTACCAGAGCGTGGAGACTTTGATCTACGAGAAGTTCTGGAGTCGCCCTATTTCTTCAATTGATTGGCAGCATCATTCATTCATGTGAAAGTAAGAAATTTTATCTTGTTCGCAATCTTACACTTACTAGATCACCAACCTATCAACCTTACATATAATCTTTTTTTCTCTTTGTTCTTTTTGTTCATTTTTTTTTTTTTTGAGAATATCTTGTGGGCCATATTTCCTGCAGTTCTTTGAGGAGCTTTCAGCAGTCTTTCCTTGCATTGACTGCGTTGCTGCTGGTACCTATTGTTCTCATACTCAGTTGCAGCATCGTGCTCAGTAGTTCCGTAACTCTCATTCATTCCCAAGGTGACACAGCAGTTTCATATTCTTTTATTTACAAGGATGGCAGGCAGAACAAGGGTGGCCCAGAAAAATTCGGGTTTGCCGTTTTTCCATTTAAAAGCCAAGGTGGGCTTGCCATGCCATTCATACAAACCCTATATGAGAAAACAAGATGTCCTCAAGCATTAGAGAGAAGACATCACTTCTCACTTACCAATAGAGAATAAAGAGAAAAAAAAGCCCAATGTAGACCGGCCATTGCGAAAAAAAAAACAAGCTTTGGATACTCCAGTACGAGGTAATGCAGAAGATACATGTAAATATGCGGAGAACGACTCTGACTCGAGAGGCCTACCGGAGATGCCTTCTACAGAAGTCTTGAGAGAAGAGGGCCAAGTAGGCTTTGCTAAACTGTATCAGCAAAATGTGATATGTAATGTTGGATTTAAAGAGGGGGGGTTGGATTGTGGTGGTGTTAGTGGTTTAAGTTGAGCTGAGATGAGAGGGTTGGTCTGGGTTTTTGTTCAACCCTATTGTTTCCTTTTATTTGGTAATATAAAGGAAAGGCCTTTTAAGTTGTCTGAGAGTCTTGCAGACATCTCTGTTGGACTAGTGCTTTGTTCTCATTCTTGAGCAAATTAATTGATCATTTTTGTGCATATTATTTCTGTAAACAATCAATTGACTGCATTAATGTGTAAACTTTGGTTGCTCTTTTGACAACATTATTTATTTATTTATTTATTGATAATTTACTTTCCAAAGATTTCCCTTTTAAATGTCAAAAAGAGAAATAAGGTAATGGGACTTTTTCTCTGTTTGAAGAAAAACATTCTCTTTATGTTCCCAAGCATGTCAATGGATAGAAACATGAAAGGCAATGGTCAATTTCTCCATCTTTGTGGCCTCGTCACTCATTCTTGTAACTTGTAAGTGACAGATATTCACAAAGTTATCTTGGAAAATTTTGGGGAATATGGGACCCAACATGCATGGTAATGCCTATAAGTAGGAAATATGGGTGGGACAATACAACAACCCATTAATGCATATAACTTTGTTATGTGGTCTTTGTTTTTCTACCACAAATTTTTAGTAATTTTTAGTACCAAAATTCACATGACCATGAGAATAGGTTCTTCCTTTACATGGTGCTTCCTCAATCAAGTTATAGCATCATGGAAATTAGAAAAATACCATAAACATGCTTCTCCAACAAGATAATGAAGTGCCCTTTTATTCAAAGATTTGATGCGTTTTTCATTTTCATCCATTAATGTATGGTAAGGAAAGAATGTGGATTGCTTTCAAGCGTGGGTGTAGCCCCATTTATTCGCCTCTGTTGGAAGGGATAATCTAAACGCCTTTTTCATGCCCGAGTTTGAGAAGATTGGACTCGCCCAAAGGGAAGGAGGACAAACACCTCCCAGATGCCAAAAAATTGATAATAAAAAAAAAATCACCCTTAAATTGTTTTTATATTAGGCAGTAAAAGTATTACTAATCATTCCATAAATAAGGGCATAAAATTGAGGGAAGTTTGTCTTATTTAAGTTGATAACACTTAACTGAGAAGAAGTGCATGGTGGGTCCTAAATTAATTGTTTTAGGGTTTTTTTGAAAAATTAACCTTAATAATTTTTTTATTTAAGAATTTGCTCTGGACAATAAATAATTTTGGAATCTATCCTAGTTGGATTGGTCAACGGTTGTTGACCGAGTCTAACAGGGTATCTCTCTTTCTTTTTTTCTTTTTTCTTTTTTTTTTTATTTTTTTGTTTAGAAGTACCTTTTCAAAAGGTGACTCTAATAGTCGCCTTTTGAAAATACACTTCTAAACAAAAAAGAAAAAAAAAGTCGGCTTCAAAAGTCGCCTTTTCAGAAGGTGCTTTTTAACAAAAAATATGAAAAAAATAAGATCTACCCTGTTCGACTCAATCAACGACTATTAACAGGTCTAAGTAGGGTAGATTTCAAAATAATTAGTGATACATAACAAATTTCTAAATTAAAATTTAATCAATAGTAATTTAAAAAAAGAACCATTGTTTTAGAATAGTCATAACTGAATTATTTAATGACTCTTTATGTTAAAATGGGGAGGTGAATAAGTGGAAGAGGGCAAAAAGACCAAAAAAAAAAATTAATTGTTGTGTCAAATCTTGACAAGTGCAAGTGTTCAGAATACCCTTTTTCTTTAAAAACAATATATAGTAGTACCTTTATGAAAATGAAATTTGATTGTGTTAAAAGAGAATAAATGATGGAGTTAAACCATGCAAGCAAAATATCAATCATAACACTAAATAATATATAGTAACTTATTATAATAGAATGTTTACTAAATAATTAAAAAATAAATTAGAAGTATAAACATTAGACATTGAAGCAAAGATTAGAAAAGTAACCCTGCCAAAAAAAAAAAACCAAATTAAACAAAAGATGACAATAAGAGATATATCCATAAACATTAAAACTAATAATAAAATAAATTAATAAAGTTAATTAACCAATAGATATGTGTGTGTATATAGATATTCTAATAGGTTACAAACAATCCAATCAAAATATGATTCCTTTGTCCCACGTGTCGGCTAATCAAAGGGATTAGTGCGTTTTAATATATTAGCATAATATTAAATAAGCAATGGATTAAAAAAAAGCAATATAATATGTAATAACCTGTTATAATATACTAAATAAATAAACGATTTAAATTAATAATTTAATGTCAATAAATAATATTAAATGAGCATGAATGTGTTTATTCACAGGCTTTGTTGACATGCACTTAAATCTTAATTTATAGTTCAATTAACCATTTACAAGTAAGAAGAGCACATACATATATGTTTTGCATAAATTAATAATACGAAGCTTACTGTTTATACATATAAGAACTTTCTTATATTATATGAGTAAGAGTGTATCAATATTTATAATTTAGGTGCATTAAGAATTTTAGAATAAACACTTTTGTGCTTTAAAAATTTTAATTAAGCATATTTTTTAAAATAATTTTTATAAAAGAGTAATGTTTAGAAAATATATTTGAAAACCATATATTTTTAACATTGTCCTTGAGAGTTATTAAATCACTTGAATCACACAATTAATGTATAATTCTAGATAATCCAACAACTCTCAAACAATGTAAAAAATATGTCAAAAAGATACGTTTCCAAGTCTTAAATAAAAATACCCATGAGCTTGCCTTAAATAAATCTTATGCTTTTACTATTCCAGGTCAGAAATATAAAAGTGGACATTTGTCATTTAAATATTAAATAAACTCATTCAGAACTTAGTTTAATATATATAGTGGAAAACAAACAAATACAAATGAAAAAGCTTATATGTTTGATTTGTAATCGGAAAACATGAATCTAAACCAAAGATAAAAATTCAGAAAATGACTTTATATTGTTTGCAGAAAACAGTTGTTTTCTTAATGAAATCTAGAAAAATTGTTCTCGTGACAAACCAAACATATTCTACAGAACTGTATTATACAAACCAAATGTTCTAAATTCGGTCGCATACGATCAATTCAAATGTACAAATAATTCATTTAAACTGTTCGATTGAAAATGACAAAATTTAAAATATTAAGTTCGATCGAAAAAAACCGAACCTATCGCAATTAGTTCAGTATTACAGATCCAAACCAATTGCGATTCCTTCTCACCCATGCCGGTTTCTTCCACCTTCCGACGACATTTTTCACAAATAAAAACACCAAAATGTTTAATTTCTCATAATGTAAATACTAAATATGATAAAAAAAATAAATAATAAATCTCTTATCGATTTAATAATTTAAAGTTTTGAGTGCTAAAAATTTTAAAAAAATCAAGAGAGAGTTGAAGAAGATATTTTGAAAAAGTTAAAATATGAGACAAACTAAGAAGGGTGTTCTGAAAATCTTAATGAGGTAAAGATAACAATTGTTTATATTTTGTAATAAAAATAGAATATAGTAGAAAGATGATTTTTCAGTGATTTAAATAGCTGCCCCCTTATCGGAAAACAGTTGTTTTCTTAATGAAACCTTAAAAAATTGTTCTCGAATTTGACAAACCAAACGCAGCAGCAGCTGCCGTTGTGATTCAAATAGAGTTTTAAAGGTTACCTGTGGCCACAAAACTGCGTTTTAAGCTTTACTTGAAACTATTCTGAACTGGAAAATTGCGTATCTATCATGTGTTTTGTGAGGTTCAGACTCAACCAAGAAATTAAGAAAAAGTCACAAGGCCTCCATACAAATCCATCCCAATTCTATAGAACATAATTCCATACCTTGATGAAATAAAACCACGTCCTCTACATGCTCATTCTTTCTACTAATGAAAATAATAAATATTCTGAAGAGCATTCAGAAAACATCCTAAAATATATATATATATATATATATATATATATACATATATTACTAAGCCTCCATTTGAGTAACAGGGGACAAACAACAACAAAGCCTTTAGTCAGTCTTCACAAAAAGATTTTGAGGAATGGCTCTTTATTCTGGAGTTAATATCACCTACGACGACCTTAAGGAGTTCTTCCCACACTCCATCCAATTCTGCCTCTTGTCAACACAAACCCTAAAAAAAGACTTCAATCTTTGTGTTAAGAAATCAATGTGGATCTCAAAAGCAACAGCGGGTAGATCCAGTAAATCACCTATATTTCACAAGTAGCAGCAGCATCTCGCCTAAACTCTTAACAATGCCCTGTTTATTAAAAACAAAAGTAACCAAAGCACTAAAACGTTTCCTCTTGACATATATACCCATGTGCATCTCATCAACTTCTACACCATAGATACTCCTTCAAATTGCTCTCTTTCTTCATTGTATATATATATCTGTGGGGGTTCTTCTCTGCAACATAAAAAAGAATATATGTAGCTGTTATTCCTTAAATGGTACAAAACATAGTATTAAGCAATTCTGCTGTTCTTGTATATGTTATTTGTTAATGGTACATAAAATAAATAACAAGAAAACAACTCAGTAGAAGCAATCTGGAGAGATCAATGAAAACAGAACAAGAAAAACTGATATTCATAGCCACGCCCTGAGATAAATTATATCAACACAGAGTTCATCATTCTAACTTAAAACCATCAATTTATTTATTAGAAATGTTTCCTAAAAAATAAACTCCATCAAGATGTAAAATCAAGCCAAAAGTCCCCCATGTAATTGGCTCATGGGTATGACTTGTTGCAATAGAAGTACAAAACCAAATAGTAGTGGTAGTAGTAGTAGTATAATGAGAAAACTTTTCATAAAAAGCCTTTCATATAGAAGATTCAATAATACCCTTCAAAAGTTCGTTTTAACTTATATTATATAAAATTAGTTTAATGTCAAAATGGGTAAAATAGTAATTTTATTTTTCAACAAATCTCAAATTTTTGCACCATATCCTATTTTTTGGCTTTTCCATTTTAAGTTTCCTCTTCTCTAGAGTCCCTACATATCTAGGGAATTTCTGTCATATAAGCTAGTGTTTTTTCACCAAACTTTTATTTTTCAACAAATCTCAAATTTTTGCACCATATCCTATTTTTTGGCTTTTCCATTTTAAGTTTCCTCTTCTCTAGAGTCCCTACATATCTAGGGAATTTCTGTCATATAAGCTAGTGTTTTTTCACCAAACTTTTTCAAATAATGACATGTTTTGTAGTAAGGCATATTGAATGTCTTACGAACTTTCAGACAACTTATCTGATTATTATTGTTATCATTACTATCACTACTAGTAGTATGCACATGTGGCTTGTATTGTTTATTTATTAAAGTAAAATCTTAATAAATATTTTTACATCAATTATTGGTATAAATATTTTTTACTTAAAAATGTAAATGTTTTTTTGTATGAGTGAAAGGGGTAAATATGTCTCTTGAGATCACACCAATAAACAGCTAGGCTTCTAAATTTGTCAAATTAATTGAAGATATATAGGTCCCTTGGCATTGATGTCGGCTGATGCAGGGAAAGGAAAAAAAATAAAACAACCAGTATTTTCTTCTAGTGTTCGAAGGTAAAAAAGAAAAACTGTAAATAAAATTATATAACAGTGACCATAATCCAAATGATAAAGTCATATGGTGAAAGTGATTGAATCATACAACCCCAAAGAGATTTAAAACTTTTTCCAAAAGGACTCCATAATAACTTTTAAATTGTTTCATACAAGATCTAATTAAAATTGAATAGTTTAGACTACAAATTGGATGATTTCAATAACACTAATGCCTGAAACATATTTCCTTTTTGTAGCATTCAAGAGCGACTTTTATTCCTTATATTACCAATGTTCTCAGGGCGTTAAAAGCAATGTCTAGGCAACACCTTGACAACATAGTATATTACCTATTTTCAGTCCACTGTTATAAATTTCATGTTTTAAAACTGAACCCCTATAATACATTGGTTCTTGTGGGAAACTATGGCGAAGAAGAGAGAAGTTTATGGGATTTGTTACCATGTACAGAAAAGATTACAATTCCAGTAGTTGTCATATCTAGAAGTTGCTATATGTGAAATAGTTGTTAAATGTGTGCAGCCCTATATGTCTATTTATACAATGATCTTCCATTGAGACACCACGAATAAGAATTATTCCCTCCTCTTCTCCCGTGGACCTAGGCCATAGAACCGAACCACGTTATATCTTTTTGTTCTTTTTATGTTTTACAACATGATATCAGAGCTTTAGGCTCGTACAACTGGGAATTCTTTTGGCCTTCGTCGCCAGAAGTTTCTGAGAAATTTTTTTTTTTCAGCCTTCATCGCCAAAATCATCCTATTTGGCCTTCATCGTCGTTAGAGAAGTACTATCCTTAATCCTCATTATTGTCGTCGCAAAACCCATCTTTGCGCATCATCTTCTTCGCGAAACTGATCTTTGCAAAAGCCATTGTCGTCTTCAACGCCGCTGTTGTCGCTGCTAATTCTGTTGTTGTAGTCTGTGTCTGCTACTGTCGCATCTCCTTCCACCGCGAGCAAAGGAAAATTGAGTCACCAATTGGACCGAAGAAAGGATCCTCAATTTGAGACATGGGACAACGAACATTCAATGATTATGGCGTGGCTGTGGAATTTGACGACAGTAGAGATTAGCGATACATGCATGTTCCTGACCACTGCTAAAGATATCTGGGATGTCATTCACCAGACATATTCTAAGGAGCACAATGCATCCCAAGTGTATGAAATAAAGGTCAAGACGAGAGCCGCAAAACAAGGGAATAAAACGATTACGGAATACACCAATGTCTTGAAGAATCTGTGGCAAGAGCTTAATCATTATTGATGTATCGAGACTAAGTGCCCTAAGGATGCAGTGATCTTGAAGAATTACATCGAGAAAGACAGTCTACGATTTCTTGGTTGGACTTAATACTGAATTGGACCAGGTTCGAGTTCAAATACTTAGCAATAGGTTGCCCACTCTAAATGAAACCATCTCCATTATCCGAGATGAAGAAAGCAAAAGATTGTTATGCTCAAACCTCAGAAGATGGAAGGCTTAGTTATGGTAGCCAATCGAGGTAATGGTCAGAAGTTAGGCACTCAAAGAGCAGAATCATCCAAGGCTCCAAACAGAGATAACAAAGATAACCTATGGTGTACCTACTGTCAGAAGGTCAGGCATACCAGAGAGAAGTGTTGGAAACTCCATGGCAAGCCATCAACGTCCATTAAAGAATGGAGCTACAAAGGAGGGCTGCAAAGAAGCAGTGGACAAGCATATTTATCCACTGATCAACCAGTTGCAGAGAACTCTTTAGAGCAACCAGGATCCAACCAAAAGGATATTGAGCGGCTGCGCACTCTACTTGAAATTTTTGAAAAACCCTCAGGTACCTGCTCATTGGCACATTTAGGTAAGTTTCCTATTTCTACTGGATTCAAAATCTTAGATAAATCCTTTGCAAACTCTTGGGTTATAGATTCTGGTGCTACTAACCACGTGACCCATTCCTCTCATATATTTCATACTTATAATTCATGTCCAAGCAGTCGAAAAATAGCCCCAGCTAATGGGTCCTTAACTACAGTTGCACACATACGAGATGTTCACATCAGCCCTACATTTAAATGTACTTCATGTTCCAAAATTGTCCACTAATCTTGTCTCAATTCAAAAGCTTACAAATGATTTGAGTTGTAATATAATTTTCTACCCTACTCACTGTATATTTCAGGACTAGGATTTGGGGAAGACGATTGGACTTGCTAAGTAACAAGACGGGTTGTATTATGTTGAGACACCAGTGAATCTCATCAAGCTGAGCACCATCTCTCCAATACAGATAAAGTATGGCTTTATTACCGCCACCTTAGCCATCCCTCCTTTAGGACCCTTAAGGTCATGTTTCCTTCTTTGTTTAGGACACTAAATATTGAAACCTTTCATTGTGAAGTGTGTGAACAGGTAAAACACAAGTGTGTAACGTTTTCAATTAGTAATGAAAGAAGTTCAAAGCCTTTTGATCTTATTCATAGTGATATTTGGGGTCCCTCTACTTTTCCTAATGTTTCTAGTACACGTTGGTTTTATCTTTCATTGATGATTGAACTAGAGTCTCGCGGATTGTTTTACTCAAATAAAAATCTGATGTGAGCTTTGTTCTCCCAAATTTTCATAATATGGTACAAAATCAGTTTGGAGCAAAAATCAAGAAATTCCGATCTGACTATGCGAAAGACTATTTTAATCAAGTCTTGACTCCATACTTTCAGAAGAAAGGAATCATTCATGAATCATCCTGTGTCCACACCCCACAACAAAATGGCGTCGGTGAGAAGAAAAATGGCCACATACTTGATACAACTCGAGCCTTCCTATTCCAGAACAACGTACCTTAAGTCCCATGGATATGCTAAGAGATCGTCTAGGGGGGAAAATGAAGTGGTTATCATTGAAGTGTTGAAGAACGATCGAGGGTTATACATGCAAGTAATGAAGGTGGACAATAGCATCACAAAAGCAATCTTTATCCCTAAGGATGCAAATGGTAATAGATGGACTATTTTTGGAGACTGCCTACACAAAGCTATGTACCAAGCAGTGTTGTCAACCATTTAGGGGGAGAACCGCAAAAGCCGTTTTTGAGGCAAGCGGAGGGGGGTCTAAGAAATTTTTGAAGAGTTGAAGATATCCATGGATAAAGACAAAAAACTATAAGGGCTCATCTGTAAATATGTTTTTTATTTACTATAAAAAGGTTTAAATGGAAAAACCCTCAAGCCTTAACGCATCGCTCTATTTTCTGACGTTGCTACGACAATTCTCCAACACGTTGTCTACTTTGACCATCTCCGATGACGACATCTCCAGCTTTTGACGATCTCTGTGACATCGAAAAATTTTCTTTTCCTTCTTTCATTTTTCTTTGTCGTTCTTCCAATAGTGACAGAGCTTCGAACACTTGTTTGTCGTTGTTCAAGGACTACGACAAAGCTGAGTAACTTTTCAAAAGCTAAGGACAACTCTGGCGAAGCTTCCATTGTTGTCGATGATCTGGATTTTCACCGATAAGTTTTTTTGTTTTTGTTTTTTCTCCACTATAGCTTTAATTTTTTTATTTTTTACCTTCCAATTATGATTTCTCTTCATTTCCAATTTTGATTACTTGATTTCTTTTTTTTGGTCCATTGAATAATTGAACCAAAAATTTGAGTTTCGAACACTCTAACCACTATCGTTTGCCAATGGCAAAGTGTTCTTTTTTTTTTAATCTTTTTTTGTCTTTTTTTGGCATTGATTTTCTTTATTTTTAATTGAGTTAAATAATTTCTTGTATATCAATTCTTAAGCATTTGAATTGGAGCCTCTATGTTCGTTTGGTGCTTGTTGAGAGGTTGCATACAACTAAGGTATATTTCACTTTTTTCCTCTTTGTAAGTAATTTCATTTACTTAATTATCATTGGCTGAGTAAGAAAAGGGGTTTTTTTGTTATACAATTTTAAATAAAATGTCAAATATAAATATATAAATATATTTATTTATATAAATATATATGCACATACATATGTACATATGTATGCATATATTTAGTAAGAGAGAGGATCCTATAAATAAATAAATAAATTCTCTAGGACCTCTAAATAAATATTTTGTAAGTGGCCTAGGCGGGGGCCACGCCTAGCCTAGATAGGGTATATCGCCTACCATCACCGTGCGCCTTGACAACACTGATACCAAGATAATTGAGGAGCCATGATACATGAAACTGAACAAAGACACGACCTTGTCTCACACTAATAGAAAGAGCCTTCTTGCCAAAGGTAAATCTAACACACAACACAAAACAAGTTCAGTGAAACATAAATGGTTGAATGAGTATTAGAGTTTGGCAGTGATTATATTTAGACACTACGCTTCATATTGCTAGAATGAAATTCAAGCAAAAACCGTGAAAGAAATAAAATGCTCAATTTCTCTCTTGGTAATGGTGGATGGTCGAGCGATTACATGGTGCAAAAACTATGAGGAGAGAGACGATTGAAGGACTTTAGTTCACCAAAGTTGGAGGTGGGTGGGGTGGGAGGAATCCTTTCAATGGCATAATCATTACATAAGGTGTAATCAAGAATGGATTGGGGACGTCTAATGGAGGTTGATGAGGAAGCATTGACTTATCCTTCACGCACTTTGCAAAATTGATAGTTAGAGGAGTTGTCGATAGGTATTTGTCAAAATTCCCGCAGATGATTGTCAATGGTTTTTAATATGGAGCTAGAGCTTTTGTCTCTCCAGTCACTGGAGAAGAGGATTGTCGGATAATAGCAAGTTGGGCAAACGGGTGGTTACAACAAGAATAACAGGTATCCAAATCAAGTTCTACACAACGATCGAGGAAATTGAAAGGCCAACACAATGACACGGGTTAAGGGTAGTGTGGGAAAGAAGAAAAACGCAAATGGCGCGTCTGTTCATGTATCTCAACAGATACTATAGGATTACTCAAATTTCATGCGATCTAATGGTTGTCAGGGAACATCGAGCTTTACGGACTAGAGAGCCCACTAGGGTTAAGTAACTTCATGGCGAGCCAAAAAATCCTCAAGCCCATTTAAACACTGAATCTGACCCTCCTGTTAAGGAAAAAGACCCACTTGTCTATAATATCCAATCCACAATCTACCAGATCAACAACCCACAAAGACCTTTGCTCGTTACCTCAACCCAAAACTAAAAACATGGCCCACAAAACAATGAAAATCATTTGGTCCCACCCACAGTAGCGACTCCAATCAGCCCAAGAACCACCGTTGCGTCCCATGTGATGCTAACATACAAGAGTTGAGTCTGAGTTTAATTCGGATTTTATTTTACTTTTATTTTATTTTATTTGGGTTGTAATTTAGTTTAGAGTTATGTTTTGAGTAGAATTTCACATTAAGTTTGAGTTTCTTTAAGAGTCCTAGTTGGTGTCAGTTTAGAAGTTAAAATTAGTTATAAATATTTTAGGACGTAATTTGAAAACCATCCATTATTAATTATTGATTATTGATT
Organism: Paratinospora sagittata; assembly: GCA_035771175.1. NCBI lineage: Eukaryota > Viridiplantae > Streptophyta > Magnoliopsida > Ranunculales > Menispermaceae > Paratinospora > Paratinospora sagittata. Next base: position 23,575,293 of record CM069592.1, on the reverse strand, counting down.
TCTCCTTTTGATTTCTCTCTTGTCTCTCTTGGTACTCTTCCATCAATTGGTATCAGAGCTTTCTCAATCTCTTCTTCCTTCGCCCTCTTTCTTCCTGGTTCTTCACTTCGTCTTTCTTTTTCGTCTCTCCTCTTCTTTCTTCTATTTCTATTTCCAATACTGCAAGTTCCGCAAGTTGCAAACTAGATCTGTGCAAATTTGGAATCCATTATTGCTGCAAGTTGATGACTGATTGATCGTGCCAAAAGTGTTGAACCGCAGTTGCCCCTTAGGACTGGAATATGAGTTAGTCAGTATATTGACGTGACGCCAAGAAAATCGGTAAATACATCAGCATTGATTCAGTTAGTTGCTCCCAATGAAGAAAACCCAGCAGGGATATTGTCTTGTAAGAACGAGTAAGAGTTGGTGTTCCTGCAGCAACACAAGGTTGTTGGGTTGTGATTAAGTGCTTCGGACACCACTTAAAGAAGTAGAAGCTAAATTTGTGTGTTACTGCTTCAACACCCTCCCATGCGTCAACAGTTGCAACATTAGAGAACATAAGGTATAAATCGTCCCCTTGAAATTTGAGATTAATATTTTATTGGTGAAAAGTGGTAAATTGTATAAAGTTCAATTGTTATCCAAGCTTGATTGAGGCATTACATCCCTCCAAATTAATCTATTTTATTTGGTTTCCATTATTCATTGTTGCTACTTGTCAATCATGCCTGTCTTCATTTGTTTTTTTGTTTTTCCTTACCCAAATTTATTTGCCTCCTTAGCTGACATTAAAAAAACAAAATTATAGATCCTTGCATATTTATTTTTGCGTATTTCTAGCTCTCATGTGCATATTAGCATACAAATTTAGTTTATATTATTAATTGCTTTCTTGTGGTCACATCAACATTATACTTGTGAATACCTATATTTTTTCCCTACATTTTTTTTAATCATGACAATGACCCATTCTAGGATGCCCAAAACTCTTTTCAAGCTCAACTTAATGACCTAAAAGACCAATTTTTAGCACACAAGACATCCATGGAACAATTTAAGGACGAATTTCGTGCAAAACTCACTGAACTTAGAAAGACAGTATCCCGATTGGCAACAACATGAAGCAAACAACAATTAGATGAAACTAGTGTCAATCCTATCCCACCTTCTAGAGTTAGTTAGCGTCCTACTACTAGTCAATTACACGCCCCTGTTAGTCATGTCCCATTAGGATAATCATATCCTACCCTTGGTCTATTACCTTTTCCTTTAGAATCCCATGTCCTGTTAAGGTCCACTTCTTCTAGAGAACCCTCACCTACTAGCAAGAGGATAGCCCCTGAACTAGGTCCCTCTCGTGTCTCATTTAGAAGGGAATTTGAGTTCCTTGATGACGTTCAACCACTTTTTTAGGTGATTTCGAGGGTGACCCTCACCATGCTAAACCCGAGATTAGACGGCATGATAGGTCGCCCCACGATTACGATAACCCCTTGCATAGGTCTCATCATGACGACCCATAAGTTATTACTAAGAGAGTTAAGGTTGATGCTCCTTCCTTTGATGGCAAGCTCGATCCTAATGCTTTCTTAGACTGGCTAGCTGCTCTTGGGGACTACTTTGAGTGGTATGGCACAGTGTTTTCGGAGCCTAGGCACGGCCTAGGCGCTTTGGGCAGTGGCACCGCCTAGACGGTGGTCTAGGCGGTTTGGGGAGGTCTAAGCAAATTTACTTTTTTAAAGAGTTTTTTTGACAAAAAAAAAATTAAAGTGTCTCTCTCATTCCACTTCAACTTCTGCAAACCCTAAACCCAAACCTTCGACTTCTCCGGCGAGAGACCCCGACGACTTCGAAGACTCCAGCGAATTCAACTTCGTCTCTCTTCTCTTTTTCTTTTTCTTTTTTTTTTCTCATTCAACCATCGACATCACCTAAACCCAACCCGTCGACCATCCTCTCCGTCGACTCTGGCTAAAGACCTCGACGACTCCAACGAGGGGAGACTTAGACAAACTTCTCTCTCTCTCTCTCTCATTTTTTTTTCATCCAACCAACGACGAAAACAATCTCCGTCGTCGAAGACTCCGGTGACTCCATCAACAGACCCCAACGACCCCAGCGACAACTCTGGAAACTTCGACAACTCTTTCCGGCGACTGTTCAAGGTAAAATTTTTTTTTTTTTTTTTTTGCAGCTATTTTTTTCTGTGTTACTTCATGACTGTGTATTTGTTTTTTTTCTGTTCTTTTTTTTGCATTTTTTTTTTTTTTTGCACGGTTCCATTTTTTTTTTTTTTTTTTTGTATTTTTATGTTTGTTATTGTTAGGGGATTAGATGGCATCTAGTTCTAGATTGAGAGTTGGTCTGAGTTGTAGTTCTAACGTCAAGTCAAAGGACATTGGATGGAAATATGCATACTTGAGAAATCCAAATGATAAAAGTAAGGTATCAAGTAACTTTTGTCATAAGGAAATAAACCAAGGCATCAACCGGTTGAAGCAACATTTGGCTGGAGTAGGAGGAAATGTAAGCCAATGTACCAATTGCCCTGAATCAGCAAGAGATGAGTGCAGGACATATCTTGCAAGAAATTCAAGAAGTAAAAGCAGTAAAAACACATGTGGTTCATCGAATTCTATTGAAATAGAACAAGAATTTTTTATGGAACATGATGATGAAGAAGCTAATATGGTGGACTTAACTGGTGGAAATGCACCAAGGCCCCCTAGAAGGAAGGGTCCAATGGATCGTTTTGTTCAACCTGATCCAACAGAAGCATGTAGAAGAAAGAAAGGTAAACAAGCATCAATTGAGAGTATGATAAAACAGGCTGAGAGGAAGAAGGTTTGTCAGTATATTATGAGGTGGATGTATCAGCAGGGAACCCCTTTTAATGCTTTGAAAGCAAAGAGCTTTAAGACAATGGTTGAAGCAATTGGGCAATTTGGCCCGGGTTTGAAGCCACCAAGTTACCATCAAGGGAGGGTAACATTTTTGGAGGAGTTAAATTACACTAATGAGATATTGCAGCCCATTAAGGATTCGTGGGCTAATGGTTGTAGTATCATGTCTGATGGATGGACAGACAGGAGGAGTAGGACTTTAATTAATTTTTTGGTTAATAGTCCTTCTGGAACAGTGTTTTTGGAGTCTATAGATGCTTCCTCATATGTGAAGACTGCAAAAACTCTTTTCAAGTTATTGGACAACATTGTGGAGAAAGTTGGTGAAAAAAATGTGATTCAGGTCATTACAGATAATGCAGCCGCATATGTAGCTGCGGGGAAAATGTTAATGGAAAAAAGGCGTCACCTGTTTTGGATTCCTTGTGCAGCACACTGTATTGACTTAATGTTGGAAGATATTGGTGCACTTCCTAGGGTGAAGGGAGTGATTGAAAAAGCAATCTTTTTGCCATGCTTCATATATAAACATGGGTTTGTCTTGAATTTGATGAGGACATTCACACATGATAGTGATATCATTCGACCTGCTGTCACAAGATTCATCACGTCATTTCTTACTTTGGAAAGCATTTACAAGAAAAAAGATGATTTGAAAAAAATGTTTACTAGTGATGAGTGGAATACTTCTAAGTGGTCTTCTGATGCTAAAGGAGTAAGGGAGTTTGGTATTGTTATTGTCTTCTCAAATTCTTTTTGGAATGGGGTTATATATGCAATGAAAATCTCAGGTCCATTGGTAAAGGTTTTGAGATTGGTTGATGCAGAGAAATCACCCCCCATGGGATATATATATATATATGAAGCAATGGACAGGGAAAAAGAAACAATCAAAAAATCTTTAGAAGAGGATAACCAACAGTAAGTACTTGGATTTTTTTATTTTTTAATAATAATAATATTGTTATTATTATTGCCTTCTTAGATTAGAAAAATTCTAACTTTTGAATTTTGTAAAATAACAGATTCTTATCAATATGGAATATCATTGATAGAAGATGGGATGCACAACTTCATCATCCACTTCATGTAGCTGGATACTATTTGAATCCCCAATATTTTTATGCCAATAATTTGCAAAGAGATGGGGAGGTTTCAAAAGGGATGTATGAAGTGATGGAGAGGTTGTCACCAAATCAAGATATTGTGGATGCAATTTATGATGAGATAAGAAAATATTAAACTGCTGAAGGCCTTTTTGGTAGCAGCAATTAGGAAAAGAAAGGGCAACAATGGCACCAGGTAGCAAATCTCATTTGTATCTACCTTTCTTTAACGTTATAATTTTTTTGTTTGTATAATGATTTTCATTTTGTATAAAAAAAGTATTAATGTTATGTTTATTACTTTTGTTGTGATGTAATTAAATGGTGGTCGCTTCTTAAAGGTGATACTCCAAATCTCCAATCTTTGGCTCTAAAAGTTCTTGCTTAACGTGTAGTGCAAGTGGATGCGAAAGAAATTGGAGCGTTTTTTAGCACGGGAGTTAGATATATATTTTATGCTTACTTTTATAGTTTACTACCATTATTAATATATTTTGTTTTAATATTTATAACTTTGTACTTTTGTAGTAATACAAGTTGTTTTGAACTTCTAGATTCACACGAAGAAAAAGAACAAATTAGAGCAAAAAAAGTTGAATGATCTAGTATATGTTCGTTACAATCAAAAGGCGGTGGATCGACACAATAAAAGGGAATCATTGGATCCAATTCTATTCGATAATATTGATGATTGTAATGAATGGCTTACTGGAAATATTGAAGAGTTCGTCCATGAAAATAAAGATTTGACATGGGCACAGGTTGAAGAAGCTTGGGGTCGTACTGTAGTAAGATGCTATTCTAGAAGATCAAGACAGCAAATGGATGTGGGTGAGGCAACAAGAAGATGAGCCACTATTTGAATCATCAGATTCTAACATTGACGATGAGTTATACTATAAAGATGTTGATAAAGATGATTCTGATGATGATAATGTTGTGGAAGATGTCAATGTTGAAAATCTTAAAGAAACTCCTGATTTTGATGATTGATCAGCATGAACTTTTTTTTTTTAGTAGAGATCAATATGAACTTGAAGTTGTAATACTGATTATGATGATTGATCAACATGAACTTTTTTTTTAGTAGAGATCAATATGAACTTGAAGTTGTAATAAGTTGCATTTGAATTATTGAGTATTTTTCTTTCTTTCTTTCTTTTTTCTAAATGTTTCAATTTAGCCCTTTTTCCCTCCTCATTTATTCGGGCTTGGGACCGTCAATGTACATTAAGTAATAATTTCAAGTACTTAAATTTTCATTGGTTGAGTTAAAAAAGGGATTTTTACACAATTTATAATAAAATGCTAAACATATTATAAATAACTAAATACATTTATGTATATAATTATTAATAAATTTTTCAGGGACCTCTAAATAAATATTTTATATTCCGCCTTAATCCCGCCTAGGCCCCGCCTCGCCTAATTAAAGTTTACCGCCTACCACCGCCTTTCCGCCTTGACAACACTGGTATGGCACGACGGAGGGACAAGAAGGATCAACTCAGACATATTGGCAAAGTGTCCAAGAAAACCTAGAGCGTATGGGTGAAGAACCTAATACACTTTGGGTTGAGATGAAACAAAAACTGAATGAAAAGTATCTTCCTGTCTATCACAGGAAATAACTAATGGAACCATGGTAACCACTGCCAAATGTCATCTAGTGTTACCAAGTACCTTGCTTGATTTGAGGACCTTATGGTACGTCGTAAAATTAGAGAAGCCTCATAGGTAATTGTTACAAAATTTCTTAACGGCCTCAAACTTGAGATCAAGCTAGAAGCTAACCCCCATAACCCTACACTTTAGAGGAGGCCTATCACAAGGCTTTAGACGTCAAGAAGTTACTTACATTCCATTTTCAGAGGCGTGTAAGTTCTCAAGCCAGGGAGTCCTAGCAATCTAGGTCTACTATCAGTGTTTGTCCTAGTAGTAGTGTTCAGCTCGGTCTAGTCCAGTCTCGCGCAAGTAGTAACTCAAATGCAAGACTGAATGTCATTAAAAATGGCGACTCTACAAACTTACTGCTCACTCTAGTGGTTCCAACATTGAGTATCATCACCGTTGTGGCAAGGATCATATCGCATCTCATTGTCCTCACCGCACCCTTACCATCGAATAGGAATTTGAGGAGACACATGTTAAGGAGGACGATGAGCAAATCATTGCCTCCTTAGATAATCCATCAGACTCAAGTGAAGAAGTTGATGAAGATTTGGGTTACATAGAGGGTTACCTTCATGTCATGCATTGCATCCTGTCGACTCCCACTCCCATAGATGAGTGGAAGCGTACTAGTATCTTGTAACACCCCGTAGTTTTAATTAAATACATACATTGAATTACGCGTATATCGAGATGTATAATACACGTATTTTATACGCGTGTATGATTAGTAAATAAATAAAATTATGAAATGAAGATGATACATATGGGATCATCCAATATGGGTGCTTACAAGTTAAAAAATGGAGTTGAATTAAATTGATTAATTTATAGGGTTGCTTAATTAAATATGTGGATTGGAGCATGATTTAATGACTTAATGAATAGTATGATTTAATGCATGTGCGTATATGAATACATGTGAAATAAGTGAATTGAGTTATAAATTAAATTAAGAAAATGGTGTAGATTGAAGATGAATTATTAAATGAATTATAGAAATGAGATGAGTTGAATTCAATGAAATTTGATGGAGGAGTTGGTTATTAAGGGGAGCCTAGGAGCGTAGGATCATTTTCATATCTACTTATCATCTCATTCTAATCTCATCTAACATCCAAAAAGAAAAAAAAATAAAACTAAAAAGAAGGAAAAGAAGTTGCAGAGAAGAAGGAAGAGGAGAACGAAGGGGAAACGCGGGATTCGCGTCAAATCGGGACCCGCTGTAAGTGATTTTCACTCTATTTCTTCGTGAAATTAATATCTAAGCTAGATGTAACGATTCTAGCGGAGTAATTTTAGCTATGGAGTTGTTTTACAGTGTTTTCAAAATTGGGGTTTTTACCCAATATTGATGAAAATTTGTTCGAAAGGTGGAAAAACACTCTCTAGACTGTAGGAACCCCGAATATGTGGTTCGATTTTATTTATGTGTTCATTTGAAATTTTTATAGTCGTTGGAAGTTAGAGTTTATATTGGAGACCTTTCGAATCATATAAAAATCCAATGAAACTCCAGTTTAAGGCTATAGAATGATATAATGCACTGTTGCGAGTCCATCGATGCTAATTTCATGATTTTTGGAGACTGTTTGACAATTTTAGTAAAAATTTTCATGTTTCCAATGAACAGTGAAGTGAATAGTGATGCGAATAGTACTGTGATCATATCCTGTGAATAAAATGGAATTAGAATCAAATGAAACTCCGGTTTGAGATCATAGAATCGTAGAGAACTGAATTCCGGACGTTTCGATGTTAAGATCATGATTTTTGGATATGCTTTGATATTTTTAGCAGCTACTATCTCGTTTAGGACTCATAATTTAAATTTCAACTCCATTTAGGACTCATAAGCAGTTGAAGAAACTAGTATCTCGTTTTCGTGGTCAATCTAGATCTTTCCACAAGAAATAACCGTGAAAATAGAGTTCCAATTCATATTTTCACTAATTCTCAGTTTATTTTTCTACTGGAACATATCTCAATTTTATTCTCAGTTCCAGTTTTATTAAAAATGGAGTTTCATTGGGTTTTTATATGATTCGAAAGGTCTCCAATATAAACTCTAACTTCCAACAACTTCCAACGGCTATAAAAATTCCAAATGAACACATAAATAAAATCGAACCACATATTCGGGGTTCCTACAGTTTAGGGAGTGTTTTTCCACCTTTCGAACAAATTTTTATCCGAATTGGGTAAAAACCTCAATTTTGAAAACACTGTAAAAACAACTCTCATAGATAAAATTACTCTGGTAGAATCGTTACATCTAGCTTAGATATTAATTTCACGAAGAAACAGAGTGAAAATCACTTACCGTGGGTCCCAATTTGACGCGAATCCCGCGTTTCCCCTTCGTTCTCCTCTTCCTTCTTCTCTCCGTCCGTTCTTCTTTCTTCTCTGCAACTTCTTTTCCTTCTTTTTAGTTTTTTTTTTTTTTCTTTTTGGACGTTAGATGAGATTAGAATGAGATGATAAGTAGATATGAAAATGATCCTATGCTCCTAGGCTCCCCTTAATAACCAACTCCTCCATCAAATTTCATTGAATTCAACTCATCTCATTTCTATAATTCATTTAATAATTCAACTTCAATCTACACCATTTTCTTAATTTAATTTATAACTCAATTCACTTATTTCACATGTATTCATATACGCACATGCATTAAATCAGACTATTCATTAAATCATTAAATCATACTCCAATCCACATATTTAATTAACCAACCCCATAAATTAATCAATTTAATTCAACTCCATTTTTTAACTTGTAAGCACCCATATTGGATGATCCCATATGTATCATCTTCATTTCATAATTTTATTTATTTACTAATCATACACGCGTATATTTGGCTCTTATGTATAAAATACGTGTATTATACATCTCGATATACGTGTAATTCAACGTATGTATTTAATTAAAACTACGGGGTGTTACAATCTCCCCAACTTAAGGAATTTCGTCCTCGAAATTTAGAATTAAGGAATAGTCCTCAAGTGATACTCAATTCCAGAATGAGTTATAAATTACAAGCTCCCGCATTTTATATTTCCGCTCCCATGTTTGCTCTTCTTGATACGTTACCTCCTCCCCAACTTAGAGTTTAGTTATATTCATAACATATATAGAATCCGAATGATATGTCCTCAACATCAATATATAGAAAATATTATGGACACCTATCAACTGTGACAGTAGAGCAAATTTGTAAGCCAATGGACCTACCCTCTTAAAATCTCAAATGGTCCAACAGATTGCGGTGCACGCTTTTCTTTTATCTCAAATCTCATTTGCCTTGTTTGTGGTAAGACCCTTAACAAGGCTGAGTCAACCACAATAAATTTCAAGGCCTATATACCAACCCTGTGTATTTAATAATATCCTGTGGCACCAATAACAATAACTCTATACTTTCAAATCAACAAGTTGGAGATCTATAAGGCTTACTATCAAATCTTTAGAGTGCCATCATTATGCTATTATAATAGCTATTTATACACATAAGTTTACACACATATAATATTCCTTCCAACGTCCACCAAAATTCAAGTATGTCAGACCCGAGCATGCTCGCAAGCATCAAAGTCATTCTCTCAGTCTGTCAGCCAGTCTGAGAATAAAATATCACACTGAAAAGGAGATGAGTACCAAATCGAGTCTGCATCATATATCAGATCTCGACACAATCTTCGGATCTTAATCCGACATGACAAATATCTGAGTACTCCCATAAAATCTCCCTATCTCACACATATACAATATGCTCAGTCTATCAATAGAATTCAGGTGTTCATTGGAAGAATACATAGACTTATCAGTCCACTAATGGTTATCCAGATGGTATCATTTATACCCATAACCCATAAGAAACCATTTGAATCCCATCTTCATTTAATACAATCCATATTACCAATTCCATAATCTTTCATACTGATATCATACTCGTCTCATCATAAATCTTACTCTCTGAATATGAATATCAATTAGCTGAACATGCATCCGAGCACAAATATCAACACATGGAGTAATAGAGAGTACACTCATAACTGTAACTCTCACTCACAAACAATCGCCATTTATGGCTAACTGATAGTTACTACTCCAGTTTCAGCCTATTTCCTGCTCAATGCCTCAGCAACATAGTGGCCTTTTCCAATCCTTCGGGAATTCTTGCCACATTTATTACCTCATATTCAATTTCTTTCCGTTCAAATAATTACTTCAGACTCTTAAAATCTGAAGATAATGTGACCTTTTTTATTATAGAGGCAATGCTCTCATTATTTCAAAATAACTACCAACAAATTTCTATTCACTCTCAGGATAGTTATTCTCGTGCACTACCACATATCTGGAGACACAAGTAATTAACCTATCCTTTTGTATCAATGCACAACCTAGATCTTGACGAGATATTCCTCAATATCAATTACTTCCAGGTTTTGGAAATAATAATAACATTTAATACTGTGAGAGTTTTCCCATGCACAACGGTCCACACATTATATAGCATTCATCTGGTTTAGTTTCGTGACTGGAACAGATAGCTTCAAGGATCTTTCCACGCACTTTCTATAACATACAACTAATACCAGAGAACTTCTGATTTCCATCATTAAAATCAGTTTTAACAGTACTATGATCACTTTGACCTGCCCAGCATCCTTAAAGATACTATTTAAACTAGTCATGTGATCCAAAAAGTCTCATCTTAAGTATATTCAAAACTCATATTCATCGAGCTTGGCACTCAATCGGTGCTCTCTCAGTGACTACAAGATAATTCCGAGGTGTTATTCATGCTCCTCTCATTTCTTGAGACAATTGCATATATCATCATCGAAGACTATGTGATAATCAAGATATGGTTCATATACCCACTGCATCAATCCTATAAACGTGATTGACACATTAATCAAGGTTACCAAAATGTCATAATATCCATATCTTGTCTTAAAATAGTTTGCATTACATCCTTTTTCTCGAATTCTTAACTGATGGTGCCTAGATCTCAAAATGATCTTAAAGAAAATTTGGCTCCAGTTAGTTAATCGAATTCGACCATCTATCCATAGTAAAGGATATTCCTTACCCTGCTCAGTTAACAATAATTCATACTTAAACATATTTCACTCTACCTTCTTTCCATCTTATCACAAATGTTCTCCAAGGTGACATATCAAGGATAATAAATCTTTTGCTCATTAACACATTTACCTACACCTTAAATCCTCACAATTTCTCAGGTGCTTGGCATCAGTTTTATATGCTATCAATCTCCTGTCCAGGTAGCAATTTTAATAATTCTCCAGCTCACCACAGGAATTTTAATCAACTGCATGCCTTATTACGTTACTCTAAATGGCTTTGTACTTGCCATATTCTCCATGTCCTTGTCAATAACTAGCTTATCTTAGATAGAAGATTTTGAGGGTATAAATTTCTCGAGATTCAAAATGAGAATTTTTCACTTATTCAGAATATTACTTCTTTTCGGATAGATGCTCCACCTGGCATGAGAGGTGGTCAGCCAGCCAATCATACCCAACAAAGCATCCAATTCCAAAAGATTTCATATTTTAAAGTCCATAATTACTTGATGACCCTCATTTATTCCACATAATATTTGCTGACCATATCAAGGTAGATTCTTTTTCCTGTAGGCATACTCACAATCAATGATATACTATTATAACAGAAGATAATACAATCTGCCTACCATATCACCATAGATAAAGGACCAGGTAGATCCAACAATACAGCAGAATATACACAATAACAAAATGTTGATCATACCTGTTATCAATGTCTTACTAATCTTTAGATCTGGTCTTGTATTTACTTTAATTTATTCTCTAAAATCTGGTGGAGTCACATTGATAAAAATATTGGAGCATTCCACATCGACTAACTGGAGATTAATACATCCTGTGTCTTCTTTTTTTTTTTTATCAGATTGATAATAGACAATTATAGGTCGACATACAATTTACTCAGTCTGTGACTCCTGCTCAGGCAATGGAAACCACTTCTGGTTTTCATAATTCGTAAACATCACTTTCTTTTTTCCCATTTTTATTGGGTCAGGTACTAGCAAAATTAGAGTCACTAATACTGCCAAAATCTCAACCTTACTCAATGTTTCGCTTACCTTGAATTTCATATTATTGCCCCAACATTTCCTTCCATTACTTAGGACTCGAAAGCGACGTGATTGTAATTAAGTTGAAAAGTTTTGTACTGTGAGTATAGTTTTCTTGATTTGGTTCTTGTATGACATTGTATACATATAAAATGTTTGATTTTATGCATATTATAATTATATGTAATGCATTGAATTTTATTGATCATGCAAACGGATTTTTAACATTTGGCGCTTATAATAATTTCATTTCGTTAGGAATTAGACCCGGATGAGGTTTTGCGAAACCTCATTGTCAGTAGGTCTGTCCTAACAAGGGTTGCGATCCTTGAAATAACTATGAATTGGGTCGTGAGAGGCTGTGGCTACCTTGTAACGGCCATACAAGGGTTAGACCCGCTCTCTTGCCTTGAAGGAGGGAGATGGTAAATTTTTATGAAACTGTGCACTGGTTTATTGAATGAGCATAAACTATATATTGTGGGCATGTATATTATTTTGATGAATGTTGAATATGTGCTCGTGAAATATTTTAATTTAACCGATTTGATATGCCATGTTTCCCTAAATGCATGCGATTGTCATGTCAAGAGCTATACTCACTGAGCTTGTTGATTGCTCACTCCATTTCCTCCAATATTTCAGGTACCGAGTCGAAAGGAAAAGGAAAAATCAGTGAGTGATAATCACGTGATTGCATTCATCAGGTATATGTATGTATGCTTGGAGGAAATGAGTTATATTTTTTTATGTTGATATGTCTAATTATCACATACTATATATATAATATCACCTAGATGGGTTGTGTGGTAATGTGGGTTATAGTTAAATACTTTAGTTATACTATGCTTGTGATGATGAAATGAGATGATCAGATATATTTATCAGGTGAGGATTTGATTTGTGGAATGAATGGAATGAATATATATATATATTGGTTTCGATTTGTGGTATATCAGGAAAAAATGTGAATTAGCCATTTTATGGGGAGGTGCTATCAAAATTTCTAAAAATTTTGGGAATTTTTGTGAATGTCCGTTGAGGCTGACAGTGTATTGTATATTGTATATGGGTATGTACAGTGTATAATACATTGTGTCGGTCATGACGTCAGCCTACGTCAGGGGCGTCGTGACATATCTTCTACACTAACATCAAGTGTAGAGATAAAGTACGCAAAATTGCTATTGATGGGGGTAGTTATATGAATGTTGTGTCTACTTCTGGTGTCACTAGGAAAAATATGAATCTTGCGCCCCATCCTCAACGTTATAGAGTTGCCTGGATTCATAAGACCTCCTTACCAGTGTCTAAACGGTGTTTAGCACCACTTACTAAGGATGATTATAGAGATGGTGTTTGGTGTAACGTTTTACCGATGGATGTAGCACATCTCCTTAAATAACCAATCTATCTCCTCTTTCACACCCTCATCCCCTCCCTCTTCAACTTCCCCTTCCCCTTCCCCCTCCCCCTCCCCCTCGAACCTCCATTAATCTAGAGATCTCCTTTCTAGACCAGAAAATGTTAGGTTGTCAAATAACCCGGATTGCTATAAGTGGACCCTTAACCCCTCAAGAAATCTCTCTTGCAAATCAATTTTTAAATTTCTTTCCGATTGCCAAAACTTTCCAACTTTTTCCCTAGCCTATCCTATATGGAATGCTCTTGTTCCCTCAAATGTGAAGGTTTTGGTGGTTGCTTGCTCACAGGAAGTTGAATACCTCGGACGCTCTGAGAAAACGCCTTCCAAATCATTATATTTCACCACATTGTTGCCTATTTTGTGTTCAGGATTTTGAGGCAAGAGATCATATTTTCATCTCATATCCATGTATTACCCAGTGTTTCAAGGCTTCGCCTAGGCTCTGTGCTAGGCAGGCAGTGGGGGTTTGTGCAAATATTTAAAAAGTTTAGGGGGATCTCTCTAATTTAAAAAACATAAACGCCCCCTTTTCTATAATAAACTCTCGAATCTTTCTCTCCCTAAGCCTATCCTTTCTATTTGCTTCGACCAAGAAATGTTGCCGAAATCTCCAGCAACCGTCGATGACCCTCCAACGAGAGATATTTTAATTTTGTACTTTTGAACCTTTTGCATAATATGTATTATGGCATGAATTAGTGTTTTGTGGACATGATTTTAATTAATATGAAGTGTTTTTTATCATTTTATGAAAATTTAACATTTATTATAGAATATAGTTAGATATATATAATTTTGTATATAAACTGTCCAGGGACCTGTAAATAATTAATTAATTATTTAGGGACCTATAAATAAATATTTTTCTTATCGCCTAGGCCACGTCTAGGCTTCGCCTAGGCTACGCCTCACCTAGATAGGGCAAATCGCCTTGGCGCCTTGAAAACACTGGTATTACCTCCTTATGACAAAAATGGGAATTTTTCTGTGAAGGGAAGCTTTCCATTCCCTTATCATGTGAAGATAGCCTCTCTCTCAATCACATCCCCTACATTGTCGTTGTATGAGAAGGAAATTGGAAAGATAACAACCTTTGCTACATTATGGTCCCTTTGGTTGGAACGTAATAAGAGAATCTTTGACCACTCTCAGAGAAATTTTTCTCTCCTTTGCGAAGAGGTCAAATTTACAACATGTATGTGGGTGGCGGCTTCTAAATTTGGAGGTGGTCTGTTTGTCTCTGTTTTGTTTGGATTCTAAATTGGGATAGTTGCATGCAGATTGTATTGTGCATCTTGAGCGATGGTGTCCCTTAGGGGATATGCCAAATATATTGCTAAGTTATAATGGTCAGGTTTTGTATGTAGGCATTAGAGTTCATGTTACTTTTATCAAGAGTACCTCTGGTACTCAACCATGTAAATCGCAACTTATTACAAGCTAAAAAAATTATTTGTTTCTCCTCAAAAAAAAAAAAAACATTTAAAAAGGCAGCAACTTATTGCTAGTCATTGGCTGTTTTCATAATTAAAAGAAATAGGGTTTAGTAAACAAATACTAACATTTCTTTTGCTTCTTGGTATGTGTGACTTGATGCTACAGCCAAAAGTTGTCCTCCATGGTTGTAACTTAGGGATGCCACGCTGCTTTGGTACCTTGGGAGCTATAGACAAGAAGAGTTCAACGTGGTTAAAAAAAAGTGGCAAATACAAACATCGGGATAGAAAGAAGTATTGCACCAAAATCTTCTGAATTTGTGTTATACACGAGCCATGAGCTCATAGGGCAGTGAACTCCACCTAAGGGATTCCCTGGACCAAAATCAACCAAGTTGGATAAAGTAAGCACCCATTCTTTGTGTTCTTTTGGATGGTCAATAATAATAGAGATAGTAATCCTGGAACTCTAAAGATCAATTATTATTTAATGCAACCAATTCCCAACTAAGCATTTTCACAGTACAAGTCAAAAGGGTTCAGGTGTAGCAGGAGACTGTGTAGGAAAAATTTTGTAGTGGAAACAAATTTAAAGAAAATAAAATGAAAGAATCTGTTTTAAAAAAGAATTCCAGAATTACAACTTACAAGCAAGAAAACATTCCAAGGAAAGATTCAACTGAAAGGTGTTACCAAGTTAAGTAAAATAGTGTTCTTCACTATACTAGTAGCCTAGCAGGTAAAGCCTACAAAGTTTCTATGTCCTCAAAAAGAGAGTAAACAAAAAGATATATTAATAAGAGGCAAAAACGTTCAACAGCAAAAAGGAGTACCAGCAGTACTCAAAGAAGAAACAAAAACAAAAAGAACCAAACAATTAAAAACACCACACCCCTAGAGCAAACCAACTCAACACAAACCGCCTCCCCAATTCCTAACCCATTCACTAATGGAATAGTCTCCATTAATTTTAAAAGCCACAAGCCACGAAGTTGCCAAAATAACATCATCATTCCACAAACAGTCCGCGCTCCAAGAAACTCCATCGAAGATGAGATGATTTCGCTCCAACCAAATCATTCGCAAAGTCGCAAGATTTGCTGATCTCATAATTTTAGCTTGCCTACCATTTAAACCTCGAATATGAGCAATCGATAAGCACTCATCAAACGTCCTCAAAAAGTGTTTCAGATCACAGAAAAAGGTTAAAACTATTAGAAACACATAAACAGTCAAACCTTTATGCTTATAGAGGTTCAAGCAGCAAATACAGCAAGTGAAATAATGTATAATAGGCTATTTTTGGCTAGCATAAAATGAATGGTAGTTTTACTCAAAATGAACGAGGGACTTGGTGATAGAAGCATTTTAAGTTAAAGCTTTCCAGACAAACAGCACTAACCTGTAAATCCATCAAAGTGACGTAGGCATGTGATGGACACATGCATCGGTTACTCCAATTAGTAAGATCTCATACACTAAACTCAGCCACAGGGTAATAAACTAGTGGCCATCATTAGATTAATGTCTTGCTTTCTCATTTTCTTGGGACCATTCTAAAGGATGTTAGCAGATGGGACGACTATAGTTATCTGCTGACTATTCGTTTCCATTGTAGATCTCCAACTGAGAGCTTCTAGTCATTCTGCAAGTGCTACTAAGTGATAACATTGACTATTTCAGGCCATGGCAGATAGAGCTTTTCTATTTCTAAGAGCATTTAGATACAAAGTAGAAAAATTTTAAACAAAAACTAAACCCACGTGTAAACTACCACCAAATGGGCTTGAACCCATGATGCGATTGCTGGCAATGTTACATTAAATTATTGAGCCTATGGGCCCAATCCCCTGATTAGCTTAAAAAGGGTTTTAAAGAGCGATGCATAGGAAAATATGATTGATTGCAATAAATTAACAAGCTTTTTGTACATTAGGAATAAAAAGGCATGATTTCCTTTGTATAAACAATTTTCCTAATTATTAGAACTACCACAACTTGACAGTTCAAAAGAAACTGGCCACCTAATAATCCTCTGCCTGAGGTGTGGACTAAACTCCCTGGGCATGGTGTGTATTAGACATTGTTGGGACATAATATAGGTTCTTTAATGGGCAGCAGTTCCTACAAAAGGAATCTCTAATTTTCACTTCAGCTAATTCTTTGTTAAAAATTAAAAAATTAAAAAAAAAACAACAAATGATTAGAATTTAATCAAGCATAAGAGCTCTTTAGAATCATCACTTAGACATCAAGCAGAATGCAAGAGTTAATAATGAACCCTGCCATCGACTAATCTTCAGTTGGTGGTGATACTTCTTAATTGCTTCTGTTGCTGTAATATGTCCTTTATTTATCTTCAGAAAATTTCTAACGGACAAATAAAAAGGAAACAAAATGCCCCTTCCCCAGACCACGTCACGGTGGGAGCCTCATGTACCAGGTATTGCCCTTTTCTTCACAGAAAAAAAAGGAACAACATGTACATTTTAATTACCTTCAGAGAGATGCATGAATGATTACAAAATGCTTTCATTTCCTGAGTCATTCTGAATCACAATCTGTTACTTTAGCAGGAGAAACATGTCGATATGTTACTCTTGATAGTTAAAATGGGAGCCAGTATGAATTTCAAAGACCCCAGTTTTACATGCAAAATGATTTATCAGACTATCAAAGCTGTGTGAAGGCCCTATTCGAGCCTATATGAGGAATATGTTGCCACTTGCCACAACCATATTGGTTGGTGTCTATTGACTAACAGTTGAGAAACATATCCCAACTAAAACTAGAAGAGAAAGAAAATAGAGTACCTCAAATAGTCGCTTCCTAGTTTGAGCATCCCACATGATGGCATAACCCTCATTATCACCAGTCACAAAAGCACTATACTGGCTAAATTTATGAAATTAAAAAATGTCAGTCATAGCATCAAGCCAGATAATCCATACATGAAAAGTATGTGTATGGCGTTACCTTGGATGAAATACAATATCATTCACTGAAGCAAGATGATACCTCCCATCTTTAGATTTAGGGTGACACCGAAACATATAGCTGTAATAATTCATTTAGAAATGAATTAAAAAATAATTAATAAATAAATAAAAACAACTCACTGTCATTACATCTTGAAGCAAAAGACTCCTCTTCCCAAATGGTCTTATGGAATATAATATTTATATTTCTTAAATGATAAACATACCAACTGAATCAACAAATTTTGAATACAAATACTTAACACTTGGAATAAGCAACTACATCAAAGTTCATGCAGTAAATATAAACTACCTATAAAGTGAATAATAAAAAGCAGTCAACCAAAGTCATGCTTCTATATTGCACAGATATGCACCTTGTGTACCATTTAAGCAGACAAAAGTATATTATCTGTAATCTTCTTTCGATTGTTAAACCATTAGCCCCATTAACATTTTATGATGACATTTCTTCTATCCAACAGAAGGCAGCAGATTAATTGCTTAGAGCCACTGCATTAAATTTTAGCATAAGAGAGGTTTTGATTGGTCCCCAGCAACTTCTATCCAAGGAATAAAAAAATCGAATTAATTTTACAAATTTTAAGCTAGTTGTTTTTATTTTTAGTCATTACAAATAACATGGAAAAGAAGATCTACAAATATTCACGAAAATTCAGATTAGTTTTTTAAAATTACATAATTCCCATTAATTTGAAGAAAAAAAATCAGAAAAAAAAAAAGTTGAATAAAATTTAAAGAAATCAACAAACTCAAAACATTCAAAAAGTTTTAAGTTTAATACAAAAAATTGAACTTTACATAGTTTTAGGCATTATTTTAAACCTAATACAGCAATAAAGAGTATCATATCATCCAAAAAATCAAACATAATATTTTAAAATTTTATTCACCTCAAATTTTTAAATCAATAACAAAGTTCTAAATTAGTCTTTATATAATTTTCTAA
This sequence comes from Paratinospora sagittata, assembly GCA_035771175.1. NCBI lineage: Eukaryota > Viridiplantae > Streptophyta > Magnoliopsida > Ranunculales > Menispermaceae > Paratinospora > Paratinospora sagittata. Next base: position 23,556,664 of record CM069592.1, on the reverse strand, counting down.
TTTTGAGTAATGACGAAATGTTTAAAGAGTTTTAATCGGTTAAACATTATTCAAATTCTTTAATTACTCAACATTATTAACTAATACTTAAACTTCAAATTATAATAGTAAAGAAATACAAATTAATAAGTTTTTACGTGCATATAAATCCAAATACTTTAGCTATGCTTACTTTCAACTACATATCTAAACCCAAATAGTTTAAATTTAAAGTAGCAGTTTGCTCCCTAAACAGTGTTGTCAAGGCCAAACCTTGGCAACAACTAGTCCAATCACCTAGGCCATTTGTAACTAAATCATTGAGGCCATAGTTAAGGAGGCAGTGGAGCACTTTGAAAAAATTTGAAAAGTTTTAAGGTGGCCAATATAAATATAGAAAGAGTGATGTTATTTTCTTTCATATTGTTAGATAAGTGATTGTATAACTTGAAGACTGCATAACTTTTAATTTGTCTCATATTTCGATTGTTCAAGTTATCTTTTTCTTTTTTGTATTTTCTAATTTGATTTTTTATCATCTTTTTGTTATATTATTGCAAATATGTTCTTTTTTTATTTATTGCATCAAACATGCCACTTTAAATCACTATATTTTTTCTAATGCCATCTTGTCTTATTTTTAAACATGTTTTTTTTTTTTAATTTTTAATTTTGGACACAAAATTGCAAAGTTTGAAATATAGTCAATCTTTTTTACTCAAGATTTGGCTCTCATATTGTGGAATTCATATATGTAATTATTTATACAAGACTTGTTCGTATAAAACAAATTAATTAATTATTCAGGGGGCTATAAATAAATATTATTTGCATGGCTTAGGTCTCGCCTAAATGGAACCAATTGCTTAGGCATCATCTTGATGCTTTTCCAACACTGCTCTAAAACAAGTAATCAATTGGATCTCAACACTTTAATTTGTATTGGGCTAGCCTTGGCACAATGATTGAGGCTGCTCCATTGTAACCTGGAGGTCATAGGTTTGAATCCCGAAACAACATCTTTAATATGGAGGTAAGGTTGCATAGGTCATTCCTTCCCCAGACCTGTAATGGCAAGAGCCTCATACATTAGGTGCCGGTTTTTTTATTATTATTATTATAAATTTATAATCAACTCAATTGAAAATCCTTCACCTAAAAAAGAAAAAAAAATTGTTACATAAATTAATAAACTCATAAATCTCTTGTATATTTTTAAAATGTTTTCATGATATATCTACATGAAAAATACTAGAGAATAACTCATTACATAGACAACATTCATTAAGAATTTTTTTAAAGGACATGAAAAATCTTATTAAAAATGCAAAATGGCTACAACAGAAGGCTCAAGGGGACAGGAAGTTCTCAAGGATCACTTATAAACAATCTACAACAAAACCTCCAACCAAGGTACGAAACTTCGATTTCGCCCTAAACTTCGACCTTCAAAAATCAGAATTAATTCAGAGAAGTTTAATTCGACATGGAGAATTTTTGTAAAAATTTGCTAAATTAGAGAAGTTTAGAGAATTTTTGCATATATGCTTAAATATCTAAATTTATTGTAGTATAAGCTAAAAACTAATATAAATAGACACTTTTAATACATAAAAATATCAATAAGCGACCTAACAAAATCAATCTTGTTAAGTGAGTTGATGAATTTGAATGACGGCTTTTGGTCTTAATTTGTATTCTTTATTTTGATATTTAATTTTGTGGTGACTTGCTTCTCGACCATATACTTTACTAGTTTGAATTCTATCATGCTTAATTTATTAGTTTATTATTTGAATGTGTTGTTTATTAATCTTGTTTCATAAGAGTTAACTAAAAAAAGATGACTTTAGGAAATCTTTTAATTTATTTTTAAGTTTTTATCTTATTTCGACTTTAACTATTTATTTATTTTGCTTCGTTTCTTTTTTTTTTTTTGGTAAAGCATATCCCATAAACTACATAATTTGTTAACTTGTTAAATTATTTTTTAAAATTTATATTGCTATGTTGGTTGATGAAGTTGAAAATAATACACAATTATTAGTGTTTTTTTTTTGTTTTTTATTGATGAAGTAACATCTTTTTTACTTCTCTGTCTAATTTCATCGAATTTTGTCGAATTTTATCGAATTTTTGCTCGATTTTTTGCATTTTTTTTATTGAAAAACTAAACTTTTGTCGAAGTTTATCGAATTTCGTCGAAGTTGTCGAAGTTTATCGAATTATTTAGCGAATTTTTGCATTTTTTATTTTACATCCCACTTTTTCCTTGGATGGTAAAAAAACAGAAAAAATTCGGCTAATTTCGCCGAAATTCGGCTAATTTTTAGTCCTTGCCTCCAACCCCTCAGCCAATCCCTAAACTTATACCCCTAAGACAACGAGGAGGCGCTAACCCACAATGACACAAAGGACTTCTCGTAGCTCTCTTGAAAAGTTCCTTTAAAAATCCTAGAGTTCCTTTCTTTCCACACTAACCACACCACTGCAAACACCACAACTCTCCAATAATTTTTGAACTTGAGGGGAGAGAGTCCCCAAAAGGGGAGAAAAATTAGTTGAACCTCATTAGGGAGTGACGACCACTAAAGATAGCATTTCCACATGTCCCAAACCCTTCTAGTAAAAGCACCCTAGAAGACTAGACATCAACAATGCATTAAGCATTATAGATGTCATAAAGCATATTTCCCATCTTATGAATAATTTCACATGTTATAAGTTTATAATTATGTATATTTTAGTCTCTCTTAGAGTAGCCATTGACTAGTTTAACACCTTAGCAAAAATTACCTGAATTTCTCCAAGTTCGCCAATATTTACAAAAATTCTGCTTGTCAAATTGGCCTTTCTAAAATAACTTCTGAATTTTAAGCAAGTGAAGTTTAGGGCGAAATCAAATTTCTGGTCCTTACTTGTATCCCCTATATTTTGTACCACCATTCATCATTTGACAAGAGCTTTTCATGCTTATTTGTAGGATTATTTTCAAAATATTACCATCACAATACATCAAAAGAATTTGTGTATGCGGTTGAGAGTGAGGTGGTGGGTTAGATGCGTGTGAGAGAGAGAGATTAACAACAGATCTTGACTCGCCAATGAATGCAGATGAAGGCCTGAAATTTAGCAGCCAAGATAACGATACGAAGATCTGGATTTCAATCACCAGAGAAACAAACCTCAGTTCATTAGCATCAGTTTGACAGAAAAAATCCAAAGCAACTCGTCCATCAATTGATCCAACAGCATATCCTGCCAAAGCATGCAAAAGTTAAAACTATATAAGAGAACTATTAGAATAGCTTAGAAACACTCTGATGGAAAACACAAAAAAATCAAATTAAGGACACCGATACTGTTATTTCAAGAAGGGGCTCCGAGTTTAAAGAAATGCCCTTCAAATATATGGAAGAGAGTGCTAATATCAAGACATGGGTCAAAACTCTTGAATAGACAACTATAAGGAATGTAACAGAAATGTATAATATTAATTATGGAAATTGTCATAGTTATAGTTGAGAATTTCTATAATTCATATCCTACTTTCCATACAGTTGTTTGATATCATTTAATTATAGAAATTAAATTACAAAATATAAACAACAAGAGCTAAAGATTCTTTTAATGTTTTAAGAACTCTAAGACGAATGAAAACATCAAAGATATCCAATAAATTCCAAACACAAGCACTTCCATTAGTATTCAAATAAATTGATAGAGTTCTAAATTTCTATTACAAAACAACTCAATCGTCAAAAGACTTTCAAGGGTATACTTAACTATCATTCTAGAATCCACGAAATCAACAACCAAGAACACAAAAATAATATCCAAGAGCTTTACAAAATACAAACTTTTTCAAGTTTTCCTCAAAGTGCCTTCTAGATATCACAAAGATAGATACACAAAATGATGGTTAACAACTATTTGCAGATGAAAATAATCCAAAAAGACAGATCTCCAAGACTCCAACTTGCATATTTAGAACCCCAATATTTAAGCTGTAATTTTTCCTTGACCTCAAACTTCATGCCTAGCTTCTTAACTGATCTCTACCCAAAAGCTATTATAAAACTTGCGAGACAAATGCAACAAAGGGAACTGAAGATACTTCACTCACTAAGATCAACTTGGAAACAACAAAAGAACAAGTATGCAAGAGTTAGTAAAGATTAGCAGACCTTCCTTCAACGAGAGGAATTCCCTTTTTATACTTGCTTGTGGTTTGTAATTGTCTGCTAAAGTTTAATAATTTATTATAGGCATAAATGTAACCGCTAAGGTTGATGTGACACAATCAATTGATGATGATAAGGAAACTGATGCTTACATGTAGGATTTATCAATTGGTTATGCCTAGGGTTAATGTCCTTGGGCTATGATCAGGGGCAAAGTCGGTTGACCATGGAAAAAAGGGGGAATGCCTTGGCTAGGATAAGCATCCCTAGACCATGGCTAAGGGTAGTGATCCCTTAGCTATTATGATCAAGAGTAATGCTCCTTTGACCATGACCGAGGGCGTTTTTCATGAGCCTTGATGTAATTGAGAGGCACAAACAATGTTATCCTAATTTTTAAGGCAATCCTAGGTTTTTTTTCCAATGTTTTATTTTGACCCCAAGCTAATTCTTTCCATCAAATAGTAAACTCCCAAAGAACACACCAATGTTAGGCTGTTAGCACATTCAAGTGTTTTTCAATGATGTTTTGTTTTCCAAAACTTCATTTTAAACCATTTAGCCTAATTGGCACCATGGGCATTTGCTGCTCTATTTTTTTTCCCCTTAAGTGGCTCCTTACCTTTTAAAGCTCTGCAAAAAATATGAGAGCTCCCAAGTTCATTTCTCATTTCATTTGCATGAAAGGGTTAGCTCTTGAGTCAAAAGGTTAGAATTCCTATTAAGTCTTTAACTAATGAATTTAAAAAATTTTGTTGCAATTTTGAGTTGTCTTCTTTGTTCTTGCCGATCCTTCAATTCTCTTTCAAGCCTTTTTTTTGTTTGGTCTTTGAGTTGAGAAAACAAAGATTCTTTGGATAGTCACAAGGTTAATTTCTAGAGTCAAATTGAGTGTTTGTTGGATTGAACCCAAGGGTGAATGTGAGTTCATTTGGAATCAAGTCCTAAGGTGAATATAAGTGTCTTCGAGATAAAGTCCTAGGTTGAACATAAATGTCCCAAAGATTCAATCCTAAGGTGGGCATAAGTGTCCTTGGGATCAAATTTTAGGATTGATGTCTTATGAGCTCTTCAGAATAGTCCATCACTAAACACCAAACCCTAAACCCTCAAATTTTCATGGCTATAGTTGGGTTTTTAGTAAGGCTATAAGCAGGTCGGGCGGGTCGATTTTTTGCTCTAATTTCAAACCGACCCAACCTAATTGGGTTATAGAAAGTTACACCCGAAACCGACCCGACCTTCAAAAATAGACTCATTCACCCGCCCAATTTTATACTTGGGTCAGGTTGGTCGGGTCTGCATTAATGCAAATAACCCATAAACAAAAATTTGACATCAAAGCAGCTAAAGTTCTCTTACCCCAACTTGGTAAGAGAAAGAAGTATTAATTAATTACATCTCTGTCGAGTCACATCTAAGTGACGTCATGGGTAGGGGCTCTTTTAAACCTTTAGCCCGCGCTTCCCATAATTGAGGAAAGAAGAGATGAGTAGAAATGAGGGAGGAGGAAGGCTTTTATAGGGTAGCGCCTCCCTCCCTTTTTCTTCCCAAACAATGTGGGACTAAATATTAAATAAAAGGGCTTCCTCCAGTGCTCCACCCCTATTTCTATTTTAAAGTTTATATAAATCTAACACACACAAAATACATGACTATCAAATGAACTCTTATGTCAAGTTTGGTGCATATCAACTTTTTTATATATAATTGTGAAAAATACATAAATTCATAATAGTGTACATACAAGAATTGCTAAAATTGTTATGTTCAAAAGTGGTTAAATAAAAACTACATTATATACTTTGTCATCATCAACTATTTTTTTTCTTTATTATCAATATCTAATAACCCAAATACAATAAGAAACCAATTAATCAAGTCAATGAAATGAGTTATATGTGAATTGTTAAATTAACTTTTCTAGTAAATGTAGGGGTCACAATCAAATTAAAGAGCATATACATAATATAACTATTCTCTTACTAGTTAATATGCATGTGTTTCAAGGTCATATTGTCTCCACAAGCTTAGAAATTGGCAATTTTCACTACTCACATGATTTTTTAATTTAAAATAGGAGTTCTTTAAGTAAAATATGAAAATAACATATAATATGTACCACCAACATTTACAGACATTTCAGTTAATTAAACTATTGAGATGAAAGTTAGCCTTAATATAATGAAACATATAAAATTTGGATGATCTTTTTATAAAATAGTCTTTTATATATCATTATAATTTTATATCATGCGTGTAAATTATTGAATAATTAAGTTTTTTTTTAAAAGGAAATTTATATTGAATAATTAAGTTCCAAGCTAGTTTGATTAAAATTTTACCATCACTTACATTTGTGATTTAATTTTTTTTCTTGAACAAAATCCCTAGCTTCATATGGGTTAATTTATCGAACTTCTCCCACTTTTTTGAAATGGTCAAGGGTTTTGTTATTGAATTTTGTTCCTACTTAATTTATAATAAAGTGTTCACAGTTCAATGTTCATAGCTTAGGTAAACTTTCTTTGCTAAATATAAATGGTACACCAATACATTTACCTCTTATGGGTGTAGTAAAACTAAAAAAAAAATATATATTATATGGTATGTCTCATTGAAAAAATAATAACAATTATAATAAATATATTTTATGAAGCACATTTGTGTACTGGTGCTTGGGTTTTGCTATGGGCTGTTAGTAATTTAATTGTAGACATAAATCAATATAGTCCATGGGTTGTGTAAGGGTAAGAAATAATGTCTTAAGCTAAGTAAAGAATGAAAGTAATAAATAAATCAATGTGATTAACATAAATGGGTGGATGCAACAAAAAAAAAAAAAATCAATGTCAATCATAAATGGTAGACGCAAGTTACATGGAAGTCTTTAAAATCAATTTTGGACACCAAATTGTTTGGTTGCATGCTATGGAAAATGTTTTAGCAATCCCAACTTCATCATAGTCATGTTATATATATATATAAGACAAAATGGCTATAAGAAAAGTTTTTGTGAATTTAAACATAATTGCATAAAGTTTTTAGAATCCACTCTACTAGTACTACATAAAAAAAAAATATGTGGTGGGAATATCCCACTCATCTTTCCAAGGAGAAAGAGAGAGGAGGAGAGGGAGGGGTTACAAAATGGTGGAAATAAAGTTTTTAGTCCCACATCAGTGGGCAAAAGAGAGGATGAGGAGGTGCTCTATAATACCCCAGGTTTACAAAAAAAAAAAAAAAAAAAAATTGAACTTCGGGCAGCCCGCCCGGATGTTCGAGCGTTCTTTTTCCTATATAAGGAACCCCCCTCCCACATTCATTTTTCACACCAATCTTCTCTCTCTCTCTCTTTCTCTCTCTCTCTCTCTCGCTCTCTTTGTGATTTCTCTTTTCTCTTTTTAAGACTCTCTTCGTGGTGCAGCGCAGTTCTGCTCGAGAGAAAGCGCCTGTTCAAGAAGGGATTCTATCTAAAGGTGCGGAATGAAACATAGGTTTGCGTGTCTTATGACTTTAATTAAAATTACATTCATTTATCATTGTCTACTATTCATTTACACTACATTATTGCGTATAATGTTCATACATGTCATACTTATGCCTGTATATTTGGAGTTCATGTGTTACACTGTTACTATGTTGGATTAGTAGTCAATCTGACTTGACCAAACTTAGTCTTGTCCTCAGTAACTTTAAATAGTGAACAGGAGGCAGCGTGCGACTCTAGACGATTGGTATTTAAGTGGACCTCGTGTCCTACCTCTCAACTGGAAACTGATCCAGTTGGTCTTATTTGAAAGCTATCAGCTTGTACAAGTGATACTCAACATCCTAACCTTGCACGTGGTGATACTGAACTGATAAGAATACCAGACGTTACCAAATCATGCTTATGTTAGTAAAGACCGGACCTGCTCATGCATTGGCATCACACATAAGCACCACCTAGGGACGTAAGTGGTTTATGATCCACAAAATAGTTAGAAGCAATGTTCATTATTCTTGATATTTCCCTAAAGAGGGGCGTATAATGAGAACCTGGGATTTCCTGGGGATGGACATCTGTACATGAATCTAAGACGACGACCTTGGGGAGGGACATACAATGAGAACCGGGGTTTACTTGGGGATGGACATCTGTACGTGAACTCAAGGCGCCGTATAATGTCATATATACATACATGTTGTACCAATTATGATGCTATGTTATGTATTGATATTTGATTATGAAATTTCCTTTATTAATTGTCATATTCACGAACTATTTACCCACTGGGCAATAGCTCACCCAGTTGTTATCCAATTTTTCACAGGAATTTAGGATAGACTGGGTGGAGGTTTTTGGGCCCACATTTTGCAACCATTGTTAATTATAGGAAGATTTTGGGAGGATGTTCCCTCAATCATATTTTGTACAAAAATACATTCTGAAATTAATAAAATCAGATTTGTACTCAATTGTGTACCTGCGTACTCGGTTATTGTTATAATACATTCGCGCCCCGCCTGTGAGTGTTTCGCAGGTTTAGGCACGTCCGGGCAGGGTGTGACATTTAATGGTATCAGAGCGAAAGGTCCACGGCCCGCCCAAGTCCACCAATTAGGAGAAGAAAATTTATATTAAATATCTATATCTTTAGAACTATATATATGAATTATATATAGTTAAGATTTATATTAAATATATATATATATATGTCTATATATCTATGTATATATGAGATATATATATAACTTGGTGCTCATGGAAAATTTGGATTCAATGATGGCATAAACATCAAGGGGAAAATTAAAAAAAATTGTCCAACGGACAAGGCATAAATCTTAAAAATGTTAGTAATATATTTTGTGTATTTCACAAGTTTTATCTTCTTTTCAACAAGATAATGGCCTCAAGTGAAGGAATGACTTTTAGTAGTCGAAAACCAATTCCCACCAGACTTACGGAACTTTCCAAACGGGAGGTTATGACTATAAGGAGTATTGACATGAGAGATTTTCGCCTCCGTCGTATCCTTCACGATAAACTCTCAAAGTTGGGATGGCTGAATATAACAAAAGTTGCGGGTTACGTCTCCTTCAACTTGGTGAAGTCATTTTATGAATCCATGAATAGCGTGGGACTTCAAGAAGATGGGATCAGCCCTGTTTTGGAGACAATGATCAAGGGAGCAAAGATTTCCATCAACGCCGAAACTATTTCACGACTTATGGAAATCCCAATAGGAGACAAGATCATCGATCCACACGAACCCAAGACGGTTGCAGAGATCGCGAAATTCAAAGAATAGTTGTTCAATTTCTTCACCGAGAAGGCGTACACCCAAATGACGTACGCCCACCTCCCAAATAATCTCCTTAATCCATCCCTTGTCGACCTTGGAAAGATTGTAGCCGGCAACATCTTGCCGGAAATGGTGACTAGAGGATCCATGACAAGAGCTCAACTTCTTGTGCTATACTGCTTAGAAAAAGAAATCTATGTCTCCCTACCTCACATTATCATCCAGCAAATGTTACGGGTGATTCAAAACCCTACAAAGAAGGAGCTCCTCGGCTACGGGGTCTTGATAATGAGGATGCTACAGAAGGCAAACATCAATACCTTTGATGAATCTTCGATACAGATCACTAAAGTTGTTACAGTATCCTCCATCTCCAAGACTTTCGTCTCAAAAGGAGGGGTGACTGACGAAGAAATATTTGGCGCGACTTCAGGGGAAAATAACGGAAGGACTAGAGATAACAATGGAGGTTATCAACGAAAAAGTCGGCGCAAGATTCCTATTAAGGAAGCACCAATTAATGAACCAAATCAGAACACTACAACAAACCCAACCCAGGATCGATGACTTGTTCGACCAACTTAGAGATGCAAAATACTTCTCTAAGATTGATTTCGATCCGGTTATCATCAACTCCGGATCAAAAAGTCAGACATTAATAAAACGGCTTTCAGAACTCGGTACGGTCATTACGAGTTCTTGGTGATGTCGTTCGGTCTAACAAATGCGCCTGCAACGTTCATGGATTTGATGAACCGCATCTTCAGGTTATACTTAGATCGATTCGTGGTGGTATTTGTAGATTATATCTTAATATATTCCTCAACCGAGGAAGACCATAAGACTGAGGATTGTCCTCCAAACCTTGAGAAGCCATCAATTGTATGCAAAGTAGAGTAAGTACGATTTTGGGCGGAGTTCAATTCCTAGGCCATGTGGTTTTAGGCAATGGCATTGAGGTGGATCCTTCAAAGGTTGAAGCGGTTTTAAACTAGAAGCAGCCTACCACAGTTACTCAAATCTGGAGTTTTCTTGGTTTGGCTGGCTACTACAAACGTTTCATCAAGGACTTCACAAAGATTGTTGAACCTATGACCAAACTCACTCGGAAAGATGTGCAATTCATCTGGAATCCCGCCTGTGAATCGGCATTTCAAGAATTGAAGAAACGCCTCACGACAGCACCAGTACTAATCACTCTAAGAAATGGAGTTGGGTTTTCACTATACACCGACGCCTCTCTCCAAGGCTTAGGTGCAGTACTAATACAAGAAGGCCAGGTTGTTGCATATGCTTCTAGGCAACTAAAGATTCATGAGGGTGGTAATTACCCAACGCATGACCTGGAACTTGCAGCTGTCGTATTCGCACTGAAGTTATGGCGCCACTACCTATACGGTGAACGGTTTGAGGTCTTCTCGGATCACAAGAATCTCAAGTACATCTACACTCATAGAGATTTAAACCTCCGCCAAAGACAATGGTTGGAATTCTTGAAAGATTATGACTTTCAACTCCAATACCATCCGGGTAAGGCCAATGTTGTGGTTGATGCCCTGAGTTGAAAATCTTATGTTGTTGCTTGCACTCTTAACTTCGAGATGGGGAAGTTGACTACAGAGATGGAAAATTTTAACCTACAGCTCATCAAGGAGGGAGGAGGATCACGACACTCTCAATTATCAGCCAACTCTAAGCTTATTCGAAAGATATCAACAGCTCAAGCCAACGACCCTATGATAATGGAGAAACAAGAACTTCTACTCAGTGGACAGGATCTTCCTCACTGGTCGATCTCCAATAACGGGGCTGTTTTCTACAAAAAGCGTCTCTGTCTACGGAACGATCCTCAAGTTCGGACAGATGCATTGTTCAAGGTTCACTATGCATCCTGGGGGAGACAAGATGTACAAGGATGTCAAGCGACAATTCTGATTTTTTGGAATGAAGAAGGCTATTGCAGACTTTGTTGTTCGATGTCTCGTGTGCCAACGAGTAAAGGCTGAACACAGACTTTACACTGGACTTCTCTAGCCCTTACCTATTGGAGAATGGAAGTGGAGAACATCGCAATGGATACTGTTACGGCATTGCCTCAAAATAATAAAGGGCAAGATGCAATCTAGGTTATCATTAACAGACTTACAAAGTCTGCACACTTTTTATTAATAAAGTTCACGGATAATCCCGCCAAGCTTGCCAAATTATATGAAAGAGAGATTGTACGCCTCCATGGCATACCACTCACGATCGTCTCTGATGGAGACCCTCGATTCACATCAAAATTTTGGCAGAGCTTTCAAAATAGAATGAGCTCCAGGATCACAATGAGCACAGTTTTTCACCCTCAGACTGACGGGCAGTCAGAACGGTTGATCCAGATATTAGAGGATATGTTACGATGCTGCATTTTGGACTTTCATGACGGATGGGCGAAGCACTTACATTTGGCTGAGTTTGCATACAACAACAGCTACCAAACCAGTATCGACATGGCACCATATGAGGCTTTCTATGGTCGCCCTTGCAGATCTCTAGTATGTTGGTTGGATATGGCAAATCAACCGCAGTTGGGGCCTAAACTAGTTCAAGAGACTTCTGAGAAGATCACACTAGTAAAGGAGGGACTTCGTGTAGCACAAAGTCGACAGAAGAGCTATGCCGACAAGCGGAGACAGCCTCTAGAATTTGACAAGGGGGACTTCGTTTTTCTAAAAGTTCAGCCTACAAGAGGTGTCAAACGCTTTGGGATAAAAGGAAAGCTCTCCCCACGGTATATTAGTCCATTTCAGATCATTCAACGTATTGACAAACTAGCCTATCGTTTATCCCTTCCATCGTCCATTTCTAAAGTTTATGACATTTTTCACGTATCCATGCTTCGAAAGTATCATCCTGATCCTTCACATATCATCCCTCTGGTCGAGGTTCGAGTTGAAGAAGGAAATAGGTATCAGGAGAGAGTGATACAAATTCTGGATAAAAAAAACTCAAGAACTACGGTGACGTAGCATACCACTTATAAAGGTACTCTGGGATCACCACAGAGTTGAGGAAGCAACATGGGAACTAGAAGAAACAATTAAATTGAAATACCCTGAATTGTTTCTAGTAATAATTGATGATGTAATGCATTGTACCTTTTGACTAATTAATGAAATTGTGAAACTTTGTTTACAATATCTTAATATATTGTTTCATTTAATTAACCATACAAATGACTGAAAACAACTCAGACAAGAGTAATGAGTCATAAACTCCATGGCCTGCTTGACAACCAGTAAAAACTCCTTCAGACTCTAATGCACACCACAACTTCTTTGCATCACGGACCCCCTCACCTCAGCGACAGCAGTCCTTATCGCCATAGCGCTTATGGCTTTATGGTAACAATATTGCCCGAAACAATCCAGTGCCCTCATCCTGGCAAGATCTCCTACCAAAATTGTCAGGCGGCCGAATTCGGGAAACTGCACGAAAAAGCATTCCGCCACTCAACTTACCTTCCCTAAAACGCTGCAACTTGCAGAGCCCTACACCACCATCTGTTAGGCAAATGACGGAACCTTCAGAGGACGAATCCGACTCCATTTGCTCTCCATTGTTTGATGATATTAAGGATTCCACCGGCCACAGTGTTATTCAGGGGCCTTACAGGCACTACCCTGATCTTGTCAATGATGACGACAACGGTGAATCTCGCGCAGATAGCAATCATTACTACATGGACTGAATTTCGAGGGCGAAATCCTTTTAAACGGGGTAGAGTGTAATACCCCAGGTTCACAAAAAAAAAAAAACAAAATTGAAGTTCGGGCAGCCTGCCTGAAGGTTCGGGGGTTCCTTTTCCTATATAAGGAACCCCCCCCCCCAAATTCATTTTTCACACCCATCATCTCTCTCTCTCTCTCTCTCTCTCTCTCTCTCTCTCTTGCTTTCTTTGTGATTTCTCTCTTCTCTTTTTAAGACTCTCTTCGCGGTGCAACACGGCTCTGCTCTGGAGAAAGCCCTTGTTCAAGAAGGAGATTCTATCTGAAGGTGCGGAATGAAACATAGGTTTGCGTGTCTTATGACTTTTATTAAAGTTTACATTCATTTATCATTATGTTTACTATTCATTTACACTACATTATTGCGTATAATGTTCATACCTTGTTCAAACAATAAAAGACACAAAGATATAACGTGGTTCGACTTTATGGCCTACATCCACGGGAGAAGAGAAAGGATATTTATTCTTGTGTAATGTCTTAATGGAGGGACTCCATATATATAGACATACAGGGCTATGTACTTATACTTATATTTACAATTTTAGTAACTGATATATTCCTTAAAGGAAATAAAATAATTCTGTACAGGAAACAAATCTATACAGGAAATAAATCTGTATAGGAAACAAATCTCAACACTCCCCCTCAAGTTGGTGAATAAAGGTTTACCATTCCCAGCTTGGACACATTTGCTTGAAATGCAGTATGATTTAACCCTTTAGTGAGCATATTGGCGAGCTGATTATTGGTAGACACATATGGACTACAGATCAACCCACTGTCAAGCTTCTCTTTAATAAAGTGTCTGTCAATCTCTATATGTTTGGTTCGATCATGTTGAACTGGGTTATGGGCAATACTAATTGCAGATTTATTGTCACAATAGAGTCTCATAGGGCCATACCAGTGTATCTTCAAATCTGTCAAAATTATCTGCAACCATAATAGCTCACAAACCCCTTGTGCCATTGCTCGGAATTCTGCTTCAGCACTAGATCTAGCCACTACATTCTGTTTTTTACTTCGTCATGTCACCAAATTCCCACCAAGAAACGTACAATATCCAGTAGTTGATCTTCTGTCAACTACTGAACCAGCATAGTCTGAATCAGTATATGCTTCAAGAACCATTCCTGCGTGTCGTTTAAATAAGATGCCCTGTCCTGGAGTCCCTTTAAGATACTGTAGAATGTGATTAGCTGCTTGCAAATGAATATCTTTAGGATTGTACATGAACTGACTTATTACACTCACTGCATATGCAATATCAGGTCTTGTGTGAGAGAGATAGATGAGTCTTCCTACTAGTCTTTGATACGTCTCTTTATTAACAGTCAGCGCTTCTTCAGCTTCTCCAAGCTTGTGATTAAGATCAATAGGAGTATTCATTGGTTTGCATGCTAGCTTCCCTGTTTTTTTAAGAAGGTATGTAATGTACTTCTGTTGAGAGATAAAGATTCCCTATTTAAAGTGTGCCACTTCAATCTCTAGGAAATATTTCAATCTCCCTAATTCCTTGATCTCAAATTCCTCGGTCAAACACCGCTTCAAATTGTCTCTCGTTCTCATTGTTTCCTGTCATGATGATGTCATCAACATACACTAATAGAGTTGTAACTTCCCCTGAAGTCGAGTGCTTAATAAACAGAGTGTGATCTCCTTGGCTTTGTTTATATCTCATACTTGTCATTACTTTGGCAAACCAACCAAACCATGCCCTCGGAGATTGTTTAAGTCCATACAGAGCCTTTTTTAATTTACACACTCTATCAGTGGTGCCAAATCCTGGAGGATCTTCCATATAGATTTCTTCCTCTAAATCCCCTTGTAAAAATGCGTTTTTTACGTCAAATTGTTGCAGATCCCAGTCATAATTAGCTGCCAATGACAAAAGAAGTCTCAGTATTCATTTTTGCAACTGGAGCAAATGTCTCTTGATAGTCCACACCATATGTCTGAGTATATCCTTTGGCTACCAATCTTGCCTTGTAGCGCTCTAGGGACCCATCTGCTTTGTATTTTACTGTATAAACCCATTTGCATCCCACAGGTTTCTTTCCTACAGGCAGATCTACCAACTCCCATGTTGTATTTTTCTCCAGGGCTTCCATTTCCACATTCATAGCTTGTTTCCAATTTGTATTAGATAAAGCCTCGGATAATGACGTAGGAGTCTGGATATTATTCGGGCTGGTAAGGAAACTCTTATGGGTTTGTGAGAACTTCTCAAAGGATACAACATGAGATAGTGGACACAAGGGATGTTTAGTGCATTCCCTTGTTCCCTTTCTAATGGCAATGGGAAGGTCATTGTCAGGTTCAGAGGCTAAAAGATCATTGTTAGTTTCAGAAACTAATGAAATTTGTAAGGAGGGTTCAGGATTTGTTACCTCATTCTCAGGGATTGGTTCAGATTTTTGAGCTTGCATCGGTTCAGGAACTGCGGCTTTATTCCTTGAGTACACTTGTCCAGTCATCCGATCCTTAGGTTCGTCATTGGGTACAGGGGGTGTAGGAGATTCAGGTTTGGTTTGTTGGAGGGTAAAGGGGTCAAAAAGGTCAAAAGGTTTATCAAGGGAGTTCCGATCCTTATCTTCCATGATGACATTCTCCCCCGGAAGAGGAGGAGCGGTAAAATAGGGCTCAGGTTCATAGAAAGTGACATCGGCTGAGACAAATAATTTCTTTGATGGCGGATGATAGCATTTATATCCCTTTTGAGTGGAAGAGTATCCGACAAAAACACACTTAAGAGCTCTAGGGTCCAACTTTCCCCTGTTGGGTTGGTGAACATGGACAAATGAAACACACCCAAATATTTTAGGTATAAGATTATTGGAGATTTTAAGCTCAGGATAAAATTGACGTAGCTTTTCCATAGGACTTTTGAAATCAAGGGTCTGGGATGGTAGACGGTTAATAAGATGTGTTGCAGTAAGGACAGCTTCCCCCCAATAGGACTTAGGCATATTATGTTGAAATAAAAAGGCTCGGGTTGTATCAAGTAGGTGACCGTTTTTTCTTTCAGCAACTCCATTTTGTTGTGGAGTGTGAACACAGGATGATTCATGAAGGATCCCCTCGGTTTGGAAGTAATTGGTCAATGTTCGATTAAAATAATCTCTAGCATTGTCAGATCGAAATCTCTTGATTTTAGCACCAAACTGGGTGTGTATCATGTTATGGAAGGTAGGGAGAATAAAGCTCACATCGGATTTTTGTTTTAATAAGAATATCCACGAGACTCTAGTACAATCATCAATGAAGGACACAAACCATCGCGCTCCAGAAACATTAGGTATTGGAGAGGGACCCCAAATATCACTATGAATGAGATCGAAAGGATCTGAACTTCTGTCATTGCTAAGTGGAAAAGATATACGCTTGTGTTTTGCAAGTTCACACACTTCACAATGAAAATCTTCAACATTCAGATATTTAAACAAAAAAGGAAACATGATTTTAAGATATCGAAAAGAAGGATGGCCAAGGCGGCGATGATGGAGCCATAGCTTTTCTTTATTGGAAAGTTTGTGCTCAGAGAGAAATGAAGTGGTACGCTTGATAGGATGTACTGGTGTCTCAAGGTAATACAACCCGTCCTGTTCCTTAGCATGTCCAATCATCGTCCCCAAGTCCTGGTCCTGAAATGCACAGTAAATAGGGAAGAAGGTCACATTACAACTCAGATCATGGGTCAATTTTTTAATAGAGATAAGATTGATAGATAGTTTAGGAACATGAAGAACATTTCTGAGTGTAAGGGTGGGGCTGATGAGAACATCACCTATACCAGCAACTGTGGTTAAGGATCCATCAGGTGTGGCTATTTTCCGACTACTAGGACATGGGTTGTAGGTATGAAATATATTGGGAGAATTGGTCATGTGATCAGTAGCACCAGAATCTATAACCCAAGAGTTAGCAAAAGATTTATCCGAGACGTCAAATCCAATAGAAATAGGAAAATTACTTGAATGGGCCATTGAACAGGTACCTGAGGGTTTGTCAAGAGTGCCAAGCAAAGATTTTAATCTTTCAATATCATCTTGACTGAATCCATCTGGCACCAGAGAGGTTGCAACTGTTGGTTCAGTAGACAGATGTGCTTGGCCACTGGTTTTCTGCTGTCCTCCGTTGTAACCCCATTCTTTACTGGAAGTTGAAGGCTTGCCATGAAGTTTCGAACACTTCTTCCTTGTATGTCTAGTCTTCTGACAATAAGTACACCTTAGATTGTCCCTATTGTCTCGATTTGGGACCTTTGATGATTCAGCGCGCGGAGTGTGTGCCCTCTGATCATTTCCCCGATTGGCGATCATAGCTGAGCCTTCCAACTTCTGAGGTGCGTGCATAACACTTCTTCTGCTTTCTTCAGTCCGGATAGCGGAGATAGTCTCATTCAGAGTTAGTAACTCTTTGCTGAGAGTTGAACTCTTACTTGATCAAACTCTGCATTAAGTCCAGCCAAGAAGGCATAGACTCGATCCTTCTCAATATAGTTTTTTAAAATTACAGCATCTGCAGGGCATTTAGTCTCAATACACCTATAATGGTCAAGTTCATGCCAGAGATTTTTCAAGACATTGACATATTCAATGACCGTGTTGCCTTGTTTTGTTGTTCCAACTTTCACTTTGATTTCATACACTTGGGCTGCATCATGGGCCTTAGAGTATGTCTGATGAACGGCATCCCAAATGTCTTTGGCGGTAGTTAGAAACATGCATGTATCACTAATATTTGGCGCCATTGAATTCCATAGCCATGCCATTATAGAAGCATCTTCGTTATCCCATGCTATAAACTTAGGATCTCCAGGTGTAGGTCCAGTGCCCAAAAGATGACTTAATTTTCCTTTGCCCTTCAGAAAAGTACGCACCAGCTGAGACCACTTCAAATAATTTTTTCCATCAAGTCTGTATGCTGTCTGAATATTTGGTAGTTCTCCTTTCTCTGTTTTATCAACTACTTCTTCTGTCTGCACTGTTTCGGAAGTAACTGACATTTTTTTTTTTTTTCAAAGATCTACAGAAGAAGAGAGAGAAGACGAAGACGAAGGATGAAGAAGATGAACAGTGATATCAAGATGACCAGAGAAACAGAAGAAGTCGAACAGAAATTGCAGAGGTCTAACAGAAGTTGCATATGAAGAAAATGAATAGTGAGTTCGGCTGAGAATCCTCAGTGAGTTCAGAGGTCTAACTGGGATCTGCAGCTAACGATGTCGATAAACAGTGAAAGGCGACTGAGATGAATCGAAAACTGAGTCGATGGTGATGAACCAGGAGCAGTCGCACGAACCAGACGAAGAAGACGATGAACAGTAACAGTTGCAGAGACGACGATGGCGATGGAAGAGGAAATGGAAGACTGCGATGCGTTTGCAGTTGCAGGCGAACCAGTTCGCGATGTGCGATGATACCTTGTGCTCAGTCGATGGTGATGAGCCAGGAACAGTCGCACGAACCAGACGAAGAAGACGATGAATCGTAACAGTTGCAGAGACGACGATGGTGATGGAAGAGGAAATGGAAGACGGCGATGCGTGTGCAGATGAAGAAGAAGACAACGGCGATGCAGATGACACCGACGAAGATGAAGACTGCGATGTGCGATCCAGTTGCAGCGGCAACAGCAGCAGTAACAGCAGAGATGAATATTCCGGCAGCGACAGCAATGAAGGCCACCCAAGGGGATTCCGGCGATGAAGGCCGACAATGATGATTTCGACAATGAAGGCCGAAACAGATTTCCTAGTAATAATAACCTAGGTCTCTGATACCATGTTAAAACAATAAAAGACACAAAGATATAACATGGTTCGGCTTTATGGTCTACATCCACGAGAGAAGAGGAAGGATATTTATTCTTGTGTAATGTCTTAATGGAGGGACTCCATATATATAAACATGCAGGGCTATGTACTTATAGCTATATTTACAATTTTAGTAACTGCTATATTCCTTAAAGGAAATAAATCCTTAAGGAAATAATTCTGTACAGGAAACAAATCTATACAGGACATAAATCTGTATAGGAAACAAATCTCAACATACCTGTCATACTTATGCTTGTATATTTAGAGTTCATGTGTTACACTGTTACTATGTTGGATTAGTAGTCAATCTGACTCAACCAGACTTAGTCTTGTCCTCAGTAACTTTAAATAGTAACGGGAGACAGTGTGCTGCTCTAGACGATTGGTATTTAAGTGGACCTCGTGTCCCACCTCTCAACTGGAGACTGATCCGGTTGGTCTTATTTGAAAGCTATCAGCTTGTACAAGTGATACTCAACATCCTAAACTTGCACGTGGTGATACTGACCTGATAAGAATCACCAGACGTTACCAAATCATGTCTAATGTTAGTAAAGACCGGACCTGCTCATGCATTGGCATCACACATAAGCACCACCTAGGGACGTAAGTGGTTTACGATCCACAAAATAGTTAGAAGCAATGTTCACTATTCTTGATATTTCCCTAGAGAGGGACGTACAATGAGAACCTGGGATTTCCTGGGGATGGACATATGTACGTGAATTTAGTGTGACGACCTTGGGGAGGGACGTACAATGAGAACCCGGGTTTACCCGGGGATGGACATCTGTGCGTGAACTCAAGGCGTCGTATAATCATGGAACCATTACGAGACGGTGTCATGCATACATACATGTATTGATTATGATGTTATGTTGTGTATTGATATTTGATTATGAAGTTTCATTTATTAATTGTCATATTCACGAACTATTTTACCCACTGGGCAATAGCTCACTCCGTTGTTATCCAATTTTTCACAAGAGTTTAGGGTGGATTGGGTGGAAGTTTCTGGGCCCACATTTTGTAACCCTTGTTAATTATAGGGAGATTTTGGGAGGATGTTCCCTCAATCATATTTTGTACAAAAATACATTCTGAAATTAATAAAATCAGACTTGCACTCAATTGTGTACCTGCGTACTCGGTTATTGTTATAATGCATTCGCGCCCCGCCTGTGAGTGTTCCGCCGGTTTAGGCGCATCAAGGCGGGGTGTGACATGCTATCCATAAATACCCTCCCTGCAGCTCCCCGAAGTTTCGTCCGTCTAGCCATGTCCCAAATTGCTTAAGTGCCCAACTCTATGTGCCAACTCTTGATGTCTTGTATGTTATGTTCGTTGATTGTTTGATGTACTCTGTGTGTGTGATGTGTGTTTACCATGAATTTTATAAAATTTATGAACGAACCAAGGAATTGGCCTAATACCATGAGCATGAAAATAATCGATTTTGGTCGAACCCAAGAAATTGGTATGGGATCATGCGGACGAGAATAGTTGAGTTCAGTGTTCCGGAATATTTTTAGGAAAAAAAAAATGATTGATGGTTGTTGTGTATGATGCTTGTGGAGAATCATTATCATTAATATTATCCATGTTGGTATTAATATCACTATTATTATTAATGATTTGTAGTAGAAGTCATATTCAAGTAGTTTGTGGAGCAAGCTATTAATATTATAGCAAGTGGCTTATAGGGAAAGTCACAAAATGATTCTCTCATTAAAGAATTAATTTTCCCAACCTTAGCCCTTGAACCCACATTTATGGTCCAACATATGATTTTAATTTAAGAGGTTGGTGGTGAATATGAAGATAATTAATGGGTAAAAGAATTATATTTGAATTGGTTGGGTGAGATATGGATGTTAGATAAGCAACCTACACATGAGAGCATGTGATTGCAATGTTATAACCTGTCTCAAAACCCACCCATTCTCATTATCACGTTTTTGAGAGAGAAAAGAAAGAAAGGAAAAAGAAGAGAGAAGAGGAGAAAGGGAGAACAGAGAAGAAGGTTAGGGTTTGGGGTGTGTTTTGCTCTAAATCTAGAATATAAGGAATGTTTCTTCAAATTTCTTCCATAAAAATGCTCTTGATGTTGGTTTCAAGTTTTCTAATGGTGTAAAATACACTATGGGTTTCGGATTTGAGGAGAACCCAACCAAGTAAGCATAAATCATCATAATTATCATTTCCAAGTCAAATTGCATCAAAAGCCCCAAATTGGGTAAAATCTCTACACTAGGGCATAGGCCCAAATTATACTAACCCATATGTTTCAACCATGGAAACTTAAAATTAACATCAAGAGTCAACCAAGCATGATCATTTAACCAACATAGTTGACATGCATATCATATGATCAACCCTAGGTCCAGAATCTAGGTTAAGGTCATTTACATGGAGCACCCACAATTTCTCATTAAGAATTGGGGAAATTGCTACCATTGGGTTCTAATCAATCCTAGAAACCCAAAACCTAAACATGCATCTCAAACTCATGAGTTTCCATTGAAACCCTAGCTTCACACTTTTCCAAAACGTGGAGACGAGCTTGCTAAAATGCATCTTGGGCGTAGGTCTAGGTCAAGGACGCCCAAAACCATCATTCCCAAGCTCTTTTAAGCTCAAACAACCAACCCTTGGTTGGGTTCTCCTCAAATCCGAAACCCACAGTGTATTCTACACCATTAGAAAACTTGAAACCAACATCAAGAGCATTTTTATGAAAGAAATTTGAAGAAACATACCTTATATTCAAGATTTGGAGCAAAGCACACCCCAAACCCTAACCTTCTTCTCTTTTCTTCCTTTCTCCTCTTCTTTCTCTTCTTTTTCCTTTCTTTCTTCTCTCTCTCAAAAATATGATAATGGGAATGGGTGGGTTTTGAGACATGTTATAACATTACAATCACATGCTCCCATGGGGAGGTTACTTATCCAACATCCATATCTCACCCAACCAATTCAAATACAATTCTTTTACTCATTAATTATTTTCATATTCACCACCAACCTCTTAAATTAAAATCATATGTTGAACCATAAATGTGGGTCCAAGGGCTAAGGTTCGGAAAATTAATTTTTAATGAGAGAATCATTTTGTGACTTTCCCCATAAGCCACTTGCCATAATATTAATAGCTTCCTCCACAAGCTACTTGAATATGGCTTCTACTACAAATCATTAATAATAATAATGATATTAATACTACCAACATGGATAATATTAATGATAATGATTCTCCACAAGCATCATACATAACAACCATTAACCATTAACCTTTTTTTTTCCTAAAAATATTCCGGAACACCGAACTTAACTATTCTCGTGCACATGATCCCAGGCCAGTTTCTTGGGTCCGACCAAAATCGACTATTTTCATGTGCATGGCATTAGGCCAATTCCTTGGTTCGTTTATAAATTTCATAAAATTCATGGTAAACACACATCACACACACAGAGTACATCAAACAATCAACGAACATAACATACAAGACATCAAGAGTTGGCACATAAAGTTGGGCCCTTAAGCAATTTGGGACGCGGCTAGACAGACAAAATTTCGGGGCATTACACTACCCCCGTGCTTCTTCCCATGCTTTTGCTCTTTCACCTGTGTGGAGAGGTTTCTCAATAAAGTAGAGAAGACTCTTGGTGTGTTAAGTGTAAAATTAATATTTAATATAATAAATTTTATATCATATAAATTAATGTCAGGCGGGTCGGGTTATGGTCAGGTTTAAATTTTGAAACCCGACAAAATGACACGACCTATCATGTCATTGTCTTTGCTACCCAACCTGACTTTATTTGGTCGGGTCAGTCGGGCTGAGGGGGTCTGCTGGTTGGACTTGCAACCCTAGTTTTTAGGGCCAATAGTTTAGTAGCTAAGGATGCACATCATATTGGATCCAAAGCAAAACAAAAAAAATTATTCCAATCTAATACATATTGGACATCAAAAAATGAATCTCAATCCAAACCTATTATGAAATGTCATCCGAAAGGTGACAAGGATTGAGACTCTCTTTTCGGTACCCTTTTTTCATTGACTATATATATATATATATATATATATATATATATAGATCTCCAAGAATCTGCACCCCAGTTATCTACACCTTCCTCTAAACCCAAGTCAGCTATACTTTTCGAACCCATTGATAACCAAAGTGGTGAGCTTGAGTCATCTTCTCTTGATGATCGAATGACCGGTAAAATGTACTCAAGGAAAAAAGTTGCAGTCCCGAAAGCTATGCAAGTTCAAGAATCTGAATCAATTTCTAGAAATGAGGTAACAGTCCCTAAACCTCTCTTACAAACCCCCATCAAAATCTCCGCCTGAAACAGAGATCAATCAGAATCTTCTAATTGTCATTAGAAAGGGAACTAGGGAATGCACTAAACGTCCCTTGTATCCACTTTCTCATGTTGTGTCATTTGACAATTTTTCACCATCCCAAAAGAGTTTCCTTAACAGCTTGAACAATATTTAAATTCCTACCTCATTACTCGAGGCTTTATTTAATGAAAATTGGAAACAAGCTATGAACGTGAAATTGGAGGCCTTAGTGAAAAATGAAACTTGAGAGTTGGTAGAGTTGCCTGCAGGGAAGAAACCTATGGGATGTAAATGGGCTTATGCTTTGAAGTACAAAGCAAATGGGTCACTGAAGCAATACAAGGCAAGGTTAGTAGCCAAAGAGTATACTCAGACATATGGTGTGGACTATCCAAAGACATTTGCCCCGATTGCCAAAATGAATAAGGTGAGAATTTTGTTATGTCTGGCAGCTAATTATAATTGGAATTTGCAACAGTTCGATGTAAAGAATGTCTTTTTGCATAAAGACCTATATGGAATTCCTCCTGGATTTGGAAGCAGCCTAGTCACTGGTAAAGTATGCAAACTGAAGAAAGCTCTGTATAAACTTAAGTAATCTCCAAGGGCAAGGTTTCGTCGGTTTGCCAAAGTGATGAAAAATATGAGATACAGACAAAGCTAAGGAGATCATACTTTATTCATTAAGCACTCGAATTTAGAGGCAGTTACCAGTGTTGTCAAGGCGGAAAGGTGGTGGTAGGGGGTAAACCTTAATTAAGCGAGGCGGGGCCTAGGCGGGATATAAAATATTTATTTAGAGGTCCTTGAAAAATTTATTTATTTATTCATTGGTCCCTCACTCCATATATATATATATAATTATTAATTTAATTCATATATTAAATTATATGTAATTATTAATTTAATTCAGAAGTCGAAGTGGAAGAAGAAAGAGGATTTCGCAGGTTTTAACAAAAAACAAATTCAAAAAAAACCCTTTAAAAAAAATATTTGCTTAGACTTCCTCAAACCGCCTAGACAGTGGTCTAGGCGGTGCCACTACCCAAGGGGCCTAGGCACTTGACAACACTAGGAGTTACAACTCTTCTGGTGTATGTGGATGACATTATTATGACTAGGAACGATGAGAAGGAGAGACGGAACCTCAAGCAGTGTTTGACCAGGGAATTTGCGATCAAGGAACTAGAAAGGTTGAAATATTTTTTAGGAATTGAGGTTGCACACTCAAAACAGGGAATCTTTATTTCTCAATAGATATATATCACTGGCCTTCTTAAGGAAACAGGAAAGTTGGCATGTCGACCGGCAAGTACACCCATTGAACCTAATCACAAGTTTGGACAAGCTGAAGAAGCTACTGCCTTAAATAAGAAGATGTATTAAAGATTAGTAGGAAGACTCATCTTTCTTACACAAAATCCGATATTGCATATGCAATGAGTGTGATTAGCCAGTTTATGCACAATGCTAAAGAAGTTCATTTGCAAGTTGCTAACCATGTGCTACAGTATCTTAAAGGGACTCCAAGGCAGGGCATCCTATTAAAATGAAGCACAAGATTAGTATTGGAAGAATAAACGGATGCAGACTATGCCAACTCCATAGTTGACAGGAGATTGACCACTAGGTATTGTACCTTTCTTGGTGAGAATCTAGTGACGTGGTGAAGCAAAAAGCTATGAAGTGGATAAATCTAGTGCCAAAGCAGAATTCAGAGTAATGGCCTAAAGAATATGCGAGCTACTATGGTTGAGAATCATCTTGGAAGAATTGAAGATTAAGTGGGATGGCCCAATGAGACTTTATTGAGATAATAAATCTACAATCAGCATTGCACATAACCCGGTGCATCGAACCAAGCGTAAAAAAAAATTGACAGACACTTTATTAAGGAGAAGCTTGATAGTGTACTGATCTGTACTCCATGTGTGTCTACCAATCATCAACTAGCAGATGTACTCACAAATGGATTAAGCAGTGCTACATTTCAAATAAGTGTGTCCAAGCTGGGAATGATAAACCTTTATTCACCAGCTTGAGGGGGAGTGTAGGAAACACAATTCATGTAATTTTAAAATGTCACATATTAGGAAGACTATGTATATGATTATGACTATTTTAGAATTAGAAAGTTCCCTAATTATAGGGATCTATTGTAATAAGGAATATTTCCTTTTTGTGTCCAATTGTATTTATATAGGAGTCTTTGTACCAAATCAATTATCACGGAAAAACTTTATTTTCCAATTCGTTCAATTTTCCACAACCTACTTAAAACCTGGTCTTTCCATTTGAGCAAATCCATTTAATAATATCCAAAAGAAACAAAGTTTGACTTGCCCTCAATTGAATGATTGTGATATATGCCATATGTGTCAAAACTAGTGATTTAGGGAACCATTTTAATTATACCTTGACATGACTTAGGCAAATATAAGATGCATGCTACAAACCTATGAACAATTTGCAAAGTCTTGGCTTTGGATATAATCATATGACCTAAAAAGACATGAACTATCTCATTTAGGGCATACTCGTTTAAAGTTTCTCAATTTGAGTGTTTTGGTGAATTCATTGAATCGTGAGGAAATATAGAAGTGTCTTTGATACTCAACTCAACTCGACAAAACTTTTTTCCAACTACATGGGATCAACTATATGAATTTGCTACCTCTACTCCGCTCTAATAATGGTAAGTCTACAGTTATATTACAATTTACAAGTAATTTTATCTTTCTAAATTACCTCTATTGATGTTATTTTAGGTCTGATTTGCCCCTCTATCAACAAAAGTGAGTGCAATAGTATTGTAGAAAAATTTATGCAACTATTTTTCTCATTAAAAAAAATCTTTCCAAGTGGGTATTGTTCCATAGGGAGTTAAGAGGCTATTCTTGGGGATGCTCGGTATTTAAATAGGAGTTCACCACAAATTGGGAGAAGTAATGTCCTTGTGTTTCTTATTTTGTTTTTGTTCAAGAAAAAGACCAAAATTGATAAATAAATTTAAGAAAACTTCGTTAGATAGTCAAGAAATGGACCACCCATGTATAAAAGAGTAAGGCAATATTTACTTCTAACGGGAACCAGCCAAAGGGTTTGAGGAATTGCAGAAACCAACTATTACATCTTATCTTTATGAAAACGGATATGGAAAACCAACCACCTAGTACAGAGAAAAAAAATGGATTTCTTCATCACAATCTCATGCATGAATGATAAATCATGACTTAGGCAATCATAAAAACAAAAGCTTCCAAATAAAAGTATAAAGACTTGGCATTGGTAACTAGTTCAAATACCTTTGCAATTAGGAAATGACCGAACGCACTTTATTTGATAGCCCATGCAGGGATCTTTTGTTTGCACTGGTCCTTTGATGTTACGCAAGTCATATACATATATTGATGTTCCACAGGCAAGTAGCAAATATAGCCCGCAAACTGACATGGACTCCACCTCTCTATTTATAGCTTTTGAGTATCCAATGGCATTCGCCTCACGAGTATCCCATGATATAATCATTTTGTCAAGACCAGCAGTAATAGTTTGACCTAGAAAAACAAAAAACAAAAAAACAAAAAATAAAAACAAAAACTCAAAAAGAAAAGAAAAGTACTGCTTGCAAGAAAAAAAGATAAAGCAACAAGATGTTGCACGATGTGAACAACAATCACTTCAAAGTTCAAACCTAAATGTTTTCCTCATGAGACAAACAAATCTCTAAAAACTATACAATATTGCATAACAAAGCCATTGAATTGGTAATCATAAATTCTAACCTACAAATACAAAATTATTAGTACAAATATAGTCATAAAATATGGGTCACCATCTAATGGAAAGCCTAATGGCATTTGTCAACATATTATCGAAAAGGCAAAGGGAGCATAACAACAAGAAAACAAGAAGGATTTTAGACACTAGTTAAGAATGTCATAGTTCTGAAGTTCAAAAAGTGGGTGATGAGGAACGCAATAGAAAAATAATAAATATAGAATAAATAATAACTATTAAAATATATAAAAAATAATAGTTATTATTTTATTTTTTTTATTTAACTTTATTATTATTATTATTTAACCTAATTTATTTTATTTAAGAAACCAACTGTTTATTTTAGTAAGCTTCTAATTGTTTTATTTAAGTAGGATTTAGTTGTTTATTTCAGTAAGATTCTAATTATTTTATTTAACTGGGATTGTAGTTTTTAAATTGTAGTAAGATACATATTAGATATTTTGAATTTTCTATAAATAATGAGTTTGTAATTGGAATTGATAGATTGATGATGAAAAAAACACATTAAACATGTGACTCGTCATGCATCCCTACCTCCGAAATTTTGATTTGATAGTAGATTTTGGCTAGTGTCTAGCGTAGTGGACAACTTGGAGATTTTCTCTTATTTGAGAGTTTTTACCGCATTAAAAAAAGTTTCCAATAAAAAAAACAACAGAAAAAAAAACTCTATTTTGTGAAAAGTTTTTAAAATTTGTGGTTCGCTTATTTAGGTTGCGTTTGGTATGCAATTTAAAAATAGTTTTCGAAAAATAAATTATGATTTCATTTTTAATTGATTTATAGTTTTTGACAATATGTTTGGTATCATATTCAAAAAATGTTTTTTAAATTTGGAAAACAAGGAACACTTGTCTGGTTGTTCTAAGATTTCACACAAATCAAGTGTAAAAAGCTTATGTGGATCCATCAATTACAAATAAACCAAATGAAAATTTCAAAAAACAACTTTTCTATGTTTTCTAAAAACAACCTTTTTTCTTAACTTTTCCTAAAAACGTTTATCGAATCATAATGAACCAAACAAGTTTTTATAACTTTTTTCAGTTTTTGTTTTTAAATACAGAAAACCGAACTTAAAAACGATGCCAAACGCAGCCTTATTTTCATCTTTACATAAAATCTTGATTGAAACATGAAAATCTGAAATCTCCAAGCACAAGAGATTAAAGAAACAATGCAGGATTAACTTAAAGATAGCTAGATTGACTTGCAAGCAGCTAATCTATTTATCATAAGATTGTCTTCAAGTTTTTATGCATAGAGAATTAATCGATCTCAGGAATATCTACAATCAATCCCAAAAGGTGTTGAATTCAGTTTTCTTAACAAACCAAATAGATCCCAAGATTATAGGAATGAGATCAATCCCGCTCTTTTGGTCCTTAGCTATAAATAACATTTTATTATTTTCATAGGGCCAATAAATAGTTCTTTGAAAAAGCTCTTGGTTGTCTATTTGATTTTTGGCTATGATTTACAAGTGCTATCTATGATTTGTATCAAAAGATGTGTATGAATCTAGTTCAGAAAAGTGAACTAAATTCTATGACTAAGAGTGAGAGATTAAGAGATATGTGGATGTTTTCCTCTGATAAGGATTTCTGCCACGAATCATGATAGAAACAATTGTCGTGGATGTTTGACTGGCAAGTTCAAAAGCCATTATATAAATGTGCATTTAATCAAATAGATAAGAATATAATAAAATTGATTAGTCCCCCCAAGTAGAAAAAGCATTAGACTGCTAACAACCTAAGATACTATAACTCCTAAGAAGGCATAAGGATTGCTTACCACTAAGTGTTTGTTTGGTATCCAATTTAAAAATGATTTTTTAAAAATAAGTTTTTAAAAAGCTGTTTTTAGAGTTCATTTTTAGAAAACAATGAAAACAACAATTTGTTGTATTCTTGTTTTCTTTACAACTTTTAAAGTCAAATCAAAAAATAGTTTTTAAGAGTTTTGAAAACACTTCAACCAAACAAGTTTTTTAAACAAAAAACAGTTTTCAAATCTTATACCAAACATGGCCTAAGTTTCCCTTAAACCCAAACTCCCAAACAAAATCACAAACTATGGGGCATGAAAGCAAATAAAAAATAACTAAGACATTTCTTATAGGACTTCCCAACTAAAATATTTTCAAAATCTTGATTAACCATACTCATTATTAAAGGGGCATATCTGAAACACAAGGCTCCCACCATTGTGCAGTCTTAAGAAGGATTGATGTATTGATGTGTTGGTAATTTACACATCATTTATTTCATATTTTTAGATTAATTGTGCTTAATTTTATATTTTAATTTCAGAATTTTGGCTAACTTGAGCTAATTTGGGCTATTTGTTGATTTTGTAGGAAATTGGAGAGATTAATGGTAAAATTGGTAAATAAAGACCAAAGGAGGGTTAAATTGGGCTTGGACTTGAGGCTTGTATCATAAAAATCACATGCTCATTTGGACATTTAATGAGAGTCATTAGATTAAAATAAAAGAATCCAAGGGTTTGGATGAAGGATATATAAAGAAAATGAAGTGAGCACAAAACCCTAGCTCTCAATTTTTTTGGCGTGAGAGGCACACAACGGAAATTGGAAAGAAGGGGAAAAACTTAAAAAATGGTGGCATAATTAGAGATGGAAATAAGGAGGGGCTGATTTTGGTTCTATCAAATTGAGCATTTCTTACCTCTCTTTTATTTAATTCTATTTTGCTTGATTTGAACAATGATGATGAACATGTTTAATACAATTATGTCTTTCATTTCATCTTTAAGCATGACCTAAATTGTTAGACTAGGGCTTGATGAAACTTGTGAAATTTTGCATGAATTTCTAATTTTAGTGGTTAATTGATTGTAATTTGTATCTATAATTGAGTTTACATTTTAGTATTTAATGCATTTGAATGCTTGATCACCATTCAGTTGATCTTGAATTAGAGTGTTAAGGATGGAGAGGTGATGCACACTATATGTTCGATGAAATGCAAAGCATAGAATTAGTATAAGATAGAGATATACCTATATAGTCTATGTGATCTAAATGAATTGCCATTGAACTTAACGGCTTTCTAAGTGTTCTAATTTTTATCGAAAGATAGAATATTGTTACTTAGAAAGACTTTTAATATTGCTCAAGAGAGATTATTAAATGCATTAGGACCATTCAACATTCAATTAGAATAAATACGTTAATTATCATGAAATTGAAAATTCATGCATATTAACAAGTGAAGTCATAGTTCTAGTGTTTCAACCTCCATAATTCATCAAAAGTTCGTTGTCGTCAATTTTTTATTCCCCGCCGCATTTTAATTTGAGTTTAGTATTTTAGTATTTTAGTATTATTTTCATTAGCTATTTAGTCGCATTTTTGGTTCTCAAATAAAGATAGATTTAATCAATTTTGGTAGTTCGTGATTTAAATCCTCGTGGGATGATACTCTTATTCCCTCTTCATTACTAGTGCGACCCGTATACTTGCGGAAAAAATTTTGAAATTTATAATTTGAAATTAAAATTTGCAAGATGTATGCATCTTAACCCTTTTAACATGGAGAGATTATTTTTAGATCCAAACCTATGGAACAATCTTTTCCATTACACCAAGGCTCACCCTTCTAAATCCTAACAAAGAGAAAAAGTAGATAGACATCAACAATTGAATTTTCCATATGATATTTCTCCAAGAATGTCATAAGGACTCATGACATCCATTTATGCAGAAAATATGAATACAACAAATGAATATCCAACTTTGAAAAAATAAATTAATTCTCTCTTTATTCCTTCACAACTTAGTTAATGGAAACTAGGACAAGAAAAACACTTCATGAGAACACTTTATGACAAAAAATCAATTAGAAAATACCATCATTGGTGTTCTTCAACGATATAAGACAAACTAAAATATATGAATACTTGAGGACGTAAGGATATTCAAATTGCAAGAGTTGTAACGAATACAGAGAAAATATAAAAAACAAAAAAAAAAGTAATTGAGGAACGTACTGGTTTCTTCAGAATATTCAAGACAAGTAACCAAATCACCATGATTTCCAATTATATTATGGATGCCTGAACCAAGGTCATGCCTAAAGACATATTGGCCATCATTAAGTCAGAAAATGTTGTTTTATTATCAAGAACATATCACTTAATCGAATAGACACAATCTCCCATATTGCATGGATATTGGTATTGATATCAAATTCCCTACATAGACACAAAACATGAGTTACAGAAAAAGAGGGATACGCCAATTTAGAATTCTACAGTACAAAAAGGATGGAACGATTTCTCATATGATAGCTAGGATGGTGATGGTTATTGAACTTCTAGTGATTCAGAACTCTTTTCTCTTGTTTTGTATTCATCACACAATACAAATTCATGAGTTGTTTATCAAAAATTAAGACTTTCTAATGGGAAAGCCACCACGTGGGAGCACAACCATGCATTAGGGAATCTCAAGTTGGTTCAAGGATGCTTTTCAGTGCAATAGGCAAACCAAAACAAACCAAGGTCAGGGCCATTTGCACCTACATTTGCAATACCCAATCATTACTCTAATTTGCAATACCCAAGTGGACAGGATAGAATGAATTTCCTTAGGGGTCGGTGGGTTTGTTTTTGCTGTTTCTTTGCTCTGCAAAAGTTTGTTGGATATGCATTGGTGGTGGTTTCAGTCTGCTTGTTTTTGCACTCCTTGTGCTTATACATGTAGAAATCTTATTTTACTATATTAATAAAATTGTTGTTGTTTCTTCTCAAAAAAAAAAAAAAATTTATAGGTAAGTGGTGGGGCTTGAAACCAAGACATCAAGGGTTGGATACTATGTCAAACCATTGGGCCAAGGGCTCAATTCCTTCTCATTTAGATATTTGCATCTCTTAGTGGTTAATGACACATTATAGACCAATTAAATTACAGTTGTGTCTATTGATGGTAAAGGCCCAACATCATACTAATCCATTTTGCTCCCATATAAGTAGAGATCAGGAAGTATTCAAATGTAAAAATTAGTAGATAAGAAAGTAAGTAGAATCAGTACTTGCATGCAAACCAATATTAAATAGCTTTATAAGTTTATTTTCCTACAAATAATCAAAATCATGTACGCCAAACCATTAATCAAGTGCACATTTAGTAGGAGAATATTAACGATTCTTGGTCCCACCACTCTAGAGTGAGTGAATCAACCAAAGGGGTATGTGTTAAACATGAAACGTATATGAAAATTCCCTATTCTCATTATTTAAGGTAACTTAAATTTTAAGAAGTATGTGATAAGCTCTAGATAATAGTACCAAACGGTTGGTTGAAGTGGGTCCACTAGACAAAAGGAATCTACACAGTCCAATGACCAACACTTGGGTAAGTAGAGTAGTTGGTACATCATGTAGTTTGGAACTTCTAGCAATGCTTAAGAATCCCAAATGTACTATTCTAATTGATCTTAGGCATATGTGGTACAAATTTGAGGAGGGGCCTCAAAACAAAGACAAAGGGACTACCGAATTGATAATTTGACACTTTGGTTTCACTATTAAAGTGTCAATACTAAGCTACTTCCACAAAGAATGACATATCTGGTGAAGCACACAACGAAACAAACCAACAACAGGCAAAGAAAAAAAAAGAAAATGGTTTTATGGGTGTTATGGCTATGCTCCCATGCCAAAATAAAAAACAAAAAATAAAAAAGATGTGGAAGTTGAGGATGGTCACATACAAAGTTACAAACAACAACATCTCCTAGTGGACTAAGTATGAAGAAAAGGTTTGTGCCTCCCAACCAATTGAGGGTGTATACTAGTCACATTCCCTTGATCATTTTAGGACAAATGGATCACATATGATCCATATATTGCACGTTTATGGGTAGAAACACAAATGCTTACATATGTCTAGTCAATGTTTTCAAATCAGTCATGGGTAATTGAAACAATTTAAGCATAATTATCATTAGGATAGTTGATGTTCATTACTCTAATAATTACAAATCAAGTTGGGGAAGTGAAGGCCTCAATCAATCAACCAAATGATGATCCAACTTGCATCTAATTCGGGATGAGTTGATGGTATTGTACAGTGAGTTGTGTTTTATCGTTCTCATTGTACCACACATCGAACTGTAAATAATTAGGTTTTTTTTTCAAGACAAGGACAGATACACAAACACAATGCGATACAAGGAAAAGCCTCAAGCAATCAATCAATGGTAATCATGCTTAGAGCTGATTATTTAAACCCGTGGACTGAATCGCCAACCAAATTGAAGTAGTCCAACCAGGTTCGGGCAATTTTACAAGGGTGAGGTGGTTCAATCAGGTATGTGTTTTTTGAAACCCAATATGTCAGGTCAGGTCTCAGTTTTATGAATTCCAATGATGGGTTATCCCGAACTAACCCAATCTTATGTAAACAAGCAAACTCTAATCTCCTCTTTTTCCTCCTCCTCTCTTCCTCTCAAAACGCTCAACCCTTATTAACATCTCATTCCTCATCTAATGGGCTTTTAGGTTTGGCATCCAAAGTGGATTTGAT
Organism: Paratinospora sagittata; assembly: GCA_035771175.1. Classification (NCBI taxonomy): domain Eukaryota; kingdom Viridiplantae; phylum Streptophyta; class Magnoliopsida; order Ranunculales; family Menispermaceae; genus Paratinospora; species Paratinospora sagittata. Next base: position 23,522,905 of record CM069592.1, on the reverse strand, counting down.
TAATATTTTTGCTTTGGCTTGAGAAGAGTCAAGAGTGTGAAGAGATATGTTAGGGATATATTGTCAACTTTTGTATTTAGGAATATTAGTAACTTTCCATACTTAAGGGAAATAATGTGATTCACATCATTCACCAGGAAAAATTTATATGCCTTCTCAATTCACATAACACACAAAACCAGGGAATCATAGGAGTCCATGGAAATTCCCAATCTATGCGAGCTAAGTGCTAATCGTACCATGTTTAAATAAGCAAATACATGCATCACTTTATGCAAGACCGAACAGAAGAAAGAAGATAAAGAAAGAAAAAAGAAAAAAGTATGAGAAGAAGTAATCAACAATATTTTCTATTCTATCATCAATTAATGCTAATTTCAATTGCATACCCATTATTTATAAGAATTCCAAATACCCAATTTATATCCTCCTAGCTCCTACAACTTGGAAACTAAAATCCTACTTAAAAAAAAAAAAAAAAACACTAAGAATCTCAATTTTGTATCCTACTACATTATTATTATTTTTTTGGTACAATGTATCCTACTACGTTTAGGAAACTAAGACCCTAGTTTCAATTAAACACTTAGAATCCTACTAAAATAAACAACTAGTCTCCTAATAAACATAAATTAATTCATATAATAAAAAACTAAAAAAATTATTTTACTTATTTGCCTTTTTTTCCATTCGCATTCAACATTAACCCCTCTCCTGGTCCTAGCCTCTTGCAAGCTTTGTAAGTATTCAATTTATTTTAAGGAAATCCAAAATACAACCAAAAAACCTAATGAACCACAGCCTTTCAATCTGAACCTTAATATCAAGACAGATAAAATGGACAAAAAAACTCAACCCAAAAATCTAATTTACACACCAACATCACACATTATATTTTATATAAAATTAAGAATCTAACAGATAATTTGTTCCAAAAATAGACATACCTTCTCACACAACAGTCAGAAGCTATGGTAAAAGCAGCAGATTCATCCTGGAAACAGCAACCGAGAAGTGCAACTTCCAAGGGAGTTTCCAACCTAAGTACAGAGTTATCGACGTCGTACAACCGTAGAGTCTGCAGATGAAACACTCAACTCAACATTTGTAAAGAAAATCAATAAAAGAAAGAAAGAAAACTAAATGGAAAGAGAGCTAAATGGACAACAACAAAGAGGAAGAAGAAGAAGAAGCAAAAAATGAAAAACGAAAAGCATGTGAATGTGGTGTAATTACAGAGTCCCAAGAAGAAATCAGGATATTATTGGAAAGAGGAGCGAAGCGGATTCTAGAAATGGCGTCCCGAATGGGGTTTTCAAGCTTCAAACAAGTGCCCTCCATCTCCATCTCAGCGTTGGAAGTCGAACCAAGGATACTTGAACAACCAAATATGAAGCGCGTAATCCTTAATGACAGTTCAAGATGCTGACGCGCTCTTTCAGCCGCGGCAACAACAGAAGTAGCAGACCATAAAAGGGTTTAGATTGTCTCGTGCGAAGGGTGTACCTTGGCTGGGTTTGTTGGGTTTGGAACCAAAATCTAATCCAATGCAAATGAGTAAGTAAATTTGAAATCCAACCCAATCTAATTTAGCTATCAACCCAAATAGTTCTGGTTCAGTTTGAGTTTGTTTAGTAAATAGGGTTGAACTTGAGTTTAATTTTGGCAACTTTAAACGATAACTCACTAAATAATTGCTACAAGGTAAACTATGGCGTACCTTTTCTTTTATCTGATATTTATGCTACTGTGGCTTAGATTGTTAATTATGAAATAGGTTAAAGTTCTTTTTTTTAAAGGACTAAAGCTCTAAATCATGAATATATAACTGTAAAATTTATGAATTTGAAACTAATATTACAGTTTTGACAGAACGTCGGTTCGGATTGGGTTATTAAGGTTCTTAGGGGTTGAACCCGTGACCCAACCTAACCCAACCCAAATGGTTCGGCTCGATCTGGTTAGTCGAGTTGGTCAGGTTGATGAACACCCCTAGTGCTCAAGAACATAACCTGATAGGTTGGGTTAGATTGGGTTAATAAGTTGTCTGGGTTGGGTTGGATTCAAAAATTTTAACCCAAATGGTTCAACTTGGGTTATGGGTTGACACCCTAAAAAATCCAACCAAACTCGATCGAAACTAAATCTAAGGTTCTTCTTTATCTTCTTCTTCTTTGTTTCTTTAATAAAGAACTATAAGGTTTTTTCTTCTTTTTTATTTTTCCTAAAATTCAAGTCATTTTTTTAAAAAAAAAATCAAGCAATCTCAACACGAATGAATTCGTGTTGGGTTGGGTTGAAGAGTTAGTTTGGTTCAGGTTGAGTTTTATTTTTTTCAACTCAGATTGTGTTTAAGTTGTAGAATCTTTGTTATCATATGATTAAGCAAATATGAACGATTGCATGGATTAGTCATTCGATTTCGAAGTATTTTTCGTTGATTTTTACAATCACTCACAATGAATTTTCAATAATTGATTTGATTTAAAAATACCAAGTGTTTAATCTTGTTTAATCCAGCTTTAAAAGTTGAAAAATATCGAAATTGTTTTAAGTCTCCATCAGGACGTTGATGCATTGATCAAAATGTTAATATCTCAGCAGCTCCCTTATGTACTTGGTAAGTTAGGACGTTGGTAATACATTAGGACGCTGATAAGGTTCTAGGTTGAAAATGTTCATATCTATCAGGACACTTACGTCTTCAGTAATGCCTTAATTGATTCAATCAAAGGAATTTATCAGGACGCTGATTGAACTTAAATGTTTTAAACATCAGGACATTTACGGTACAGTAGCGCCCTTATGGTATTTTGTTCTAAAAACTATTAGCACATTGATCGCTTTCTAAGTTCTCAATTGTTTTTTAAACATATCAGGACGTTGATTAATTATCAGCGCGCTCATCGTTTTATTATATTTTAAGTCTTTTTAATATTAGGACGCTTACGTCATAATAACACCCTTATGATTCTAAATGTCTTAAGTAAGTCAGGACGCTTACGTTCCAGTAGCACCCTCACTTCACAGTTCAGTAAGATGTTCACGATGTAAGAGCGCCCTCAAGGAACAAAACAACAAAAGTTAGCTTTATGCGTCATGACGTTGATTGACTATCAGGACGCTAATCCAACACTGTTATAAAGTTGTTAATTGTACACTTTTTCAGTTTAACTTTTTCAGAACTTTTCGAACCTTTTCAGAACGTTTCAAAACTTTATCAGAACATTTTATTCTCATGAATACTCAGAAGATTCAGGTGTTGTTGTCGTGATTGCACAGACTAAATCAATATTTTTTTAAGAAATAATGTATTCGTTGATTTGAAATAACTTTGGGCGCCAAAATCATTCTTGAAAAAGTTCAAGTTCAAGTGTCATTGTTATCTCTCTATATGTATGTTGCTTTAGAGCAGTTGAATACATATAACAAAAACGAGAAAACTGTAAATTTGTTTTCAAAATCTTTAACAGTTGTCACTTGTGCAAATACTCTTCAAAGTTATACTTCTATTCGCTGCATAAACTCTTGATACTTTGAAATACTTGAAATCTTCTGGATTTGTCGATCTTCATTCAATATCTTTTCAAAATCCCTTAAAGAAGAAGGAAACTTTTCGAACTTTTCATTCCAGTTGCACTTCATCATATATACTTTGCCAAATATGTGGTAACAGAAGGTTCAATCTAAAAGCTTTGTAAGTATCCTTTTGATTCTGAGTAAAGGGAATCATATCTCAATCTCTTATTTCAGTTATTGGTAACTGGTTAGTCACGGAATAGAGCAAGTATTGCTCTATCTGTCTAGGTTGTTCTCAAGCCTGTGAAGTTGAGAAACTGTCAAGGTTGTTCTCAAGCCTGTAAAATTGAGAAGGTGTAACGGTTTGGTCTTCACCGGTAAGAAGATTCGTTAGTGGAGTTTGGACAAAATCCTAACTGAGGAGGTTAGGTAGTAGATGTAGGCGCGACCGAACCACTATAAATCTTGTGTGCATTGTTATTTAGTTGTCTTCATCATTGTTATTGTGTTATCTCTATCATATCTTGCTAAACTTGTTTTCATTTCATTATTGTTTTAAAAGAAAGGTATAAACCTGCTAAGTGTCCAATTTACCCCCTCCCCTCTCGCACACATCTGGGCCAACACTAACATCCATTGAAAGACTTGGTGATGAATCGAACAAACTAGTGAAGAGCTTCTCAACTGAGCTCTAGACTTCCAACCTGCAAGGGAAAAGCTAAAAAAGGCTATCGCGATGAGCATCGGTATGGTGTCAACCAATGACTCTCTGATGCTTAAGTCAGAGCTTGCCTGACTTAAGTAGTAAAATCAAATATGAAGTTATTGTAGCCAAAATGTGTCTTACCTTTTTAGGTGACAGACGAAGGTATTTATAGTAGAAGGTCATGGCCCACTTGGTGGGCCATGTGGCACCATGGTGTCTCTCAAGAAGTGGTCCCCTTTTTTGGATGTGGTCCCTTATAAACTTCTGGGTGTGGTCTCATCTCAAGTCTTACCCAAGTAAACTCAAGTCAACATGGTGCCAACCTCATTGCATGCCAAGCTCATCTCATGACTCAAGTCTTACCTAGTTTATCTTAGGTCAGCATGGTGCCAACCTCATTCTGTGCCGAGCTCAGCTCAATACTCAGGATTCTCCTAATTACCATAACCTCAGGTCTGCAAGGTCTCATAGCTTATCTCAGGTCGACATTTGGCCGACCTTATTTTGTTCTAAGCTTAGTTTAATATTCGAGGTTTTTTCCATTACCATCTCTTTAGGTCGGCATGGTGATGATCTCATCTCAAGGCAACGCCAGGCTGACCTCATCTTGTCTTCGAGATGATCTCATCTTGAAGTTTTCCTCATCACTGTCACCTCAGGTCGACATGGTGATGATCTCATCTCAGGTCGATGACATGCCGACCTTATCTTATTCGAGCTTAATCGACCTCATCTCATTGAAGCTTAGCCGACCTCAACTCATCCAAGCTTAGCTCAATACTTGGAGATTTCCTTATCACCATTACCTCAGGTTGGCAAGTTAAATGATCTCATCTCAGACTGACATCAGGCCGACCTCATCTCATTCAAACTTAGCTGACCTCATCTCATCAGAGCTTGGCTCAATACTCCAGAGTTTTCATCATCAACATCACCTTAGATCAATAAGATGATGATCTCTTCTTTGATTGGCATCAAGCTGGTTATATTTTATTATGAAAATTAGTTACAATACTAATTTTAATTCAATAATTCTTTGTACATGTATCCAACTTACAGATTCACTTTATGTAAGATTTATTTATTTTACCCTTGTAAACCTTTCCATTTTACTTCATTCTATCCACTCTTCTATTTATAACTAACATTAATATTTTTATATAACAAATACTGTAATAATAGTTAGATCCATAAATTTAATTTTAGTTTTTAATCAAAAATAAAATCTTAATTGATAAATTTAAAAATTGCATGCAATGTACTTTCATCCACACTGGTACATATTATATATAACTAGTTATGGGTTGGTGCTTTGCATGAATTGAATGGGTAATAGAGTATTTTAATATTGTCCGTAATACAAAATTGACCAATATATTACAAATATAAAAATAAATTTTAAATGATAAAATCGATAAATTGATAGTTAATTTCATGTGTAGAACTAAATATATCTTAAAAGCTACATGGTCATGTGATAATAATGCTTAATAATGGTAATGCAAAGTTTTTAAAATTATTTTACGTACAACTCGTTATCTAACACAATTGTTGTAATCAGTAATTAATTCAAAAATAACTAATTAAAATGAAAAGAAAAAATTATATTAAGCTTTTCTTAGAAATGATATACAATAATATTATTATTATCACAATTAGTAATTAAAATGTAAGGCATATAATATAATGATGCATGGTAAAATATTAAGAATATAGTGTCTGTAATGAATTAAAAAAACACAGTGTTTGTAATATAAATTTTAACTATATATTAAAAGTAAAAATAAATCTTGAATGAAAAGATGGATAAATTGATAGTTAATTTTATTTGTTCAATATAAATTATGAATTTATTATATAGGTAGTTTTCTATGATTATGTTAATTTCATAAGGTATTAATATGAACAAAATAATTTCATGTGTAAGGTTAAATATATGTTAAGAACTACTATAGTTATGTGATACGATTGTGATTAATATTGATAGTACCGAGTTTATAAAATTATCTTATATACAACATCTTCATCTAACACAATTCTTATAACCATTATTTGATTTAGAAATTATTAATTCAAATAAAAAATCATATTAGAATTCTCTTAGAAATGATATACAACAATATTGTTTTCACATGAATGACATATATATATCTACTAAAAGAATGATATAACTATTTATATTTTAAAACTTGTAATTACTGTCATCGTAGGAAAATACACAAGCACACACGCATGCCAAAAAACTCTCACACACACACACACACAAACAAAAGAGCAAAGCATAAATTATAAGAACTCAAAGTTATTTTATAAATTACTTAATTGAAAAAAGTGGTTTTCACCTCTTTAAATCAAAAACACTTAAATGTTTCAATCAATTTAAAACACCAAGTATAACATATCAAAATTATCAATAAATTAATAATGAAAGTTAACAATAAATTAAAGATAATTTTAAAAGAGTACCAAAAATAGTCTATACCTTTTGAGTTTTTTTTTAAATTTTTAGTAATATTATAATATTATATAGATATGAAGAAGGCTTATTTCAAATTTGTTGACTAAAGTCACAATCATTTCAACCATAAGTATATACAAAATTACAAATATGTTGAATTAAGTTTTAACTATTTGATGAGATAACTTGAAATATTTTTAAAGCTTTTTAAGTGCTACGCTATAATAAAAAAGTATATAATAATAAAGAAAAATAAAAGTTGAATTCAAACTATTCAAAAATCTAAAAAACCACTTACTAAATTCTGATTCAACGATTAAACAATTGTTAAAAGAAAAAAAAATAGATATTGGGTAAGACCAAAAAATTTCAATAAAAGAGTAAAATTATAGAATGAGAGAAGTTATTTGAACACATACAATAATAAATAAAGACATGTATAAAATTGTTTAATTATAGAATCTTTCAAGTATTTCTCTAGATGCAACTAGCTTACAAAATGTTATATTGTTAAACACAAATAAAAAATTAAATAATTCCAAAAAGAATGATGTTTGCCAAAACTGAAGTAAAAATTCAATGTAGACCGTTGGTCTATTGCTTGTCTTCTTATCTTCATCTTGCACAATTTTTTTCTACTACCAATAGTCTTTCCACAACTTTGGCATATGCTCAATCGAGATTTCATTAGTCTCAAGCAAAAAGAACTACATAAAGAGTCAAATAGCAACAAAGGCAAGATCTAAGATGACCAGCTTAAAAAAGGAGCAATGATACAAATTCTAATATAGGAAGAAACAAACAATGATACAAATTCTAATATAGAAAGAAATAATTCCTTTATAGCATTTTGTTTTTGAGATTGATATTGATGCATTGATAAATAAAAAGGTAAGACAATATTTTTAGTTTTAATGAAGTATGTCAAGTATAGAGAAAAAAACCCAAGGATATGTCAAAATCCTAGTTAGCTACTATCTTAGAATTGGAGAAAGTATACCCATTAGATGGATAATCATTACAAGAAGTGTCATATACAAGCTTCTCCATTACTGAAATCATCTTTAGTTAAGCCTAGAGAAGTTTTTTACACCTCTTTCATGGTGTGAAAAAAGAAGAAAAAAAAACTATTTATTCGATCTTGGTCTTTAGTAAATTACTAAGCTCATTTAAATTGTGATTTTTCAATTGAGACCCCAAAGCTTCTCCAATCAAACATAATAGCAAATGCAAAATCAAACGAGCAAGTAACAATGTAATAACACTTCTAATCAAATACGAGTAGTACCTTAAAATCGTAGTAGAAATAAACAAACTTTCATATACCATAAAACCTGTAATTATAGTAATGATATTCTATTTTAGTCTCAAACTCATTTGCGCCGCCTCAGGGCAATGGGGTTGAAAATCATTGTTATCATTGCCTCCAATTACCAACTGTTGGAGTTTCCACAAAGTCCAAAATTCATGCCATATTAAGAATTCTTTCAAATAGACATGATAGAAAGTAAATGGAATTCATCTCTCAAGGGACACTTTATAAATCAAATCAAAAGTTAAAAATACCTTCTACTGCTTTTTTCTCTAGGCCCCTACTCTCTTTTCTCACTCTTAAGATAATGGCAATCATGACTCCGCTCCAAATGAGATCTCATCCACAAGAAAATCTCACAATCATCTACCCAACTCAACTCAATTCAACAAAGTCTTTTCCTAATTATATGGGGTCGACTACATAATACAACCATCCACCCACTAAAACCAAATACATTAGTGAGGTCATGAGTCATATCCAAAGGCTCCACCCGGTCTATCAAGTTAAGAACAAAAGATTTTCATATTGCTTTCTTGAATGCTTGTTTGTAAATTATGACATTTTGTCAAATATAATAGCACATGCAAAATCAAATGAGTAAGTAACAATGTAATAACATTTCTAATCAAATATGAGTAGCAGCTTAAAATAGTACTACAAATAAACAAACTTCCATAGACGATAAAAGTTGGAAAGACAAAACATAAAGTTAAATATAGTAATGATATTCTATTTTAGTCTCAAAATAGGAAGGTAGATAAAACAACTGAGAATAAGAAAATAGTGTAGGAATTGAATAAGCAAAATTCTTACTAGAAGAAAATTTTCTCTTGACTTGAAAGCTCTGAGACTTGCTAATGTTTTTTATCCTTTAGAATTTCCTTAGATTTGAGATGATCTAGAAGAAAGATTTGGTGGTGAATGGGTCAAAACTATCACCTAACCACACTACTCTCTCACTTTCATCATAGAGTCTTCAATGTTCTTAGCAGTTAGTGAAAGACATGACTTCAATGATGAACCTATGGGATGAAGTTTGATGAAGATTTCAATTTAGTGCCCTGTCGCCATTTCCCAAATCCAAAGATGTAAAAAAAGAGATGGAAGCATTGTGCATAGATGAAATGGAGTATACTGAAGGAAAGAGGTTCATGAAGCAATCATTACTGCACCATATATCTTCCCAAAAACGAATGAGGTTTCCCTTACCAAGTCTAAGTCTGGTATGCATAGAAAATGATGGGTAAATGAAATGTATAACTTCCATGGACTTCGGAATTGATTCTTGGGTGAACACTGACATCCTTAGCATTCTCAAGCAGACCGTATATACTCTTGATGACCTTGGTCCATAAGGACTCTTTCTCCTCAATGAACCTTCATAACCATTTACCTACAAGAGCTTTATTTCTATTGAGCAAATCTCCAATTGCTAATCTGCCATGATCAAGATCTCATTTAACCATCTCTCACTTAACTAGATGTGTCACACCCCGCCCGGACGCGCCTAAACCGGCGGTACACTCTCGGACGGGGCACGCATTTGGAACAATCATAATGGTAATAACAGAGTGCGCAGCGGAAATACAGTACACAGTACAAATCTGATTTTATATAATTCAGAATACTTTTGTACATAAAATGGTCAAGGGAACATACTCCCAAAATTCCCAATGATTCATACAAAGGGTACAAAATGTGGGCCCCATAACCTGCACCCAGTCCACCCTAATTTCTTGTGAAAGATTTGATAATATTGGAGTGAGCTTAACGCGCTCAGTGGGTAAATAGTGCATGAGTATAACAATTAATAAAGCATACTTCAATATCAAATATCTTAAATACACATGTGAGCATCATAATCAATCAATATGAATGTATGCATGACACCGTCACGTATTAATGGTTTGATGAACGTACATCGCCTGAATTCACGTACAAGAACGATGCTCTGAATTCACGTACTGATGTCCCTCCCCGGGTGTAGCCGGGTTCTCATGTACGTCCCTCTCCAGAGAAATAATATGGATAATGAGCAATGCTTCTAACTATTTTATGAGTCATAAACCATATACGTCCCTAGGTGGTGATATGTATGATGCCAATGCATGAACTGGTCTAGTCTACTGGTCTGGCCTTTCTTGACATTTAGACTGACTTTGATAACGTCTGGTGATCCTTATTAGGGTCGGTATCACGACGTGCAAGGTTAGGACATTATATGACATAATGCAGTGTAAATGAATAGTAAACATAATAATAATTGAATGTAAACTTTAATAAAAGTTATGAAACACGCAAACTTATGTTTCGTTCCCCACCTTCAGATAAAAACTTCTTCTTTCCGATCTGACGCTTTCCTCCGGACAGAACTTCGTCGCACCGTACCGAGAGTCTCGATCAGAGAGTCTCAAAAACTAAAAACTTAGAATGAGTGGAAAGAGAAGGAAAATCATAAGGAGAGTGATTTTGGTGTGAGAAATGAGAATGAGGAGGGTTCCTTATATAGAGATTTTTGGCGCCTGAACGTTCTGGCACGCGCCTGAACTTTCTGGCACGTGCCTGAACGTTCTAGCATGGCGCCTGAACGTTCTGGCATTGCGCCTGAACGTTCTGGCATTGCGCCTGAAAGTTCTGGCATTGCGCCTGAACGTTCTGGCATGCGCCTGAACGTTCTGGCATGCGCCTGAACGTTCTGGCATTGCGCCTGAACGTTCTGGCGTTGCCCAAATAGTAATTTTTTTTTTTTTTGTGAAATACAGAGTATTACAAGATGAGCCCCCATTAACTTTATCCTCATCCTTCCATAAGAAATTCCTCATCATACGCTCAATGATTGTGGCTAACTTTTTAGGGAGGTGGAATACCTAAAGGAAATATATAGGGCAATTCAAGAACTAACTTCAAAACTGCAACTCTTCCGCCCTTGGATAAAAACCCATTTTCCAACCCTCAATTCGTTTAGAAATTGTATGGATTACTAGTTCCCAAAAGGAGAATTTTTTAGGGTTCCCCCAAGGGGCATTCCCAAATACTTTATTGACCATCTACTAGTAGTGCAACCATATCTACGAGACTTAATCTCAATTTCAGCAGTGTTGATGTTGATTCCCACCATTTAACCTTTTGCAAAGTTAATGTTCAGCCTTGATATGAAGCAGAAGCTCCGGATGATCATCATGGTATTATCCAAGCTGAAACCATCATCATCTACTAAAAAAATATAATTGTCAACAAACTGTAGATGGGAGATGTGAATCTTGTCCTTCCCCACCTTGAAACCATTCACGAGCCCCTTTTCCTTACCTTTGTTTACCTTTGTTGGTTATTCCATCAAGGACATCCACAACCAAAGTGTAAAGGAAGGGTGAGAGTGGATCACCCCATCTTAGACCCCTAGATTCAGTGAATATCCCTATTGGTCGACCATTAATGAAGATGGAATATGACACTGAGGTTAAGCATCAATGAATCCAACTTCTGCAACAGTGTCCAAATCCCTTCCTCTCCATCACATAATCAAGGAAGTCCATCTAACTGAATCATAGGCTTTTGCAAAATCTATTTTCACATGATACCCCATTTTTGGTTGTGTCTATACTCTTCCACTACTTCATTTGCAATAATTATGGCATTAGTTATGTGTTTGCCCTTAAAAAAGGCCATTTGGGTCTCCACAATCATGTGATGGATAACATTCCTCAGCCTTGTCCCCAAGGTCTTTGCAATTATCGTATACAGACTTGTGGTGAGACTGATTGGTCTAAAATCAACTACTTTATGGAAGTTAACCTTCTTAGGAATGAAGTTGATGTAGGTTTCATTGGTGCATCTATTTACAATCCCTGTGTTGTATATCATTTACGAAACTCATTACCAGTTTTTTTGCTTTACTTTAATAAAAGCTTATTTAAGACGAGTTAATTTTGAACGTGTAGGTAGTGTGGTAACTAACAATCCAACCTCTTATTAGTTTTGTTTTATGGACATAACATTTGTTATTCAAAATCTCATCTTTATCAAAATGCATTAATTTTTCTTATACGATATATATATATATATAAGATTAATAACTAAATTCGATTAAAACATTATTTACTATAAAATAATTGTATTTAATGATCTAATTTTCTTTTTCTTTTTTTTTGATAATCAAGGATATCCAAGATTTTGTGACTAATCCCTTGGGCCCCTAGTTGCTCAAGCAAGGCATGCACCCAGTGGCAATTTTCTTAAATATTATAATAATATACTTTTCATTAGTAATAAAGTTGTTTATTACAAGGTATTTATATCAAACTGTTAAATTTTTATTTGTTTAATTATATTTAAATTTAAAAATATTAAGAAATATATATTATTTTATTTGTTTACTTTAAAAATATATATTATTTATTTGTTAACCTTTATAACACACAAAAAAAGCTTAAAAACATAAAAATTAGAGCTATATAAGTGATTATATGTCATGAAAATTTATTTTATATTAATTATGAGTTACTAGATTTGGATAATAAAAAATTACCCTATATTGGTGATTACTTGTAAATTTGGTGGTGGCAATAGTTGTTTCATCCTTCACTCATAGAGGATCATCTCCTTTCCATGAAAAAGCAATTCTTTTTTCTTTTTTCTTCTTATTTTAGAGGTTTAACCTCTATAATTTTTCAACCCCTATTTTATTTAGAGGTTATTAAGTTGTTATCGAATAGTCTAATTTTTCTCAAACTCTATTTTAATGAGATTTTAAGGAAATTAGATATTAGAATTAGAGTTATAAAACACTACTAAAACTTAAAAAAAAAATGATCTAGAATCACAATGTTTTCAAATATTCATGTAATATCCTAAAAGTTTCCAAATTGAATAGGTCTATGGCATTTCATAGATATGTGATGCAAAGGGTATTTTTTCATTTTCATAAAATATGATTTAATTGAAAGTATTTGATAAAAATAGGCCAACATTTGGATTATGAGATTTTTCAAATTTAGTTTATAGAGTTATCATAATTTTCACGTAACATTAGAAAATGGTCAATCTAAGGTCACAAATAAGGGATTTTATAAAACGGATAAAAAATTCATTCACACATGCTCAACACCAACCTAAGGCATCAAAAGCATGTGATGCTAGGGTTCCTAGAATCAACAAAACTATGAAAGGGAAACGGTAGGGGACTAGCACACCAATCTGACCCCTTGATCACTTAAGAACTCTCACAAAGCATGAATAATTAGTGGGTGGGAACATGGAGGAAGCACATGTCTTTGAAAGGCAAAAAGTTTTTCTATGGTAAACAAGAGACTAATACATTAAGAAAACTAGAAATTACAAAAAGCGTCTCCAACCGAACACCAAAGAAGTGAGACATAAAACAAAAATGACCAAAATAATTACTCAAGTTGGACAAGGAGAAACTTTGAAAAGCCTTGTCTTAAAGAAATCCAACCAACAGGAAGATCTAAAACAAATGGTCTCCCAAGTCCCAAACCACATCCACTCCACGGGACTAATCCTCAAACACCCTTTGGTTCCTTTCCAACTAAACACGCTCTTCGGCACACAATTGGGATTGGGACCTTCAACCATAATTAGTGGTAATCTGCTCCTAGGTACATGACACGTTACACCCTTTAGGTGCCTACTTAAGCATTGAAGGAGCATTTGATTGACACCACACCAGTCCCTTTACGATAGAACTTAGCTTCATTGCATGGGTGATCCTTATGGCGTTCAATTTAGGTTACTAGACCACAATTGAAACAAGAAACCAACTTCAAGCTTTCAACCAAATTGGGCAAAAAGAAAATGTATAAGTTAAAACTTCAAACAAAACTTTTAACATGACTATGTAACGAAGTGGTAAATAGACTTGAAGTCTTGAACCATAGGTCAAGGATACCAAACTCATAGTATTTTAAGCTAGAACTATCGAATAATGAAAACAAAAGGTGTGAAGGTTGAATAAATCAATTCCCCTAAACCTTACCTTAAATAAAAGAAAATTAAAAAAATATAATTATTTGGCAAGAAAATAGTATTTCTTTTATAAATAGATAGGGAACATGAAACTCTTGAAGGAGTCAAATGTTATGCGAAATCGTGGTAAAGCATGAAAGAAAAATAAGACAATAATATTTAACGTGATTCGACAAATTGCCTACGTCCACAGGAGGCAGTAAATTTGTATTTGAGATTACAAACTTCACCCTTAGGTGGATCTCACAGATTGGATCTCTTGAATTAGATCTCTCAGAATATATCTATAAATTTCAAGAATGAAGTAAGACTCTATTTATAAGAGTATTCAGGGGTATTTTCATAATTATAAATATATAATTTAATATATTTACTAAACCTTCGCGCTGACTGCGCCGAATTGTGACCGCCCTCGTGGGCGGCCACCAACCCCCTTTTTTTTAAATTTTTTCGCCCAAAGAGGTGGATCCCAACATCAAAGACAAGAGAAGATCTTAATTTTGAACTGGAGAAATTGGAGTCCTTTTTTAGTCCAATTTCATGAGGACTAATAATGATCAATTTGGGCAATGGGCATAAAATAGATAGCCGAAAATAGAAAGATTTTTCTAACAGAAAAATTAGGCAGCTAAAGTAATCAGAAAACCAAATTTCTGCCCAATAAAACCTCGAGTCTAAAGCAATTAGGAAACCAACCATTGTAGACTACTTGGAAACAAATTTGAGACTCTGTACATGTCAAAAAACGCGTCAAGAGGAAAATAGAAGTTACATAAATTGGTCTTCTAGGCAATTAAAATGCCTGAAAGATAGTTGATTGGCCAATAAAAACACTTGTAATGCATTTCTGCCTCATTTCACCAATCTAGCGTGATTGGGAAACTAGGATCAGTTTTCTTTTTGTACTTGGCTGGCATTCATGAAAAGTATCTAATAAATTACAATTTGGACAAGTCATATTTACCAGAAAGACAGTTACACGCTTATTTTGAACTTAACAGCAAAAGAGAAACACCACACTTAAAATAGATGCCCCCTCTAAAAAGGTTTCCTTCTACAATTTTATTGGATCTATTTCAAGTCACAAGTAGTCCCAACAAGTCCACAAACATAGAGACATGACCAGACACGTCCAAAGTGTTACTACTGTAATTGATAATTGTCTAAATTTTTTCTACAACAGTACATGTCGAGACTTAATTTGGACAACACGTCCGAATAACCACTTTTGAGGGAAAGATCACAAGAATCTGTGGGGACCACCCCCATGTGGCAGACAAGGGTGGCAGACAAGGAGACAAGTGGGTGGCATGTGACAGAAAAGGGTGGCAGACAAGAAGACAAGTGGGCGGCTGAAACAAAGCATTCGGCGCCGTCAAAAAAAGGCGCCGAAAGGGTATTAAAATATTAAATATATTTTATATTATATATTTATAATTACGAAAATACCTCTGAATACTCTTATAAATAGAGTATAACTTCATTCTTAAAATTCATTTATGAGATCTATTCTGAGAGATCTAATTCAAGAGATCCAATCTGTAAGATCCACCTATGGGTGAAGTAATACAAGTTTTGCTGCCTCCCGTGGACGTAGGCAATTTGCCGAACCACGTTAAATATTGTTGTCTTATTTTTCTTTCATGCTTTATTACGATTTCGCATAACAAATTGGTATCAGAGCCAAGGTTAAGCTTTGGAAGAAAAACAAACCCTCTGTCAAATTTTTCGAGACAGCGTTGAAATTTTTGAGATTCTGTAAAAGTGATCGGAACTGTTTTCTGATCACCCGTGGAGGTAGGTCTTGTTTCTAGGAGTCCAACGCAATAAACGGCGAGAAAAACGGACAAGAAACGAGTTCTCAGGAGCCGATCAAAGTTTGATCCCTGTACAGCCCCGGTCCCAACCCACTCGGTCCGCACTGTTCATCTCGGCCCAGCCGTTCGACCCCGCACTGTTCACCTCGGCCCAGCCGTTTCGGTCCGATACTGTGCATCAGGCCCAGCCCGTTTCGGCCCGCAGTTGACCGAATCCATTTTCGGTTGACCAACCATATCCGGCTCATTTTTCGTCTGATTTCAGCAAAGTCAGACTCGTTTTCACCATTTTCGACCGTTCCGGACGCAACCGTGCAATCAGTTTCTGCAGATTCAGCTCATAAGTTATTGATATAGCTTAGTTGGAGTCGTTTATCATTTTTAAAGCACTTTTCAGCGTCATACATATCTTCGGTCTTAATGACGGAGGAAATCCCAACCACAAGCAGGCCTTGGCAAAGAAGTTCGATGTCCAATGCAAAATTCGAGGTGGAGAAATTCAACGGCACCAACAACTTTGGCATGTGGAAATGCAAAGTTTAAGATCTATTATTCCGGGAAGGATCACATATCGCCTTGGAAACCAAGCCAAAGGATATGTCCGATGATGATTGGAATTTCGTAAATCGTCAAGCTTGTGGAACAATCAGACTCTGTTTAGCAAAAGATCAGAAGTACTTTGTCATGAAAGAGATTATGGCAACAAGTCTCTAGAAGAAACTGGAGGACAAGTACATGACGAAAAGCGTAAAGAACCGACTCTACCTGAAGAAAAAGCTCTTTCGTTTTCAGTACAAGAAAGGTACTCCCATGATTGAGCATCTTGATAATTTCAACAAGATTCTCGCTGATCTACAGAATCTTGATGTTGAAATTCTTGATGAGGATAAGGCACTATTGTTGTTAAACTTTTTGCCTGAAAGTTATGAACATTTAACAACTTTGCTATATGGTAAAGATGATGTTAAATTTCGTGATGTTTCAAATGCTTTGGTGAACAACGAGTATCGAAGGAAGGACCAGCTCGATACCAAGGAAGCATCACCAGAAGCCTTGACGGTATCCAGAGGTAGGGCTAACAACAAATCTGATAGATCCAGTGGGCGAGGCCTATCTCGCTCAAAGTCAAAAGAACCGCCATCACGTCAACGTCTTGCAAAGGATGAATGTGCCTATTGTCACCAAAAGGGGCACTGGAAGAAAGGTTGTACAAATAAGGGCAAGACAGATGCCAATGTGGCACAGAAGGCTGAAGAAGATTCTGCATTCTCAGTTTCATCTATAGACAATCAGCCTGATAGATGGATATTAGATTTCGGGTGTTCCTATCATATGTGTCCGAATCGACATTGGTTCTCAAAATTGGATGAGTTCGATGGAGGAGTCGTGCTCATGGGCAACAACAATACCTGCCAAACAAAGGGTATTGGAAATATACGCTTAAAGATGCATGACGGTACAACAAGACGGCTCACGGAAGTCAGATATGTCCCAGATCTGAAGAAAAATCTGATCTCCTTAGGAGTCCTTGATTCCAGCGGTTACAAGGTAACCATTGAAGGTGGAGTTCTGAAGGTTGTACGTGGAGCACTCGTGGCCATGAAGGGTACTCAGAAAGGAAATCTTTATTTCCTTGATGGACACACAGTAATCGGAAGTGTCTCAGCTTGCACCAGTTCTAATGATGTTTCATCGGACACTTCCCGACTTTGGCACAGGCGGCTCGGACATGTTGGAGAGAAGACTCTTCAAACCTTGATAAAGTAAGGTTCTCTAAAAGGTGAAAAGACCGAAAAACTTGACTTCTGCGAGCACTGTATCTTAGGCAAGCAGACGAGAGTCAAGTTTGGAACTGCAATCCACCGCACAAAAGGAACATTGGATTATGTTCATACCGACGTTTGGGGACCCTCACAAAATGCTTCATTGGGAGGTAAACGTTGGTTTGTTACTTTCATTGATGATTTCTCACGCTATATTTGGGTTTATACCATGAAGCATAAAGATAAAGGCTCGATATCTTTCTTATATGGAAGAAAATGGTAGAAACCCAAACGGGAAGGAAGATTAAGAGGCTCAGATCTGATAATGGAGGTGAATACAAGTCAGACTCATTTCAGAAAATTTGTGAGAATGAAGGGATTGTCAGACATTTCACAGTCCCAGGCACGCCACAACAAAACGGTGTTGCTGAACGCATGAATCGTAGTTTGGTAGATAAAGTTCGCTGCATGTTATCTCATTCTGGACTGAGCAAGGCATTTTGGGCTGAAGCTTTGTCATATGCCTCTTATATCATCAATAGACTTCCGACAACAACACTAAATGGCAAAACTCCCAAGGAGGTATGGTCTGGACAACCCGTTTCAGATTATAATTCTCTGCGCATTTTTGGATGTACTGCATATTTCCATGTGAAGGAATCCAAACTGGATCCTAGGTCCAAGAAAACGATTTTCATGGACTTTAGTGAAGGAGATAAGGCTTTCCGACTATGGAACCCTGAGTCAAAGAAGATTGTGCAAAGTCGAGATGTAACTTTTGACGAATCTGTGATGTTAAAGCGTACAATTTTTGATAAAGAAAATCGAGATCCAAATTTGCGTCAGCAGGTGGAGTTAGATATTCCAGTAACTCCTGGCAAGTCAGCAGAGATATCCAACCATCCTGAAGAACACGATGAGGAAATCTCAGTTGAGGTGGAGGCTCCAGGACCAAACATCAGTCAACAACCAGAATCACTTGCCACCAGTCGACCAAGAAGAGAAATCCGCAAACCTGCTCGGTACACTGACATGGTTGCATATGCATTTCCAGTCACCGGAGATGATATTCCATACAATTACAAAGATGTTAGCCAGATTATGGAAAGTGATAAGTGGAAAATGACAATGAATGAGGAAATGAAATCACTCCATCAGAATCAGACTTGGAAGTTGGTTCCACTTTCGAAAGGAAAGAAACCAATTGGCTGCAAATGGGTTTTCGCTAAGAAGGAAGGCTCTCCCAACACAGATGGTATCCGATACAAAGCCAGACTGGTAGCAAAAGGCTACGCTCAGAGGGAATGAATTGACTACAATGAGGTATTCTCACCTGTTGTTAAGTATTCGTCAATTCGAATATTATTGGCTTTGGTTGCACAGTTTGATCTTGAGTTAGCCCAACTCGATGTCAAAACTACTTTTCTGCATGGTAATTTGGAAGAGGAGATATATATGTCTCAACCAGATGGATTCAAAGTACCAGGAAGAGAGAATTGGGCTTGTAAGTTGAGCAAGTCATTGTATGGCCTGAAGCAGTCACCGAGACAGTGGTACAAATGATTTGACAGCTTCATCCAAGGGCAGAAATATACTCGGAGTTAGTTTGATCATTGTGTCTACTATCGCAAACTTCAAGATGATACATTTATCTACTTGCTTTTATATGTAGATGATATATTAATCGCATCTAAAAGCAAGGTGGAGATCAACAAGCTGAAGGTTCAATTGAGCTAAGAGTTTGAAATGAAGGATCTTGGAGAGGCCAGAAAAATTCTCGGGATGGAGATAACTCGAGACAGGGCCAAGAACACAATATGTTTGACTCAAACTCAGTATTTGAAGAAAAATTTTCAAACTTTTGGCATTGAAAATGACACAAAACCTGTGAGCACACCATTGGCACCACATTTCAAGCTAAGTTCATCAATGTCACCAAATTCCGAGGATCAGAAGAAGCAAATGGAGAATATTCCATATGCAAATGCAGTCGGTGCCTTGATGTATGCTATGGTGTGTACCAAACCTGACATTTCACATGCTGTAAGTATGGTAAGTCGTTACATGCAGAACCCCGGTAAAGGCCACTGGCAAGCAGTGAAGTGGATTCTACGGTATATTCATGGTACTGTGGATATTGGTTTAAAGTTCGAGAGAGATAAGAAAAGTTGTAAGCATCTAGTCGGATATGTGGATTCGGACTATGCTGGAGATCTTGACAAGCGCAGATCTACTACTAGTTATGTTTTCACTATGGCAGGAGGACCAGTGAGTTGGAGATCAACACTACAGTCAACAGTTGTTTTGTCTACTACAGAGGCAGAGTACATGACAGTAACAGAAGCTTTCAAGGAAGCAATCTGGCTTCATGGATTGACTAAAGACTTGAGAATTGTGCAGAAGAATGTTGAAGTTTTTACGACAGCCAGAATGCTATTTGTTTGGCAAAGAACCAAGTTTATCACAGTCGAACGAAGCATATTGATGTTCGTTTTCATTTTGTTCGAGAAATAGTAGAAGAAGGGAGTATTCTTCTGCAAAAGATCAAGACTGCAGATATGCTTACAAAGGTGGTTACAGGGATCAAGTTCCAACATTGTTTAGACTTGATCAACATCTCACGAGCTCGGAGTGCCTAAGGGCACTAATGAAGGCAGCAACAATTTTTTGAAAGAAACTTGCTATCTGTAGAGAGATTGCAAGTGTGGAGGAGCCATGCTCCACATGAGGTAAAGGTGGAGATTTGTGGTGACCACCCCCATGTGGCAGACAAGGAGACAAGTGGGCGGCTGAAACAAAATATTCGACGCCGTTTTTTGACGGCGCCGAAAACGTATTAAAATATTAAATATATATTATATTATATATTTATAATTACGAAAATGCCTCTGAATACTCCTATAGATAGAGCCTAACTTCATTCTTAAAATTCATTCTTGAGATCTATTCTGAGAGATTTAATTCAAGAAATCCAATCTGTAAAATCCACCTAAGGGTGAAGTAATACAAATTTTGCTGCCTTCCGTGGATGTAGTCAATTTATTGAACCATACTAAATATTATTGTCTTATTTTTATTTCATGCTTTACTACGATTTCGCATAACAGAATCCTCTGATAAAATATAAATATGATTTAATTTGTTTAAAATTAAACAAGATCAAGAATGTGCCTCTAGGGCAATTCAGGAACCAAAGAAAGAATGACAGATTCTTCCACATAGAGAGGGGGGAGCGCGAGTGAGTGAGTGAGTGAGTGGGTGTGTGTGTGTGTGTGTGTGAGAGAGAGAGAGAGAGTAGAAGTCATTGATGTAGAACAATTCCAAGGTGAAATGAATAAATAACCCACATTCCTGCAGCTATTAGACCCAGCAACTATGCAACATCTGAATTTGCTCATGATTTTTGCTGTAATTCAAGCTTCAATCACTTTCATATTTATCAATCTGAGTCCAAGTTTCACAAGGTAATATCAACTAAATCAGAGAGATGACATGATATTAAGAAAAACTGGCATATGTGTGCATAAGGAAAGACGGTAAATAGTAGGTTAAGGGTAATATAAAATCAAAATGTTTCCAAAAACAAAAATATATATATACAATTCCACCAAAAGATTCTTTATATGTATCAGGGGAAGGGAGGGAGAAATTCCCAGACAGCTTTAGAAGCGTGAATGTTGTAGCCGCAACAAAGAAGACCATGGAGATTGCAATCCAGAAATGCTATAGAAGACAAATGAATAATTTAGCATTAGTGACTCAAAAAATGTTTTTTCACATAAATATACATACCAAACTTAGCAGAATTTTCTGTTCAAAAGAATTTGTGAAATTTAAAAGAACCACAAAACAACCTGAAATGTAATTTTTTTTATTATTATTAAACTTAGTTTATATGCATCTTTTACTTGTTTTCCTTATTTTATTTAGATTTATTTCAATTATATTTTACAACTTGTAATACCTATGGAGACACCTAATTTGCAAAACTTTGTCATGAGGGTTTTAAGCATTGCATGTGAGTACATTTGAACATGTAAGTGATCAGAGATTAGTCGGTTAGACTTGCAATTTTTGACAACTTTTCTCATTGATCTGTTTAATATTTACTTAATACTAACTTTACTTCCTTTTATTCATTAGATTCATTCTAAGACATGAAACCACCAAGAGCGAAAAAGATTGAGTACTCCTGTCTTCATGAAAATACAATCTTCAACTTCAAATTTGAAAAGAATGGAGGACGAGAGATCAAAATGTTTATAATACAATTTGTCTATCAAACTTGGATTTAGATGAGTAGATCACTGAAAAAGTGGGTCCAATTCCCCCAAAAGGCAATTCATGGCTAGATGAATAGAGCTTTATATAAGAAGAATGTGAAGGAGGTGACAATGCTCCCATGTCACAAAGAAGAGGTAATTTAAGTTTTCACATTACAATTTGATTAGATCCTAAGTATTTAACATGGTTTTTTATGTCCAAGGAAAATGCAATACATTGCTCCTAGTGATACAAGGAAAAGAGTAAGAAGAAGGAGAACAAGTAAAATTTGAAGGCTTTTGATATTGTGTTTGATGATGAATAGTGACCTTATTTTGTACGTTTTGGTGACTTGATATTTGATGAAATTGACCAAGAGCATGTTTTTGAAGTTTGAGGTTTACTTTTGAATCATTTTAGATATGCAAAATGATTACAACATTATTTTAGATATAATATTAAAAAATCAAAAAAAAAATAAATCTTATGATATATGATTTGAATCCAATCCTTCCACCCTTAAACAATTTTTTGATTCGATTTCAAATTAACAAGTATGGCCGTACCATCAATGGCTCTACCTCATCCTGTACTAGTTTACAAATCTCATCTTTAAAAAGAAAATTTAAAGAGAATAATCGGGATACTACTAAAGTAAAAAACAGAAAAAAAAAGAAGAAGAAATCAACAAGCCAATAGGAGCTCAAATAACTGAGAGAAACTGAAATCAGATATGAGACAAAGATTCTAATATAGGAAGAAACAAGCAATGATACAAAATCTAATATAAAAAGAAACAATTCCTTTATAGCATTTTGTTTTTGAGATTGATAGTGATGCATTAATAAATAAAAAGGTCAGATATTATTTTTAGTTTTATCGAAGTATCTCAAGTATAGAGAAAAAACCCAAGGATATGCAAAAATCCTAGTTAGCTACTTTAGAATTGGAGGTATTCTATTTTAGTCTCAAACCCATTTGGGCTGCCTTAGGGCAATGGGGGTTGGAAATCGTTGTTATCATTGCCTCCAATTACCAACTGTTGGAGTTTCCACCAAGTCCAAAATTCATGCCATATTAAGAATTCTTTCAAATAGACATGATAGAAACTAAATGAAATCCATCTCTCAACGGGCACTTTATAACTCAAATCAAAAGTTAAAAATACCTTCTACTGCTTCTTTCTCTAGGCCCCTACTCTCCTTTCCCACTCTTAAGATAATGGCAATCATAACTCTGCTCCAAATGAAACCTCATCCACAAGAAAATCCCACAATCCCACCGAGCTCAACTCAATTCAACAAAGTCTTTTCCTAACTACATGGGGCCGACTACATGATACAACCATCCACCCACTAAAACCAAATACATTAGTGAGGCCACGAGTCATATCCAAAGGCTCCACCCGATCTATCAAGTTAAGAACAAAAGATTTTCATATTGCTTTCTTGAATGCTTTTTTGTAAATTCTGGTAGACATTTTGTCAAACATAATAGCAAATGCCAAATCAAATGAGTAAGTAACAATGTAATAACATTTCTAATCAAATATGAGTAGTAGCTTAAAATAGTACTACAAATAAACAAACTTCCATAGACGATAAAAGTTGGAAAGACAAAACATAAAGTTAAATATAGTAATGATATTCTATTTTAGTCTCAAAATAGGAAGGTAGATAAAGCAACCGTTAATAAGAAAATAGTGTAGGAATTGAATAAGCAAAATTCCTATTAGAAGAAAATTTTGTCTTACCTTGAAAACTATGAGACTTGCTAATGTTTTTGATCCTTTAGACTTTCCATACTTGTTTACAAATCTCATCTTTAAAAAGAAAATTTAAAGAGAATAACCAGGATACTACTAAAGTAAAAATTTTAAAAAAAGAAAAAGAAAAAAGAAGAAATCAACAAGCCAATATGAGCTCAAATAACTCGAGAGAAACTGAAATCAGATATGAGACAAAGATTCTAATATAGGGAGAAACAAACAATGATACAAAATCTAATATAGAAAGAAACAATTCCTTTATAGCATTTTGTTTTTGAGATTGATAGTGATGCATTGATACATAAAAAGGTCAGACATTATTTTTAGTTTTAACGAAATATCTCAAGTATAGAGAAAAAAACCCAAGGATATGCCAAAATCCTAGTTAGCTACTATCTTAGAATTGGAGGAAGTATACCCATCAGATGGATAATCATTACAAGAAGTGTCATATACAAGCTTCCCCATTATTGAAATCATCTTTAGTTAAGCCAAGAGAAGTTTTTTACCTCTTTCAACCGCCAAGCTATAAGTCTAGAAACTTATTTATATTCTTAGTTTTAAACTGCTTATTCCATGATGAGAAAAAAAAAAGAATAAAAAGAAAAAAAATACTTATTCGAACCTCAGTCTTTAGTAAATTACTAAGCTTATTTAAATTGTGATTCTCAATTGAGATCCCAAAGCTTCTCCAATCATACATAATAGTAAATGTAAAATCAAATGAGTAAGTAACAATGTAATAACACTTCTAATGAAATATGAGTAGTACCTTAAAATCGTACTAAAAATAAACAAACTTCCATAGACCACAAAAGTTGTAAAGATAAAACATAAAGTTAATTATAGTAATGAAAAACATTACAGAAGATTTTGTTCGCTACGAAAAGAAATACCAGAAGCTATGACAAGAAATAGCAAGAGAAATTTTATGTTTATCTAAATTAGAAAACTGATTTCTGAAAACATAAATTTACTGGCAAGAGTTACTGAAACATATATAGAATCACTGAATCTTATTCTCTGTAAACTTTAAGAATCTGAACCAAATAGAAAGAGAAAATCATAATTATGTCTTTGCAAATCAGATTTTTTAAAGAGCTGTTTTTTCAGTCGACATAATCTCACTAACCCATTAATGGATTCTAATGATTCTAACACAACTCTGTGATATTGGTTTTTCTTTGTGTGAGGCCTAACACAGCATCTATCAGAGCTCTATTCAAAACAGAAACAGGTTGCACAGAGAAGAGATTACCTTAAAAAAACAAAAAAAGAAATAAGCATCTATAAAAAAAACAAAAAACAAAAAAAAATATATATATATATATATATTGAGTAAGAAAAAATATTATCTAGGGACAAACATCATGCCTTGCGCAAAAGAAAGTTTAAGAAAACCAAGTTGTAATCAGAAAAACTTGAGACAGCAAGACCTGCAGTAACTTTCTCACGGCCAAAGGCCAAAGGACTCAAGTCAACCAACAAAGACAATGAAAAGAAAAAGTATGAAACCTCCACACAAATCTAGTTTTGATGGTTCCAGTGTTGCCAGTTGATTCCATGAAGACTATGAAATTCTAAGAACAGCTGATCTAACGGAAGTTGTATAATAAATTCATACATCTTAATGAATCATCCATTTTTATAAGCCTCAAATACAAATTATTACAGAATCAGTGGCTTTTTAATGGAAGTTGGGTACTTTTAATCATAGAAACCTTGTCCAATCAAATATTCATCAGACAAGAGGAAATTGAATAAGCGTAATATTAAAGTACATTTTTAAGATGTACAGTGCAATCTGCTATCAAAGCTTCCATGTTTTGTCATGTCGAAATCAAGTAAATATTGACTCATAACCAACACAGTGGCACATGCATCTGCAACATTGTTACCTAATATAGCATTCATGCTGCCAATAAGAGGCTCTCTTCTAAGATGTGCATTGAAACAAATTGCAATGCATGGTAAAAGACATTTCATTCGTATACAACAAAATATCCATGATGCCTGAGTTATAATTAGTTCAACAACATAATAAGGAATTCTATCAAGAGTTCTTCAATGGCTAAGAGACACAATTAAGCATAAAACTTTTACCTGTCACAGAAAAATCGCTTGTTTCATCTCCTGGATATGAATAGATAATGTTCCAGACAACTGGGGACAGCAGGGGAAACAGCACAAGAGAGAAGATCATTGAAAATCATTCTAAGCATGTTGATAGTGACGCAATTTATACAAAAGTACTTTCCCAGCTGCATTTCCTACGGCCATAAAACCTCCACCAGGACTGAAATCCAAACAGCGGGGATGATGCAGAGTTCGGTTTGGTGGTGGCCAGTTTGAGAATACTGAAAAAGAAGGAACATGTATCAGCTTTAAGCCGTTCTTCTGCAAGGTTGAACAAATAGCTAATATCTGGGAATCATGGTTGAATTTCATAAAATCCACACTGGTAGTTAGGTTTTCAATGGTCTTCATAGGTTTTCTCTTGCCCCCAAGAAACACTTCCTTGTCGTAAATGTTCACAATACCACTAGTTGAACCTGCTGCAAACAAAGCTCCATCTGGGGAGGTGCAAAGGGCCGAACCAGTAAGGCAGCCTTCATCAACGGCCTTATGGAAGCATGTTCGGGTTCTAAGATCCCAGTGATAAACATGCCCATCCCCACCAGAGCTCAATAGCTGCCTTCCATCATCAGCAAAAGCTAACGCCCGTGCACTCCCATTCATCTTCAGTGTTCCAATTAGCTCCTTTGTTCTGCATGAAACCAACAAGATGTAACCTTCATTGCCCACAAATGCAATGGTACTAGAATCTGGGGAAACCTCAAAAGTTTCCAAGCTCTTCTCCTCTCTACCCGTTAACGGGCCTATCTTGTCAAACTTTGCTTTGACAAGATCAAAGCTGTAAAAGAACTTTCTTCTTCCAGCAGCAATAACCTGAGACCCATCTGGTAAAAAGGACGCTTTGCGAATCGGGCAGTCCTCAAGGAAGACGCTCTGAATCTTAGTGTTCCGCTTGCCATCAATCTGGAAAAATCTGAGTCTTCGGTCAAGTCCAGCAGAAAGCAGCAATTGAGAATTTCTATGGAATTGCACTGAATTTATAGGACCATTGGAGGGTTCCTCAACATTAGCATCTACTAGCTTTGAGTATTCAAGTATTCCAGGCAACAGTTTTACACCACTCTTTCTGACAAGTTCTTCATTTGTCCTAAGGATTCTGTGAACATCTTCAGTATCATCATCATCACTCTTGGTTATTACAACTCCATTCTCTTCTTCATCTGATTCATCATCAATTGCAGGGTGTGACCCAATTTGGGCCCAATCTGTACCATGGTTGAGCTTAACATGCTGAGCCCTTAATCTTGATACATAATCCAAGCCTGAAATCAAGGTCTCATTCTCTTTTTTTCTCAATTTCTTCAATCGACTGACTTTGGTAATGTCCACACGCGTATTCTCCTCTTCGTCATCAACCCAGGCAGGTTTCTTGTCCTTGTTGTCTATTATTATACCATTCCTTACGCCTAGGAACTCGTCACCTTCTTCAAATGTTTCCACTTCCCCAATCCCAGAGCGATCCGTAAAGAATAAAGCAGAACGCCAACTATCTTCATCTCTGGCTTTGTCCTCATCTTCCATTCCAAACTCAAGTGGTGAATAAAATCCAAACAGGGAACCTTCCAGCTCCTTAATTTCCTTCTCCTTCTTAATTATAAGCTCCTTGTCCTCTTCATTCTTTTCCTTCTTTCTCTTCTTACTTTTTACAATGCCCACATTACTATTTTCTTCTCCAACACCACCAGATTCTTCTTCTTCATTCCTTCCATTAGGTAGAGTTTCATCAGGTTCCTCTTCTTTAACCTTTTGAATTTTCTTTTGCCGAAGAACATTCTGAGAAATTAAACTCATTTCCTGCAAAACCTAAGAAAATGAAAGCACATTTAAATTTAAAAGGTGTTCATTGATTCGGCAAATAGAGCACATTTAGAGGTGTTCATTGAGTTTTTGGAAAAAAGTGAAACTAGACTAAGAGATGTAATCATTTTTACAATTTTGAAAACCAAATCAAACCTACAGACAGAACCAAACCAAACCGAAAATAAATTAAAAAAATAAAAAATAGGAAAACTCAGATTTTTCTGTTCAGGTTGATCAGTTTGGATTTTTATATGCATACACCAAGAATTGAAAAATCGACAAAACTCGTCGGTTTTTCACGGTACCGATGTGGAGAGTACATGTGAAAAAAGAACTGCAGAAATTCCGCAAAAAAATCGAAATAATTCGCCAAAAAATCACTTTTTTAAGTTTTCTTTTTAAAAAGGAGAAAAAATTCGGCGCAATCTGTCGAAATGTCAACCTTATGTAGGAAACCTTTTGGAAAACCAACATTGAATCCATTTGCAAACTAAAAAGAAAGGGTGAGTGGAAGACGGACCTGACCAAGAGATCAGAGGCGAGACCCCTTGGAGGAGTTGTTGCGTTGAGACGGACACAGCGACGGCGAGAACCCTTACCCTTGCCGGAGAAGATTATTGCAGCAGCGAGCTTCAAACGGTTCGGCGGTTTGCAGCAGGCGAGAACTAAAGAGAAAAAATTGAATGTTAAAGCGTTAGAATTGTTAGGGTTTTTTCTCCTCAACTGTTCTCTTCGTGCTCATCGTGTGAGCGTATTCTGGTATGAGAAAAAACAGAGTGTAAAATTCAAGTACTCAAGCAATAGATCATATTTTAATTTTATAAAGCAAGTTACTAAAGCAACTTTTAATAGAGAAGAACATTCAGAAAAAATTGCAAAAGAACAGAATGGAATTTATTCATAAACCTAGATTTAGGTGGTTTTAATCTTACCAAATCAACACAAGATTTAAGTAGCAAGGGTTAGGGCGATGCTGAAATTGCAAACTTGCAGGTGGTTTCTCGTCGGAAAGAAATCACCGGGTAGGATTTGACGAAAAGAAAAGGTGGGGGATCTTTCTTCTTCGCCAAAAACGACAGATAATGGAGGAGCTGAGGTGGGGGTTCTATCTTCTTCGCCAAAGAGGAATGACAGACGCAGTGAGGGTTGGGGGTTTTGGTTTTGGACGTTTGGAGCTACCAAAGAAGAATTGCAGAAAGAAAATGAAAAGAGGGAGGGGGGAGGGGGGAGAATAGAATAGAAAACTAGGGTTTTTCTTTGGGCAGCTTAGCTTAGGTTGCGGGTCGGGTGGGGGTAAAACGGATCAATTTTTACCAAAACCAGAAAACCGAACCGGTATTTTGGTGCGGGTCGGACCGGGTTTGCGGGTGAGCACACCCCTACTAATACTATTTGTTTTTAAATTTGGTATTTTGAGATACCCAATTCTTGATTTTGCAGGATTTAAGTGAATTTGAAGGATTTATGTTCTTATTTGAATGCAACAATTTGGTTACTTTTGATTGAGGATGTGTTTTTTAATATTTCTTCTTGATTGGAGATTGTGAGGATCAAGAGCTCTCTCAAAAAAAACCCCACTAAGAGAGGGTTCTCTTCTTCAAAGCCAGGTAATCTATTATCTTATATTTCTTCTTCTGTTAGTATTTCTCCTGAAATTGTAATTGTTTTTGGTTGTTATATTGATCTGATGGGTCTGATTTTATTTGTTTTTTAATTTGGTATTTTGAGATACCCAGTTCTTTATTTTGCATGATTTGAATGAAATTGAATGCAACAAGTTGGTAACTTTTGATTTTGAATATGTTTTCTTATATTTCTTCCTCTGTTAATCTTTGTCTTGAAATATTTATTTTTTTGTACATTGGTCTGATTTTATTAGTTTTATTATTTGGTATTTTGAGGGACCAATTCTTGATTTTTTACGATTCGAGTAAATTTGGAGGTTTTATGTTCTTATTTGAATGCACCAATTTGATTAATTTTGATTTGGGTGTGTTATGTTGGAAATATTTCTATTTGTGACTCACAATGAATTAGCAATATTTATATTGACTCCCAAATCTATCTCATATGGTATAAATAGATTAGTTTCCAAATCAAATAAGGAATAAGTTTTCAACCTAATAAAGTTTTCTATTCTACAAGATTAGGGTTTTCTTATCTCGTTTATGGTATGGGACGATCAAAGTCTATAAATAAGAGTCCCGAGAAATAAAGGCTCTATTTGGGGAGTTTTTTTTTTTAGGCTTTTGGAGAAAAACACTTTTTTTTTGTCCTAGAGAAAAACACTTTTAAAAATATTTGACGACACCTGCTTCTAGTTAAATTATTGTAAGAAAAAATAATTTTATATTTTTAAAAGAAATTAAGAAAGACCAACTTTTCTTAAAAGTATTTTTCTTAGAAACGCTTACCGAAAAAGTATTTTTGGAGAAACTCTCCCAAATGAGGCCAAAAGCTACTAATGGTTAGGTTGAAATTATTTTATTTTTCTTGAAAAAAGTTTTTTTTTTATTTTTTTGCATCATTAGGCGAATGATTTAACCCTGAAACATTGTAGATCAAATTCCATAGCTAAGTTAGAACTTACTACTTAGCAAAAGAAACAATATAGATTCTGGAGTTTCCACTCCAATTAATGTAGTATTACTCTAAATGAAAATAGTCAACCAAGGTAACTAATAGAGAAAACTCTCTCCCAAGTATTAAGTGTAGCAGAATATGGCATTTACACTCAGGAAAAATATAGTTGAGCACCTTAGTGTCCCTTGAATTTACATGGAGTCACATAGATAATGATACCAAATTGTAAGGACCTTAATAGAAATATTTTGGAGCACACTTGTTGAAATACTTCAATACATGCAAATCTATATTGTTCAAGGGAGTAGTACTCATTACTCAAGCATCCAAATACACTTCCCAAGTCTTCAACACATTATCAATTGCAAACATCTTGATATCAAGATACTTCCCGTGTTCTTAAAAGTAGTGCCAAATTGTAAAAGTACCCAGGTGCGAGTCCTTGATCAAGATGGAGCTACCCAATACATGCAATTTCATAGTTGAAGAATACACATAATTCTATGTATCAAATAACCACCGAGAGATCCTAAGGGTGGAATCCAAGAGCCCCAATGTGATTGAAGCTCGAGGCTCTCGTGGCCGTAAAAATGATGGTTAGATGACGTGTATTTGCACAATTTACTGCCAATATCAAGCTCATCGGCCGAAATGCTGGGCTACGTAAGTAACAACCTTAACACAACTGCGCGCATTGACACCGAGGAGAGCCCACGCTCACCTCACAAATTAAGGACAGGAAATTCAGGTGATGAGTACATCTGAATATACATATACCAAAGGGAATTTAAAGCCCATGTGCTCAATGTAATACTATATGCCATGGAACCTTAAATTCTGGAACCTCAATTCATATATATAATTAAGAATTTATAAAATATAATAAAAAAAAATAGTAAAAAGTGTTATATACTTATATAATTAAGTATTAAGTATTTATATTTATATTATAAATTTATAATTAAGAATATATTTAATTAAGTATATAATATAAAAAAAGAGCATATATAGTTAATCAAAAATATATGTATGCATTTCAACTTTGATAAGTATATTCTTTAAATTTTTATATTTTATTAAGTATACCCTCTAAAAGTATGTAGTAGGGCTAGATATAAATATATAATGAATTTAGCTAAATTATAATAAAGAGTTGAGGTAAAATTATGAAAGAAAGAAAGATATTATCCAACTATATATATAAACTAATTCATTTAAAATAAATTAACCCATATTTAAGATAAATTAAATAAATAATAATTTTTAATTTGTATGTTTTATTTAATTACTTAACTAAAATTTATATTTTATTGTAACTAATCTAATATTAAAATATTAAAATATGTATTTAGTTATATTAGTAGTCTAAAAGCCATTGCCAAAGGCCCGACTTAAAAACCCGGTCCATATATTTTTTTAGATTAGGTCGTGCCAAGGCTTTTAATGTTGGCTAGGCCGGAACCTTAAATTCTGGAACCTCAATTCATATATATATATATATATATAATTAAGAGTTTACAAAATAAATAAATATATATATAATAAAAATATATATAATAGTCAAGAGTGTTATATATTTATATATAATTAAATATTTATATTTATAATTAATAATATATATAATTAATTAAAAATACATGTATGCATTTTAACTTTGATAAGTATACTTTTTAAATTTTTTATATTTTATTAAGTATACTCTCTAAAAATATGTAGTAGGGCTAGATATAAATATATAATAAATTTAGCTAAATTATAATAAGGGTTGAGGTAAATTTATGAATGAAAGAAAGATATTATTCAACTACGTACATAAACTAATTCATTTAAAATAAATTAACAAATATTTAAGATAAATTAAATAAATAATATTTTTAATTTGTATGTTTTATTTAATTATTTAACTAAAATTTATATTTTATTATAACTAATTTAACCTTAAAATATGTATTTGGTTACATTAGTAGTCCAAAAGCCCAATCCAAAGACTCGACTCAAAAGCCCGGTCTATATATTTTTTAGATTAGGTTTGTGCCAAGGCTTTTAATGTTGGCCTGACCCGACCTAATTATTCCTAGGTAAACCGGGCCAAATGGCCCGAATTGCCACCCTTACCCTTATATATAAGAAAAAGGCGAGCTCTACATAATTAATGAACTTTCACGACACCGAATCAAACGAGTCAAATGGCAAGCAAACCGATACACAAGGTGTCAGCCTACTCACTAGGGGCCTACTGTTATACCCAAAATCCGACGAATGAGAAAGTAAATACGAACTACAAGAAAAGACCAATAATTAGATCAAAACAGGGAAAAATCCAACCGAAAAGTCCTAAAGATAGGCCAAAACCAGGAACGCCAAAGCACACTTGAAGACACAAGTCAAGATGCGTCCCTCGACCATGGCTGAAGGGCTCACCTTTAGCCGAGATTGGAGGGCCTCGGCCATGGCCGAGGTACCCATATATCCTCGATCACGGCCGAGATATCCCTCCTTGGCCACGACCATCTATAATTAATAATACAATTAACCATTTACGAGTAAGAAGAGCACATACACATACGTTTTGCATAAATTAATAATATGAGTTCATCTATGACACTTACTGTTTCTGTTACAATACATATAAGAGTAATGCGTATGAAGCACACTTGAAAAATACATATATATTTTTTACATTGTCCTTGAGAATTATTAAATCGATCGAATCACACAATCAATGTGTAATTCTAAACAATCTAATGGCTCTCAAACAATGAAAAAATTTGTGTCAAAATATATTTCTAAAGCATTTTTCTTTATAAAAATACCCTTAGGGCTTGTCTTAAATAAATCTTATGCTTTTACTATTCTAGGTCAAAAAAGATTTAAAAGTGAACATTTTTCATTTAAATATTAAATAAACTCATTCAGAACTTAGTTTAATATAGTGGAAAACGCAAAATACAAATGAAAAGCTTTTATGTTTGATTTGTGATCTGAAAACATGAATCTAATCCGAAAATAAAAATTCAGAAAATGGCTTTATATTGTTTTCAGAAAGGTTGCAGCTATTTAAATCGCAAAAAACCCTCTTTGCACCATAAAAAATCACTTATTTTGATTTTCAATAATACTCTCATGTGATTATACCAAAATACCCTATTTTATATTTTTTTTCCACTTTAAAAAGTTCTTTTTTTTATTTCTTCATTGTGGGGTTCGATCTTGTGTGATCAAACCAAATGTTATAGGTTGGGTCGCATACAATCAAACCAAATGTAAAAATAATTTATTTAAACTATTCGGTCAGAAATGACAAAACCTAAAACATTAGGTTCGGTATTGCAGGTCCAAACCAATCGTGATTCTTTCTCACTCATGCCGGTTTTCTCCCACTGCCAACGACGTTTTTCGGAAACAAAAATACCAAAATATTTAATTTCTCATAATCTAAATACTAAATATGATAAAAAATAAATAAATAACAAATCTCTTATCGATTTAATAATTTAAAGTTTTGAGTGCTAAAAATTAAAAAAAAAAAATGAAGAGAGAGTTGAAGAGGGTATTTTGAAAAGGTTAAAATATAAGAGAAACTAAGAAGAGTGTTTTGAAAAGTTTAATAGGTAAAAATAACAATTTTTTATATTTTGTGGTAGAAATAAAATATAGTAGAAAGGTTAATGAGGTAAAAATAACAATTTTTTATATGCTTTCACAAAACAGTTGTTTCTTAATGAAACCTCAAAAAATTGTTGTCGAATTTGACAAACCAATCGCAGCAGCAGCTGCCGTGCGTTGTGATTCAAATAGAGTTTTAAAGGTTACCTGTGGCCACAAAACTGCGTTTTAAGCATTACGTGAAACTATTCTGAACTGGAAAATTGCGTATCTATCATGTGTTTTGTGAGGTTCAGACTCAACCAAGAAATTAAAAAAAAGTCACAAGGCCTCCATACAAATCCATCCCAATTCTATAGAACATAATTCCATACCTTGATGAAATAAAACCACGCCCTCTACATGCTCATTCTTTCTACTAATGAAAATCATAAATATTCTGAAGAGCATTCAGAAAACATCCTAAAAAATATATGTATTACTAAGACTGCATTTGAGTAACAAGGTACAAACAACAAAGCCTTTAGTCAGTCTTCACAAAAAGATTTTGAAGAATGGCTCTTTATTCTGGAGTTAATATCACCTACGACGACCTTAAGGAGTTTTTCCCATGCTCCATCCAATTCGGCCTCTTGTCAACACAAACCCTAAAAAAAGACTTCAATCTTTGTGTGAAGAAATCAATGTGGATCTCAAAAGCAACAGCGGGTAGATCAGTAAATCACCTATATTTCACAAGTAGCAGCAGCATCTCCTCTAAACTCTGAACAATGCCCTGTTTATTAAAAACAAAAGTAACCAAAGCACTAAAACGTTTCCTCTCGACATATATACCCATGTGCATCTCATCAACTTCTACACCATAGATACTCCTTCAAATTGCTCTCTTTCTTCATTGTATATATATATCTGTGGGGGTTCTTCTCTGCAACATAAAAAAGAATATATGTAGCTGTTATTCCTTAAATGGTACAAAACATAGTATTAAGCAATTCTGCTGTTCCTTGTATATGTTATTTGTTAATGGTACACAAAATAAATAACAAGAAAACAACTCAGTAGAAGCAATCTGGAGAGATCAATGAAAACAGAACAAGAAAAACTGATATTCATAGCCACGCCCTGAGATAAATTATATCAACACAGAGTTCATCATTCTAACTTAAAACCATCAATTTATTTATTAGAAATGTTTCCTAAAAAATAAATTCCATCAAGATGTAAAATCAAGCCAAAAGTCCCCCATGTAATTGGCTCATGGGCATGACTTGTAGCAATAGAAGTACAAAACCAAATAGTAGTGGTAGTATTCCTATAGAACATTCAATAATACCCTTTAAAAGATCGTTTTAACTTATATTATATAAAATTGGTTTTAATGTTAAAATGGGTAAAACAGTAATTTTATTTTTTAACAAATCTCAAATTTTTGCACCACACCCCTATTTTTTGGCTTTTCCATTTTAAGGTTCCTCTTCTACCTTTCCAACTTCTAACATTTTACTCTTCTTATCTTTAATCTCAAGAGACATATTTACCGTTTCACTCTTACAAAAAAACATTTACATTTTTAAGTAAAAAAATATTTATACCAATAATTGATATAAAAATATTTATTAAGATTTTACTTTAATAAATAAACAATACAAGCCACATGTGCATACTACTAGTAGTGATAGTAATGATAAGAATAATAATCAGATAAGTTGTCTGAAAGTTCGTAAGACATTCAATATGCCTTACTACAAAACATGTCATTATTTGAAAAAGTTTGGTGAAAAAACACTAGCTTATATGACAGAAATTCCCTAGATATGTAGGGACTCTAGAGTTCCATTTGATTTTGTCTCGAAAAGTTAGAATGTACAATCACTTACTGAGTTTACAAAGGAAAAAGATGGAATAAAAGAGTCAATGATAGTCGGTTCCGCCCCCCCCCTCAACAACACACCAATAAACAGCTAGGCTTCTAAATTTGTCAAATTAATTGAAACAACCAGTATTTTCTTTTAGTGTTCAAAGGTAAAAAAGAAAAACTGTAAATAAAATTATATAACAGTGACCATAATCCAAATGATAAAGTCATATGGTGAAAGTGATTGAATCATACAACCCCAAAGAGATTTAAAACTTTTTCCAAAAGGACTCCATAATAACTTTTAAATTGTTTCATACAAGATCTAATTAAAATTGAATAGTTTAGACTGCAAATTGGATGATTTCAATAACACTAATTCCTAAAACATATTCCCTTTTTGCAGCACTCAAGAGCGACTATTATTCCTTATATTAGCAATGTTCTCGGGGCGTTAAGGTTAAGGCAATGTCTAGGAAACACCTTGACAACATAGTATATTACCTATTTCAGTCCACTATTATAAATTTCATATTTTGTTACAATTCCAGTAGTTGTCATATCTAGTAGTTGCTATATGTGTGCAGCCCTTTATGTTTATTTATACGATGATCTTCCATCGAGACACCACAAATAAGAATTATTCCCTCTTCTTCTTGAGTGGACCTAGGCCATAGAACCGAACCACGTTATATCTTTTTGTTCTTTTTATGTTTTACAACATGATATCAGAGTTTTAGGCTCGTACAATTGAAAATTCATTTGGCCTTCGTTGCCAGAAGTTTTTGAGATTTTTTTTTCGGCCTTCATCGCCAAAATCATCCTATTTGGCCTTCATCGTCATTAGAGAGGTACTATCCTTAATCGTCATTATTTCCGTCGCGAAACCCACCATCGTCTTCAACGTCGTTGCTACTTTTGTTGTTGTAGTCTGTGTCTACTACTGTCGCATCTCCTTCCGCCGCGAGCAAAGGAAAATTGAGTCACCAATCGGACCGAAGAAAGGAGATCCTCAATTTGAGATGTGGGACAAGGAAGATTCGATGATTATGGCGTGGCTGTGGAATTTGATGACAACAGAGATTAGCGATACATGTATGTTCCTAACCACTGCTAAAAATATCTAGGATGTCATTCACCAGATATATTCTAAGGCGCACAATGCAGCCCAAGTGTATGAAATAAAGGTCAAGACGGGAGCCGCAAAACAAAGGAATAAAACGATTACGGAATACACTAATGTCTTGAAGAATCTGTGGCAAGAGCTTAATCATTATTGATGTATCGGGACTAAATGCCCTAAGGATGCATTGATCTTGAAGAATTACATCGAGAAAGACAGTCTATGATTTCTTGGTTGGACTAAATACTGAATTGGACCAGGTTCGAGTTCAAATACTTAACAATAGGTTGCCCACCCTAAATGAAACCATCTCCATTATCCGAGATAAAGAAAGCAAAAAATTGTTATGCTCAAACCTCAGAAGGTGGAAGGCTCGGTTATGGTAGCCAATCGAGGTAATGGTCAGAAGTTAGGCACTCAAAGAGCAGAATCATCCAAGGCTCCAAACAAAGATAACCTATGGTGTACCTACTATCAGAAGGTCAGGCATACCAGAGAGAAGTGTTGAAAACTCCATGGCAAGCCATCAACGTCCAGTAAAGAATGGGGCTACAAAGGAGGGCCGCAAAGAAGCAGTGGACAAGCATATTTATCCACTGATCAACCAGTAGCAGAGAACTCTCTAGAGCAACCATGATCCAACCAAGATGATATTGAGCGGTTGCGCACTCTACTTGAAACTTTTGAAAAACCCTCAGGTACCTGCTCATTGGCACATTCAGGTAAGTTTCCTATTTCTATTGGATTCAAAGTCTTAGATAAATCCTTTGCAAACTCTTTGGTTATAGATTCTGGTGCTACTAACCACGTGACCCATTCCTCTCATATATTTCATACTTATAATTCATGTCCAAGTAGTCGAAAAATAGCCACAGTTTATGGGTCCTTAACTACAGTTGCACACATAGGAGATGTTCGCATCAGCCCCACATTTAAATGTACTTCATGTTCCAAAATTGTCCACTAATCTTGTCTCAATTCAAAAGCTTACAAATGATTTGAGTTATGTAATTTTCTACCCAACTCACTATATATTTCAAGACTAGGATTTGGGGAAGACGATTGGACTCGCTAAGTAACAAGACAGGTTGTATTATCTTGAGACACCAATGAATCTCATCAAGAGCAAATCCTCTTTTCTCTCTGAGCACCACCTCTCCTATATAGATAAAGTATGGCTTCATCACCGCCGCCTTAGCCATCCCTCCTTTAGGACCCTTAAGGTCATGTTTCCTTCTTTGTTTAGGACA
This sequence comes from Paratinospora sagittata, assembly GCA_035771175.1. NCBI lineage: Eukaryota > Viridiplantae > Streptophyta > Magnoliopsida > Ranunculales > Menispermaceae > Paratinospora > Paratinospora sagittata. The sequence continues at coordinate 23,484,961 of CM069592.1, read as the reverse complement.
CTAGATATTGAAACCTTTCATAGTGAAGTCACAAGCGTGTAACGTTTTTAATTAATAATGAAAGAAGTTCAAAGCCTTTTGATCTTATTCATAGTGATATTTGGAGTCCCTCTCCTATTCCTAATGTTTCTGGTACACGTTGGTTTTTATCTTTCATTGATAATTGAACTAGAGTCTCGTGGATTTTTTTTACTCAAACAAAAATCTGATGTGAGCTTTGTTCTTCCAAATTTTCACAATATGGTACAAAATCTATTTGGAGCAAAAATCAAGTTCGATCTGACAATTGGAAAAACTATTTTAATTAAGTCTTGACTCTATACTTTCAAAAGGAAGGAATCATTCATGAATCATCCTGTGTCCACACGCCACAACAAAATGGCGTCGCTGAGAGAAAAAATAACCACCTACTTGATACAACCCGAGCCTTCCTGTTCTCGAACAACGTACCTAAGTCCTATGGACATGTTAAGAGATCGTCTAGGGCAAAAAATAAAATGGTTATCGTTGAAGTGTTGGAGAATGATCGAGGGTTATACATGCAATTAATGAAGGTGGACAATAGTGTCACAAAAGCAATCCTTATCCCTAAGGATGCAAATGGTCATAGATGGACTATTTTTGGAGACTGCCCACACAAACTTATGTACCAAGAAGTGTTGTCAAGGCTCACCTAGGCCATTTTGGGGGATAATCGCATAAGCCGTTTGTGAGGCAAGCGGAGGGGGGTCTAAGAAATTTTTAAAGAGTTGAATATATCCATGGATAAAGACAAAAAAGTATAAGGGCTTATCTGTAATTATGTTTTATTATTTAATATAAAAAGGTTTGAATGGAAAAACCCTCGAGCCCTAACCCATCGCTTTGTTTTCTGACGGTGCTTCGACGATTCTCCAACTATGTTACCTGGACTCGAGTATGGGTATCGGATACGAGTACATATCCGAAGGTCCGACTTGTTCATTTTCCAATTCTAGGATGCGAGGACTTGGCTATTTTATATACGATTCTTTCATTCTTTTTTTCTTTTCACTTATTTATTATCCGTTTTGTTCTCCCACGTAAGTGAATTTTACCTATTAGTCATTATCTTCTTTCATACTTTCTCTTCTTTCCATTGGAGAATCCACATAGTAATATTTTAAAATCCAAACTGTTGGACACATCCCATAGCCATGTCGCATCCTAAAGTGTCAAACACGGGTATGTCAGGCTAAAGTAAAGAGTCCGGGTAACATAGTTCTCCAACACATTGTCTACTTCGACCATCTCTGGTGACGACATCTCCAGCTTCCGACGATCTCTCTGACATCAAAAAAGTTTCTTTTCCTTTTTTGTTCCTTCATCGTTCTTCCAATAATGTTCGAAGCTTTTTCAAAGCTTCGAACATGGTTGACAGAATCGCGATTCGCTTCACCCCCAATGATTCGAGTCACACGTATGAATCGGAAAGCCATTGAATCGCCCCTGAATCAAAAAGCCACTGAATCGCCCCTGAAGTGAATCGTGCGATTCTCCTCGATTTAGCCCGATTCAGGGGCTTTTTTTTGGCACTCCCGTATTAGCGCTCCATAACGAAAAAAAAACCCTTTTAACCATTTAGTTCTCTGCATCTTCTTCCTCGCACGATAGAGTTTTGGGTTTTTTATTCTTCAACAAACCTAGCTTGATTTCTCTTCTTTCTTCTTCAATCCAACTAAAAAACGATCATTGGAGACTTGGAAGCGTGCTTGGAGGCTGGAAATCTATCATGGTGACAAAAAAAGCAAGTTTTCTATCTCGATTTTTCTTCATTCCTAAAGCTTCGGAGACGAGATTTGTTCACTTTGAAACATGATAAATCGACATTGGTTGCATCGATTTGTAGAGAAAAGGTTAGATCTCCAACTTCTTTTGAGTTTTTACTTCCAAAACAATGAAAGCATGCACATTTTTTTTTCATCTGTTTCGCACATGCAATAACGTTTTATTTATTTATTTTTTTGTTTGTTTTTCTTCTTTTTTTGTGCTATTGTGTTGTGTAACAAATTTACAAGTTACAATTAAACTTTGATGTTTGAATTTTCGTTTATTACTTTAGTAACTTTACATCAACATGTATTTGTTTGCCTAATTTTTATTTTCATCCATTTGTTGTGCAAAGCTGCAACCTATCAATTGCGTGAGCCGCAAGCTTTGTTTTCAAAATCTTTGATATTTTATCATCTTAAGATTTGTATGATAAAATTTGAAATTCAATGATTAGATTTAATAGAACAAATCACAAATTAAAACAAGATATTAAACTTTATAATGAAAATCTAATATAACACTAAGAATATAAATAAATGTCTCTAGAAACTAAAATTTATATACGATTCACACTTATATCCTGAATCTTACGATTCATCGATTCAAATCCCAATTCGATTCAGAGAACCCCCAACGATTCACTTCTGATTCACGATTCTGTCAACCATGGCTTCAAACACTTGTTGCCATTGTTCAAGGACTCCGACAAAGTTGAGGAACTTCTCCAAAGCTAAGGACAACTCTGGCGAAGCTTCCATTGTTGTCAATGATTTGGATTTTCGCCGATAAGTTTTTTTATTTTTATTTTTTCTCCACTATAGCTTTAATTTTTGGTTTTTTACCTTCCAATTCTGATTACCTGATTTTTTTTTTGGTCCATTGAATAATTGAACCAAAAATTTGCGTTTCGAACACTCTTATCATTGTCGTTTGCCAGTGGCAAAGTGTTCTTTTTTTTAAATCTTTTTTTTGTCTTTTTTTGGCATTTCTTTTCTTTATTTTTAATTGAGTTAAATAATTTCTTGTATATCAATTCTTAAGCATTTGAATCGGAGCCTCTCTATTAGTTTGGTGCTTGTTGAGAGGTTGTGTACAACAAAGGTATATTTCATTTTTTTCCCTCTTTGTAAGTAATTTCATTTACTTAATTTTCATTGGCTGAGTAAGAAAAGGGGTTTTCTTTGTTATATAATTTTAAATATATATATATATATATATATATATATATATATATACATACATACATATGTACATATGTTTGCATGTATTTAGTAAGAGAGAGAGGATCCTATAAATAAATAAATAAATTCTCTAAGACCTCTAAATAAATATTTTGTAAGTTGCTTAGGCGGGGGTATATCACCTACCATCACCATGCGCCTTGACAACATTGGTACCAAGATAATTGAGGAGCCATGATGCACGAAACTGAATAAAGACACGATCTTGTCTCACACTAATAGAAAGAGCCTTCTTGCTAGAGGTAAATCTAAGACACAATACAAAACAAGTTTAGTGAAACGTAAATGGTTGAATGAGTATTAGAGTTTGGCGGTGATTATATTTAGACACTACGCTTCATATTGTTAGAATGAAATTCATGCAAAAATTGTGAAAATAGTAAAATGCTTGATTCCTCTCTCGGTAATGGTGAATGACCGAGTGATTACATGGTGCAAAAACTATGAGGAGAGAGACAATTGAAGGACTTTAGTTCACCAAAGCTGGAGGTGGTGGGATGAGAGGAATCCTTTCAATGGCATAATCATTACATAAGGTGTAATCACGAATGGATTGGGGAGGTTTAATGGAGGTTGACGAGGAAGCATTGATTTAGTTAGAGGAGTCGTCGATGGGTATGTGTCAAAATTCCCACAGATAATTGTCAATGATTTTTAATTTGGAGCTAGTGCTTTTGTCTCTCCAGTTAACGAAGAAGAGGATTGTCAAAAAATGTAACACCCCAATTTTCAAAACTTAAATTTCAAGTAAAATAATGAATGTTTTAATTTTATCGAGAAAAATTACTGAAAATCGAGATGCTAATCGTATCCGTCTATCTTAACCCATAACCATTATATAAGTAATAGAATTTGCAACACTATGAATTTATATTCTTCTAATCAACTTACTGGTTAAGATAAACGAATACCCTTTCATCTTCATATTGAATTGTGAGGGTACTTGCCCTTGTCCATTCATTATGGACACAACATTTTAAATATATTCATCAAGTAGAATTAACACGTTCAAGTCCAAAGCACATACATTTAAAGTAAATCATGATCCCCTCAATAATCATAATAAGGTTTTATCAAAATTTCTAGTGTCAATACAACCCTTTTCAAATAAAAAGTTCACAAACTCAAACAAGTAATTAGCTCATTCACTAACTAAAATCTTATTCAGATTACCATCCTACCCCTATCACTGAACCACGTCACAACTTGCTACTTTATTTTCTAAGTACCTGCATGTGAAAAATAGGGGTAAGCTTGAAAGCCTAGTGGGTCATTTAAACAATTCACAATATTTTATCATGATATATACACAAGAACATTACAAACAAGTTTCACAAATTAATCGTTGCAACATTAGATTGTTTGAGTCGAGAATTTTATCACGTTCTAAATCACGTACCTTTAGGAAATCAAACCCAGGGTGGCACTACCCAAGAATTAGAAACTCATTGGCGATATTCATCATGAATAATTGCCCCATAATAAACATTGGCGATATTCCTTAGAATAACTGTCCCATAATAATCAATGGCGATATTCCTTAGAATAACTACCCCATATGTGTGATTCTTATCTTAATCGTGTTCCTTAGTGATGTCACGCCATACGTACGATATTAAGTGCATTCATAAAACATATTCAAACTCCACTACACATAGTATCATGTCACAAAGTCAATTATAATAGCATTCACGCATGAACTTTACTATGCCAATATTCCAAGTCATACGTTTCATTATCTGACATTATAATTTATAAATGAGTCTCAAATATCATATGAATTGCATGCATTCAATTATCATCTAATCAAAACAAGAAGTCATGTTGACACACATATCATCATGACTAACAATCACAACATGGTATATATAAAATCATGTACAATAGGCATGCATAAGCAATCTAATAATACTATAGACCTAATTAATTTAACATTCCTATCTATATATCAAAATAAAATATTATGAAGGCATAGAATATTCCCCACCTGAATCACTAAATTCCAAATCACTTAAATTCCTTGTTACGCCTAGTACTCAACCTGTACACGTATATTACGTTTGTTAATATAAATACTCATAAGAACGATTATGAGTGTAGAGATATATACATATATATAGTGGTGGGATGCTTAAACAAGTATATATATATATAACATAAGTTAATATAATATAATAATATATATATGATGAGATAATATAATACTTATCATTTAGTGTTAAATATGAGATGAGATGTATTAATTATATAAAATGTATAATATATATGTGTGATGTGGGCGTTTAGATGAGTCATGGTGTGCACGTTTAGGGCGTTAGTGTCTAGGATAATATGATGTTATATGGGTGGTGAGGTGGTACTTAAGTATAGGTATTATTGATGGTATTAGGTGGTGCATCGGTGTAGAGAGATTGAAAGAGAGAAAGAGTGAGAGAGAGACGTGATTAGGTTTTGATAGAGAGAGTTACGAGCTTGAGGGTTTTGGGTTTTGAAAGAGAGAGGCACGATTGGGTTCAGGGTTTTGAGAGAGAGAGTTTCGAGCAAGAGAGAAGATAAGCGAGATTCAGAGAGACGGGGGGTTTGAGTTCGAGCAGAGAGAAGAGAGAGTTTTGGGTTTTGGGAGAGAGAGCAGAGAGTCACTGCGAGAGCAGAGAGTAGAGAGTAGAGAGTGCGAGATTGCAGAGCGAGAGAGCAGAGAGTCAAGGGGAGGGCGAGAGAGCAGAGCAGAGAGTAGAGAGAGAGAGAGAGAGAGAGAAAGAGAGAGAGAGAGAGAGAGGGACCTGGGTGCGGTGGCGAAGTATTGGGGAAAAAAAGGGGAGTGTCGCTGGAGGATCTTCGCCGGTGGACTGAGGTGATGCGAAAATGGCAGAGGAACAACATAGTTGTATCTTTATCGCTCTTGGAATGGGAAGATGAACAATCCAAATCAAAACATAGGAGAGTATTGTCGTCCTCCAGTTTCAAGCTTGATAGAGATGACAGCTTGGTGAATCCAACACTTGAAGCCAATAGATGAACAATTGCCAGCAAAACCTTTGTTCCTAGACGCTTCCGTTCATATGCAGTAGCCGATTATGCCAACAATACCATTTCCAATCCTCATCGTTGCTACCGATTATGCTCTGTTATCAGAACGATGAGAACGAAAGGGTTTTGGGATAAAAAAGAAAATGATTTTGGCTAGATTTAAGTTTTGTTTAGGAAAAGAGGAGAAGGCGATTAGTTTCCTTGATAAGGAAGAAGGGCTCGGGATATGCGCGCAGACGTTGGAAACAAATCGCGGGCTCGGAAGAACAAGGGATGTTTTTTTTTTTTTTTAAAGGTCGTGGAAACGGTTTCTTGCTATTCAAGAAAAACACTATTATAAATATTTGTGGTGGTGATTTGGTTTCCAAATTTTATCTTGCATGCAAGGAAGATTTTCAGAATTTTTAGGGATTACATTTGAAATTGGAAAGTAGATTTTCAGAATTTTCAAGGGATTACATTTGAAATTGGAAAATAGATTTCAGAATTTTCGGGGATTACATTTGAAATTGGAAAGTAGATTTTCAGAATTTTCAGGGGATTACAAAAAAATAGCAAGTTGGGCAAACGGGTGGTTACAACAAGAATAGCAGGTATCCAAATCAAGTTTTACACAACGATCGAGGAAATTGGAAGGCCAACACAATAACAAATGTTAAGAATAGTGTGGGAAAGAAGAAAAACACAAATTGGCGCCTCTGTTCACATGTCTGAACATATACTATAGGATGACTCGAATTTCATGTGATCTAATGGTTGACATCGATCTTTATGGACTAGAGAGCCCACTAGGGTACAATAACTTCATGACGAGCCAAAAAATTCTCAAGCCCATTTAAACACCGAATCTAACCCTCCTGTTAAGGAGAAAGACCCACTTGTCTATAATATCCAATCCACAATCTACCAGATCAACAATCCACAAAGAACTCAACTAGTTACCTCAACCCAAAACCAAAAACATGGCCAACAAAATAATGAAAATCATTTGGTTCCCACCCATAGTAGCGACTCCAATCAGTCCAAGAACCACCATTGCGTCCCATGTGATGCTAACATACAAGAGTTGAGTCCGAGTCTAATTAGGATTTTATTTTACTTTTATTTTATTTTATTTGGGTTGTAATTTAGTTTAGAGTTATGTTTTAAATAGAATTTCACATTAAGTTTGAGTTTGTTTAAGAGTCTTAATTGGTGCCTGTTTAGAAGTTTAAATTAGTTATAAATATTTTAGGACGTAATTTTAAAACCATCCATTATTAATTATTGATTATTGATTTCTTCTCTTTATTTCTCTATTGTCTCTTTTGGTATTCTTCCATCAATTGGTATCAGATTTCTCGATCTCTTCTTCCTGTTTCTTCACTTTGTCTTTTTTTTTTTTTTTCTATTTCTATTTCCATTACTGTGAGTTCTGCAAGTTGCAAACTAGATCTGTGCAAATTTGGGATCCATTATTGCTGCAAGTTGATGACTGATTGATCGTGCCAAAAGTGTCACGACGCCCCTGACGTAGGCTGACGTCATGACCGGCACAGCATATTATACATCTTCATATACGCATACTTCAACGTATGTATTTAATTAAATTTACGGGGTGTTACAAAAAGTGTTGAATCGCAGTTGCCCCTTAGCACTGGAATATGAGTTAGTCGGTATATTGATGTGACGCCAAGAAAATCGGCAAATACATTAGCATTGATTCAGTTAGTTGCTCTCAATGAAGAAAACCCAGCAGGGATATTGTCTTGTAAGAACGAGTAAGAGTCGGTGTTCTTGCAGCAACACAAGGTTGTTGGGTTGTGATTAAGTGCTTCGACCACCACTTAAAGATGTAGAAGCTAAATTTGAGTGTTACTGCTTCAACACCTTCCCATGCGCCAACAGTTGCAACATTAGAGAACATAAGGTATAAATCTTCCCCTTGAAATTTGAGATTAATATTTTATTGGTGGAAAGTGTTAAATTGTATAAAGTCCAATTGTTATCCAAGCTTGATTGAGGCATTAAATCCCTCCAAATTAATCTATTTTATTTGGTTTCCATGATTCATTGTTGCTACTTCTCAATCACGCCCATCTTCATTAGTTTTTTTGTTTTTCCTTGCCCAATTTTATTTGCCTCCTTAGCTCACATTAAAAAACAAAATTACAGAACCTTGCATTTTTTTTTGTGTGCGTATTTCTAGCTCTTATGTGCATATTAGCATACAAATTTAGTTTACATTATTAATTGCTTTCTTGTGGTCACATCAACATTATACTTATGAATACCTACATTTTTTTTAATCATGACATGACCCATTCTATGCCGGATGCCCAAAACTTCTTTTAAGCTGAACTTAATGACCTAAAAGACCAACTTTTAGCACACAAGACATCCATGGAACAATTTAAGGACGAATTTCGTGCAAAACTCACCGAACTTAGAAAGACAGTATCCCGATTGGCAACAACATTAGGCAAACAACAATTAGATGAAACTAGTGTCAATCGTATCCCACCTTCTAGAGTTAGTGTCCTACTACTAATCAATTACACGCCCCTATTAGTCATGTCCCATTAGGATCATCATATCCTACCCCAGGTCTATTACCTCTTCCTTTAAAGTCCCATGTCCCGTAAAGATATGGTTCTCACCCGTAAGAGAATCAGTTAGTGGATTGAGTAAATCCTAATCGGGAGATTAGGTAGTGGACGTAGGCTTAACCGAACCACTATAAATCTATGTCAAATGTTTGCAATTTAGTCTGTATTCTAATTTGCATCATATTTCAATACACTCATGTAAATCACTAAGTTATTGAAAGATAATTTTAAAATTAACCATCACACCCAATTCACCCCCCTCTTGGGTAGGACCAACAGGTAGGTTAGCTCACACCTGTGAGGTTGAGTGTTGTAAAGGTTGTCTCACACTTGTGAAGTTCAGAAATTGTAATAGGTTTGATTCTCACTTGTAAAGATGTATCATTAGTGGAGTTTGAGAAATCTTAATCGGGGAGATTAGGTAGTGGACGTCGGTGAGGCCGAACCACTATAAATCATTGTGTACTTTGCTTCTTATTTCCTGCTCACTAGTTTTTTTTATTACCAGGATTCCTGCATCCGCTGGTGCCCTCATTACCCTTCGGAGCGAGACTATTCCACTGGACTTCGGGATTCGACAGAGGCGTGGGCATCGCTCTCAATCATGATTTTGTCAAGGGAGGGCTCAAACTCGAAACCAAGTCCCTCAACCCCCCTTGGGTTTGACCCTCGAACCATCGAACCAACCGATGGTTGGCCTCACTAGTTATTCTACGTGCAAATATTTTTAAAGTTAATAACTTGCTCATTAGTCCAATTCACCGCCCTCATGGACTCATTTCTGGGCCAACATTAACTAAATTAAAACAATGCAACGAAAACTATGAAATAACAAGTAATCAAAATCACTAAGAAATCAATAGAGAGAAATTATAGAGGTTCAACTTTACATAACTTTCAATTATGTTTTTCATATATATTTATTATTAATCTATTTTCGTAGTTTATAAGTAAAAAATCCTCAAATCTCTAACTTCTTCTCTCGAGTGCCAAGTTAGAACATATTCATGTGATATGATTTTGATCTCCGGATGAAAACCAAAATCATACAAACTCTTTACACTTTGTGATTTTTTCCAAAACTTCAAAAAATCGTATAAACCTCTCGATTCTATAAATTTCCTAGGTTATATTTTTCCCAATCCAATCCTAAGTTTCCTCTCTCGAGTATCGAACTCTAGATCTAAGAACATTTAATCTATGGTTAGTAGATCAAAAACATTAAAAACTGAAAAATATAAATAAACAAAGAAAAATCTATTAATAATAATCAAAATCAAATTAAAACATAGTATCAAAGAGAGGATCCATCTATCCTCTAGAAAAATAACTTAGTTCATAATATGAAAGAAGAAAACTCAAAACAAATCCATGAACATTAATATGAAGAAACAAACTAGATCTCTAGAAGTGAAGATTGCGCCCTTGTCTCCAACTTCTCCGACATCTTTTCTTTTGATCCAATATGATTCGAATTGTTCTCCTCTCTATTGTGTCTCTAAAACCTTCCTGTATTATGTATTTATAGGTGAGAGAAAGTAGGAAAAAGTTGGTGAAGAAACAAACTCGAACTAAGAATCCTACTTGAACTCGATTTTTTTGAGCGCATGGGAGCCGCGACCTCCACTTTGGGTGCCACAACCCCCACTTGTTGGTTTTTAACACACCACCACCACCACCCCAGCCTCCAATGTGGGTGCCCCGGCCTCCAATCTTGGGAGTGGTGGTCTTTTTCTTATCTTTCTAGTCGATTTCTCCACTTCTTTGCCTTGTTTTGCACTTGTTCTTCCTTCTAATGCTTGGCCACTTATTTACCTCTTCCATATCACTTTACGACCACTTTAAAACCTACAAATTCAAAAATGAACCAAATGTAAAAACTATCAAAACATTCACATAAAATTACATATAAATGTTGGTGTAATGACCATCACCTTTGTGTGTTTTGATGATTACAAACAACATTTCATTGAGTATTAATCACTTTGACTAAGTTATTTCTGCTTAAAATGATCAAATCACTAAAGTCAATGAAAAAGCCAAAGTCAAAGTTTCAAGTGAATCAAAGCAACAGTTGCTTAGATTCAATCTAAGGATGTAGAATCCTCTTTAGTTTGATCAGCCAAGTCATTGCATGCATGCATCATACTTTAAAATCATTTGTTTTTGCAAAGTCAAACTGATTTTCGATTTAGTCAAAATCTCGACTTTCATCTAAAATGAGTTTAACACTTGTATGAACTTCAATTTGATCAAAGTAGTGAAAACAAAGAGCTATTTTCTAGTCTATTTTGAACAGAAACGGGGTTCTGTGTACAAAACCATGGTTCTTGCTTTTTTGATTTTTGAATTTCTATAAATATATGTCTTGGCTCATTGTAAGCAACTTTTGAAAAATCTTCTAAGTGAGAGCACTCTATTGTTCTCCACATTTTTCAAACTTGCAAGCTTTCAAAGTTTATTTTGATTTGAGAGAAAAAGTTCTTGTTATTAAGTGTTCTTCAAAATCTCTTCAACAAGTTTCTCTCTTTCTCTCTCTCTTGTTTTTCAAAAGAAATCTCTAAGTGCTTTCATTCTCTCTTGGGGGAACATCTTCTTGAGATATTTCTAGTGTTCCAGAGTTCTTTGATTTGTGTGCTCCATCTTCATCACCTTCAAGTCAAGAAATCAACAAGGAATCTCCATTACAAGCCTATATTTTATACTTTATTATTTTTGGCTGATTCATCTAAGGAGGTATTCATTTCATTTGTACATGTAATTTTGAGAGTTGTTTAGTAAGAATACTCTCAGTTATTTGTAAACATTATTGTATTTGATTTGGCTTGTTAGTCAAGTGGGAAGACTCCTATCTGGAGGTCGGTGTTTGTAACGGTTTAATTCACACCTGTAAGTTGAATCAAGTTAGGTTGTAACGGTTTGATCCACACTCGTAAGTTGGATCAAGTTTAGTGGAGTTTGAAAAATCTTAATTAGGGAGGTTAAGTAGTAGAGGTAGGCTTTAAAGAAGCCGAACCACTATAAATTGTTGTTCTCTTTAATTTCTTTCTTGCACTTTATAGTGTTTTTATCTTTGCCATTTGTGTTGTGTAAGGTTTTTGGAAAATCTGATAAGTCCAATTCACCCTCCTCTTCGATTATAATTTAGGCCAACAATAAATGTTAAAACCGAAATATAATATACCGAAACTATGATAAAACACATGCAAAAACCTACTTATCAACTATTATTATTGGTAATATCATAACTGATTTATCAGTCCTAACACATAATATAAATAAGACTGACATATCAGTGATATTAGAACTGATATATCGGTCATGTTTCTGTAGCAGAATAGAGTTATGACCGATACATCAATGATGTCAAAATCGATACATCTGTCATATCTCTATTACATTGGTAGGACTAGAACTGATATATCGACCGAGCGTCTGCAACTTAAAAGCGATTATTGTGCGTTTGAAGTTTAATCGTTATGTTTAAGGGGTTTAGCTTTGGATATCGCTATATAATTTTTCCTAAAATCAATTAAAATAACAAAATTAAAGAAACAATAAACATTGAAAGGATTCAAACATTCGTTTCATTTCGACTGAATGAGCTCGAATTACCTTTAGATGCCATGAAAATATTCGCAAAAACTTTGTAGTTGCAAGATCATTTTTTGTTCTTAAACTGAAAAAGTGTGTTGTTTCCATAGTAGATCAAAATTATGTTAAAAAGGACGTTTAGAAATTAAAACAAGTAGATGGAAATGAAGTTGTGAAATAAAAATGGACCGTTCGGAATTAAATGCGAACATTTTGGACTTTTTATAGGGCCAAACATGCCTTAAATATAATTATGCAAGAAATGTATTATTCTTGTAAAATAGTACCTTTAAGGTGCTATATTTTGGTAAGTTTCCCACGTCAGTTTCTCCACAACTACATGAAAAGTGGGAATAGTGAGAGATCATGTTTAGAACAGTTGCAACTGGAGAGAAAATGGTGATGTTTGGCGAGTGCACACGAGGGAAGTTGTTTTTTCCAAGTTAAAGAGTTTGAAACGGTATCAAACTATTGCTGTATAATTACTTCTATACCCTTCAAAATTTAAATCTTTAATTTATGGGATACAAGAAACTATTAATAGATAGGGGGGTAATTTGGAGATTTATGCTAAATTTATCACACCGTGAGTAGCGGAGAGTTTTTGCATTATTAGTAGTATATATATGTGTGTGTTTTTGTATATATGTATATATGTATGTATAAATATATATAATATATATGTAAATATATATTACTTAGAAAATTATCTTCAAAAATTTAATTTTTAAGAACGGGTTTTGAATCCAAAACCAGGCCGCCGAATATCTGATGTTGAATGACTCGGATTCAGTTTTTGGTTCGCAAATGGTCTGGAACCGGATCCAAATGGTCTGGAACCGGATCCAAATGGGAGTCAGTGCCCAGATCAAAATCCGGGCGATGGTCCGGACCACGTAAATTGGGTAATCGGGCATATAATACCCGGTTTTATACCCGCAGTTTCGAGCCTTCCAAACACAGCTTTAGAGAGCAGGCTCAGCTGAGCAAGGTATATCGTTCTCTCTCTGTTCTCATCTCTCTTTTCTACGAACCTCAACTCTCTCTCTCTCGTCTATCTTCTGCCGTTGCCATTTCTGAATATATTTGTTAGTATTTTTTCCCTTTTAGGGTTTTGCTTTAGATCTGCTCGCCAACATCTACGAAAATAAAGGTGATTTATTTTCTCAAATGTACAATTCAGCATGTTGGTTCCCCTTTAGAGGTTTTTCCCCGGATTATTCATTTTTTTTCTAGTCGTTTGAGCCCTAATATCAAACGTGACCTTTTATTCCACTTTTGTTGTGTAATTTAATAGATTTTTTCTTAATTAATTAATTATTTTTTCTGATAGTATTATGTTTCTATGATACGCCCTTCTATTGGGATTCTTTATTTGTTGTAATTAAGTGGACTTCAATTGTATTTATGTAGCAGATTAATGTTTCAGTTTTAAAATTTTTTAGCAATTCATCTTTCTTTCACTTATACCTCTTTGTTTCCCATTTTTTGATATTTAATTTTTTTAGTATCTTATATTTTACATGGTTTCTTACTGGGTATTTTCTACTTTATGAATTTGGGTACTTTAAAAATTATCTCTTTATTATGTTAGTGAAATATCAATTCCATGATCGACAGTTCCTTAATTTTGCATTTAACATTAATATACTCAACTCAAAATAATTTTTTTTTTCAATTATGCATCTAACATTATATGACCTCCAAAAATCATTGGCACCTAAGAGACGAATTTGATATACTATTTCTTGTTTCCATGATTTCATATTAGATCTATGGTTCTTTAGGCAGCTGGCAATGGATGAGTTGCAGATCTATCATGAGAAGCAGAGGTTACAGTTTTGCCTTCTGCATGCTCTCAATAATCTCTTTCAGGTATCTTTTGAGATTATAGTGTTCCACCTGATTAAAATTTTCTTATACTCGAATTTGCTTTGATTTTTTCGATGATTTTTTTTCTTTCTTTGTTCATGTTTATTTAGTTGTCAGTTTATTCTGATAAATGTATTATATAGTTCAGGCAAAGAATTCCTTCACTCGAGAAGATTTAGATGACATTGCAGTAAAACTTGTTCTTGTTGATCCACAAGAAGAACACAAAAATTGGAACCCATTATCTGTTGTTTTCAAGCCTCACCATAATTCAATCACTGGAAACTATGATATAAATGTGCTAATTGCAGCATTAGAAGCAAGAGGGAAAAGGGTTGTTTGGCACGATCATCGTAATGGGGCTTCTTCAATTGACCTTAACGGCTCCGATGAAATGTTAATGGGTATTGTGTTGAATGTTCCAGTTAGGAGGTTTGGTGGGCTCTGGAGAAGTCGACATTGGGTTGCATTGCGAAAAGTTGAAGGGGTTTGGTATAATTTAGACAGTGATCTTAGCGCTCCTCAACCCTTCAAAGACACTGAAGAATTGAAAATTTTCTTGGATTCCATTATTGCTAGTGGTGCAGAGGCTTTGCTTGTCTTCAACAATTTGCAGTGACTTTTATTTTCCTTAACAACGGTAACTTTGACATGCTATTTTAGATCGTCATATGAGCTCATGGAATCATCCAAGAAATTGCGAAAAGGTTGTAGCTTGAACAATTTGTTTGTCTCCGTCTGCCTAGTGGTTTCTTTTATGTGCTTCTTTGTTCTGCTTATTTCAATGCTTAGGCTTCCTGAGATATCACGGGAACATGGGAAGGTAAGATCTTACAGAGCCCCACCCAAAGAAGAGAGCTTGGACGAGCTTGGGGAGATGATGATTGGAATTTTACCAAGCGATCTTCCTTTTACTGTCTTTGTCCCTTCCAAGAAAGCTTTCAAGCGTGAACTAAGATTGTGGGCTAATGACAGCAACTTGGTTGAACAGAATGAGAATGCTAATAACACATATGCAATACTCTCTCGCTTGCTAGGTCTTGCAGCAGTTCCACGGTGTCTTCTTTCGTTTAATATTCCACTGGGGAAAGAGGTCATGTTAGATTCTATATCTGGATTCAGACTCCATGTTTCAAGAGAGCCTGATGGAGTGGTGATTGTCAATAGAGTGCGCTCGGAGCTGGTTGATTTGAGGAGAAAGGAAATCGTTGTACATGTTATAAATGGTGTAATAATGGATGCTGACTTTGAGCAGTCTGTCCAGACTGATTATGAAGATTGAAACTGAAATATGAGGTTAGTTAAATCTTGCTCTGCCATTCGCTCATCAAAATCTTTGCCACTTAGTGATTTTGTTAAAGTCATAACCTGTTTTAGAAGCACTTGCTTTGTAATTTGATCTGTTTTTCTACTGCTGTTCTGATTTTGCTTTCTTTTGTTGAATCTAACCTACTGATTTGGTTAGTCATGAATGATCACCTCTGTAAGTTACATTTTTGTTAACTGCTATTGGAAATATGTTCATTTCCAATTTGCGTGAAGCAATTGCTCTTTTATCTGCCTTAGTGGAGTTGGTATCACTGTTAGTAATGACTGGAATTTGATTTCATGGTTGGTCAAATTTATTAACCTGCTTTAAAGTATGCAATTTTCCATGAGTGGTACAACTGTCCTAATGGAATTAGATTTGTTCAATGCATAAAAAAGTGCAAGTTGATAGGTTTAAATGCCTTTTTGGGGTGCCTGCTTAGTATCAAGGTGCTTATACTAATCTTTATATTTTCATAGTATTTTCTTTTCAAATAACTTTATATGTTTTGGGTAGTAAGTAGTAGTAATGGTAGTTATAATCTTTTTCTTGTCATTTTTAATTTTTGAACTTTTTTCTAATAGAAATCATAATCTTTCAAAACTAATTTACTGCTGATTTATTTGAAATCTAATAACAATCATATGAATTTTAACTTTGACCATTTTAATCAAATTAATGGTTCTAGACTTCTAGTTGTGAAGGCATCAAAATTTACATATATTTATTGAGGTATTAAAAATAATATTTTTTTAAAATTTTGTTAAACTGATATAATACACAATGGGTGATTTTTTATGTAACCATTGAACACTTTTTGGATAATAGTTCTATATTAGTTAAAATTCAATGCTACGACTTATAACTAGCATTTTTTATTCACATAAAAGATCATGAAGCATAGCCTGATGCAATTATTCTTTTGTAAAATTGTTCTCAGCTCATAAGTCATTTGTATAGCAAAACCATGATCCAAGCGTTATATTTCCAACAAGTGAAACATGTATTTTAGACATTTAGGTTGTGTTTGATAGTTGAGAAAATGTTTTTTTTTTGGAGAAAATAACTAATTTTCTCAAGAAAATGAGAAAGTTGCGTGTTTGATTATCTATATTTTCTTGAGAAAACATTTCTCAATCCTCTTATTTTCTCTCCTTTATAGGTGGGGTGAGAAAATTTAGTTTTGTTGTGAATAATTTTTTAATGCTATTGATTCATGCACATCATATTCAATGAATCTTTTTTTTTTTTTTTTTTGCACCAAATTAGTATGTAAAAGTATTTTCTAATGTACAATCGAACCATCTTGAGAAAATTCTCTCGATAAGATTTGCTTGAGAAATTATTTCTTAAGAAAATTATATTTTCTCAAGAAAATTTACTCAGTTATCAAACATACCTTTAGTGTATATAGACATGTTACCTTAATTTTGTTTTTTGCTGCAATATTGTTATTTTGATGCAAATGCTATGGAGAACAAATAGACAAAATAAGAAAGAAATAAAAGACAATATTACTAAAAAGAAGATTTGACTTTTTTGGTGAAACAAGAATATGTAATGACATGGTGGTTGGGTTTTCCCTTTCCACCATAGTTCTTCATTTTTCTTTACTACTATTTTGATGTGTCATAACATGGCTAGTTCAATGATATCAAGCCATAGCCCAATGTTCATCCATAATTTTGAAAATCACATTTAACAAAAATTTATTCCTTTTGTGGACAACAACTCCTCTGTTTTAATTGAATTTTACTTCACCACTTAAGCTTCTCTCTTCCATTTGAAAAAGCAGATGATATTTAGGGAATCTTATACCTTGGGTAAAAA
The DNA here is from genome assembly GCA_035771175.1 of Paratinospora sagittata. Taxonomy (NCBI): domain Eukaryota; kingdom Viridiplantae; phylum Streptophyta; class Magnoliopsida; order Ranunculales; family Menispermaceae; genus Paratinospora; species Paratinospora sagittata. Next base: position 23,467,709 of record CM069592.1, on the reverse strand, counting down.
CAGCTACAAATATGAAAGGACAAGAATAGCATGTGGCACAAGTTTGAATGGTTATTTGGAGTTGAAATACTAGTGAAGGGTGCACCCTAAGCTCAAAGCAAGTTACTTATTTTCTTCAATTTCTCATTGTGTAAATACGAGGAGGGTTCTTGATGTTAGGGCTGTAAGCAGGTCCAGCCTTGTCGGGTTTTGACCAAGAATAGGCCCAACCCGATCTTATTAGGTCACCCAATTTTGACTCGACCTAGAGACTTGAAGCATCAAACCCAAATAATCCAAAAACTCAAAAAATTAAATAATAAATGGAGAGTAATAAAAAGATAAAATAAATTGAAAAAGTGAAAAAGGAAAAATCAAAAAAATAAATTAGAAATATAAAAAAGTAGCACCATGAAGATACAACCAGTTTCTCATTATGATTTATCTGAAAGTGGTAATCCACCTCTTCACTCTTTTGCTTCTGATGGACATCTGGTATATCATTCTCATGTCGATGGACATTTTATTTGGGATTGTGCTCCTGAGATGTGCAAACCTGGATGCACATGTATTGATGACATTGAATATGACACCTGGTTAGATGATCTTGATTCAGAATACGGTGATTTTTCCAGCCATCGCAAAAATAAGACAAAGAAGAAGACTCCAGTCTTCTCCTCCTGCAAAACCTCAGTTCAACGTCATTATGAACCTCCTTCTCCACCTGCAGCTCCTATGGTTCATCCTTGTTATCCTAAATAATAAACAAAAGAAAACATTAAAAAAATGGACGATAAATAACATTTTTTGGGGTGCCTCGTTGCTGATGCTCTTCCTGAGAGAGCTTCCCACTCATGGTAGAGGCTCTCTTTGGGTAAGGATGGAAAAAAGAAAGGAGGGTGGAGGGTTTTATAGAGGGAGAGTCCCCCCACCTTTCCCACACAACTGATGCGGGAAAGGTCCTGTTCAACACGGGGTACTTGTCTGTGGCCCTCACCTATAATCCCTTCCCCACCTGTCAAAGAAATATTTCGTGCAAGCTCACCAATGCCTGTGCTTTGAACATTACCATCCACCGTCTTTTCAGTAATTTCGTTTTTGATTTCCACCTCATTATACTCTTTTGAGGGTGTACATAATGTAGTGGCTGTAAAGATTCACGCACACACATGGATGCAAAATCGAAAAATACTAAAGTGACACTCACTTTGTACATTCAAAGTGTACATAATCATTAACGCATCATTGGATTGTCTCGAATTATGTATCATCACATAATTCAAGGCAAGCCAATGGTGTATAAAAATAATGTACACTTTAGATGTCGCGACCCCTATCCGAGTGACGTTACGACCAACACAGTACCTCAGATAATGTCACTTTAGGACAAAAACTTGAGGCACTGCTCAGCCTCTACCTAATGCACAAGTAATACCTTGTACACACATAATCATCCTCTATATGACAATGTATATAAGAACCATAAGATTTACTCCAAATCTAACAAGATTAATATCATTATAACCTGTACATTCACATGGTTTCAACATACAGTAACACCTGAACAAACAAGTATCTATTCTTCAAATGAAAGTCATATACATGTCATAGTCACAGACCATCTATGTGATATGCATATATATTTACATTGTGATAGTTATAGACATGACAAAGGAACAAAAGAATCAAAATATTAAAAATACCCCTCTTCCCCATTTGTGACACCTACATCCAAGAACAAAAAGGCAGCACACAACGATCTAAGCTTTGCATTTTTTTTTTTGGATATGAACATAAGAAAATAGGGAAAAAGGCGTGAGCTTTGACTAGCACAGCGAAATATTCTCACAATTATAACCATAACTACATTTATAAAACACGTATGCCGTATGCCATAGAGGAAACATTTACAAATACAAATGCATTAATTAAAGATAACACACACAAATAAAACTAAATCATGTATAAGTTTTTTTCACAAAACATGCACACGCCTCAACCGAGGTCAATTTCTAGATAATTTTGCCTATATATTCACCTGTTTCGCGCTATAGAGAATGATCAGAGTAGAACAACTATTTCCCACCCTTCTACCCATACATTTTTCACAAAGGAAAGACCATACCACGGAGTACCAATTCAAGTAACACCGGCGGAACATTTCTCGAAGAACAAGTAGAATGGTAATTCACGTTTCTAGTTATTTAATCCAAAATACCCAAGGCAACCATGTGTCCAAAACATTTTCGTGAGTACAATACCATGCACATATATCATAAAATGCATACATTTAAACAATTCAAGCATATAGATAAAATGCCATAAATGATGAATAAAATGAGAAATACTCACAACCAATCCAAAAGTCAACAAACCAAGCTATAGGATTCCCAAAATGATCAATCCAATCTCAATGCCATGTAATGAACATAATTTATACAACATGGTCAATGTCAAATTCACACATACACCCAATTTAATTCTCAAACCTCCTTAAGCCAATTCTCAACTCATAATCCCATTAATTCAACTCTAAACACATCTAAACTACCAAAAATTGGATTAGAAGCAACAATTACACTTCCAATAGACTAAGGTTTCCATCAAAATCCACATGCATGCCAAATTCCCAATTTACAAGATTACTACATCAATTTTCAAGAAATTCATCATCAAATCCATTAAAACTAGGGGTGAGCAAAAAGCCCGACCACCAGGTCGGTCCGGTTTCAAACCCTCTAGCGGGTATGTTAGGTCCGAAATTAGCAGACCCGAAGGGTCGGGTTGCTAAGTCGGGTGCTAAATTTTGGCACCCGACATAACCTGACCCGTTCGATACCGCTTACCTATATATATATACTATATTTATTAATTACAACTATACTATATACTAAAAATAAATCATTAAATTTTTATCTCAAGTAGTTCTTTAATAAGTAAAGAACCTTTTTGGGTACTCTCTCATTCAAAGTGAGTAATCTTTGACCTCTTAAGGTCTTGAGAATGAGTTGTTTGACAATGTTGTTGGGTTTATATAGAAAGGTTGAGAGCTTTCTCACACTTTTTACGAGTAATGTGAGACTAAAGAGAGGGCTCTTCCCTTTAGTTTCATACAACTTTTTCCCTCTCTTTTACTTGACACAACTAATTAAAACTTTTAATTCATCACCTATGTTTGCTTATTGTTTCAATGATATTTTATAAAAGATCATTAAAAACCAATGAATAACATTAATCCATAAAACCTTTTCAATATTTTATATATATGCATTATGCATATACAAATGAATGATTTACTTCAACTTAGGTATAATTTATAATTATTTTGTCCAATAGAAGAATGACATGTACATGTGAATTGACAAATTTATGAAATTGACTAATTAAAAAATGAGATCAATTATGAAAGCAATAAAACCATATTATAATTAAGCAAAGTATATAGATGATAATTCAAAAATTAATTTTCAAAGTAAAATACATAGTTTAAAACTCATTATCTAGCTAGGTAGCCTAGGTAGACTAAAAAAGCCAACTTCTAACCATGTCGACTATAAATGTAAATAGTCACGCTTAAAATTTTTATTTTAAGCGTGAAAATTATATGGGTAATGAAAATTGCCAACTTCTAACCAAATCTAGAGCAAAAAGACCTTTAAAACATGCATATTATAAACTAAGTAAAAGGATGAGTGTATTACATATATATATATATATACTCTTTAATTTGATATATTACATATATCAATGTATTACATATACAATGACTACAATTTAATGTATTATGTATAGCTACAAGGTTATTAAATATTGATAATAAAGAAAAACATTTAGTAATGATATACCAAAGTATATAATATAATCTTTAGTTAACAACAAATACTTTAGCAATTCTTGTATACATATTATTATGAAATTCTGTATTTTTTGTAGTTATATATAAAAAGTAATATAGGATGAGAGTTTTTTTTTTTTTTTTGAGAAATATAAGATAAGAGATGACACTTAGTAGTTAGTAGTAATACATTTGCGTATAAGATTTATTCAAAGTAGGAAAAGAAATGGAGGTGTATAATCCTACATATGTTATACAAACCAATTATTGTTAAATGTACAACACATAAGAACAATTTATAAGTTTTTTACATTTTGGGTTTCCTTGCTTTTAGAAACTCAATATTCTTCGTACCCCTATTAAGAATGAAAGAAAAATTTCTCCTCTGTTATGACTAAGTATAGACATGTAAAATATATATAATATGGCATAATAATAGAATATGAATACAGGCTCATATACATATATAATACAATTATAAATAGATGATATTTAATATAACATGCCTATATATATTTTCATAAGATAATATAATACGGGACATATATATATATATATATATATATATATAATATGGTATAATAACAAAATACAAAATACAGTCTAATATACATATATAATACAATTATAAATATATAATATATAATATAACATGCGCATATATATATATATATATATATATATATATATATATATATATATATATATATATATATATATTTTCATAAGACGGTCATATATGTCTAGATGAAGATATATATTATGATTAATATAAGTATATAAGCTAATATATATATATATATATATATATATATATATATATAGAGGGTGAGGATGATGATAGTTGGTGGTGGCAGTATTTAAACAGTAATATATAAAATATATATAACATAATATATATGTTTGTGCTTTCGTGGTGTGGTGACACATAAAAATTGAATATTATAAGTTTATAACATTGGGTTTTACTGTTTATGAGAGAGGGAGAGCTAGGCAAGTAAAGAAAAAGGAGAGAGTGTGAGTGAGTGAGGAAAATTGAAAAGTTTGAAAAGTTGGGAATTGTTTTAGTCCCACATTGGAAAATTAAAGAGGAGGTGAGCTCTCCAACACTATAAACCCCTCCCCCTTGACTCTCATTCTTGCACACCTCTTAGTACCCTATATGGGTATGGGTTGTAACTAGCCTCATCTTGACATTGAGGCCCCTAAAATTGGGGCTTCTTTATTTGTTAAAGTTGCGCTGACAGAAAATTTAAATTTTTTAATATATATTTTATATATGGTATATTTTTTGTGTTATTTTTTTATGGTTGTTTTTTTTTTTTAGTTTTAATGTTTTTTCATTTTCTCATTAGTAGGATATATTTTACTTATTTTCATGTATGTATATTTTTGTGGGTATGTTGGGAATCTTAGATATATATTTAAGAACTCGATCGTAACCTGACCGACTCGACCTGTAAACAGGTCGCCGGACCCGACCCTGACCGACTCGACCTGTAAACAGGTCGCCGGACCCGACCCGTGCACATCCCTAATTAAAACTACTCCCAATCATGGAAATCAAGCTTAAAACACAAGGTTAGGGTTTTCAAATATCAAAACCCTGACTCCAATCTCACATCCAACACATGCATGACACCCAAATTGCATTCTCTAACCATCAATTACCTTCTTACAAACAAACAGAATTGGAGCCATTGCACTCTAATTCCTTCAGTTGTTTGTCCAACTCAACGAGCTCGACATTGGACATTTTGTATGGTGGAACTAAGATAGGTTTCGTCCCTGGTATGAGTTTGATCTCAAAATTGAATTCCCGAACTGGAGGTAGACTAGGAAGGTCATTTAGAAAAACTGTTGGGAATTCAGATATAATCAGGATATCGTGTACTTCGAGAGAGTACAGTGATGATGACTCATTGTCATCACCAAGGGATAAGACTCGGACCTGTGCCTTGAGGAGTGCAACAATCAAGTTGTGTATCCATTTCCTCGTTCCTTGAATCTTAACAAACTCCCAGTAGGCAAGGTTAACTAAACTTGCTTCTTCAAACAATCAATCCTTGCATTTAGTGGTGGGAGCCAATCCATGCCGAGGATGATGTCAAAGTCTTCAATGTCCATCACTAAAAGATCTGCATGAATTATTTGTTCTGCATTCGAAGTTCACATCGAGAATACGTAAATTTCATGTCTGTACCAGATCCTAATGGTATTGAGACATAAATTGTGATGTTTGTGGGTTCAGGTTTTAACCTTAAATGCCTTACCAATGTAGAAGATATAAAGGAGTGCGTAGCACCCGAATCAAACAAAACATGCACCATTATATTGAACAAGGGAAATGTACCTTCGACCACATTGTTATCAAGGAGGGCTTGTTGAGCGACGACATAGGTCTGCCCTGTTGCCTTTGCCCCTGGTTTTGTTGGTTCTGCCTAGGCTGAGCGTTAGCAACAGGTGGGGCTTGTTGGACTAGAATAGTGGGAACAAGCTGCCGCGGTTGTTGAGGTTGGGGACAGACATTTCTTACATGGCCCTGCTGGCCGCAGTTAAAACAAGTCAGCCTCTGCTGTTGAGGCGCCTGTTGGTTGTTTTGCTGGCCATGCTGATTGTGCTGCTGCTGACCACCACCCCTGTTATTGCCATTGCGGCGACCACCCCTGCCATTGCGGCCTCCTCGGTTCTGATTGTGAAAACCCTGATGACCAGGGTTAGAAGTCTCAGCTGCAGATGCCATGGCCTCATATTTTTGTACAGGGGTAGGGAGAGCTGGGTTTTGATTAAAGTAGGGCTTTTTCTTGTTGCCCTATTGGGAAAACATTGCAGGCCGTTTTCCCCTGTTCTTCCTCTGTTCTTGCTTAGTTTTCTCCTGCTCAAAGTTCATGGCCTTATTGACCAGCTCCCTATAATTCTTGATATCCAAGATCGACAAGGCCTGTCGGATGTCTGGATGGAGGCCATTATAGAATTTCTCGGTCTTATCTTGCTCTGTTGAGGTAGTGGAGAGAAAGAATACCGATAATTCTTTGAACTTGACAGCATATTCTTGTACTGTCATGCTGCCCTGGTAGAGTCTGGCAAACTTCTGGTGCCTCTGCCTCTTCACTGCGCCAGGGAAGTACTCGTCAATGAACAGTGACTCAAACTCTTGCCAAGTCATGTCTGTTACATTGACCTTTGGGTCTTCTTTAGTTGGTAGGAAGCTAGTGGAATCTTCCGAGCTTTATTGACTTCCATAGCCACGAGAGCCTTCTTCGACTCATCAAGCCATTTCTGCGCTTCATCAGCATTAATGGCGCCAGCAAAGGTAAGGGGCTGTAGCCTCTTATATTTCGTAATCTGGTCGGTTTGAGTCTTCGACCCAGATCGAACAGGTGCCTGTACGGTGACCACCTGATTGGCTGTAGTCTCACGGACGGTCGTCTGAACTGTCACCTTCATCGCCTCGATGAATCCAGTGAAGAAGTGCTCCATGCCTGAAGGCATGACAAAGGGTGTGGGTTGAGGTGGCACTGCCTACCCAGATGTAGTGGCAGTGTCGTTTGTGGCATACTCTTTCATCAGAGGTGGCGGTTCCTGATTTTGTATCTTAGAAGGTGCCTCCTCTGTTGGACGGACTGTGCGTGGCCTTCCTCTCTTTCTAGTTTGCATTTTCTCACTGGCAAGGAAAAAAATAAAACTCTGCTTTAGGAACCGTAGCCAAGTATAGTGATATGATATTCTCAACAATAAGTTTGAGAGTTCTGCAATATAAAACCACATATTTTTTTAGGTGTGGTGTAAGGTTTTTGTTGAGGAATCAAAAAATCTTATGTGCCTCGTATGTTTGGCCATGGTATAAAACAAGGTTAGAGTGTTCATATAATAAGTAGATTTTTGAAAGAGCTTCAAATATTTTGGTTCTGGTTTGTGAACATACATATATTTTTTGAAAATTCATACTAGTTATAAAGGTTTTAAGATTTGCCTCGGTAAATATCCTAATCTAACGTCCTATCGCATTCTTATGTGTTCAAACTCTTTCGCTTAGTCTTTCCGACTATTATCCAAGTTCGTGTGTCTCATACCACATGAATTTAGTAATAAAGGGTTCAACCAAGTTAAGTTGTAAGAACACAGTCTCTACAAAACATTGACGGGAGAGGAGTTCACTAATTGTATCGTCCAAGTTTGCTCGTCCCATACCGTGTAAACTCAGTGATAATGTTAGCAATTCAACTTTCCCCAGATATTTCTTTTCACACAAGGTTGTGGATTTTCTTACTTCCACGTTTTATTTAGTATCTTTCAATTTTGTTGTGTCCCATACCCCTCCAAAGTTAGTGATACAAAAGAAAGAATGGTTGTAAGTCGGCCCACCAAACATAGTCTCAAACAAAACATTTTATTCATAAAAAGAAAATAGTTACAATGCCAGTAATTTTCCTAATTTTCTTGCCTACTACTCTTCCTCCTAGACCTTCTGCTAGTTACAGAACGACTACTAGAAGAACGTTGAGAAGTTGTTCCCTGTTCTTCTATGTTTTGCACACGCGTTATCGAAACATTGTGGGTCTCACGCGCCTCGACCATACTGGATACTAAAAATTGTAACTGGTCAAATGGGTTAGTTGGTTGTCCCATAAATGGTTGATTGGCCGGTCCTCCCATCGATGGATGGTAGGTTGACTGCCCCATAGGTGGAGGGTAGGCCGTAGGCATTGGTGAAAAGTATTAGCCTTATGGTTGACTCATAGGTGGAGGGTAGTTGGTTTTATTGTATGAGGATTCCCTAACTGAGACCTCTTGGACGTTTGGATATGCTTGAGTCGAAAAGTTTTGAAATAGTGGACTCATCGGGATATCCTGTCTTCCAAAATTTGGTGCCGCACAATTTTATTATTGTTGGTTCACAGAAAATTGTGTATTCGGCTGGTAAGGTACCTCAGGAGTTGGAAACCCCTGAGACGTCGTATTTTCATGTGTTGGGAGGTTACAGGGAGGTGGATTTTTCGGAACTCGCCGTCTACCTTGGTTTGGTTGGGGTTGATCAAGGTTTCTCAATAGGTTGCCAAAGAGTTCTTCCTCAGTGAAACGTTGATTGCATTGATCATTGGCTTGGTCTGGGTCCGTTTCGGTGTTTTGACCTGCCTCATTATTTGGCTTTTCCTTGACAAGAATTTTGCGACGACTTTTTCGTCGATAACCTTCGGTGTTATCGCTAGCCCTTCTGCTATTTTCCTCTGAAGTAGCACCAAATAACTCTTTGTCCGTCACCCCTCCTTTTGTGATGAAGGTTTTGGACAAAGTGGATAGTGCAACGACTTTAGTAATCTTTGTTGAAGATTCATCAAAGGTATTGATGTTTGCCTCGTTCAGAATCTTCATTATTAGGGCTCCATAGCCAAGGTATTCCTTTTTTGTAGGGTTTTGGATTACCCTTGCCATTTGCTGGATGATGAGGTGAGGTGAGGTGAGGTAGGGAGACTGAAATTCCCTCATCTAAGCAGTATAGGATAAAGAGCTGAGCCCTTGACAATGAACCTCTAGTCACCACTTCTGGCAAGATGTTGTCGGCTACAATCTTCCCAAGGCTTGCAAGGGTTGGTTTCAGGAGATTATTGGGGAGGTGGGCGTACGTTTTTAGGGTGTACGCCCTATTGGTGAGAGAATTAAATATCTTTTCCTTGGATTTGGCGATCTCTGCAACAGTCTGGGGTTTATGTGGATCAATGATCTTGTCTCCAATTTGGATTTCCATTAGTCGCGAGATAGTTTCGACGCTAATAGAAATTTTTGCTCCCTCGATCAATGTCTCAAAGACAGGGCTGATCCCCTCTTCCTGAAGTCTCATGATATTTAGGGATTCGTAAAATGACTTCACCAACTTGAGGGAGACGAAACCCTCAACTTTTGTTATATTCAGCCACCCCAGCTTTGCGAGTTTGTCGTGAAGGGTAGGACGGAGGTGGAGTTCTTTCACTAGAGGCCATTATCTTGCTGAAAGGAAGATAAAACTTATGAAGTACACAAAATATATCCCTAACAATTTTAAGATTTATGCCTTGTTCGCCGGACAATATTTTTTATTTTTCCTCTTGATGATTATGCCATCATTGAATTCAAATTTTTCAACAGGTTATATATATATATATATTAATCTTAATTATATAAAGCTATGTAGTTACATAGATATATACATCTATTATATCTTAACTATAAATTTATATAGTTATATAAAAATAAAATAAAAATAAAAATAAAAATAAAATATTCTCCTAAGTGGTGGACATGGGCGGGCCGTGGACCTTTCGCTCTAATACCATTAGATGTCACACTGTGGCGACCCCGCACCCCGCAAGGAATGGCGTGCGGAATGCCGGGGCGGGATGCCCGGCGTAGGTATCTTCAACCACTCCTCAAACCGTGTAAGGTGGTTGAGACCCTACGAGCATTATCCCAAACAACGACATAATATAAAAATGTACTAAATAAAACTACCAACCATATTAATCATCCAAGACCAGAGATAATCCATAAAAATGAACCATAAATAAAACCATAATCCCTACAGTCCATCAAGATGGACATACACATAAAGTCCAAACTAAGGGTACAAAAAAATCGTCAAATGTCCACATGGTCTATTTAACAAGTCCCAACTCACCCATATTACAATGTGGTAAGTGTTATAATTACATAGTCCAAAATATAATACATCATAATTTAAAACACAGTTCAATCAAAATGCCTCTCAACTCACATCGAGGCCTTGGATTCTCTCGCCAGCAAGGCCCTCAAGATATGACTACTCGTTTACCCTTATTCGGGACAGAAGGACCTGAAAGAGGGTAATGAGGGTGAGCCAACGGTGCCCAGTGAATAGAATTCAAATATGCTATCAATACTCATCAATAAATATCATGTATGCATGTCAATGTGTAGCATGATTAAAAACTCATCATAACATATAAATATCAAGCATTTATAATACGTTCGATGCAAGTAAAAGCCTATCAATTTGGATCCACATTCCACATGCATTGGGGTTACTAGTGCACGTCTATTTCAACGTACCGTTCTCATCCCCAATCATGTTGATTTGGGGTTACTAGTGCACGTCTATTTCACCGTACCGTTCTCATCCCCAAATATTTCCTTTCTGAAACCGTCCTATGACAAGGTTAAGTCTCCCTATTAGCCAGATAGATGGGCCCAACCAAAGTTATAAGGTTTTCTCAAATCAATGCATCATTCAAAACATTAGAACACATTCATGCTTTCAACATACAATATATATAAGTGATATGATGACAAAATATAATCATAAATGAAGTCTACTCACGACCAAGTCTCGCGAGAGTATCTAACCACACACGAACACCAAACCGAATCAACCCAATCAAGGTCCTGAAACATTCATCAATATCCAACCATACATCAATTCCTATGCTCAATCACATAGACATTACACATCAACCTTAAATCAGCCAACATATAGACAATAGGCCTAAATCCCATCTAATCTCATCATTCAACTCAAATCACATGACTTAGGCTTCTAATGCATAGTTCTCATTCATAAACCATTCAATTAATCAAAAATACTGATTTTCAATTCCTTAGGCATAAACATGCCCAAATTTGGTCACTTGATCACAAGTAGGCCTAACCCATGATATGGTCACAACTACCTAATCAGTAGCATAATCAACCCTAATCATGCTTAATTAGACATAAATTGCATCAATTCAATGATTCTAGGCCAAAAGCATCAAAAGCCCTAAAATATGAAAATTTCCATACTTAGGCCATATTGCTGATTTACACTAGGTCACCATGTTCAACCATGTATATCACTGATTTTGCATCATGGGTTTATCAACAATGGCAACTAGGTCAACATAGTTGACATGCAAGCTATTTGGAAAGGTCTAAGTTCATATTTTAAATTTAGGTCTAATACAAACAACCCTACCAATTTTCCATTTAATATTCTGTTCAGATGTATCAAGCTGCCAACAGAAATATTTAATCACAAAATCAACCGTACAGATTGAAGTATGTTAAGAAACAAACCTTCTGTCCAAAAATCAGCTCAATCCAACGGTGGACAGAAGAGGTAGGACTTTTTGATGAACAAGTCTCTATTCAGACAATTTCTCCTGTCCTGCAGCAAATACTTGAAATCAGATGACTATATCACACAAAATACTTGATCCATCAACATCTTAACCGTTCATAATGTATAATTGTGAACCATATTATAAAATATCATATCCATCCAACGGTAGGTTTAGGAGATCTATCAGTTTGATCTAAACTACGCGAGAAATTCAGACTTTCCGACCAGCTTTGTTTGGGAGGTTATATCTCTCAGAAGAAAACTCCAATCAAGATCTCCACCAACCAGAATGAATAACCATAAGATATGAACTGGTTGACAAAGTTTGAGCTCAATTTGACCATATATCACCAAGATCCAGCTCTTTGATGTAAACGTTGCTGAGACTTCCCTCAAAGCAACTTCCTCTTTCTTTCTCTTCTTCTTTCCCTTATCTTCTTTCTTCCTTTCCCTCCACTCATCTCACTCTCTAGGACTTCCTTGGAGAAGAGAAGTGGGGCATGGGACACTTGTCCACTCTCATGCACCAACTTGACATGTGTTTGAGAAGAGAAATGGGACATGGGACACTTGTGCATTCTCATGCACCGACTTGACATGTGTTGGTCTCATGTACCAACTTGACATGTGTTGGAGAAGAGAAATGGGGCATGGGACACTTGTCCATTCTCATTTACCAACTTGACATGTGTTGGTCTCATACTACCCATACCAACCACATGTACTTTAACCAATCTCATGCTTCCATGTATCTTAAATGTCCAATCCATCTAATACACCAAATTCTCATTCTCATTTATCCTTCTATTCAATCAATCCTAACCCATATCAATTTATGGTTTAATGGGCCCATGCATAAATAATAACACATGCATTATACTTTAATTTAACATGACCCATACAATTTATAATGCACATATTTATATACATTATCAAGCATCAAATATAAAACATTAAACAACCATCAAACAAACACCAAACATATCAAGGCAAACACATAGAGTTTGGGCAAAATGCAATTGGGTTACGAGCTAGATGAAATAATTTATGGGGCGTCACACAAACCCTGCTTGAACGCGCCTAAACCGACGGAACACTCACAGGCGGGGTGCGAATGCATTATAACAATAACTGAATGCGCAGGTATACAATTGAGTACAAATCTGATTCATTAATTTCAGAATGTATTTTTGTACAAAATATGATTGAGGGAACATCCTCCTAAAATCTCCCTATAATTAACAAGGGTTACAAAATGTAGGCCCCCAAAACCTCCACCCAGTCCACCCTAAACTCCTATGAAAAATTGGATAACAATGGGGTGAGTGGGGTGAGCTATTGCCCAATGAGTAAAATAGTTCGTGAATATGACAATTAATAAATGAAACTTCATAATCAAATATCACATATACACAACATAGCATCATAATCAGTACAACATGTATGTATGCATGACACCGTCTCGTAATGGTTCTATGATTGTACGTCGCCCTGAGTTCACGTACAGATGTCCATCTCCAGGTAAACTCAGGTTCTCATTGTACGTCCCTCCCCAAGGTCGTCGCCCTAGATTCACGTACAGATGTTCATCCCCAGGAAATCTCAGGTTCTCATTGTACGTCCCTCTCTAGGGAAATATCATGAATAGTTAGCATTGCTTCTAACTATTTTGTGATCATGAACCACTTACGTCCCTAGGTGATGCTTATGTATGATGCTAATGCATGAGCAGGATCGGTCTTCACTAACATTAGACAGGGTTTGGCAGCGTCTGGTGATTCTTATAAGGTCAGTATCACCACGTGCAAAGTTATGATATCCAGTATCACTTGTACAAGTAGATAGCTTCCAAATAAGAATAATCAGACCAGTCTCTAGTTGAGAGGTGGGACATGAAGTCCACTTAAATACCAATCTTCTAGAGCAGCAAGCTGCCTCCCATTCACTATTCAAAGTTATTGAGGACAAGACTAAGTCTGGTTGAGTCAGATTGACCACTAATTTGGCGTAGTACCAGTGTAATACATGAACTCCAAGTATATAGGCATAAGTATGACAAGTATGAACATTATACGCAATAATGCAGTGTAAATGAATCACAAACATAATGATTAATGAATGTAAATTTTAATAAAAGTCATAAGACACGCAAACCTATGTTTCGTTCTCCACCTTCAGATAAAATCTCCTTCTAGAACTGGCACTTCTTCTAGAGCAGAACCGCCTCGCATCGCCAAGAGAGTCTTTAAGAGAGAGACTCAAAAAGAGAGAGAGAGAGAGAGAGAGAGAGGATGAGTGGTGTGAAAAATGAGGAGGGGGAAGGGGCATTTTATAGCCAAAAGCATGCCCGAAGGTTCAGGTTGGCTGCTCAAAGTTTTTTTTTTTTTTTTTGTCTAAACAGGGGTATTACACCTTTATATCAACATGAAGCATTAGAATGATATATTTTCATGTGACAAGTAATATGGATCTATTTTATTCAAGATGATCAATATCATAATTACTTGGATATGTAACAAGTTAGTGAGGTTTATTAAGTTAGCATATTTCATTGATCGTTTTTAATCCATGAGCTACAAAAGAGTGGTAAAATTAATATCTATTTTTTTTTAGCAGAAATAAGTTGTGATTGTATTGATTCATGACAGAAAAGTAGATTAGAAAATGATCACCAGAGGTGAAATAAGTAAGAAGTAAAAATCCCTAACCCAAACACTAAGATGTCCCCTAAAACAAGACCATCAGTGAAACCTAACTACATCACTAAATTCTTTAAGGATCGTATCCCTGCCCCAACAACATACAATTATTCCAATTCAACAACCAATCTGAAACAAAAAATCCTCTGGCTAGAGGCGAAGCAAAAACCCAAGAGCTTGCCTTAAGCTTAATATTCTCCCATAAATGTGTTTTAGTCTTAGCCACATTATGAAAAATTCAGTTATTATGTTCTAACCAAATCATTCAAAGGTGCATAAAATGCAATCACGCCTACACCTCGCTCTTTTGATGATAGGGATGGAATATGGTATAAGGAAAGATCCTCCTCCACCACTTTTGGGATGAGGAATCAGCGTTCGAAAAATGCTAGCCATTCCTTCTAAATCTTCTTCGCATAATCACATTGAAACAAAATGTGGTCAACACTGTTTCCTGCCTGTTGACATAGACTACACCAATGAGGTGACAAACACGTATTGGGCAATCTTCTTTGCAACATCTCCATTGTGTTGAGTTTCTTGTGAACCAAGGTCCACCCAAATACTTTAACCTTGGATGGAGCATGTGCCTGCCAAATATGAGTAGAACATGGAAAGAATGGTAAAGGGTGTATGCTTATAAGGGTTGTGAAGAAGGACCTACAGGTGTACATTTTGGAGGGATTAGGGGACCAAATGACCTTATCTGGTTCTATAGACAATGTGACGCTTTGAAGTTTGTTTAAGAGAGTACAAACCTTATCAATCTCACGCCCCGTTAAGGCTTTAGGAAGGTGTAGGTTCCATACAATGCTTAGCGGGGAGAGATTTGGGTTGAGGTCAACGAAGGACACAACGGGATGGTTATGAAGGGTAGATAGGCAGAAAAGTTGAGGGAATGTTTCAACCAGTTTGGAGTTGTCCAACCGCCTGTCCTCCCGTAAATTGAATGTGTGTCCATTCCCAACTTTGAGAACCAGCTCCTGTAAGTGGACCTAGCCCGACTGCTTGCACCTTCCCATGTGAACTTCCCACGTCTGCTTGCTATGACCCAAGCCCACAATGACTGCAGTTCTATTATGTATCTCCATATTTGTTTGCTACATAATGACACGTTCCTGAGTGAGATATTACCAATGCCAAGACTTCGTTCTCCACTAGCGGTTGAACCACTGCCCATTTAATCAAGTTTGAAGATCCCTTGTTTTGCTTCCTTCACCCCTAGAAGAAACTTTTGATTTTTTCCTCTATCCAGGATGCCACTGACGTTGGAATCTTAAACATAGACATGAAGTATGATGGGACTGCCATTGGAACAGAGCGGACAAGGGAAAGTCTCCCTCCTCTAGACAAAAAAGCTAGTTTGCAACCATCTAGCCTTTTGAAAATTTTGGACATGACTGGTTTCCAGAAATCAAAAGACAATAGATTACCTCCAAGGGGAAGGCCAAGGTACTTCATGGGCCATACCCCAACTGAGCATCCAACCTTATCTGCAAGGTAGTCAGTATGATCATGTTACAACTTGATCTCTTCCTGTCCCTGTATCTAGGGCTCAATCCACTAGCTGAAATAATTATTCAGTTAAAAAAAAAAAAAACTATTATAACCCAATCTAACTTGTGATTTTTTGATTCCGTTGCTTTTTATAGATAACCTGGTTTTGTGCACATCCCTAGATTGGGTGTAAGTAATAAAAAAGAAAAAATAGTAGTGGATCCTTTTTCAAGCATTTGTGCCCCTACATATTTTTTCTTTGCAATGCTCACAATATTTGTATTATTAGTGAGTTTAACTAATACTTTAATTATGAATTATTTTAAGAATGTTTATTTGTGCACTCGTAACTTACGCTAATGATAGAAGTTATCAAAAGTTCTATTGTCATTTTAATTCAATTGATATGATGTGTGTAATTTACAATATCTTATTTTGTTTTCTTTCTATTGAACAATCCTTTTTTATTTTGTTTTTCTTCTTATTTTTAATATCTATACATTTTTCTAATATTCTATTGAATGATGTGAATGAGTATTTATATGTCCTTTTTAATATGGTAGTTTTCAATTTTGTAAGTTTTATTATTATTATTATTATCATCTTAAAAAAAAAGTTTTGTTATTCTACATATATATTTATTATATGTGACTTTTGTTATTTATTAAAGAGTAATCATCCTCCCAAATTGTTTTAATAATAATTAAGAATGTAAAATAAGCCCCCACCATAAATAAAAAAATATATAAAATAAGCCTATCATAATACGAGAAGGAGAGACAGAGGGTGTTGTGGACAGGGAAAGGAAGCCAAATAACAAATACACAAACCCAAACGATCGAACGATTCAAATGAATATAAAATCAAACCAAAGCAAGAACACACAGATTTACGTAGTTCGTTAAATATACACTTATATCCATGGGAGATAATAATCAATCTACTAACGAGAGAATGCAAATAGGTTACAACCTATAATCAAATCTAAAACAAATTCCCTCAACTCACAAAGTGCTCTCACACAAATTTCAAATTCTCACACACCCCAACGTGGGTTTATATAATACTAGGTGTTCCAATTAGTTTCCAACACAAATAGGAAAATTTTCAATTTAGACTAGGAAACTATACACAAATAGAAATAACCTATTGGATGGATTGAGCCATCCCATATATAACAATATCCACATTGGCGAGGACCACTTCAATCATATTATCCAAATACCAAATTCTCATATCCACATATGCCCGAAGGCACTTATCTTCGAATGACATCCTTATAAATGGTATGCCTACCACTTATACCATATGCAACAACTGAGAGTGCATCTACTACCATATCTGCAAAATAGACAGATTGCCAAATATTCCCTCCATGTCTCCTAGCCGCAACTGACTCCAAATGTTGTAGAGACTTACGAGTAGGAACCTTATCAACTGTGCCAGCTCCGCCTAAAATTGTACTTCCTTGCAGAAAATACAAGTTATTTTTCCTAATTCCTTTCATCACCACGAATGCACCTCGCACAATCTTTAGAACACCAACTTTGATGATGACTTTGATGCCCTTTGATTCTAATGCACCCACAGAGATTATACTTTTCTTCAAATCTGGCACATACCGCACTTCTATCAAATTTATGATTGTTTCATCATGAAATTTCAACTTGATTGTACCTATCCCTTTGATTTTACAGGTATTGCTATTATCCATAAAAAATAAACTATCATCATACCTCAAGACTGGAAAACCAATCTTTGTTAGGACACATGTGACAAGTACAACCCGAATCCAAGATCTATTCATCAGATCGACATACTAATGATGAACAACTTAGAACATAATCAGAACCTGTATCATCCTCAACATGTGTAACATTCGTACTGACATTGCTCTTCTTTTGTATCTTTTGACAATCCTTCCTTTAATGCCCCTTTTTGGTGACAAAATGCGCATTCATCTTTTGACAAATTTCACATTTCTAAAGATTTTCCTCTCGATCTAAATCGAGACCTACCATGCTTACCAGATTGCCTTTGTTATGATCTACTCCTTATAACTAGACCCTTCGCCCAAGGATTACTAACTAGAGACTTCTTCTTTATCTCATTCAAAAGAAGTGTAGCCGAAACATCATCAAAATTAAGAGTTTCCTTCCCGTAAAGTAAAGTAGTGGCCAAGTGCTCATATGACTCAAGGAGCGAACAAATAAGGAGTAGAGGTTTATCTTCATCATCCACCTTCTGACCAATATTTAACACATCAACAACAATTCCATTAAATTCATTAAGATGCTCATTCATAGTTGTACCTTCTTTCATTTGGAACATGTACAACTTCTTCTTCATATACAACCTATTTTTGAGAGACTTAATCATATACAGTCTTTCCAACTTAGACCAGCGTGATGCCGCAGATTTCTCGTGCCTAATACTATTCGTGATCTCCCTTGTTAAACACAATCTAATAGTACTGCATGCATGCAGATCAAATTCTGCCAAATCTTCATCTGACATATCTATTGGTATTCCACTTGGGCCCTTTAAAGCCTTGTGTAAACGCTGCTGTATCAAAATGTCTTGAACTTGCACTTGCCACATGTTAAATTCGTTCTTGCCATCAAATTTCTCTACCTCAAACGTTGCATACGATACACATGCAATGTTGCTCGCCATAATGATCTCCCAAGAATAAATCACCAAACTTTTACAAACTTCCAAGTAAACCCAAAACATAGATCTTCACCAATCCAAACAGTGGTTAAAATATCCACCACATGATCACTTATTGAGAAGATCCGATTACTTGAATCCAACTCTTGGATAACAATTGATTCAAATATCAGAAGCAAGATACCCCACAATATCACAATATCACTTGACAGGAATATAAAAATGAAAAATGCAGGGGAAACATCAATTCTTGACGCTTTTCTTGTCACTGAAGTACGTGGCAGTGCCACGTAACATGGTCGACCCCTATTGGAAAAGTCGGAAAAATATTGCTTGCAACGTTTCAAAAATTAAACAGAAAAAAAATAGCAAAAGCTCTCCAAAAAGGTGTTTTTTCGTTGAGTCACTTGCACTCTCTTCCTCTCACCAGTAATTCGAAGTCCATAGAACACTGTTTGATTCATTAAGAAGAATGAGATTTCCTTCGCTTCTTGTTTTTAAAATTCCGGATGAATTTCGTGATTGGGTTGGTTCTATTAGTGACCCAAATGACTACAAGTGTGGCGTTCTTGAACTAGATGCCCAAATCTTTTCTTGGAGTTTCCATGGTTGAAGAAGTGTAATTCGAATGTGTTTTCGGATGAAACTAGAGTCTTCCCATAATTGAGAGATTGGTTTAGAGCAAGAGTATCAGTTGCAGCAACTTAAATTAATTTCTAGGAATCAAAGAGATGGGAATGTACAAGAAAACAAGGAATTGAAGGGTCTCCATCAATAATTCTTGTGCTTTTTGAGTTTAAACGTCTTTAATTGTCTAACATTCTGATGTTTTGTTCAATTGCTTGCTTTGCCGAAATTGTTAAATTTGCAAAGACGAGAAAGTGGTTGTTTTGTTCATGGTTGGTTGGCTCTTTAAGCTCAAATTTACCTCAAAATTCTCATATTTAATATTTCTCTCTTTAAATTGCAAATTCTTCAAATTTCTTTTTCATTCCTTTTGATAGATAAATGTTGGCTGAAGTGTGGCTCACGTCACAACTCAAAAAGTGGCAAACATAAAATTGTTGACCTAAGTGGTTTTGCGCTTGGTTATCTTCTAAGTGTTTTGGTGCTAATGCTTCTATCTAGTATATTTCAACACCTAAAGCAAAGATGAACCAATACAAGATCTAAGTCTTCAAGTTCAAGAAGTCTCTCAAGCAAAGGATCAATCATACTTAAAGCTTGGACAACTTGAAGGAATGAAGAAAAAAAGGTTGAGAGTCTTTATGTGTCTAGAATTAGGATATAACCTTCTTGCATTTCCTATTGCTCAATATTTCC
The DNA here is from genome assembly GCA_035771175.1 of Paratinospora sagittata. NCBI lineage: Eukaryota > Viridiplantae > Streptophyta > Magnoliopsida > Ranunculales > Menispermaceae > Paratinospora > Paratinospora sagittata. The sequence goes on along the minus strand of CM069592.1, from coordinate 23,447,593 downwards.
TAACTTCATGTATTCATATTTCACATATGCATAGTTTTGATAAAATTCATTCATGCATTAAGTTTTCTTTAAAAATGATTTACAAGTGTTAAAAAATGTTATGTTCTCAAACTATTTTGAATCATATTTGCATTAGTTTTGATTAAAATGATATTTCTACAAAGTTTTTCAAGATAATTAAAATTGTTTTGATTTTTATCAAAATCTTGTTTGATTGTTTAATTATTGATTTCAAAGTGTTTTAATCATCAAACTAAATATATTTCAATCATATTTTGATTCCCAAATAAGTCCATGTGTTTAGAATTTCAAAAAATCATGTCAACTCAAGTTTTCACATTCAAAGTATGCACAAATAAACTTTAACCCTTTAAAAGTATTTGATATATTTCTCAAATGGTTTTGAAAATGTTTTCAATGGTGACGGAATGTTCTCTACATAAATTTTAAGCTATTATATGTCTATATTTGGTTTTCATTTCATATATTTTCAAAAATGAGAAAATTTTCAAAATTGTGTGATGAGTCAGGACGTTAATTGAGTGTGAGCAAGCTACTGCAAACTGTCTTCATGAGCATGCTACTGCAAACTGTCTGCATGAGCAAGCTAATGCGAAATGAGGGAGCTAATGCGCAATGAGGGAGCTAATGCGCAATGAGGGAGCTAACGCGAAAAATCTAAAATTTTATGCAACTTTTCTGGGCACGTTTCAAAAGGTCCAAAATCAGATTTTTCACCCCCGATGGCTATATTCTTGTGTGTAACGGCTATAACTTGTTTCTAATCTATAAATACATGTAGTCAGGCCATTCTAAACACAAGAGAGACAACCGTTTGAATCTAGGGAGTGTTTTTCAAGATCAAATCATTTTCCCTAGAACTAGAAATGTTGATTTGAAGATAGGATTTCATGCTTAATCATTGTGTACCATTCAAAACATCTTCAATATCATTCTCTTGAGCAAATATGGTTGCATAAAAGGTATAAATCATTGTAAGGCCTCTCTTCACCTTGAGCTTAAATTCTCATATCTTGTATTTGGTATTTGAATTTATGAGCTTCATTGTAATTGTTCTAATCACTTAGAACAAACATTATATTCACTGATTTTAGTCTTTTGGATTGTTTCATAGTTTGAAACAAACCAAGTAAAGTGATTTAATATCACTTGTGATTCCAATGTTGGAATCAAGACTAGTTTCATCCTTTCTCTTGAAAAAAGATACATGGGTTCTTCTTTAGCTCGCAAAAGGAACATGAGTTCTTCCTTTGCCTGAAAAAAGTATGTGTGAGTTCTTCCTTAGCCTGCAAAAGAAACATGAGTTCTTCCTTAGCCCAAAAAAAGGATAAGTGTTTCATCCTTAGCCCGAAAAAGGATAGGTTTGCCTTGAACCTGTAAAAGGGCATTTGTAACGGTTTGGTCCTCACCTGTAAGATGATTCATTAGTGGATTTAGAAAAATCCTAATCGGGAGATTAGGTAGTAGACGTAAGCACGACCGAACCACTATAAATGCATGTGTACTTTACTTTTGCATTTTACTTTATGAATCTTAGAATAATATGCACATTCAATTCCAATGTATCCAAGTATTTCACTAAGTCATTAGAAAAGTTTAAAAATGGCCATGACACCCAATTTACCCCCCCTTTTGGGTGTACCAACAAAAACGCGTATTTGAAATTAAATAATATAATCGTTATAACGCGTTATCTTTCCTTTTAATATTTTATTCTATCAATGACGCATTATCTTTTCCTTTTAATATTTTATTTTGAATAACGCGTTACCTCTTTTCATTTCGTTGAAAGTTCTTTGTTTTCTTTCTGTGTTATCATCGCGTTTCCCACTTACAACCAATATCAATTATGTTTGTCCTTTTTCTGTGATGGAAAGAGTGATTGACAAAAAAAAATATGTTATAAATTTAAGAGTCCCCGAGCTTGCCCTGTATCTTAATTCAATTCAAGTATTCAACATTAAGTATTCAGTAAAGACAACTTTTGTTGTATGCCTGTGTATCTTCTCCATCGAGATTGCTAAAGGGCCAAGGCTTGGAAGACAAAAGAATTTTTCTCAAGTATCATCCCAAAGGATGACAGGTATGTTTTAATTTTCATTTATACATTATGGTTCATGGTGATCTTGGGTTTATGAATTTTCCATTATTTGGTATCAGAGCAAACCATGAATCATTTCTTAAATTTGAATTTTGCGAGTTTCTTCATCGCAAAGAACATTGTTGTTTTCTAAAATTTGTTCTTCTGACTAAAATGGCCTCATGGTTAATGAGATTAAATTTTGTGGGTGCCAATATACTGATTTATTTGATTCCATATTATACACCACCCACACTTCTATACATACCATTTCTTCAAAAAAAATTAAGTGTTTTCATTTGGAGACAGGAGGTTGATACTATACACCCATCATGAAAGAGTTTTTACAAACTCAAATAGTTTTGTTCTTTCATTTATTTGATTTTCGTATATAGTATTACTATTCATAATAATGATAGAAACATGTTCTTCATGGAAACCATATACCCATGCGGACTCCATGACATATGGATTGACTTCAAATTTCAATTTGAAATCAATAAAATCCAATCACTTAAAGGGTATATTGTTTGAGCCTTACCTTTTTCTTAATTGAAAGGAATTGATTAAAATGTTTTTTTTTTAAATGGTAGTGCTGTACTGGGACCTACTCAATAATTGTAAAGCTTGAATGTCTTCATCTTGCAAGCTAATACATATACAAGAATTTATTTTTGATCAATCAAATTTATGCTTTTGTGGGTACCTTTATATGGATTTGTATATATACAATATTAAAATCAAATTCCACATATCGTTGTTACAAATTGATGCTACATGTTTAGTGTAGTGGTGGCCAATTGCTATATGACATTAACGCAAAATGACAGTTGAATTACATTGATCATATACAAGTTTTGTTGTATCTTTACATGTCACCACATAAATAGATACCTTTTTGACAACAATAGTAAGCAGTATGGGCATTGTTTCACTGTTTTTACATGAGATTTCAATTATATCATGTGTTCATGCCTATTTGATTTATGATTACAATATTCATGCTTGTGCCTCAAGTAATATAATGTTGGTGATGTTTATTAATGCATGATATATGTATGTTCATGTAGGGAAATTGAATCATCATAATCCAAGGCACCAATATTATTAAATTTGTATTGATTAATGTTCATCAAAGTGACTTAGTCGATAAAGTTTTAATAATAATTGAGTTGCAAAAGATTAAAAAAGAAAAAGGGATTATGTTGGTGTTTAGAGAGATAAACAATGGTCAAGCCCAAAGGTGGATCATTAAGTTTGTCCAACTAAACAGATTGGGGTATTTAATTTATTTACTATAATTATTATTTTTTTTATCCCAAAGGAGTAAATTTTAATTATGTCTTTTATGATTAATTAGCCCCAAATTGGTGAATAATGTTTTCACTAGTGAGTGACTAGCATATATATAATTTTGGCCCAAAGGAATAATTATTGTATCTGATGTTGATCCCATTCATAATTAAATGTTTTGAGGCATATTGATTAATTCTAGAAAATTTAATTGACTTTCCCATCAATTAAATTGTTTGTTTAATGGCCTTATTATTGATTGTATATGATGCTTACTACATGTTATTTATACAGTTGGTTCATTACCATGTGTGAAGGCCTTGACTGGGTCTAATTTCTCGGACTGGGGCTAGGAGACTTGGACTTAGCCTTTAGGATGGATGAGCCAGCTTGACCTACTGTCACTAGTGGTCTAGAGGTGAAAAGAGAATGAGAATGGTGGGAGAAATCCAACCGTTTAAGCCTAATGTACATAAAGAACAATATTCCCAAGTACATTAGAGGAGCCATTCCTGATGCACCATTGGCTAAGGACTACCTTAAGGCCTTAGAGGAACACTTTACAATTTCTACCAAATCACTGGCTAGCACTCTCATGACACAATTAGTGACTATAACCTATGACGGACATAGTGGGGTTAGGGACCACATCATGAAAATGACTGACATTGCAAGTCAATTAAAGAATCTGGATATGGAAGTTAATGACTCATTTCTGATCCACTTCATCATGAACTCTCTTCCTTGGCAGTTTAATGTTTTAAAAACTACTTATAATGCGCAAAAAGAAAAGTGGAAGCTAATAAAATTAATTAGCATGTGTGCTCAAGAAGAAGAGCGACTCAAGTCAAGTAAGCTCGAAGAAGCACATTATGTAGGTCAAAAATCAATCACTAACAAGAACAAGAATACGAAATTTAAGAAATATGGGTATGACACAAAGATCAACACTGAATCTGGACCCAATCAAGTACAAAAGCCAAACGGGAAGAAGCGAGTACATTGTTTCTTTTGTAAGAAACAAGGCCATGTCAAGAAAGATTGTTATGGTTACAAGAACTGGTTAGCAAAGAAAGGTAGCACCCATTGTCTAGTGTCTTTAGAGTCTAATTTAGCCACTGTCCCACCAAGTACCTGGTGGGTTGATTCAAGAGCCACTATTCATATTTCCAATTTTATGCAGGCATTCATAAGGAACCAAAAGGTCAATCCCAACCAAAGGATGCTAAGAATGGGTGATGGGGTTGAAGCTTCTGTTTGTGTTGTTGGTGTGGTTCGCCTGGTCCTTGATAACGGTTTTACCCATATTTTAGATGATGTACTCTTTGTTCCTTCTATGTCAAGAAATCTCATTTCTGTATCAAGACTTGACAAGTTGAACTATGAATTTCATTTTTGTAATGATACTCTTGCCTTGTTTCGTAATTCTAAATATATTGGTTAAGGATCATTGAGTGATGATCTTTACATGTTAAACCTTGATCCATTGTTTTCTCAATCTCTTTTATCCTTGAATGTGAGTATCAAACGTAAGCTTATTGACACTCATTCGTCAATGTTGTGGCATAAACGTTTAGGCCATATTTTTAGAGAAAGGCTAGAAAGGTTGGTCAGAGATGGAGTCTTGAACACATTAGATCTCTCAGACTTTGGTTTTTGTACTAACTGTGCTAAAGGGAAAATGACCAAGTTTAGAAATAAGGGTGCTACTAGGAGAAATGAGCTTTTAGCTCTTATTCATACTGACATTTGTGGCTCGTTTCATACCACTACCATTAGTTGTAAGAGGTACTTCATAACATTTATTGATGATTATTCTTGCCATGGCTACGTGTATTTGATTGGCGAAAAAACAGAGGCACTGGATGCATTCAAAATTTATAAAACAAAAGTTGAACGTCAACTTGACAAGAAAATTAAGGTTGTACGATCTGATCGTGGTGGTAAATACTACGGACGGTACGATCAAACATGTTGTAATCCAAAGCCATTTGCTAGATATCTACAAGAGTGTGGTATAGTTGCTCTGTACACCATGCTAGGTACACCTGAGCAAAATGGTGTATCTGAAAGAAGAAATCGCACTCTTATGGATATGGTGAGGTCTATGATGAGTCATTCTGACTTACCAAAATTTTTGTGGGGTGAAGCTTTAAAGACTGCTGCCTATATTATGAATAGAGTGCCTTCTAAGGTAGTTTCCAAAACACCTTTTGAGTTTTGGACAGGTAGAAAACCTAGTCTTAATCACTTGCGGAAGCCAGACTATATAACCCACATGAAAGAAAACTTGATCCTAAAATAGTTACTTGTTCATTTGTTGGATATCTAGAAATGTCCAAAGGTTATAGATTTTATTGCCCATCTAATAGTACCAAATTGATTGAAACCTTAAATGTTAGGTTCATTGAGGGTGATACCCATAGTGTTTGTATGGAGCCCAGACTCGTGGTATTTGAGGAAGACCATACTTTGGATACAATTCCTCACAATAATATTCTTTTTCCATTACTTACCATGCAAGAAAATGGTGAAAATCACCAAGAGTCCGATGAGGATATACCTCACATGGATACTGAGATAAATAATATCCCCATAGAACCAACAGTTAATATGCCATTAAGGAGTTCGCAGAGAGAAAGGAGACATGCTATACCAGATGATTATGTAGTGTATCTGCAGGAATGTGATTTTGATATAGGTGAAGAAAATGACCCAATGTCATTTTCTGAAGCCAAAAATAGTATTCATGCTCCTAAATGGTATGAAGCAATGAAAGTTGACTTGAACTCTATGTATAAAAATGAAGTTTGGAATCTAGTTGACTTACCTGAAGGGGCCAAACCCATTGGTTGTAAATGGGTATTTAAAAGTAAAAGGGACTCCAAAGGTAAAGTTGAAAGATATAAAGCCAGATTAGTTGCTAAGGGTTTTACTCAATAAAATGGCATTGACTATAAAGAAACATTTTCTCCTATGTCAAAGAAAGACTCCTTGAGGATTATAATGGCATTGGTAGCTCATTTTAACCTAGAATTGCATCAAATGGATGTTACCACTGCATTTCTAAATGGTTCCTTGTTTGAAGATGTCTATATGGTTCAACCAAAAGGTTTTGAGACTGAAGGCAAGGAACATTTAGTTTGCAAACTTAAGAAATCCATTTATTGGTTAAAACAAGCATCTAGGCAATGGTACTTAAAGTTTGATGAGGTAGTAAGATCTTATGGTTTTGAAGAAAATACAATTGATGAGTGCATTTATCTTAAAGTCAGTGGGAGTAAATTCATTTTCTAAGTATTGTATGTTGATGACATATTACTTGTTAATAGTGATCTAAGAATGTTACATGAGACTAAACCGTTTTTATCTCAAAGTTTTGAGATGAAAGATCTTGGTGAGGCTTCTTTTGTCCTTGACATTGTTGGCCTAAGCGGTTCATCCCTTAGCACGCTCCTAAGTATATTTTGATGCTCACAAACAAAATCCTTTTCAGTGCTAACGATCTTCAATCAAAAGAACATCTCAGCACTTCAAGAAAGCAAAAAGTCGAAGAACGATTCGATCGAGGAACTCAAGATCACATCATACGATTCGATCAAGAAAGGAACTCAAGATCAAAACATACAAAGAACGACTCGATCAAGATTTTCACGATTACATCATTCGATCAACGTTCACACTATCCAACTCAAGCGCGAAGTTTCCATTGAAGATCTCACAAAGAAAAGTTGGATTATGAGAAGAACACATAAAGAACGTAAGATATCTTTCCTTATTCTGTATTGCTCAAACGTTTTCCAAAATCACGCACAAATCACTTGCGTGCATCTTTCAAATTCGCATATAGTTATTGCATGTTTTGATCGTTATATTTTAAGGTATTTCAAATGATTTAGTCGAATTAAATTTCCTATGTTTTGATTATGAATTTATCGAGTTTTCAATGTTTTCAACGAAATATCAAAAACTATTTTTAAGAGTATTTTAGGACACTAATGTCTTAGCAATGCCCTCCTGGACTTGATGAGTCAGGACGTTGACTTCATTCAAGGTTGAAATGCACTTATTCAATAGGACGCTCACTTGATAAGTAGCAATCTCACTTAAGTCAACCTTTGAAGGTGTCAGGACGCTGATCTAGCATCAACTTGCTGAAAGTTCTCTAAGTTTTTATCAAGTGTTATCTTTAAGGACGTTGATAGTTATAAGTTGGATAAACTATCAGGACACTTCCTGGATAGGAACGCCCTCATCTTTAGAAACAACTTAATAACTTCAGGACACTAATTGTCGGTCAGCGCACTTAAGAATGTTTTCAGAATATTTTAAAATGCCAGGACTCTTACGTGTTTGCAGCACCCTTATGTTTCGTATTTTAAAATATTAGGATGCTTACCTATGAGTAGCGCCCTCGTGTGTCTAAATGTTTTAAAACAAAGTAGGACGCTAACTGTGCATTAGCGCCCTCACGGTTTAGTCGTTTTAATTATCAAAGTAAGTTAGGACGCTTACGTTCGAGTAGCGCCCTCACTTCGCTGTTCAGTAGGATGCTTATGTTTCATAAGCGCCCTTAAGGAACAAAACAACAAAGTTGATATTATGCGCAGAACGTTAATTCAACAACATCATGTTTCTGACACGCACACAATTTTCTAACTACTTTCAAAATGGATCTTTACACAGAACCCTGTTCAAATTTATCAGAGATTTTCTCTGATGCATGAATCAAGTTTCCTTAAACATTCCTTATTCATGTAATCTGAATAGACCTTGAATGTTCGTGAAAATTGCAGTTGCTATTTTTGTGAAACATTCTAGCCGTTGTGTGTAAACGTTCATCTTGAATTTAAATTTCAAATGACCAACGACTATTTTCACTAAGTCTATAAATATCAACACTTTGTATCAAACAAACCGCCGATAATTTTTATTGTGCCAAAAACTTTTGAATGTTAGTCGTCTTTCAATCTTACTCTCAAAGGTTTTAATTGTTCTTGTTTTTCAAAGTATTTTTCATTGACACTTTATCTATTCAAAAGATTTTCATACTTGGCTTAATCTATATTATATCTTTGAAAATCTATTTGAATTATATAGAACTGGTTTCTACTCAAATTCTCAGCTCGGATTTATTATTAACATCAATCTTGCTGATCAAGGAATTTGAGAGATAGTTCATAAAGATACAGTCATTCTAATTTTATATCTAAGAACTGTATCGAACTATATCAGTAGTTATTAACTACTAAATACTAAACCAGAAATTTTCACATTAAATATATTTTATCTATTTTTGAAAACATTCTATGTTTATGTTGTTATACTAGTCCTGTAAATTTTTTACTTCAATGTTTGTTCATACCAAAGAGTTGTCGAAGAAGCATATCACTGATTTACAAGACATATCATTCACGCATTTTGAAACTACACTTGAGCTATACCGAACATTAAAAGGTAAAAGGACTGTAAGTGCACTTCTTTTAGCATTACACTCTCAAGTTTATATATCTTTGTAATGCTATATATGAGCTTAATTGTAAAGTGTTCTACTTAGTTAGAACCACAATTCTTTTGTATTGGTATGCTGATTGTTATCTCAATGAACCCCATGACATGAATGTTTTGATGATTCCAAATATCTCCAGTTGGTCTATCTAATGATCTTGTCAACTGTTTCAAATTTATCAAGAATCAAGATCAAGGAACTGTGATCACAAGCCTATGGAACATCAGAGTAAAGTTTCGAGTCTGTCAGTACTTAAAATGTAAAGTCTATCGATCATCTTACTCTCAACAAGATTTTTATCGTTTGCTTATTTTGATAGTAACATTTTAATCGTACCTTATGATTTCTAAAGTATTTGTTTTGATTAAAAGAAACAATAATGTTTTTATCTAGTTTTAATTAAGAAATAAAAAATCGCTTTTATAAAGTCTTTCAGGATGCTAATGTTTTAGCAGCGCCCTCCTGAACTTGATGAGTCAGGATGCTGATAAAATGTTAGGAAGCTCAAGGTTGAGTTGAACTATTTAATAAGGACGCTTGCTCGTTAGTATTGACCTTTCTTTTATCAACCTTTGAGAATGTCAGGACGCTGACTTAGTTTCAGATCACTGAAAGATCTTTTTATCTTTGAGGACGCTAATAAGTTATAAGTTGAATGAATTATTAGGATGTTACTTGTGTAGGAGCTCCCTCATCCTTAGAATCAACTTAAGTAACTTTCAGGACGCTCACCGTCCGCCAACACTTGTTCTAAAACTGCTTTTAATAGTTCAGGACGCTTACTCTTGAGTAGCACCCTCATATGTTTTGCGTTTTAAAACCAAGCAGGATGCTTACGGCGAAGTAGGGCCATCATGCTTTAAGTTGTTTAATTGTCAAAGTAAGTTAGGACGCTTACTATTTAGTAGCGCTCTCACTTCATTGTTCAGTAGGACGCTGATGTTCTATGAGCGCCCTCAAAGGAACAAAACGACAGAAATGATATTTTTACTGTTCTGACATGTATGTACTTTTCGCCACCTTTTCAGAATAACTTTTCATACAAAATAAATTTTTTGTATTTGTAAGAGATATTCACTGAATCGCGAACCACGTTTTCTAAAACTTTCCTTATTCGTGTATCTGGAGCAAAACAAAATATTCATGAATTGTGCTGTTGCCATTTTCGTGGTATATTCTAGCTGTTGTGAGTAAACGTTCATATTTGAAATTCAAATTCAAATGAATAACAGCTTCATCTCTACAAGTCTATAAATACAGACACTTAACAATTTGTTAAGCACCGAAAATTCTCAAAGCTAAAATACTTTTTGAAAGTTAGTCGAATTTTCATCTGGTCAAGAAAATGTATAAGTCGATCTGTTTTTCACAGTAATTTTCTTTGAGACTTTACGTATTCAAAAGATTTTTAGACTGAGCTAACATTCTATCTTTATCTAAAAATCTATTTGAAGTTTTGAACTGTTTTCACTCAAATCGTTCAACACTGTTTTAACTTATATCATTCTTGCTGAAAGAGTAATTTGGGAGATAGTTCATAGGATACAGTTGTATTCAATTTCGTATCCTATATACTGTATCAAGGTTGTAACAGTAGTTAGATAAACTACTGAGTTGATATTTTATATTCAACAAAGTCAAGTTTTCTCACACCCGTAAGTTGAGAAACGGTAGTTCTCATACCCGTAAGTTGAGATAGGTTGGTTTCACGCCTGTAAGCTAACCATTTTAACGGTTGATCTCACACCCGCAAGTTGAGAAAAGGTGTAACGGTTTGATTCTCACCCGTAAGAGAATCCCTTAGTGACAAGGTTAAAATCCTACCTGAGGAGGTTAGGTAGTTGATGTAGGCAAGTAGCCGAACCACTATAAATTGACTGTGCATATTTGTTTATTTTCTGCACTATATCTTCGCCATTGTTATTATTTTCTAAATCGTCTAAATGTCCAATTCACCACCCTCTTGGACATATCTGGGCCAACACTGATGTGTTTCAGGATTGAAACAACCAGGTCAAGTGAATGTAGTTCACTTGGTGATTTTAAGGTTGGAATCACAGTAACGGTTCATCCTCACCCAAAAGTAGGATAACGGTTCTTCCTTAGCCCGCAAAAGGAACATGGGTTCTTCCCTAGCCCGAAAAAAGGAAATGCGGTTCATTTTTAGCCCACAAAAGGATAGGTTTGCCTTAAACCTGTAAAAGGACATGTGTAACAGTTTGGTTCTCACTCGTAAGATAATCAGTTAGTGGATTGAGAAAATCCTAATCGGGAGATTAAGTAGTGGACGTAGGCACAACTGAACCACTATAAATATGTGCGTCCTTTACTTTATGCATGTAATTACAATGTAACCAAGTATGTCACTAAGTTATTGGAAAAGTTTAATTTGACCATAGAACCCAATTCACCTCCCTCTTGGGTTCAACCAACAGGCATAGAGATTCACTGAGATAAATCTCCTGGACTTCTTGGATTGTCACAAAGAACCTATGTTGATAGAGTTCTTAACATGCAAGACTGCAAAAGTGGAAATGCAACTATAGTTAAGGGTGATAAATTTGGTAAGTTCCAGTATTTGAGAAATAGCCTAGAGCGAGAACAAATGAAAAACATTCCATATGCTTCAATAGTTGGAAGTCTTATGTATGGTCAGGTTTTCACACGGCCAGATATAGCATTTGCGCTCGAGATGCTAGGCAGATATCAATGTAATACCCCTAAATTACACACAAAAAAAGTAAAAAATAAAATATTGAACTTCGGGCACTGCTCGAACCTTCGGGCATTCCTTTTCCTATATAAGGAACCACCCCTCTCCCCTCATTTCTCACACCAATCCTCTCTCTCCCTCTTCTCTTTTTGAGTCTCTTTTCGCGGTGCAACGCAGTTCTGCTCGGGAGGAGGTGCCAGTTCAGGAAAAGAAGTTTTATCTAAAAGTGGGGAACAAAACATAGGTCTGCGTGTCTTATGACTTATTAAAGTTTACATTCATTTATCATTGTCTACTATTCATTTACATTGCATTATTTCTTATAATGTTCATACCTATCATACTTATGCCTGTATACTTGGAGTTCATGTATTACATTGTTACTATGTTGGATTAGTGGTCAATCTGACTCAACCAGACATAGTCTTGTCCTTAGTAACTTTGAATAGTAAACGGGAGGCAGCTTGCTGCTCTAAAAAAATGGTATTTAAGTGGACCTCGTGTCCCACCTCTCAACCGGAGACTGGTTTGGTTGGTCTTATTTGAAAGCTATCTGCGTGTACAAGTTATACCGAACATCCTAACAATGCACGTTGTGATCCTGACCTAATAAGAATCACCAGATGTTGCCAAAATCTATCTAATATTAGTAAAGACCGGACCCGCACATGCATTGTCATCATGCATAAGCACCACCTAGGGACGTAAGTGGTTCGTGATCCACAAAATAGTTGGAGCATTGCTCACTATTCTTCATATTTTCCTTGGAGAGGGACGTATAATGAGAACCCCGGCTTACCTGGGGATAGACATCTGTATGTGAACTCAGGGCGACGTAAGATTACAGAACCATTACGAGACGGTGTCATGCATACATACATGTTGTACTGTTTATGGTGCTATGTTGTGTATATGTGATATTTGATTATGAAGTCTTCTTTATTAATTGTCAAATTCACAAACTATTTTACCCACTGGGCAATAGCTCACCCCGTTGTTATCCAATTTTTCACAGGAGTTTAGGGTGGACTGGGTGGAGGTTGTTGGGCCCACATTTTGTAACCCTTGTTATTTATAGGGAGATTTTGAGAGGATGTTCCCTCAATCATATTTTGTACAAAAATACATTCTAAAATTAATGAAATCAGATTTGTACTCAATTGTGTACCTGCGCACTCAGTTATTGTTATAATGCATTTGCGCCCTGCCTGTGAGTGTTCCGCCGGTTTAGGCGTGTCCAGGTGGGGTGGCTGAATATAACAAAAGTTGAGGGTTTTGTTTCCCTCAACTTGGTGAAGTCATTTTATGAATCCATAAATATCATGAGACTTCAGGAAGAGGGGATCAACCCTGTGTTGGAGACAATGATCGACGGAACAAAAATTTCTATCACCGTCGAAACTATCTCGCGACTAATGGAAATACCAATTGGAGACAAGATCATTGATCCACATGAACCTAGACTGTTGTAGAGATCTTCGAATCCAAGAAAAAACTATTTAATTTTCTTATCAATAAGGCGTATACCCTAAAGACGTACGCCCACCTCCCAAATAATCTCCTGAAACCAACCCTCACAGGCTTTGGGAAGGATATAGCTGATAACATCTTGCCAGAGGTGGTGACTAGAGGTGCAATGTCAAGGGCTCAACTCCTTATCCTATATTGATTAAATGAGGGAATCTTAGTCTCCCTACCTCACTTCATCATCCAGCAAATGGGAAGCGTTATCCAACCCTACGAAACAGGAATACTTAGGCTATGAAGTCTTAATCATGAGGATACTACACGACGCAAACATCAACACCTTTGACGAATCTTCGACACAGATTACTAAAGCTGTTACAATATCCTCCATTTCCAAAACTTTCATCTCAAAAGGAGGGGTGACTGACGAGGAAATATTTGGCACTACTTTAGAGGAAAATAACAAAATGACTAGCGATAACACCGAAGGTTATCGACAAAAAAGTCGGTGCAAAATTTCTGTTAGAAAAATGCCAAATAATGACGTAGGTCAAAACACCGAAACGGACCCAGACCCAGCCAATGGACAACATAATGAACATTTCACCGTGAAAGAACTCTTTGGGAACCTGGCGGGAAACTTGGATCAACCCGAACCAAACCAAGGTGGATAGGGAGTTCCGGCAAATCCACCTCCTTGGAACCTCCCAACACATGGAAATAAGACGTCTCAGGGTTTTCCAACTCCTGAGGTACCCTACTAGCCAAATACATAATTTCTTGTGAACCAACAACAATAGAATTGTGCGGTACCAAATTTTGGAAGCAGGATATCCAGATGGGTCCACTGTTTCAAAACTTTTTGACTCAAGCATATCCAAACATCCTAGAGTCCCAGTTAGGGAATGCCCGTTCAATCAAACCAACTACCCTCCACCTATGAGTCAACCATAAGGTCAACAGCTTCCACCAATGCACACGACCTACCCTTTACCTATGGGACAGTCAACCTACCACTCGTCGATGGGACGACCGGCCAACCAACCATCTATGGGACAACCGACTAATCCATTGGACTTGTTACAATTTTTAGTATCTAGTATGGTCGAGATGCGTGAGACCCACAATGCTTTGATAACGCGTGTGCAAAACATAGAAGAACAACAAACAACTTCTCAACGTTCTTCTGGTAGTCATTCTGTAACTAGCAGGAGGTCTAGGTGGAGTAGTAGGCAGGGAAATTAGGAAAATTATTGGCATTGTAACTATTTTCTTTTTATGAATGAAATATTTTTTTGAGACTATGTTTGGTGGGCCGACTTACAACCATTTTTTCTTTTGTTTCACTAACTTTATGGTGGTATGGGACATAACAAAATTGGAAAATACAAAATAAAAAGTGGAAGTAAGAAAACCCATGACCTTGTGTGGAAATAACATCTGGGGAAAGTTGAATTACTAACATTATCACTAAGTTTACACGGTATGAGACGAGTAAACTTGGACGACACTAGTAGTGAACTCCTCTTCAGCCGATATTTTGTAGGAACCGTGTTCATACAACTTAACTTGGTTGTTATTACCAAATTCATGTTGTATGGGACACATGAACTTGGATAATAGTCGAAAAGACTAAGAAAAAGAGTTTAAACACATAAGAATGCGAAAGAACGTTAGATTAGGATATTTACCGAGGCATATCTTAGAACTTTTATGATTCGTATGAATTTTCAAAAATATATGTATGTTCACAAACCAGAACCAAAATATTTGAAGCTCTTTAAAAAAAAATTTCTTATTATATGAACACTCTAACCTTGTTTTATACTATGGCCAAACATACGAGGCACATAAGATTCTTTGATTCCTCAACAAAAACCTTACACCATACCTAGAAAAATAGGTGGTTTTATATTGTAGAGCTCTCGAACTTATTGCTGAGAATATCATATCGCTATACTTGGCTACGGTTCTTAAAGTAGAGTTTTATTTTTCTCCTTGCCAGTGAGAAAATACAAACCAAAAAGAGAGGAAGGCCAGACACAATCCATCCAGCAGATGAGGCACCTCCTGAGATACAAAATCAGGAACCACCGCCTTCGAGGGCAAAGCTGGCCACAAACAACACTACCACTACTTTTGGGTTGGTAGTGCCACCTCAACCCACACCCTTTGTCATTCCTCTGGGCATGGAATACTTCTTCACCGGAATCATCGAGGCGTTGAAAGTTACAATTCAGACGGTTTTCCGTGAGACCGTGGTCAATCAGGTGGTTACCGTACAGGCACCGGTTCGATCTGGGTCAGAGACGCAAACCAACCAGATCATGAAGTATAAGAGGCTACAACCCCTTACCTTTGTTGGCACCATTTATGGCGATGAAACCTAGAAATGGCTTGATGAGTCGAAGAAGGCTCTCGTGGCTATGGGAGTCAACGAGGCTCAGAAGATTCCATTAGCTTCCTACCAACTTGTTGGTGGAGCTAACACTTGGTGGATAACTGTGAAAGAAGACCCAAAGGTCAATGTAACATACATGACTTGGCAAGAGTTTGAGTCACTGTTCATTGACGAGTACTTCCCTAGCGCACTGAAGAGGCAGAGGCGTTAGGAGTTTACCAGACTTTACCAGGACAGCATGAGAGTGTGAGAATATGTTGTAAAGTTGAAAAAATTATCGGTCTTTTCTCTCTCCACTATCTCAACGGAGCAAGATAAGGCTTAGAAATCCTATAATGGCCTTCGTCCAGACATCAGACAGGCCTTGTAGATCTTGGATCTCAAGAATTACAGGGAGCTGGTCAATAAGGCCATGAACTTTGAGTAGTAGAAAACTGAGTAGGAACAGAGGAAGAACGAGGGAAAATGGCCGGTAACGTTTTCCCAACAAGGCACTCAATAGGGCAACAAAAGGAAGCCTTATTTTAATAAAAACTCAGCTCTCCCAGCTCCTGTGCAAAAGCATGAGGCCACGACACCTCCGGCTGAAATGTCTAACCCTCGCAATCAGGGTTTTCACAATCATAACCGAGGAGGCCACAATGTCAGGGGTGGCCACCGAAATGGAAATGACAGAGGTGGTGGCCAGTAACACCACAATCAACATGGCCAACTGAAAAAGTAACAAGTGCCTTAGCAGTAGAGGCTGACTTGTTTCAATTGCGGCCAGCAGGGCCATGTAAAAAATGCCTGTCCCCCCCTCAACAACTGCGACAGCCTGTTACCTTAGTTTCAGTCCGAGAAGCCTCACCTGCTGCTAATGCTCAGCCTAGGCAGAACCACCAGAACTAGCAGAACTAGGGACAAAGGCAACACGGCAGAGCATTTGCCGTCGCTCAACAAGCCCTCCCTGATAACAATGTAGTCGAAGGTACATTTTCTTTGTTCAATACAATGGTGCATGTCTTGTTTGATTCGGGTGCTACGCACTCCTTTATATCTTCTACATTGGTAAGGCATTTAAGGTTGAAACTTGAACCCACATATATCACAATCCATGTCTCAACACCATTAGGATCTGGTACTGAAGTGAAATTGAAATGTTCTCGACGTGAACTTTGAATTTTAGAACAAATAATTTATGCAGATCTTTTAGTGATGGACATTGACGACTTTGACATCATCCTCGGCATGTATTGGCCCGCACCACTGAATGCAATGATCGATTGTTTGAAGAAGCAAATTCAGTTAACCTTGCATATTGGGAAGTTTATCAAGATTCAGGGAACGAGGAAATGGATACACAACTCGACTATTGCACTCCTCAAGGCACAGCTCTGAGCCTTATTCCTTGGTGATGACAATGAATCATCATCACTGTACCGTCTCGAGGTACACGACATCCCGGTTATATCTGAATTCCCAACGATTTTTCTAAATGACTTTCCTGGTCTACCTCTAGTTCGGGAATTCGATTTTGTGATCAAACTCATACCAAGGACGAGACCCATCTCAATTCCACCATACAGAATGTCCAATGTCAAGTTGGTTGAGTTGGACAAACAATTGAAGGAATTGGAGAGTAATGGCTTCATCAGGAAACGTTCATCACCCTGGGGAGCTCCAGTTTTATCTATTCGCAAGAAGGATGGTTCGTTACGACTTTGCATCGATTATTGCAGGTTGAATAACGACACCATCAAGAACAGATACCCATTACCCAGGATCGATGACTTGTTCGACCAACTTAGAGATGCCAAATACTTCTCTAAGATTGATTTATGATCCGACTATCATCAACTCTGGATCAGAGAGTCGAACATAAATAAAATGGCTTTCATAACTCTGTAAGGGCATTACGAGTTCTTGGTTATGTCGTTCGGTCTAACAAATGCACCAGCAGCTTTCATGGATTTGATGAACCTCATCTTCAGGCTATATTTAGACCGATTCGTGGTGGTTTTTGTAAATGATATCTTGATTTATTCTTTAACTGAAGAAGTCCATAAGATACATCTGAGGATTGTCCTCCAGACCTTAAGAAGCCATCAGTTGTCTGCAAAGTTGAGTAAGTGAGAATCTTGGGCGAAGAGAATTCAATTCCTAGGTCATGTGGTTTCAGGCAATGGCATTGAGGTGGATCCTTCAAAGGTTAAAGCAGTTTTAAACTGGAAACAACTTACCATAGTTACAAAATTTTGGAGTTTTCTTGGTTTGGTTGGCTACTACAGTCGCTTCATCAAGGATTTCTCTAAGATTGCTGAACCTATGACCAAGCTCACTCGGAAAAACGTACGATTCATCTAGAATCCCGCCTGTGAATCGTCATTTTAGGAATTGAAGAAATGCCTCATGACAACACCAGTACTAATCACTCCAAGAAATGAAGTTAGGTTTTCACTATGCACAGACGTCTCTCTCTACGGCTTAGGTGCAATACTAATGCAAGAAGGCCAGGTTGTTGCATATGCTTCTACGCAACTAAAGATTCATGAGGGTAATTACCCAACGCATGACTTGGAACTTACAGCTGTCGTACTCGCACTGAAGTTATGGCGTCACTACCTATACGGTGAACAGTTTGAGGTCTTCTTAGATCACAAGAATCTTAAGTACATTTACACTCAGAAAGACCTAAACCTCGGCCAAAGACGATGGTTGGAATTTTTGAAAGATTATGACTTTTGCTCCAATACCATTCGGGAAAGGCCAACGTTGTGGCTGATGCCCTGAGTATAAAATCTTATGTTGCTGCTTGTACTCTTAACTTTGAAATGGAAAAGTTGGATACAGAGATGGAGAATTTTAACTTACAGCTTATCGAGGAAGGAGGAAGATCACGACTCTCTCAATTATCAGCCAACTCTGAGCTTATTCGAAAGATTTTAGCAACTCAGGCCAATGACTCATGTTAATGGAGAAAAGAGAACTTTTACTTAGCAGACAAGACCTTCCTCACTGGTTGGTTTCTGATGGCGGGGTAGTTTACTACAAAAAACGTCTCTGCCTACCGGACGATCTTGAAGTTCGGAAAGAAGTGCTCACCGAAATGCACTGACCGAAATGTACTGTTAGAGGTTCGCTATGCATCCTGGGGGAAACAAAATGTACAAGGATGTTAAGCGAAAATTCTGGTTTTTAGGAATGAAGAAGGCGATTGCAGACTTCGTTGTTCAATCTCTTTTCTACCAGCAAGTAAAGACAGAACACAGACTTCCTTCTGGACTTCTCTAGCCGTTACCTATTGGAGAATGGAAGTGGGAGAACATTGCAATAAATTTTGTTACAACCTTGCCTCGAAATAATAAAGGGCAAGATGCAATCTGGGTTATCATTGACAAATTTACAAAGTCTGCACACTTTTTACCAATAAAGTTCACGGATAACCCCGCCAAGCTAGCCTAATTGTATAAAAGAGAGATCGTACGCCACCATGGCATACCACTTACAATCGTCTCTGATCGAGATCCTCGATTCACATCAAAATTTTGGCAGAGCTTCCATAGTAGAATGGGCTCCAGGATCACCATGAACACAACTTTTCACACACAAATTGACGGACAGTCAGAACGGTTGATCCAGATATTAGATGTTATGTTATGATGTTGCATTTTGGACTTTCATGATGGATGGGCGAAACACTTACATTTGGCTGAGTTTGTATACAACAACAGCTACCAAACCAGTATCGGCATGGCTGACTTTCATGATCTCCGGCATGCTGGCTAGATATGGCAGATAGAGCACAATTGGGACCAGAACTAGTTCAAGAGACTTTTGAGAAGATCACACTAGCTAAGGAGAGACTTCGTGTAGCACAAAATCAAAAGAAGAGCTATGCTAACAAGCTTAGACAACCTCTAGAATTTGATAAGGGGGATTTGGTTTTTTTAAAAGCTCAGCCTACAAGAGGTGTCAAAAGCTTCAGAATCAAGGGAAAGCTCTCTCCACTATATATTGGCCCATTTTAGATCATCGAACGTATTAGCAAACAAGCCTATCGACTATCCCTTCCCTCATCCATGTTCAAGGTTCATGACATTTTCCATGTATCCATACTTCGAAAGTATCGTCTTGATCCTTCACATATCAACCCTCTAGTCGAAGTTCGGGTTGAAGAATGAAACAAATATCAGGAAAGAGTGATACATATTCTTGATAGAAAAACTCAGGAACTGAGGCAACATAGCATTTCACTTGTAAAGGTCCCCGGGGATCACAACGGAGTAGAGGAAGCAACTTGGGAACTAGAAAAAACAATCAAACTGAAATACCCCAAATTGTTTTCTAGTAATAGTTGATGATGTGATGCATTGTACTTTTTCACTAATCAATGAAATTGTGGAACTTTGTTTACAATATCTTAATATATTGTTTCATTTAATTAACCATGCAGATGTCTGAAAACAACTCAAACAGAAGTAATGAGTCATACGCTCCATGGCTTGCTTGGCAACCAGTGGAGACTTCTTTAGACTCTGAAACAAACCACAACTTCTTTACATCACCAACTCGGTCGCCTCAGCGGTAGCGATCCTTATCGCCAGAGCGCGTATGGCTTTATCGTAACAGTATTTCCCGAAATAAACCGGTGCTCTTATCCTGGCAAGATCTCATACCAAAATTGTCAAGCGGTCGAATTTAGGTGACTGCACGAAAAGGCATTTCGTTGCTCAACCTACCTCCTCTGAAACACTGCAACTTGCAGTACCTTACGCCACCATCTGTGGGAAAATGTTCGAACCTTTTGAGGACGAATCCAATTCCATTTGCTCGCCATTGTTTAATGATGTTGAGGATTCCACTGGCAAAGGTATTATTTAGGGACCTAACCAACATTTCCCTGATCAGGAGATTGATAACGGAGGCGGTGAATCTCATGAGAACAACAATCATCACTACATGGACTGAAATAAAAGGGCGAAATTCTTTTAAGGGGGGTAGAGTGTAATACTCCTAAATTACACACAAAAAAAAACTATTGAACTTCGGGCGTTCCTTTTCCGATATAAGGAACCCCCCTCATTTCTCACACCAATCCTCCCTCACTCTCTTCTCTTTTTGAGACTCTCTTCGCGGTGCAATGCGGTTCTGCTCGGGAGGAGGCGCCAGGAAAAGAAGTTCTATCTGAAGGTGGGGAACGAAACATAGGTTTGTGTGTCTTATGAATTTATTGAAGTTTACATTCATTTATCATTATGTCTACTATTCATTTACATTGCATTATTGCGTATAATGTTCATACCTGTCATACTTATGCCTGTATACTTGGAGTTCATGTATTACACTGTTACTACGCCGGATTAGTGGTCAATCTAACTCAACCAGACATAGTCTTGTCCTTAGTAACTTTGAATAGTGAACGGGAGGCAGCTTGCAGCTCTAGAAGATTGGTATTTAAGCGGACCTCGTGTCCCACCTCTCAACTGGAGACTAGTTTGGTTGGTCTTATTTGAAAGCTATTTGTGTGCACAAGTGATACTAGACATCCTAACAACGCATGTCATGATGCCGACCTGATAACAATCACCAGATGTTGCCAAAACCTGTCTAATATTAGTAAAGACCGAACCCGTACATGCATTGTCATCATGCATAAAGCACCACCTAGGGACATAAGTGGTTCGTGATCCACAAAATAGTTGGAACATTGCTCACTATTCTTGATATTTTCCCTGGAGAGGGACGTACAATGAGAACCCGAGATTTTTGGGGGATGGACATCTGTACGTGAATCCAAGGCGACGTTCCTGAGGAGGGACGTACAATGAGAACTTGGGTTTACCTGAGGATGGACATCTGTACGTGAACTCAAGGCGACGTATGATTACAGAACCATTACGAGACGGTGTCATGCATACATACATGTTGTATTGCTTGTGATGCTATGTTGTGTATATGTGATATTTGATTATGAAGTCTTCTTTATTAATTATCAAATTCACGAACTATTTTACCCACTGGGCAATAGCTCACCTCGTTGTTATCCAATTTTTCACAGAAGTTTATGGTGGACTGGGTGGAGGTTTTGGGCCCATATTTTGTACAAAAATACATTCTAAAATTAATGAAATCAAATTTGTACTCAATTGTGTACCTGGCGCTCAGTTATTGTTATAATGCATTCGCTCTCCGCCTGTGAGTGTTCCGCCTGTTTAGGCGCGTCCGGGCGGGGTGTGGCATCAAAGTGATCCTGGTTTGGATCATTGGACAACGACAAAGAAAGTTTTAAGGTATCTGCAACAGACTAAGAACTATATGCTCACATACAAGAAGATCGACACATTTGAAGTGGTGGGTTAGACGGATTTTGATTTTGTGGTTGTCCGGATAGTAAGAAATCCACTTCAAATATCATTTTTGTGATGGTTGGAGGAGCGGTGTCATGAAAAAGTATGAAACAAACCTTGATTGCTTCATCCACCATGGAGGTAGAGTTCATTTCTTATTATGAGGATACTTCGCAAGCTCTTTGGTTACAAAATTTCATCTCAGGCCTCCTAGTGGTTGATTCTATTTCTCGACCACTGGTGATTTTCTGTGAAACCTCTACAGCAGTTATGTTTTCTAAGAATAACAAGAGTTCAAGAAGGTCAAAACATATTGACATTAAATATGTTGTTGTTAGAGAGAGGATTCAGAACCAGCTAGTGTCAGTGGAACACATTGGTACACGACAGATAATTGCTGATCCCATAACTAAGGGTTTGCTGCCTATGTTGTACAATGAGCACGTTGCTCATATGGGTCTTATTGACTCATTTGATGTG
Source organism: Paratinospora sagittata (assembly GCA_035771175.1). Taxonomy (NCBI): domain Eukaryota; kingdom Viridiplantae; phylum Streptophyta; class Magnoliopsida; order Ranunculales; family Menispermaceae; genus Paratinospora; species Paratinospora sagittata. The sequence continues at coordinate 23,425,300 of CM069592.1, read as the reverse complement.
CTTAGTTAGTGAGAGTTATTGTAATGGCTCACTTTTTGACACTTTGTATCTGTGATCACTTTTTAATTATTATCCTCTTTTATACAGTATTTTTCATATTGGTGCGCACATGTGTATGAAATTTTTTTTGCTGTGTCTTCACTGTAAGACATGTTGTGTCCTTAATTGAGACACTGGTTATCACTAAATAATGACCAAGTGGGAGGATATTAAATAATGGTCTTTATTCTTTGATATAAAATTAATAACACCAAGTAGTTGAGAAATTTTGTCTCAAACATAAGGATTGTCGATATGATGTAAAGGCCAATAAAGTTTATTATCGACATTAAGGCACGTGCATAAAATTATTGAGCACATATGGATTAATCTCATGTTAGCAGATCCTATGTATAAAAGTTTGTCGGCTAAGTTTTACAAGGAACATACAAATGACATGAAACATATTTGCCCAATTAAATAGTTCTCTTGACTACAAGCCTTTTGTGAACATAAAGTTAAGGTTCACTAATCCATTGGGATTAATAAAGTTGGACTCTGAATGACTTATATGAAGTTCATTCATACAGTATAATATGCTTCTTTAAAAATTTTATACTTGTGATACATGGAAGGGAATGTTTGTCTAAAGAACCCAATCTCCATGATTCAAGTTTTGAAATTTCTAATTAAGTGTGTATTGGTTAGTTTGGCCATATAAAGTTTTCAGCCCGTGAGCCAAGTGGGAGAATGTTGGTCGAAGTGTGGCTCACGTCACAACTCATAAAGTGGCCAACATAAACACGTATTTGAAATTAAGTAATATAATCATTATAAGGCGTTATCTTTCCTTTTAATATTTTATTCTATCAATAATGCGTTATCTTTTCCTTTTAATATTTTATTCTGAATAACACATTACCTCTTTTCATTTCGCCGAAAGTTCTTTGTTTTTTTTCGGTGCTATCATCGCATTTCCCACTTGTAACAAATATCAATTTTGTTTGTCATTTCTCTATGATGGAAAGAGTGAGAGACCAAAAAATATGTTATAAATTGAAGAGTCCCCGAGCCTGCCCTGTATTTAATTCAATTCAAATATTCAACATTAAGTATTCAATAAAGGCAACTTTTGTTGTATGCCTGTGTATCTTCTCCATTGAGATTGCTAAAGGGCCAAGGCTTAGAAGACATTTTTTTTCTCAGTATCATCCCAAAGGATGACAGGTATGTTTTAATTTTCATTTATACATTATGGTTCACGGTGATCTTGGGCTTATGAATTTTCCATTAATAAATTCTTTTAATTTGTTGCTCTTCTTGATAAACAAAAACTAACATAATCCAATTGGAAACTTCTACTAATTTTCAGTGGGGTTGATAGAAAATATTTTGGAGTGGAAGACAAAGATAAAGGGTTGAGGGGTTTGCAAAGGCATCTCTATCTCATTTGAAATAGCGATTCAAATGAAACTGATAAAGAATAGATTCATCATATTCAAAGAGAAATAAGGTGGGTTTTAATGGAGGTTTTCAAAGAGAAAATTTCTTTTCGAGCGTAATGGCAGTCAAGTTTCTTTTTGGGTGCACACGAGATATTTTTATTGTGAAATGACATGGTGGGTGTGAGTTGAAGCTAAACAAGCAACACGTTAGCGTGAGTGGCGAATGACGTTGAGCTGGGCGTCCCTCTAGCATTACTCTATAAAAATATCCACCCAAATTTAATCAAACCGCTCCAAAATTGAATAAAATAATCATAAAAATAATTTGTTACCCAAAGTTGATTACTACGCTATCGACTTGAGTACACCACCAATATTGAGTTATTTAGTATTTACTTGCACAAACACAATCTCAACGCACACATCCAAAATCCAAACAATATTGATCCTCAATGGTGAAAGAAAAACTTGCTTTGTTATGCACAAGCCAAATAACAAAATCAAACGATCAAACGATCCAAACGAATGCAAAATGAAACCAAAATAAGAACACACGGATTTATGTGGTTCTGTGAATATACACCTACATTCACATGAGATGAAAATCAATCCACTAATGAAGAATGCAAATAGGTTACAACCTATAATCAGATCTAAAATAAATTTTCTCAACTCACAAAGTGCTCTCACACAAATTCCAAATTCTCACACACTCCAATCACACACCCCAAATGAGGGTTTATATAATACTAGGTGTTCGAATTAGTTTCCAACACAAACAGAAAAGTTTCCAATTTAGATTAGAAAACTAGTACACTAGGAAACTGTACACAAATAGAAATAACCCAATCAACACCCTTAACCCTTAATTATTTAAAGAGCAACATTAGCTAGTACTAGACAAATTATCGCATATAGCTAGGTTTCCACAAAAGCAATACAAATTTCATTATTTAAGAATAAGTAGAGTTTAGGATCTTAAATGAACTAATATAAAAGGTGTTGGAAATCACTCAACCCAAAAGCTATAGCTATCAGATAAGGGGGCCCAAGAATGCGTATCAAGCTATCATCAACACTCCCCCTCATTTTAAACCCCATCATGCACATAGATAGCCAGAAGAGAGATAGAAGAAGAGAAATACCAATCATGCAAATGGGGAACACGCAAATTCCAATAATAAGACTTGAATCCAAAACCTTTTGCAAAACTAAGGCTCTGATACCATGTTAGAAAACACTCAATCCAAAAGCTATAACTTATAAGTGGAGGCCTAAAAATATATATCAGGCTACTACTAATTAACACTCCCTCTCACGTGCAGCCCTGTCCTGCACGTGAAGAGCCAGAAGAGAGATACAAGAAAAGAAATATCAATTATGTAAATAAGAATCATGCAAATGCTAAGAATGAGACTTGAACCCAAGACTTCGTGCAAAATCAAGGTTCTGGTACTATGTTAGAAACCACTCAACCCAAAAGTTATAGCTATCAGATAAGGACCCAAGAATGCATATCAAGTTATCACCAATAAAAGGATTCATGAATTCTTTGTCACAAAAGTGAGACCCGGTAGTTTCAAAACTAGTGACCTGGTACTAAGGAAAGTCATGCTTAACACCAAGGAGGCCAGAGCATGGGCTCTTGACCTAAACTAGGAAGGACCATACAAGGTTATTGCAACACCAAGAAACGAAGTCTACGAGTTGGAAAACGAATTACCAAACCATGGAACGCAGAACATCTAAAATTTTACTACCAGTAGCTGTAGCAAGTAGGAGTAGCTTAGTAGGAATAGCAAGCAGGGATCACCCGCTCAACTTAAGTTTATCATTTTGTCATCTTTCATTGAAGTCTATAAATTAGTTTGTTTCTTGACGACTTTGCGCGAACAAATATATCAAAAACTCTCAACACAACATGACAAGAAGGAAAATGACTAGCACCTTCGGGATATGAGCTTGGCTAAAATAAGCCCCGAGAAGGGGCTGAAACCCAGAGTACCCTGGGGTCCGAGCTCAAGCCTGGATTATCGCTAAGAAGAAGGCTGAGGCCTAAAGTACCTTGGGATCTAAGCTCATTAGAGCTCAGGTTATTGCCGAGAAGGAGTTCATTCTCGTAGTTCCTTGGGGTCCTAGCTTGTTAGAGCTCAGATTATTGCCAGGAAGGATACCACTCTCAGAGCACCTCAAGCTCGAATCATTGCCGAGCTCACGGGATGAGAATTTTTGCAAAATCTCTTTTAAGTCCCATAGAGCAAGCTTTCCGAGTAGAGCTCACAAGACGAGGATTTTTGCTAAAATTCTTCTAAATCCATAGAGTAAGCTTTTCGAGCCAAGCTCTCGAGGTGGAAATTTTTAGGAAAATTCGTCTAAAGCTAGAGAAAATGGTTCGAGAAAGAAAACAGGTGTAAGATAATTTTTCAAAGTACCAAGGTCAGCTAGAAAAAGAAAAAATAGCAAGTAAAGAACAAAATTTATAGAAAAATTCGTGAAGAGTTTTAGCCCGGCATCCGAGCACAATTACAGAAAGGACAAATAAAAAACAAAGTTCTAGAAACCTAAAATGATGACATCGCCATTAGTTCCATGCTGCTCGACCTCGGTTTCTCCTTGGCCTTCTCCCTCAGCTCTTACCCCTGGCTCAGCAGCGCCAGCTTCTCCAGCAACCGCCTTTTCTTCATTTCCATCAGCCCTGTCCTGTTGCTGCTCGGCCATGAAGTTGTCAAAGGCGGCCATGTCAACCTTATCCATTAAGTACTTGCCGAAGTTGACCCTCATGTGGATTTGACCCATCTCGTACTCGTCGCGCTTCAAGTCATCAAACTCTTGAGAAGCCTTAAACTCCTCGACAGCATGACGAGCCGAGCTGACCAACTCGAACTCCAGGGAAGCAGCCTTCGCCTTCAGGACTTCGTTTTTCGAGACCAACCTCTGCAGCTTCGACATGGTGAAAGACAACTTAGAATCAATCTTGGCAAATTGGCCCTCGAGCTCCTCCACCTTCTTGTCCATCTCTTCCTTCAATTTTTTCTTCTCAACTTCGGTAGAGATGGACAAATCATCAACTTTCTTCAGAGCCAGGAAAACTTGATGGGCAGCCTGAACAAGAACAAATGCACAAGTTAGACCAGGCATATTGAAAAATTACAAGTAGCACCGAGAAAAGGCATGTTACCTCGACAAACTTCACAAACGCGAGAGAAGCATTGTCTTGGATGTGGTCATCCTTGCCCAGGTCGACCTCGGACCGGGGTAGCCCAATCTAGTAGCTTCGAACTGTGAGATCTTGATCATCAAGCTTCGTCATTGGAGGCCTCATCTCACGGAGCTTCTTGCCGGGTCGGCGGTAGGAGACATTTTAATTAACTAAAATGTTTTGTAAATGTTGCTGATGCATATTATACAATATTTTTATATTTTACTTAAAAAATATATTTTAAATTAAAAACCATATGGGTAATAAAAATTGCCAACTTTTGACCAAGTGTAGACTAGAAAGGCCATGAAAACATGCATATTTACTAGTAAAGGATGAGTGTATTATATATATGCTCTTTAATGATTATAAAAGTAGAAGATGTTTAACATATTATGTATAACCCATTCTATTGAGTTGATTTATTAGTTTCTCATATATACGAGGATTATTAAATATTGATAATAAAGAAAAAAACATTTACTAATGATGACAAAGTATTAATGTAGTCTTTAATTAATAACTTTTGTAACTTCAAATTTTTAACACTTCATTTACGGAAATTATTATGAATTAATATACTTTTCATAGTTATATATATATATGACATGAGAGTTGATACTTAGTAGTTAGTATTCAAAATAGAAAAATGAACATAGCTTGACAATAGATAGAAAGGGGTTTCCTCACTTTTTTATTTAGTCCTACATTGGATATAAAAAAAGAGGGAAGGAGGGCACTACTCTTATAAAATCCCTTTTTTGGCCCAAACCTGACTCGTTTACACTCCTAACTCTTTGATCAATAATTGACAAACGATGATAACATCGCGCATTTGTATTTTTTGAGAAACTTGCTCCGATACCAATTTGTAGAGATTCACGCAATGCAACACACACAAAGATGAAAAATCAAAGCAACAAGAATAAACACACAAATTTACGTGGTTTGACGAGGGTCCGCCTACGTCCATGGGAGATGAAGATGTCACTAATTTGGGTGAATCAAGTACAACACTTACAATGTCTCTCTAATTTCACATCTACTTCTCAATCCCTAATACTAGGTATATATAGAAAGCTATTAGACTTAGTTTTCAATTCAGATTGAGAAAGTTTCCAACTCAGTCTATGAAACTAATACAATAGAAAATTTCCAAAACCGTCTAGGGAACTAGTAAGTTAGAAATACATGAAAATAGAAAATCCCCAAAATAGGCCGAGCCACATCATTCATAATGGCGGGTATCCCTCCCCACCCCCACCCCACCCCTACCCACATCTTAATGTAGAGCCTCAACCAAAGTGGATGAAGCTCTCCTCTCCATCATATGAACGATTTGTGGCTGTCTTTAGAATTTGAAGATGTGCCTTCTTAAATAAAATTTGTTTGTATGATATATATATTATTCATCTATAATAACTATTATGTAAATATATTCATATTAAATACTTATGTGTCAGGCTAGTCAAGTTTCAAAACCTAAACTCAACCTATTGGGTCATTATCTTTGTGACCTGATTGACTCGAGAAGTGAGTAAGAATATATATTATGTTCTTAAGTAATTTGTTAGCTAGCAAAATTTAACTTTACATCAACTTGAAGCATTAGAATGATATATTTTCATGTGACAAGTAATATGGATCTATTTTATTCAAGATGATCAATATCATAATTACTTGGATATGTAACAAGTTATAGAGGTTTATTACATTAGCATATTTCATTTATCTTTTTTCATCCATGAGCTACAAAAGAGTGGTAAAATTAATATATATATATATATATTTTTTTTTGTGTAGAAACAAGTTGTGATTGTATTGACTCATGACAGAAAAGTACATTAGAGAATGATCACCAGAGGTGAAATAAGTAAGAAGTAAAAATCCCTAACCCAAACACTAAGATGTCCCCTACAACAAGACCATCTGTGAAGGCTAACTACATCGCTAAATTCTTTAAGGATCGTATCCCCGCCCCAAAAACATACAATTATTCCAATTTAACAACCAATCTGAAACAAAAAATCCTTTAGCTAGAGGCGAAGCAAAAACCCAAGAGCTTGCCTTAAGCTTAATATCTGCCCATAAATGTGTTTCAGTCTTAACCACATTATGAAAAATTCTATTATTACGTTCTACCCAAATAATCCAAAGAGTGGCATAAAATGCAATCACACCTACACCTCACTCTTCCGATGAGGATGGAATACGGCATAAGGAAAGATCCTCCTCCACCTCTTGTGGGATGAGGAATCAGTGTTCGAAAAATTCTAGCCATTCCTTCTAAATCTTCTCCACGTAATCACATTGAAAGAAAATGTGGTCAACATTGTCTCCTGCATGTTGACATAGACTACACCAATGAGGTGACAAACACGTATTGGGCAATCTTTTTTGGAACATCTCCATCGTGTTGAGTTTCTTGTGAGCGAGGGTCCACCCAAATACTTTAACCTTGGATGGAACATGTGTTGGTCCCACCCAAGAGGGGGTGAATTAGGTGCGATGGTCAATTTTAAATTATCTTCCTATAACTTAGTGATTTACATGAGTGTATTGGAATTGGATGCAAATAAGAACACAGACTAAAATGCAAACGTTTGACACAGATTGATAGTGGTTCGGCCAAGCCTACGTCTATTACCTAATCTCCCAATTAGGATTTACTCAATCAACTAACTGATTTTCTTACGGGTGAGAACCAAACCGTTACAACTGCCCTTTTATAGGTTAAAGGCAAACCTATCCTTTCATGGGCTAAGGATGAACCATTTTCCTTTTTTCGGGATTAGGAAAAACCCATGTTCCTTTTACTGGCTAAGGAAAAACCATATTTTCTATTTCCGGGATGAGGAGAAACCCATGTTCCTTTTACTGGCTAAGGAAGAACCATGTTTCCTTTTTCTGGGATGAGGAGAAACCCATGTTCATTTTACGGGCTAAAGAAGAACTGGTTCTCTTTTAAAGGCTAAGAGATAACCTATCCTTTTATAGGTTATGGACACACCTATCCTTTTGCTAGATTAGGATGAACCGACTTCTCTTTTATAGGCTCAGTGAAAACCTATATGATTTCAATCTTGAAATCATCAAGTGAACTACTTTCACTTGTCTTGGTTGTTTCAATCCAGAAACACACCAGCATTACAACACTAAGATGTTGGGTGGTTCTAACGCAGTAGAACACGTTACATTAAGCACAATACATAGCATTAGAAAGATATGAAATGTGAAATAGGTAATGCTAAGTCGAAATACACCTTATGTCCTTTACCTTTCAATGTTCGGTATTGCTCCAGTGCAGTTTCGAAAAACACGAATGATATGATATGAAAATCAGTGCTTTATCGTAAGATAAAATATACCAAACAAATATTGACGTTAAAAATAGAGGACTGGTGTAAATCAAAGACACAGACAATTTTCAAAATAGATATAGAATATATGTATGAAAACTTCTGGTTTGGTGTTCAGTAGTTAACACAATTACTGATATAGTTCAATACAATACTTAAGATATGAAATCAAGTACAACTGTATTTCTCATGAACTATATCTCAAATTCCATCTTCAGCAAAAATGATACCAAGTGTGAATAAGTGCTAAGAATTTGAGTAGATACCAGATCAAATAGATTTTCAAAGAAAGAATGAAAATGAGCTCACTATGAAAATCATTTGAGTACATATGGTATAAGTGAAAAATACATTGAAAGATTAGAAAATGAAATTCATTTTGACACAGACTAACTTTCAAAAAGTACTGGCACAACACAAAGTGATTGACAAGTTGTTTGGTCCTAAGTGTTGGTATTTATAGATTTAGTGGGACATAGCCATTAGACATTTGAAGTTCAAATAATGTGAACGTTTTCACACAACGGCTAGACTGTTATATGAAAATAGCAACTGTGATTTTCACTAACATTTTGGTTCTTTTCAGATTTCATAAAAGAGGAAAACTTTAGAAGAACTTCTTTCATGTATCAGAGAAGGTCTCTAATAGGTCTGAAAAGGACTTTGTGCAAGTATCTGTTCTGAAAAATTAAACTGACGTAGTGTACTCATTCGAATAGTGACGATAGTTGAATTAGCATCCTGATTCCGTAATCAATGTCCTAATGCATAATATCAACTTTTTTGTTTTGTTCCTTAAGGGTGCTTACTACGTATAAGCGTGAGGCTGAACACTTAAGTAAGGGCGCTACTAACTCGTAAGCGTCCTGACTTACTTATGACTTTAGACGACTGAAACCTTGAGGGCGTTAATCCACTATTAGTATCTTGCTATGTTTTAAAACTATTAAGTGCATGAGGGCGCTACTATCTGAGTAAGCGTCCTGCAAGTTAAGACATTTAAAAACACACTAAAGGACAATCAATGTCCTGAAAGTTATTAAGTTGATTTCCAAAAGTGAGGGTGCTCCTATCCAGTAAGCGTCTTGATAGTTTAATCAACTTATAACCATCAGTGTCCTCAAAGAAACATTCTTTGAAGAACTTTTAAAAGATCTTTCAGGGAGCTGATGCTGAGTCAACTTCCTGACAACTTCAGAGGTTGACTAATATAGAAGACCGCTACTATACAAGTAAGCGTCCTAATTAATCAGTTCATTTCAACCTTGAGCGTTATTAGCGTCCTAATAACCAATCAACGTCTTGACTTAACAAGTTCAGGAGAGCGCTGCTATTTCATTAGTGTCCTGAAAGATTCTTTGAAAATAGTTTTGACTCGCGATAAAATATTCGATAAATGCGAATAAAAACTCGGTATATTTCAAATTAAATATATAGTATTAAATTTCTTGAAATATAGTTAAGACATCAAAACATGCAGATTTAGAAAACTTATGAAAATGATGTATGCATGGTTTTGAAAAACATTTTAAGCAATAACGATTAGAGAAAGATATACCTTAAATACGTTGTGTATTTCTCTTTTCTCATAACCGTTAAATCCAACTCTTCATTATGAGATATTCAATAAGAGTAATTCGGAGTTGAATGACTTGAACGTTGATCGAGAGATGTAGTCTTGAAGCTTGATTGAAACGTTCGAGAGAAGTGATTTTGAAATCATGATGTGATCGTTGAAGTCCGTTAGTTGAAACGAGCTTGATCGTTTGGATGTAAGCTTTGAGTTCCTTGATTGAGTCGTTCTTTGGCTTTTTGCTTTTCCTTTGGTACAGAGATAAGTTCTTGAAAAACGTTCATTAGCACTGAAAAATATTTTGTTTGTGATCATCAAAATACACTTCATCAAGTATACTTTAGGGATGTGCTAAGGATGAACCATATAGGTTAACAATATGTGCCTGCCAAATATGAGTAAAACATGGAAAATATAGTAAAGGGTGTATGTCTATAAGGGTTGTGAAGAAGGACCTATAGGTGTACATTTTGGAGGGATTAGGGGACCAAATGACCCTATCTGGTTCTACAGACAGCATGACACTTTGAAGTTTGTTTAAGAGAGTACAAACCACATCAATCTCAAGCCCCGTTAAGGCTTTAGGAAGGTATAGGTTCCATGCAATGCTTAGATGGAGAGATTTGGGTCGAGGTCAATGAAGGACACAACGAGATGGTTATGAAGGGTAGATAGGCGAAAAAGTTGAGGGAATGCTTCAGCCAGTTTGGAGTTGTCCAACCACCTGTCCTCCCATAAATTGAATGTGTGGCCATTCCCAACTTTGAGAACCAAATGTGGTTGAGAACTGAGGCCAGAGGGATGAGATGAACTTCCATGGACTCCTGTAAGTGGACCTAGCCCGATTGCTTGCACCTTCCCATGTGAACTCCCCATGTTTGCTTAATATTACCCAAGCCCACAATGATTGCAGTTCTATTATGTATCTCCATATCCATTTGCTACATAGCACCAAGTTCCTGAGTGAGATGTTACCAATGCCCATACCTCATTCTCCACTGAACCACTGCCCATTTAATCAAGTTTGAAGATCCCTTGTTATACTCCCCCCCTAGAAGAAACTTTTGATTTTTTTCTCTATCTGGGCTGCCACTAACACTGGAATCTTAAACATAGACATGTAGTATGATGAGACTGCCATTAGAACGGAGAGGACTCATCTTCGAATTACATATCCACATGTGCTAGAAGGCACTCATCTTCGAATTACATCCTTATAAGTGGTATGCCTACCACTTATACCATTTGCAACAACTGGAAATGCATCTGCTACCATATTTGCAAAACGGTCGGATCGCTTAATATTCCCTCCATGTCTCTTAGCTGCAACTGACTCCAAATGCTATAGAGACTTATGAGCAGGAACCTTATCAACTATGCCAGCTCCACTTAAAATTGTACTTTCCTGCATAAAGTACAAGTTATTCTTCCTAATTCCTTTCATCACCACCAATGCACTTCGCACAATCTTCAGAACACCAGCTTTAATGGTGACTTTGAAGCCCATTGATTTTAATGCACTCACAAAGATTATACTCTTCTTTAAATCTGGCACATACTGCACTTCTGTCAAATTTCTAACCATTTCATCATTCAATTTCAACTTGATTGTACCTATCCCTTTGATTTTGTTGGTATTGCCAATACCCATAAAAACTGAATTATTATCACACTCCTCAAGACAGGAAAACCAATCTCTGTTAGGACACATATGATAAGTACAACCTGAGTCCAAGATCCATTCATCAAATCAACATACTAATCATGAACAACTCAGAACATAATCATAACCCGTATCATCCTTAACATGTGCAACATTCGTACTGGCATTGCTCTTCTTCTATATTTTTGGACAATCTGTAATACTCCAGAATTCCCATAAACTTATAACATACATGGCACCTTGATTAATATGTACATTACATCATGTATAATATGTAATAAATATTGTTAGACCAAAAATATTGTATATCCATGATTAATGTAATACCCTAGGATTTCACAAAAAAAAAAAAAAAATTTCGTTCGGGCAGACAGCCTGACGTCTGGGCAACCAAATTCATTCCAAATTGTGATTTTCTTCTCTTTTCTTCTCTTTTCCTCTCATTCTGAGTTTTTAGTCCTTTGAGACTCTCTGTGCGGCGCAACGCGATTCTGTCCGGAGAAAAGCGCCAGTTCTGGAAGGAGTTCTTATCTAAAGGTGGGGAACGAAACATAGGTTTGCGTGTCTTATAACTTTTATTAAAGTTTATATTCATTTATCACTATGTCTACTATTCATTTACACTGCATTATTGCGTATAATGTTTATACTGTCGCACTTATGCCTGTATATTTGAAATTCAAGTATTACGTTGTTGTGATGCCGGATTAGTAGTCAATCTGGCTGAACCAGACTCAATCTTCTCCTTAGTAACTTTAAATAGTAGACGGGAGGCAACGTGCGGCTCTGGACGATTGGTATTTAAGTAGACCTCGTGCCTCACCTCTCAACTGGAGATTGATTTGGTTGGTCTTATTTGAAAGCTATCAGCTTATACAATAATATTGAATGTCCTAACCTTGCACATAGTGATACCGAACCAGATAAGGATCACCAGACGTTGCTAAATCCTGTCTAAATGTTAAGAAAAGACCGGACCAGTTCATGTATTGGCATCATACATATCACCACCTAGGGACGTATGTGGTTTATGATTCATAGAATAGTTAGGAGCGATGCTCATTATTCGTTATATTTCTCTGGAGAGGGGCGTACAATGTGAACCTGGCTATTCCCGGGGAGGGGCATCCGTACGTGAATCCAGAGCATCGTTTCTGAGAAGGAACGTACAATGAGATCCCGACTATTCCCAGGGAGGGACATCTGTTTGTGAACTCAGGCGAATTATAGTCATTAAACCATTACGAGACAGTGACATGCATACATACATATTGATTGATTATGATGCTCACATGTGTATTTAAGATATTTCATTATGAAGTGTGCTTTATTAACTGTTATATTCACGAACTATTTTACCCACTAAGTGTGTAGCTCACCTCGTTGTTATCCAATTTCTCACAGGAGATTAGGGTGGACTGGGTGCAGGTTTTTGGGCCCACATTTTGTACCCTATGTATTATTCAATGGGGATTTTTGGGAGAATATTCCCTTAATCATTTCATGTACAAAAATATTCTGAATTTGGTGAAATCAGACTTGTACTTAACTATGCTTCCGTTGACTCTGTTATTTTCGTTGCAATGCATTCGTCCCCCCGATTTAGGTGCGTCCGGGCGGGGTGTGACATTTAATGGTATTAGAGCATACGGTCCACGGCCCGCCCAAGTTCACCAAATTAGGGGAAGAAATTATTTACTAGATATAAAATATCTCTAGAACTATATATATATGAATTATATATAGTTGAGTTTTATATTAATTATATATCTAGAAAACTATATATTGTTTTTATATAGTTTAGATTTAAACATGTATATAGTTATGATTTATGAAAACTATATATATAGTTATGATTAAATATATATGTATATATATATATATATATATATATATATATATCCACGTATATATGAGATACATATATACCATATTGCTAATGAAAAAATTTGGATGAAAAATTTTATTAGATATATATATCTCTAGAACTATATATAGTTGAGATTTATATTAAATATATATCTAGAAAACTATATAAATTTTATATAGTTTAGATTCAAATATATATATATATATATAGTTATGATTATATATATATATATATCTTTAGAACTATATATATATATGAATTATATATAGTTGAGATTTATATTAAACTATATAGTTTTTATATAGTTTAGATTTAAATATATATATAGTTATGATTTACGAAAACTATAAATATAGTTATGATAGAATATATATATATATATCTATATATTTATGTATATAGGAGATATATATATCATATTGTCAATAGAAAAATTTGGATTAAATGATGACATAAATATTTAGAGAAAAAAAGAAAATATTGTCCAACAGACAAAACATAAATCTTAAAAATGTTAGAAATATATTTTGTGTCTTTCACAAATTTATTTTTCTTTCAGCAAGAATGGCCTCAAGTGAAGGAGCGACTTCCGGTAGTAGGGAACCAATTCCCACTAGACTCAAGGAATTGTCAAAAAGGGAGGTTATGACTATGAGGAGTATTGACAACAGAGATTTCCTTTACGAAAAAATTGCAACACTAGGGTGGTTGAATATAACAAAAGTTGAGGGTAACGTCTCTTACAACTTGATGAATTCCTTCTATGGAACCACGAATTGCGTAGGACTTCAAGAAGATGGGATCAGCCCAATTTTGGAGACAACGGTTAGGGGAACAAAGATTTCTATCAGCGTCGAAATTATTGCACGACTTATGGAGATTCCAATTGAAGATAGAATCATTGGCCCACACGAACCCCAGACAGTTGTAGAGATCGCAGAGTCCAACGAACAGTTGTTCAATTCCCTCACCAAAGATCCGTACACACAATCAACATACACCAACCTCCTAAACAACCTCCTTAAACCATCTCTTGCCGGCCTTGGAAAGATCGTATTCGACAACATCTTGCCAGAAAGGGGGACTAGAGGCACTATGTCAAGGGCTCAACTTCTTGTGGTATACTGCATAGAGAAGAAAATTAAGGTCTCCCTACCTCACATCATCATCCAACAAATGTTGAGGGTGATTCAAAACCCTTTAAGAAAGGATCTCCTAGGCTACGGAGTCTTGATCATGAGGATACTATACGAGGCAAACATCAACACTTTTGATGAGTCTTCGAAGGAGATCACTGAGGCGGTAACTGACGAAGAAGTATTCGGCTCGACTTTTAATGGCGAAAGACTTAGAGATGAAAAAGGACATTGTTACTGAAAAAGTTGGTGCAAGATTCCTGTTAGGAATATACCAAATAATGAGCCAAACCAGAACCATACGTCAAACCCAACCTTGAATAATGATCCAATGGAGCACCTGTTCACTAAAGAATATTTATTTGCCGATCTAAATCAACCTCAACCAAATCAAGATAGACAAGAAGTTCCAAAAAATCCACCTTCCTGGAACATGCCAGCTCAAGGCAATACTATGTACGAAAGGTTTCCAACTCCTGAAGTACCGTATCAGCCTGTTCCACAAGTTCCAGTGAACCAACAAAAACAAAATTTTACGGCACCAAATTTAGAAGACAGGACATTCCAATGAACCCATTGTTTCAGGACTTTTTAAACCAAGCATATCCAAATGTCCAAGGGGTTCCAGTTAGGGGATCCCCGTACAGTCAAAACAACTACCCCACACCTATGAGTCAACCGTACGGTCAACACTTTCAACAAATGCCTACGGCCTACCCTCCATCTATGAGACAGTCGACCCATCAACCATCAATGGGGCAATCGACTAACACATTCGAATAGTTAAATGTGATTGTAGCTAGCATTGCTAGAATAGAGGAGACTCAAAGTGATTTGTTAACACGTATGTGAAACGTCGAAGAGCAACGAGCAAATTCTCAACCTTCTTTTAGCAGTCTTTCTATACCAAGTAGGAGCTCTAGAAAGAGCAATAGCAGGCAGGAAAACCAGAAATGAACACTGGCATTGTAAAAATTTTATTTTATATATGAATGAAAGGTTTTATTTAAAACTATCTTTGGTGGGCCGACTTACAACCATTCTTTCTTTTGTATCACTAACTTTGGAGTGGTATGGGACACAACAAAATTGGAGGATACTAAATAAATTGTGGAAGTAAGAAAACCCACGACCTTGTATGAAAAGAAACATTTGGAGAAAGTTGAATTACTAACATTATCACTAAGTTTACACGGTATGGGACGAGTAAACTTGGATGATACTATTAGTGAACTACGATTCAACCAATGTTTTCTAGAGACAATGTTCATACGACTTAACTTGGTTGACACCCTTATTACCAAATTCATGTGGTATGCGACACACAAATTTGGATAATAATCGAAGAGACTAAGCGAAAGAGTTTGAATACATAAGATTGCGATAGAACGTTAAATCAGGATATTTACCGAGACAAATCTTAGAATTTTTATGACTCGTATGGATTTTCAATGAAATATATATGTATGTTCACAAAAATCAGAACCAAAACATTTGAAATACTTGCAAAGTTTTATACTTATTATATAAACATTCTAACCTTGTTTTTACACCATGGCCAAACATACGAGGCACATAAGATTCTTTGATTCCTCAACAAAAACCTTACACTATACTTAGAAAAATAGGAAGTTTTTTATTGCAGTACTCTCGAATTTGTTGCTGAGCATACCATAACATTATACTTGGCTACAGTTCTTAAATCATGGTTTTATTTTCTCCTTGCCAGTGAGAAAATGTAAACCAGGAAGAGAGGAAGGCCACGTACTGTCCGTCCAGCAGAGGAGGCACCTCCTGAGATACAGAACCAGGAACAGCCACCTCCGACGACAGCACAGGCCACACCCTACACTGCCACAACGTCTGGGCAGGCAGTGCTACCCCAACCTACACCTTTTGCCATGCCTTCAAGTATGGAATTCTTCTTCACCGGATTTATCCAGGCGATGAAAGTAACAGTTTAGACGGTCGTTCCTGAGACCGCGGCCAATCAGATTGCCCTATGCAAACACCTGTGAGATCTAGGTCGGAGACTCAAACCGACCAGATAACGAAGTACAAGAGGCTACAACCTCTTACTTTTGTTGGGACCTTTGATGCTGAAGAGGAGCAGAAATGGCTAGATGAATCAAAGAAGGCTCTCGATGCAATGAGAGTCGATGAGACTCGAAAGATTCCACTTGCAACCTACCAACTTGTTGGTGGAGCAAATACATGGTGGATAACTGTAAAAGAGGACCCAAGGGTCAACACAACGGACATGACTTGGCAACAGTTTGAGTTAATGTTTATTGATTAATACTTTCTCGGCGCAGTGAAGAGGCAGAAGCGCCAGGAGTTTGCCAAGTTATACCAGGGCAGCATGACAGTCTGGGAGTATGCTGGCAAGTTCAAAGAATTATCGGTCTACTTTCTCTCCACCATCTCAATGGAGCAAGATAAGACCGAGAAATTCTACAATGGCCTGCGTCCAGATATTCGACAAACCTTGTCAATCTTGGACCTCAAGATTTACAAGGAGGTCGTTGACAAGGCCATGAGCTTTGAACAAGAGAAGATCATGCAAGAACAGAGAATGAATAGGAGAAAATGACCTGCAACGTTTTCCCAACAGGACTCACAACAACGCAACAAGAAGAAGCCCTACAATAACCAAAACCCAACCTTCCCAGTCCCTGTTCAGAAGAATGAGGCCACAACACCTGCGACTGCACCATCTAACCCTAACCATCAGGGTTTCTGCAATCATTGCTGAGGTGGCTGTAGTGACAGGGGTGGCCGTCGAAATGGAAATGGAAGAGGTGGTCGTCAGCACCACAATCAGCATGGCCAATAGAATCATCAACAGCGGAGGCCGAAGTGTTACAACTGCGGCCAGCACCGCCATGTAAGATATGCCTGTCTGCAGCTTTAGCAACCTATGGCTGTTATTCCCGTCCAACAAGCACCACCTGCTCCTAATGCCCAACCCAGGCAGAACCAGCAAAACCAAGGGCAACGAAACCAGGGTAGAGCATTTTTCATAGCTCAACAACCCCTCCCAGACAACAATGTAGTCGAAGGTACATTTTCCTTGTTCAATACATTGGTGCATGTCTTGTTCGATTCGGGTGCTTCGCATTCTTTTATATCGTCTGCACTGGTAAGACATTTAGGGTTGCATCCTGAACCCACAACACTCACACTCCATGTCACATCACCTTTAGGATCTAGTACTGACTTGAAATTATAGTGTTCTCGATGTGAGCTTCGAATGTCAGAACATATCATATATGCAGATCTTTTTGTGATGGACATTGAAGACTTCGACATCATCCTCGCCATGGACTGGCTCGCACCGCTAAATGCAAAGATCGATTGTATGAAGAAGCAAGTTTAGTTAATCTTGACCACGGGGTTTGTCAAGATTCAGGGAACAAGGAAATGGATACACAACTCGACTGTTGCACTTCTCAAAGCACAGCTTCGAGCCTTATCCCTTGGTGATGAAAATGAATCACTAGCACTGTACCTTCTCGAAGTACACGATGTCTCAGTAATACGTGAATTCCCAACAATTTTTTTAAATGACCTTCCAGGTCTAACTCCGGTTAGGGAATTCGATTTTGAAATCAATCTCATACCTGGGATCGGGCCTATCTTAATTCCACCATACAGAATGTCAAATGTCGAGCTGGTCAAATTGGACAAACAACTGAAGGAATTAGAGAGTCATGGCTTCATCAGAAAAGTTCATCACCCTGGGGCGCTCCAGTTCTGTTTGTTCGCAAAAAAGATGGTTCGTTACGACTTTGCATCGACTATCGCAAGCTGAATAACGTCACCATCAAGAACAGATACCCATTGCCTAGGATCGATGACTTGTTCGACCAACTTAGAGATGCCAAATACTTCTCTAAGATTGATTTACGATCTGGCTATCACCAACTCCGAATTCGAGAATCGGACATTACCAAGACGACATTCAGAACTCGGTACGGTCACTACGAGTTCTTGGTCATGCCGTTCGGTCTAACAAATGCACATGCAACATTCATAGATTTGATGAACCGCATCTTCAGGTTATACTTAGACCGATTCGTGGTGGTTTTTGTAAACGATATCTTGATATATTTCTCAACCGAGGAAGACCATAAGGTACATCTGAAGATAGTCCTCCAGACCTTGAAAAGCCACCAGCTGTATGCAAAGTTGAGTATGTGCGAATTTTGGGCGAAGCAAGTTCGATTCCTAGGCCATGTGGTTTCAGGTAATGACATTGAGGTGGATCCTTCGAATGTTGAAGCGGTTTTAAACTGGAAGCAGCCTACCACCGTCACTGAGATTAGGAGTTTTCTTGGTTTGGCTGGCTATTATAGACGCTTCATCAAGGACTTCTCAAAGATTGCTCAACCCATGACAAAACTCACTCGAAAAGACGTGCGATTCATCTGGAATCCCGCCTGTGAAACATCATTTCAGAAATTAAAGAAACGCCTCATGACGACACCTGTACTTATCACTCCAAGAAATTCACTTGGATTTTCACTATACACCGACGCCTCTCTCCAAGGCTAAGGGCAGTATTAATGAAGAAGGCCAAGTTGTCGCATATGCCTCGAGGCAACTGAAGATTCATGAGGGTTATTACCCAACACATGACTTGGAACGTGCAGCTGTCGTATTTGCACTGAAGTTATGGCGTCATTACCTCTACAGTGAACGGTTTGAGGTCTTCTTGGATCACAAGAGTCTTAAGTACATCTACACGCTGAGAGACCTAAACCTCCGCCAAAGACGATGGTTGGAATTCTTGAAAGATTATGACTTTCAACTCCAGTGCCATCCCGGTAAGGCCAATGTTGAGGCTGATGCCCTGAGTAGAAAATCTTATGTTGCTTGTACTCTTAACTTCGAAATGGGAAAGTTGGCTACAAAGATTGGCAATTTTAACCTACAACTGATTGAAGAGGGACCAAGATCACGACTTTCTCAATTATCAGCCAACTCTGAGCTGGTTCGAAAGATTTCAGAAGCTCAAGCCAACGACCCTATGTTAATGGAGAAATGAGAACTTCTACTCAGCAGACAGGACCTTCCTTACTGGTCGGTCTCTGAAGACGGAGCCGTTTTCCATAAAAAACATCTCTGTCTACCGAACGATCTTGAGGTTCGGAAAGAAGTGCTCACTAAAATGTATTGTTCGAGGTTCGCTATGCATCCTGGGGGTGACAAGATGTACAAGGACGTCAAGCGACAATTCTGGTTTTCTGGAATGAAGAAGGCGATTGCAGACTTTGTTGCTCGATGTCTCGTTTGCCAGCAAGTTAAGGCAGAACAAAGACTTCCCTCTGGACTTTTCCAGTTGTTACCTATCAGAGAATGGAAGTGGGAGAACATTGCAATGGATTTTGTTACGGCCTTGCCTCGAAATAATAAAGGGCAAGATGCTATCTGGGTTATCATTGACAGACTTACAAAGTCTGCACACTTCTTGCCAATAAAGTTCATGGATAACCCCGCCAAACTTGCCGAATTATATGAAAGAGAGATCGTACCCCTCCATGGCATACCACTCACGATCGTCTCTGATCGAGACCCTCGAATCACATCAAAGTTTTGGCACAACTTCCATAGTAGAATGGGTTCTAAGATCACCATGAGCACAACCTTTCACCCTCAGACTGATGGGCAGTCAGAGCGTCTTATCCAAATCTTAGAAGACATGTTACTGTGTTGCATTTTGGACTTTACTGACGGATGGGCAAAGTATTTACATTTAGCTGAGTTTGCATACAACAACAGCTACCAAACTAGTATCGGCATGGCACCATACGAGGCTCTCTATGGTCGGCCTTGCAGATCCCCGGTATGCTGGTTAAATATGGCAGATCAACAACAGTTTGGCCCTGAACAAGTTCAAGAGACTTCTGAGAAGATTACACTAGTAAAGGAACGACTTCGTGTTGCATAAAGTCGACAAAAGAGCTATGCTGAAAAGCGGAGGCAGCCTCTAGAATTTGATAAATGAGACTTGGTTTTTCTAAAAGTTCAGCCTACAAGAGGTGTCAAACGCTTTGGGATCAAAGGAAAGCTCTCCCCACGGTATATCGGTCCATTTCAGATCATTGAACGTATTGGCAAACTTGCTTATCGTCTGTCCCTTCCATCATCCATGTCTAAGGTTTATGGCATTTTTACGTATCCATGCTTAGAAAGTATCGTCCTAATCTTTCGCATATCATCCCTCTCGTCAAGGTTCGGGTTGAGGAAGGAAATAGGTATCAGGAGATAGCGATACAAATTTTGGATAGAAAAACTCAAGAACTAAGGCGGCGTAGCATACCACTGGTGAAAGTGCTCTGGGATCACCACGGAATAAAAGAAGCAATATGAGAACTAGAAGCAACAATTAAACATAAATACCCTGAATTGTTTTCTAGTAATAACTGATGATGTGATACATTGTATTATTTCACTTATCAATAAAATGATGAAACCTTGTTTATACATATCGTAATACATCGTCTCACTTGAATAACTATGCAGATGTCTGAAAATAACATTGATGGATATAATGATGCACACACGCAGTGGCCTCCTTGGCAATCAGTGGCAACTCCTCCAGGATCAGAGTCAAGTCACAACTACTTCGCATCACCAACTCCATCACCACACAGACAGCGATCCTTATCGCCAGAGCGTGCATGGCTTTTTCATAACAATTTTGTCCAAAACAATCCCGTGCCCTCATCTTGGCAGAACCTTCTACCAAAATTGTCAGGCGGTCGAATTCGAGCAATAGCACGAATAAGCATCCCACCGCTCAACCTACCTCCCCTCAAACGATGTAACCAGTGCCTTCCACCACCATCTATTAAGCAAATGTTGGAATCTTCTTAGGACGAATCCGATTCCATTTGCTCTCCATGGTTTCATGATGTTGAGGATACCACTGGCCACAGTGCTATTCATAGACCATACATGCACTACCCTGAACTAGCAAAAGATAACGCTGGCAGTGAATCTCAAGCAGATAACCATCATAACTACTTGATATGATTTCGAGGGTGAAATCCTTTTAAGAGTGGTAGAGTGTAATACACTAGGATTTCACAAAAAAAAAATATTTCGTTTGGGCAGACATGCCCAGACGTTCAGGCGCCCGCCCGAACGTTCAGGCGCCAATCTCTCTATATAAGGACCCTTCCCCCTCCTCATTTCTCACACCAAATTCACTCCAAATTGTGATTTTCTTCTCCTTCCACTCATTCAGAGTTTTTAGTCCTTTGAGACTCTCTTTCAAGACTCTCTGTGGGGCGCAACGCGATTCTGTCAGGGACAAAGCGCCAGTTCTTAAAGAAGTTCTTATCTGAAGGTGGGGAACAAACATAGGTTTGCGTGTCTTGGACTTTTATTAAAGTTTATATTCATTTATTACTATGTCTACTATTCATTTACACTGCATTATTGCGTATAATGTTTATACTGTAGCACTTATGCCTGTATATTTGGAATTCAAGTATTACGCTGTTGTGATGCCGGATTAGTAGTCAATCTTGCTCAACCAGACTCAATCTTGTCCTCAGTAACTTTAAATAGTGAACAGGAGGCAGCGTGCTGCTCTAGACGATTGGTATCATACATATCACCACCTAGGAACGTATGTGGTTTATGATTCATAGAATAGTAGAAGCGATGCTCGCTATTCATTATATTTCTCTAGAGAGGGACGTACAATGAGAACCTTGCTATTCCCGAGGAGGGACATCTGTATGTGAATCCAGAGCATTATTCCTGAGGAGGGACGTACAATGAGAACCCAACTATTTCCAGGGAGGGACATTTGTACGTGAACTCAGGCGACGTACAATCATTAAACCATTATGAGACGGTGTCATGCATACATACATATTGATTGATTATGACGCTCACATGTGTATTTAAGATATTTGATTATGAAGTGTGCTTTATTAACTATTATATTCACGAACTATTTTACCCACTGAGCGTGTAGCTCACCCCGTTGTTATCCAATTTTTTACAGGAGATTAGGGTGGACTGGGTGTAGGTTTTTGGGCCCACATTTTGTACCCTTTGTATTATTCATTAGGGATTTTTGGGAGAATGTTCCCTTAATCATTTCATGTACAAAAATATTCTGAATTTAATGAAATCATACTTGTACTTAACTATGCTTTCGCTGACTCTGTTATTATCGTTACAATGCATTCGCACTCTGTCCGCGAGTGTCCCGCCTGTTTAGGCGCGTCCGGGCGGGGTGTGACAATTAAGTCCAAGATAGAGATGTTGGATCCATAAATATTGGACCAAAAAAAGTAAATCCATGATCAAGCCCAAGACAAAGCCCAAGGTAAGGCCCAATACCAAGTTCAAGCCGGTTATTTAGAAGTTAAGTGAATTATTGGTGGAAAAGTTGTCAAAAGTGGATTACATGTATAAGGCCATGATTTTTTGTGAATTTTAAATTGTGTGGTTGTCATATGTTGTAAACTAGTATAAATAGGTGTGCTTGGCATTCATTCCAAAACATCCAAGTGAGAGCTAGAAGTGTTCTAGCAAATATTGTGAGAGTTATCGTAGTTTGCAGTATAAAAACTAGTAGTTATTGAGTAATACATAATATGCTCTTTACTTGCCCTTTTGTGGTTCTTGTACATCAGAAATTATTACCATTTACTATTACTTTTATTGAGTGATATATTTGTATGGTGTGATCCCTATACCAAATTTTTCCAAACACCCAACCCAAGTCAACACTTCAAGGGTGGAGATTCATACATGCCAAGGAACTCGAACGACGGATTACGCGTGTTCAAGTGGGTGTGATCCTTTACTTTTTCCTTTATTCTTATTTATTTCTATCATGTTATATCTTCTCTAGTTAGATGGGTGTGTGTGAATTACCTTCTTAAATTATTTACATGTTAGTCATTATTGTGATGCATGTATTATGTTTTTTTATAAAGTTATCATGCACTTTCATTATATCTCATATTCACTTACACCATACCATTTATGCATGTACCTTGGTATATGAAATCCATGCACCATACCATTACTCTGCTGAATTAGTAATTGATTTAATTAGCCAGACACAGTTTTATCCCAAGTACCTTTGAATAGTGAACAGGAGGCAGCTTGCTGCTCCAGAAGAGTGGTATTTAAGTGAGACCATTGTGATTCCACCACTCAGCCTAGAGACTAGTCTGGTTGATTTTATTGAGAACTATTCTTTTGGAGCAGCCTTGTGATACAATATTATTCACATATATGGAATGATTATTGTTAAATTATGACATGATATGAGTTGTAGGGTGTTATTCAGTAATAGTTTTATAATGACATGATATGTTAATACATTACATTAATAATGTTGGTATATTAGTCATTATTTGCCTCACTAAAGACACTAAAAAAATAACAATACATTGAAAGGTGTCTTGGCTTAGCCTGGGGAGTTCCGAAAGGCCAAGGTTATGTGCCACAATGGTCGGTGAATTTCAGACTCCATTCGAGAGGAGTTCTGAGGGAAAGGTGATTCCGCCTGGGTGGTCCACAACCCAAATGGATGGTTAGCGATGACACTTAAAACAAAGTAATGTTACAACGTAATGTATGCACTTGTTTGAATACCTAATTAGATTTGATGTATTATGTTATTAATAAATAAAACTTTAGGAATATTGCTTACGGTGATCCACTAGGTATTATCTCACCCCCATTTCTTTTTCTTGAATGAATAATGCAGTATGAGTAATCCATGGGTTGAAGGGCAGTGGTAGCTAGTACTATTGATGGTTTTGATTTGGTTATGTGTAGTGGTTATATGTAGTTACAAGTAAGATTAATGGTTCCGATAGGAGCTGTATTGGTATTTTAGTGTGTCAAGTGGTATGCTAGAGTATGTTAATCAGTTCAATGTTATTTGATTATGTCAGTGAACATATGTATAACTTGTAACTAATCCAATGCCATGTGAGCTATTGGTTGATTATTAATAAATTTGTCTTTATTGATGAATTATATCAATATTGAAAATGGATCTAGCCTTTTGATGTCTGTAGGGTTAAGAATGCTAAAGCAATAGACATTTCTTGGTTGAATTAATGTATTAAGGTCTATGGTGATACCAAGGTAATTATAGAGACATCTAGTCTCAGATGAATTGAATTTGTAGGCACAATATGGCTAGAGTTAGGCAATGTCCTTAAACACGTACTCTTTTAAATGTTAAAATTCTCATATTAATTATAAGGGCGTTGACATGAGATAATGGACACTCACGCCCCGGTTGGGTGATCTAGGTGAGTTGCACTTCATTATAATGCACGTGATTAGGTCCAAAAAATCGGGTTGTGACACGATCCTTCTTCTAATCCCTTTTTTGGTGAAAAAATGCGCATTCATCTTTTGACAAATTCCACCTTTCTAAAGATTTTCCTCTCGATTTGAATCGAGACCTACCATGCTCACCGGATTGCCGTTGTTCTGATCTATCCCTTACAACTAGACCCTCCTCTTGAGGATCAATAACTAGAGACTTCTTCTTTATCTCATTCGAAAGAAGCGTAGCTGAAACATCATCAAAATTAAGAGTCTCTTTCCCATAAAAGAAAGTAGTGGCCAAGTGCTCATATGACTCAGGGAGCTAACAAATAAAGAGTAGAGCTTTATTTTCATCATTCACTTTCTGACCAATATTTAACAGATCAACAACAATTCCATTAAATTCATTAAGGTGCGCATCATAGTTGTACCTTTTTTCATCCGGAACATGTACAACTTCTTCCTCACATACAACCTATTTGTGTGAGACTTAGTCATATACAGGCTTTTCAACTTAGACCAGAGTGATGCCGCAGATTTCTCATGTGACGTCCAAAAAATTATTTCATCTAGCCCATTACCCAATTATATTTTGTCCAAACTCTATGTGTTTGCCTTGATATGTTTGGTGTTTGTTTGATGATTGTTTAATGTTTGTATATTTGATGCTTGATAATGTATATAAATATGTGCATTATAAATTGTATATGGGTCAGGTTAAATTAAAGTATAATGCATGTTTTATTATTTATGCATGGGTCCATTAAACCATGAATTGATATGGGTTAGGATTGATTGAATAAAAGGATAAATGAGAATGAAAATTTGGTGTATTAGATGGATTGGACATTTAAAATACATAGAAGCATGAGATTGGTTAAAGTACATGTGGTTGGTATGGGTAGTATGAGACCAACACATGTCAAGTTGGTGCATGAGAATAGACAAGTGTCCCATGCCCCATTTCTCTTCTCCAACACATGTCAAGTTGGTGCATGAGACCAATACATGTAAAGTTGGTGCATGAGACCAACACATGTGAAGTTGGTGCATGAGAATGGAGAAGTGTCCCATGCCCAATTTCTCTTCTCCAACACATGTCAAGTTGGTGCATGAAAATGGACAAGTATCCCATGCCCCATTTCTCATCTCCAACACATGCCAAGTTAGTGCATGAGAGTGGACAAGTGTCCCATGCCCTACTTCTCTTCTCCAAGGAAGTCCTAGAGAGTGAGATGAGTGGAGGGAAAGGGAAAAAGAAGAGAAAGGAAAGAAGAAGAGAAAGAAAAAAGGAAGTTGCTTTGAGGGAAGTCTCAGCAACGTTTTCATCAAAGAGCTGGATCTTAGTGCGATATGGTCAGATTTATCTCAAACTTTGTCACCAAGTTTGTGTTTTATGGGTATTCATTCTGTCGGTGGAGATCTTGATTGGAGGTTTCGTTTGAAAGATATAACCTCCCAAACAAAGCTGGTAGGAAAGTCTGGATTTCTCGCGCAGTTTAGATCAAACTAATAGATCTCCTAAATCTACCGTTGGATGGATATGATATTTGCGAAGGTGGTCCACAACTGATCGTTATGAATTATGAACGGTTGAGATGTTGGTGAGTCAATTATTTTGTGTGATATAGTCATCTGCGTTTGAGTATTTGCAGCAGGAAAGGAGAAATTGTCTGATTAGAGACTTGTTCATAAAAAATGCTTATCTTTCTGGTCCACATTTGGATTGAGCTGATTTTTGGACAGAAGGTTTTTTTCTTAACATACTTCAATCTGTATGGTTGATTTTGTGATTAAATTTTTCTGTTGGTAGATTGATACATCTGAACAGAATATTAAATGAAGAATTGGTAGGGTTGCTTGTATTAGACCTAAATTTAGAATATGAACTTAGACCTTTCCAAATAGCTTGCATGTCAACTATGTTGACCTAGTTGCCATTGTTGATGAACCCATGATGCAAAATCAGTGATATACATGGCTGAACATGGAGACCTAGTGTAAATCGGCAATATGGCCTAAGTATGGAAAATTTCATATTTTAGGGCTTTTGATGCTTTTGGCCTAGAATCATTGAATTGATGCAACTTATGTTTAATTAAGCATGATTAGGATTGATTGTGCTACTGATTTGGTGGTTGTGACCATATCATGGGTTATGCCTACTTGTGATCAAATGGCCCAATTTGGGCATGTTTATGCCTAAGGAATTGAAAATCAGTATTTTTGATTAATTGAATGGTTTATGAATGAAAACTATGCATTAGAGGCCTAAGTCATGTGATTTGAGTTGAATGATGGGATTAGATGAGATTTAGGCCTATTGTTTATATGTGGGCAGATTTAGGATTGTTGTGTAATGTTTATGTGATTGAGCATAGAAATTGATATATGGTAGGATATTGATGAATGTTTCAGGATCTTGATTGGGTTGATTCGGTTTGGTGGCCGTGCGTGGTTAGATACTCTCGCAAGGCTTGGTTGTGAGTAGACCTCATTCATGATTATATCTTTTATGTCATCATAACACTTATATATATTGTATGTTGAAAGCATGAATGTGTTCTAATGTTTTGAATGATGCATTGATTTGAGAAAACCTTATGACTATGGTTGGGCCCATCTATCTGGCTAATAGGGAGACTTAACCTTGTCATAGGAGGGTTTTAAAAAGGAAATATTTGGGGATGAGAACGGTACGGTGAAATAGACGTGCACCAGTAACCCCAATGCATGTGGAATGTGGATCCAAAATGATAGGCTTTTACTTGCATCGAACTTATTATAAATGCTTGATATGTATATGTTATGAGCTTTTGATCATGCTACATATTAACATGCATACATGATATTTATTGATGAGTATTGATAGCATATTTGAATTCTATTCACTGGGCACCTTTGGCTCATCCTCATTTTTCTCTTTCAGGTCCTTCTGTCCCGAATAAGGGCAAAGGAGTAGTCATATCTTGAGGGCCTTGCCGGCGAGAGAAATGAAGGTTTCGATGTGAGTTGAGAGACATTTTGATTGAACTGTGTTTTAAAATTATGAAGTATTGTATTTTGGATTATGTAATTATAACACTTACCACATTGTAGTATGGGTGAGTTGGGACTTGTTAGATAGACCATATGGGCACATGACGTTTTTTTTTGTACCCATAATTTTGGACTTTATGTGTATGTCAATCTTGATGGACTGTAGGGATTATGGTTTTATTTATGGTTCATTTTTATGGAGTATCTCTTGTCTTGAATGATTAATATGGTTGGTAGTTTTGGTTAGTACATTTTTATATTATGTCGTCGTTTGAGATAAGGCTCGTAGGGTCTCAACCACCTCACGGGGGTTGAGAAGTGGTTGGAAATGCCTACGCTAGGGGTCCCGCCCTGGCATTCCACACGCCATTCCTTGCGGGGTTGGTGGTCCGTGGTGCGGGGTCACCACACTTGGTATCAGAGCCCATCTTTACTAGGTTTGGTCTATGTATTGGACTTAGATGACTTTGACCTAGAAATTGGGTAAGAGCTTTAGGTGGTTAAAAAGCTTAAGAGAATTAACTTAAAAACCTTACTATCATATTTTCTGTGTGTATTATATGATATGGGTAGTTATGAGGCTTTGTTAATGTTTTAAATTGTTTAATGTGTGATGGTTGCTTGTATTTCTACTTCTCAGTGTCATGAGGAGGAACGGGAGATTGAGACAGCCACACACAAGGCCATCCGATGATGACTGGATGGGGAGAATGGAAGAGATCATTAAGGCATAGGGTCGCTTGATGGCAACCCAGACTGCACATATACAGGCGTTGGTGCAGCAAGTTGAGGTTGCTGCTCGACAGTCTCCTTAGACAATACATCAGGTGGCGGGCACTAGTTGGGCCGAGGCTGCAGGAGCAGCAGGACCTCAGATTGTTGTACCTTAGCCTATGCCTACACCTGTTCCTATTGTTGTGGAGAACCCCACTGATCGGCGGATCAGACTGCTAGAGAATTTCATGAAGCTAAAGCCTAAGGAATTCACTGGTGGGGTTGACTTGAAGAAGGCCGAAGATTGGATGAAGAATGTCGAGAAGATCAGTCGCTCCTTAGAGATTGATGAGGAGTCTCAGGTCCTATGTGCTGCTCACACACTGGAGTGATGCAGAGGACTGGTGGCTTTCAGTGTTGGATACACAAGGGGCAGTGAAGAGTTGGGACACCTTCAAACAGTTGTTCTTACAGGCTTACATTCCAGAGACTTAGAGGCAACCTAAGCAACTTGAGTTTTTGAATCTCGCACAGCGCACCATGTCAGTCAAGGAGTACGAGCTCAGATTTAGGCAGCTCGCAATTTATGCCCCTGGGTTAGTTCAGACACCGAGTGACAAGATTATGAGGTTCTCTTTGAACCTAAGGCCTGCGATCCGACAGGCCTTGTCTATGACGAAGATGACTGATTTTGCCACAGTGGTCCAGAGGGCCAAACAGTATGAGTTGGCTGAGCGGGTTCATGGTATGTCTACACGGGCAGCTCCAGGTGAACAAACTTCACAAGCAGAGTCTGGGGAACAGTTCCAGACTCCATGGAAGAAGGGAAAATGGGAAAAGAAGAGAATGTTTTATGGAGGAGCATAGCCCGAGGGTGCTCAGAGTGGGGCATCCCAGATTTAGATTGGTGTGATGGCCTCACCAGTGGTTTCCTCTCCTGTCCCAATTCCCATTCAGGCACCGAGTGCACCGAGACCCCCATTCCCACATACTGTTGGCCGAGGCAGAGGTAAAGGTCGAGGAGGCTATGTGGCGATATCTCAGACTGGATCATCTGCGCCTAGGGCTCCGTTCTTATGTTATCAATGTGGTCAGGTTGGGCATAGGAAGTCAGAGTGTTCGTGTTTTCAGAGGGCTCAGGGATTTGTGCAGCAGTCCAGTGCCAGAGAGACAGCAAAGGCAGCTACTAAGCCAGACCCGACAGCATGCAAGACTTTGGTGGAAGGTACTCTTATTATTTGTGGTGCTTCTATGCATGTATTATTTGATGCTGGGTTTAAATTATCATTCATATCTGGAGGAATGGTAGATAGTTTGCATTTGACTCCCATTAGGGCTAGTACATAGTTAGTGGTGAGTACTGTAGCCGGGGAGAGGATCTACCCGAACATGATCTGTAGCCAGTGTGTGGCTCATATTGGTGATGTTGAGATGCCTGTTGACTTTCAAGTCCTAGAGGTTTTAGAGTTTGATGCAATTCTAGGGATGGATTACCTCGCGACTTATCATGCAGTTATCGACTGTTTCGCGAAAAGAGTCATTTTCCAGATCCCCGGACACCCAGTGTTTACACTACAGGATAGAGCTTCAGACCAGACACTCACAAGGGGTAGATTTGTGACTGATGAAGATAGGGAGATTTTGGCTGGGTTAGTGCCTAATGAAGAAGAGACTAGTGAGGTGATACTTGAGGATATTGCCATTGTTAGGGACTTTCTAGATGTGTTCCCTGTGGATCTTCCAGGATTACCATCGAAGCGAGAGGTCGATTTCATCATTGAACTAGTCCCTGACACGAAGCCTATCTCCATGGCACCATATAGAATGGCGCCAGCCGAGTTGAGAGAGTTGTAGAAACGGCTTGAGGAGTTATTGGCTAAGGGCTTTATTTGCCCGAGTGTGTTACCCTGGGGAGCTCCAGTTCTTTTTGTGAAAAAAAAAGATGGGAGCTTGCGGTTGTGCATCAACTATCGCCAATTGAACAAGGTGACCATCTAGAACAAGTATCCTCTCCTAAGGATTGATAACTTGTTTGTTCAGTTGAGGGGAGTGAGGTATTTTTCTAAGATTGATTTGCGCTCCGGGTATCATTAGCTGAGGATCAGGGAGGAGGATGTGCCTAAGACAGCATTCATAACTCGCTATGGACATTATGAGTTCCTTGTGATGCCATTTGGTGTAATGCATCGACGATGTTCATGGACCTGATGCAGAGGGTCTTTAGGCAGTATCTGGATAAGTTTGTCATCGTTTTCATTGATGACATATTGGTGTATTCCAAGACTCGGGCTGAGCATAAGGAACACCTCAGAGTGACCTTGCAGACTCTGAGATAGCATAGGCTATATGCAAAGCTGAGCAAGTGCGAGTTTTGAATCATCGAAGTGAAGTCCTTATGTCATGTGGTGAGTTCTGAGGGGATTTCAGTTGATCCGTCTAAGGTTGAAGCCATTTATCAGTTGGCCTAGGCCTACCACAGTGACCGAGATCAGAAGCTTTCTTGGGTTAGCTGGTTACTATAGGAGATTCGTTCAGGGATTCTCCAAGATAGCTACGCCTATGACTAGGCTCACCCAGAAAGATGTGTCCTTTGTATGGACTGAGGAATATGAGAATGCCTTTTTAGAGCTGAAGAAAAGATTGACATCTACGCCACTGTTGATTTTTCCATAACCTGATCAGGAGTTGGTTATCTACACTGATGCCTCTCATATCGACTTGGGTTGCGTGTTAATGCAGAAGGATAGGGTCATTGCTTATGCATCGAGGCAGTTGAAGGTGCATGAAAAGAATTATCCTGTTTATGACTTAGAACTGGCAGCAGTGGTGTTTGCTTTGAAGATTTGGAGGCGTTATCTCTATGGTGAGAGATTCACTTTGTATTCTGACCATAAGAGGCTCAAGTACTTGTTCTCTCAGAAGGAATTGAACATGAGGCAGAGAAGGTGGATAGAGCTCCTCAAAGACTATGATTTTACATTGGAATACCACCCAAGTAAAGCTAATGTAGTGGCTGATGCGTTGAGCAGGAAGCGGGTAGAGACAGTTATGGTAGCACACCAGATGTCTCATGAGTGGAAACTACTTGAGGTGGCAACGGTTATGAGTATATGTGCTACCCCTTCAGATCAAATTGTGATATGTGCTCAGATGAGAGCTCAGCCTACACAGGTCCAGGAGGTGATTGACCAACAGAGACTTGACGTTGATTATGTAATGTACAAGTCTTGGGCTGAGAGCAGTGATTTTACTGATTAGCACTTGTCATTTGATGGTGCCTTGAGATTTAGGAGACGTTTATGGGTTCCCGCAGATCCACGACTCAGACAGAGTGTGCTCCAAGAAGCTCACAG
Organism: Paratinospora sagittata; assembly: GCA_035771175.1. Classification (NCBI taxonomy): domain Eukaryota; kingdom Viridiplantae; phylum Streptophyta; class Magnoliopsida; order Ranunculales; family Menispermaceae; genus Paratinospora; species Paratinospora sagittata. The sequence goes on along the minus strand of CM069592.1, from coordinate 23,393,641 downwards.
ATCTCATTATGCTATTCATCTTGGCGGAACCAAGATGTATCATGATATGATACTATGGACAGATGCAACCGCTTGGTGGCCCGACATGAAGAGAGAAATAACTCAGTTCATTCAGAGGTGTGAGATCTGTCAGAGAGTCAAAGCTGAGCATCTGAGGCCTGGAGGGCAGATGCAACCGCTTGCCATTCCTGAGTGGAAGTGGGAGCATGTTACTATGGACTTTGTTGTGGGATTACCCAACACCCCGAGGAGACATAATGCTGTTTGAGTTATTATTGATCGCTTGACTAAGTCGGCTCACTTTCTACCGGTGAACACTAAGGATTCTATGGACAAACTGAGCAGACTCTATAGGCGGGAGATAGTCAGATTACGTGGGGTGCCAGTTTCGATTGTGTTAGATAGGGATCTGAGGTTTACATCAGTATTCTGGCAGGGGTTGCAGAGGAAGCTCGGCACTAGACTAGATCTCAGTACCGCTTTTCACCCTCAGACGGATGGCCAGTCTGAGAGGTTGATATCGATTTTGGAGGATATGATTCGAGCTTGTGTCCTTGAGTCTAGTGGTAACTGGGAGGAGTACATACATCTGTGCGAGTTCGCGTACTACAACAACAACTATCAGTCAAGTATTGGCGTGGCTCCTTTTGAGGCATTGTATGGTCGACCCTGTAGATCTCTGGTCTGTTGGACGGAGGTAGGGGATATTGCAGTGATGGGACCAGAGTTTGTACAAGAACATACAGAGAAGATTAAGGGGATCCAGCATAATATGAAGGTAGCCCAAGACAGGCAAAAGAGTTACGCTGATGCCAAGCGGAAGACCGTAGGGTTCGAGGTGGGTGACCAAGTTTTATTGAAGGTCTCACCTCAGAAGGGTCAGACTAGATTTGGGATAAAAGGCAAGCTCGCTCCAAGAATTATTGGGCCGTTCGATTTTAGAACGAATTGGCCCCGTCGCTTACCGATTAGCCTTGCCACCTCAGTTAGTAGCAGTCCACAATGTCTTTCATGTGTCAATGTTGAGAGTGTACAAGAGTGATTTTGATATGGGTCATGTTAAATTAAAGTATAATGCATGTTTTATTATTTATGCATGGACCCATTAAACCATGAATTGATATGGGTTAGGATTGATTGAATAAAAGGATAAATGAGAATGAAAATTTGGTGTATAAAATGGATTGGACATTTAAAATACATGGAAGCATGAGATTGATTAAAGTACATGTGGTTGGTATGGGTAGAATGAGACCAACATATGTCAAGTTGGTGCATGAGAATGGACAAGTGTCCCATGCCCCATTTCTCCTCTCCAACACATGTCAAGTTGGTGCATGAGACCAACACATGTCAAGTTGGTGCATGAAAATGGACAAGTGTCCCATGCCCCAGTTCTCCTCTCCAACACATGTCAAGTTAGTGCATGAGAGTGGAAAAGTGTCCCATGCCCTACTTTTCTTCTCCAAGGAAGTTCTAGAGAGTGAGATAAGTGGAGGGAAAGGAAAAAAAAAGAGAAAGGAAAGAAGAAGAGAAAGAAAGAGGAAGTTGCTTTAAGGGAAGTCTCAGCAACATTTTCATCAAAGAGCTGGATCTTGGTGCTATATGGTCAGATTGAGTTCAAACTTTGTCAGCAAGTTCGTTTCTTATGGTTATTCATTATGGTTGGTGGAGATCTTGATTGGAGTTTTTGTTTAAAAGATATAACCTCCCAAACAAAGCTGGTCAGAAAGTTTGGATTTCTCGTGTAGTTTAGATCAAACTAATAGATCTCCTAAATCTACCAGACTCAGTCTTGTCCTCAGTAACTTTAAATAGTGAATGGGAGGCAGCATGCTGCTCTAGACGATTGATATTTAAGTAAACCTCGTGTCTCACCTCTCAGGCTAGAGACTGATCTAGTTGGTCTTATTTGAAAGCTATCAGCTTGCACAAATAATACTAAATGTCCTAACCTTGCACGTAGTGATACCGACCCTGATAAGGATCACCAGACATTGCCAAATCCCGTCTAATGTTAGTAAAAACCAAACCTATTAATGTATTGGCATCATACATAAGCACAACCTAGGGACGTATGTGGTTTATGATTCATAGAATAGTTAGAAGCAATGCTCATTATTCATTATATTTATTTGGAGAGGGGCGTACAATGAGAACTCGATTACTCCTGTGGAGGGACATCTGTACGTGAATCCAGAGCGTCGTTCCTAAGGAGGGACGTACAATGAGAACCCGGCTACTCTTGGGGAAAGACATCTGTGCGTGAACTCTGATGACGTACAATCATGAAACCAATATGAGACAGTGTCATGCATACAAACATGTTAGATTGATTATGATGCTCTAATGTGTATTTATGATATTTGATTATGACGTTTGCTTCATTAATTGTTATATTCACGAAGTATTTTACCCACTGAGCGTGTAGCTCACCCCGTTGTTATCCAATTTTTCACAGGAGATTAGGGGGACTGGGTGCAGGTTTTTGGGCCCCCATTTTTGTACCCTTTGTATTATTCATTGGGAATTTTGGGAGGATGTTCCCTTAACTTTCATATACAAATATATTCTGAAATTAATGAAATCAAACTTGTACTTAATCGTGTTTCCGCGCACTCGGTTATTGTTATAATGCATTCGCACCCTGTCCGTGAGTGTCCCGCCGATTTAGGCGCGTCTAAATTAGGGGAAGAAAATTTTTATCAGATGTATATATCTTTAGAACTATATATATATATGAATTATATATAGTTGAGATTTATATTAAATATATATATCTAGAAAACTCTATAGTTTTTATATAGTTCAGATTGAAATATATATATAGTTATGATTTATGAAAATCACATATATAGTTATGATTAAATATATAGATCTATATATCTATGTATATATATATATATATATATATATATATATATATATATATATCATGTTGCTAATGGAAAATTTGGATTAAATGATGGCATAAACATCAAGAGAAAAATAGAAAATATTGTCCAACGGACAAAGCATAAAACTTAAAAATGTTAGGAATATCTTTTGTGTATTTCACAAGTTTATTTTCCTTTCAACAAGATAATGGCCTCAAGTGAAGGAATGACTTCTAGTAGTCGGGAACCAATTCCCACCAGACTTACAGAAATGTTCGACATGGAGGTTATGACTATGAGGAGTACCGACAATAGAGATCTCCGCTTCTATCCGATCCTTCACGAAAAACTCGCAATGCTGGGGTGGTTGAACATAACAAAAGTTGAGGGTTATGTCTCCTTCAACTTGGTGAAGTCTTTCTGCGAAGCCATGAATTGCGTACGATTTCATGAAGATGGGATCAACCCTATCTTGGAGACAACGGTCAGGAGAACAAAGATTTCTCTCAACGCCGAAATTATTTCGCGACTTATGGAGATCCCGATTAGAGATAGAATCATTGATCTACACGAACCCCAAACAGTTGCAGAGATTGCTGAGTCCAAGGAACAATTGTTCAATTCCCTCGCCAAAAAGGCCGTACACCTAATTGACGTACGCCCACCTCCCAAACAATCTCCTTAAATCACCTCTTGCCGGCCATGGAAAGATTGTATTCGTCAACATCTTGTAGGAAAAGGTGACTAGAGGTGCTATGTTAAGAGCTCAACTTCTTGTGCTATACTGCATAGAGAAGGGAATTAAGGTCTCCCTACCTCACATCATCATCCAGCAAATGTTGCGGGTGATTCAAAACCCTTCAAGGAAGGAGCTCATCGGGTACGGAGTCTTGATCATGAGGATGCTATACGAGGAAAACGTCAACACTTTTGATGAGTTTTCAAAGCAGATCACTGATGCAGTTACAACATCCTCTATCTTCAAGACGTTCATCACAAGTGGAGGGGTGACTAATGAGGAAGTATTCGGCGCTGCTTTAGGAGGACATGACTAAAGAATTAGAGACAAAAATGGACGTTGTCAATGAAAAAGTCGGCGCAAGATTCCTGTTATGAAGGCACCAAATAATGAGCCAAACCAAAACCCTATGGCAAACCCAGTCCCGAATAATGATCAACCCGATCATTTATTCTCTGAGGATGATCTTTTTGGCAACCTAAATCAACCTCAACCAAATCAGGATGGACAGAGAGTTTCAGCAAATTCACCTTCCTCGAACATACCAACTCAAGGCAATACTACGTACCAAAGGTTTCCAACTTCTGAGGTACCGTATCAGTTAGTTCCATAAGTTCCTGTGAACCAACATCAATAGAATTGTGCATCACCAAATTTCGGAAGACAGGATATCCCAATAAGTCTATTGTTTCAAGAATTTTTTACTCAAGCATATCCAAATGTCCAAGAGGTTCCAATTAGAGAATCCTCGTACAATCAAAACAACTATCCTCCACCTCTGAGTCAACCATACGGCCAATACTTTCCACCAATGCCTACGGCCTACCCTCCACCTTTGGGACAATCGACCTATCAACCATCGATGGGGAAATCAACTAACCCATTCGAGCAGTTAAATGTGATTGTATCTAGTATTGCTCAGATGGAGGAGACTCAAAATGTTTTGTTAACACGTATGCAAAACATCGAAGAACAGCGAACAACTTCTCAACCTCTTCTAGTAGTCTTTATGTACCTAGCAGGAGGTCTAGGAGGAGCGGTAGTAGGTAGGAAAATCACGAATGATTACTGGCATTGTAAATTTTATTACATATGAATGAAAGTGATTTGTTTAAAACTATCTTTGGTGGGCCGACTTACAACCATTCTTTCTTGTATCACTAACTTTGGAGTGGTATGGGACACAACAAAATTGGAGGATACTAAATAAAATGTAAAAGTAAAAAAACCCATGACCTTATGTGAAAAGAAATATTTGGGAAAAGTTGTATTACTAACATTATCACTAAGTTTACATGATATGGGACGAGTAAACTTGGACGATACTATTAGTGAACTCCTCTTCAGCCGATGTTTTATAGAGACCGTGTTCATACAACTTAACTTGGTTGACACCCTTATTACCAAATTCATGTGGTATGGGACACACGAATTTGGATAATAGTCTAGAAGACTAAGCGAAAGAGTTTGAATACATAAGATTGCGATAGAACGTTAGATCAAGACATTTGCCGAGGAAAATCTTAGAATTTTTATGACTCGTATGGATTTGCAATGAAATATATATGAATGTTCACAAAAACCAGAACCAAAACATTTGAAATACTTGCAAAGTTTCATACTTATTATACAAACATTCTAACCTTGTTTTACACCATAGCCAAACATGCGAGGCACATATGATTCTTTGATTCCTTAACAAAAACCTTACACTATAATTAGAAAAATAGGTGGTTTTTATATTGCAGTACTCTCGAACTTGTTGCAGAGAATATCATAACATTATATTTGGCTACAGTTCCTAAATCATGGTTTTATTTTCTCCATGCCAGTAAGAAAATGCAAATCAGGAAGAGAGGATGGCCACGCATTGTCCATCCAGCAAAGGAGACACATCCTGAGATTCAGAACCAAAAACCGCTGCCTCTGACGACAGAGCATGCCACACCCGACACTGCCACTGCGTCTGGGCAGGTAGTGCCACCCCAGCCCATATCTTTTGCCATGCCTTCGAGTATGGAAGTCTTTTTCGCTGGATTTATCGAGGTGATGAAAGTAACTGTTCAGACGGTCATTCGTGAGACCGCGACCAATCAGGTTGTCATTGTTTAGGCACCTGTTAGATCTGGGTCGGAGACTCAAACCGACCAGATTACGAAGTATAAGAGGCTACAACCCCTTACTTTTGCTGGCACCATTGATGCGGAGGAGGCGCATAAATGGCTGGATGAGTTGAAGAAGGCTCTCGATGTTATGAGAGTTGATGAGGCTTGAAAGATTCCAGTTGTGTCCTACCAACTTATTGGTAGAGCAAATACATGGTGGACAACAATGAAGGAGGAACACCACGAATATTACTTGGCAGCAGTTCGAGTCATTGTTTATCAATAAAAACTTTCCCGACACTGTGAAGAGACAGAAGCGCCAGAAGTTCGCCAAGGTATACCAAGGTGGCATGACAGTCAGGGAGTATGCGTTAGGTTTAAAGAATCATCGGTCTACTCTCTCTCTACTATCTCAACAGAGCAAGATAAGACCAAGAAATTCTACAATGGCCTTTGTCCTGACATTCGACAAGCCTTGTCGATCTTGGATCTCAAGATTTACAAGGAGGTCGTTGACAAGGCCATGAGCTTTGAGCCGGAACAGATAATGAATAGGAGAAAATGGCTGCAACATAATCCTAACAGGGCTCGCAACAAGGCAACAAGAAGAAGCCCTTTTATAATAAAAACCCAGCCCTCTCAGCCCCTGTACAGAAGAATGAGGCCACGACACCTGCGGCTGAATCGTCTAACCTTGGCCATCAAGGTTTTCGCAATCATGGCCTAGGAGGCCGTAATGGCAGGGGTGGTGGTCAGCACCACAATTAGCATGGCCAATAGAACCGTCAGCAGCAGAGGCTGACGTCTTTCAACTATGGCCAACAGAGCCATGTAAGAAATGCCTACCCCCACCTTCAGCAACCTGTTCTCGCTGTTCCAGTCCAACAAGCCCCACCTACTGCTAATGCCCAACCCAGGCAGAACCAGCAGAACCAAGGGCAACGGAACCAGGGCAGAGCGTTTGCTATCGCTCAACAACCTTTCCCATACATTAATGTAGTCGAAGGTACATTTCTTTTGTTCAATACAATGGTGCATGTCTTGTTTGATTCGAGTGCTACGCATTCCTTTATATCTTCTGCATTGGTAAGACATTTAGGGTTGCATCCTGAACCCACAGACATCAAAATTTATGTCACATCACCTTTAGGATCTAGTACTGACGTGAATATGCAGTGCTCTCGATGTGAGCTTCGAATGTCAGAACAGATAATATATGCAGATCTCTTTGTGATGGACATTGAAGACTTCGACATCATCATCGGCATGAACTGGCTCGCACCACTGAATGCAATAATCAATTTTATGAAAAAACAAGTTCAGTTAACCTTGCCTACTGGGGAGTTTGTCAAGATTCAAGGAACGAGGAAGTGGATACACAACTCGACTGTTGCACTTCTCAAGGCACAACTTCGAGCTCTATTCCTTGGTGATGTCAATGAATCACCAGCACTGTATCCTCTCGAAGTACACGATGTCCCAGTAATATCTAAATTCTCAACAGTTTTTCTACATGACCTACCTGGTCTACCACCGGTTAGGGAATTTGATTTTGAGATCAACCTCATACCTAAGACAAGGCCTATCTCAATTCCACCATACAGAATTTCCAATGTCGAATTGGTTGAATTGGACAAACAATTGAAGGAATTAGAGAGTAATGGCTTCATCAGGAAAAGTTCATCACCATGGGATGCTCGAGTTCTGTTTGTTCGCAAAAAAGATGGTTCGTTACGGCTTTGCATCGACTATTGCAAGTTGAATAACATCACCATTAAGAACAGATACCCGTTGCCTAGGATCGATAACTTGTTCGACTAACTTAGAAATGCCAAGTACTTCTCTAAGATTGATTTACGATGTGCTTATCATCAACTCCGAATTAGAGAGTCGGACATTACCAAGACGGCATTCAGAACTCTGTACGGTCACTGCGAGTTCTTGGTTATGCGGTTCGGTCTAACAAACGTACCTGTTGCGTTCATGGATTTGATGAACTGCATTTTCAGGCTATATTTAGACCGATTTGTGGTGGTCTTTGTGGATGATATCTTGATATATTCCTCAATCGAGGAAGACGATAAGATACATCTGAGGATTGTCCTCCAGACAAGCCACCAATTGTATGCAACGTTGAGTTAGTGCGAATTTTGGGCGAAGCGAGTTCAATTCCTGGGTCATGTGGTTTCAGGCAATGGCATTGAGATGGATCCTTCAAAAGTTGAAGCAATTTAAACTGGAAGCAGCCTACCACTGTTACTCAGATTAGGAGTTTTCTTGGTTTAGCTGGCTATTACAGACGCTTCATCAAGGATTTCTCAAAGATTGCTAAACCTATGACCAAGCTTACTCAGAAAAACGTGCGATTCATCTGGAATCCCGCCTGTGAAATGATATTTTAGGAATTAAAGAAACACCTCACGATAGCACTAGTACTAATCACTCAAAGAAATGGAGTTGGATTTTCACTAGACACCGACGCCTCTCTCCAAGGCTTAGGTGCAGTACTAATGCAAGAAGGCCAAGTTGTTGCATATGCTTCGAGGCAACTAAAGATTCATAAAGGTAATTACCCAACTCATGACTTAGAACTTGCAGGTGTCGTAATCACACTGAAGTTATGGTGTCATTACCTATACGGTGAACGGTTTGAGGTGTTCTCTGATCACAAAAGTCTTAAGTACATCTACACCCAGAGAGACTTAAACCTCTGCCAAAGACGATGGTTGGAATTCTTGAAAGATTATGACTTTCAACTCCAGTACCATCCCGGTAAGGCCAATGTTGTGGCTAATGCCCTGAGTAGAAAATCTCATGTTGCTTGCACTCTTAACTTCGAGATGGGGAAGTTGGCTACAGAGATTAAAAATTTTAACCTACAATTGATCGATGAGGGAGGAGAATCACGACTCTCTCAATTATCAGCAAACTCTGAGCTGGTTCAGAAGATTTCAGCAGCTCAAGCCAACGACCCTATGTTAATGGAGAAACGAGAACTTCTACTCAGCGGACAGGACTTTCCTCACTGGTCGGTCTCTGAAGACGGGGTCGTTTTTTATAAAAAAACGTCTTTGTCTACCGAACGATCTTGAGGTTCGGAAAGAAGTGCTCACTGAGGAGCACTGTTCGAGGTTCGCTATGCATTCTGGGGGTGACAAGATGTACAAGGATGTCAAGTGACAATTCTGGTTTTCTGGAATGAAGAAGGCAATTGCAGACTTCGTTGCTCGATGTCTCGTTTGCCAGCAAGTTAAGGTAGAACGTAGACTTCCTTCTGGACTTCTCTAGCTTTTACCTATTGGAAAATGAAAGTGGGAGAACATCGCAATGGATTTTGTTACGACCTTGCCTCGAAATAATAAAGGGCAAGATACTATATGGGTTATCATTGACAGACTTAAAAAGTTTGCACACTTTTTACCGATAAAGTTCACGAATAACCCCGCCAAGCTTGCCGCACTGTATGAAAGAGAGATCGTGCGCCTCGATGGCATACCACTTACGATCGTTTCTGATCGAGACCCTCGATTCACGTCAAAGTTTTGGCAAAGCTTACAGAGTAGAATGAGCTCCAGGATCACCATGAGCACAACTTTTCACCCTCAGACTGATGGGCAGTCAGAGCGTCTGATCCAGATCCTGGAGGATATGTTACGGTGCTGCATTTTGGACTTTCATGACGGATGGGCAAAATAATTATATTTGGCTGAGTTTGCATACAACAACAGATACCAAACCAGTGTCGGCATGGCACCGTATGAGGCTCTCTTTGGTCGCCCTTGCAGATCTCCGGTATGCTAGTTAGATATGGCAGATCGACCACAATTGGTGCCTGAACTAGTTCAAGAGACTTTTGAGAATATCACACTAGTAAAGGAGATACTTCGTATTGCACAAAATCGACAGAAGAGTTACACTGACAAGCAGAGGCAGCCTCTAGAATTTGATAAGGGGGACTTGGTTTTTCTAAAAATTTAGCCTACAAGAGGTGTCAAACGCTTTGGGATCAAGGGAAAGCTCTCCCCATGGTATACCGGTCCATTTCAAATCATTAAACGTATTGGAAAACTAGCCTATCGTCTATCCCTTCCATCGTCCATGTCTAAGGTTCATGACGTTTTTCATGTATCCATGCTTCGAAAATATCGTCCTGATCCTTTGCATATCATCCTTCTAGTCGAGGTTAGGGTTGAAGAAGGAAACAAGTATCAGGAGAGAGCGATAAAAATTTTGGATAGAAAAACTCAAGAACTAAGTCGACGTAGCATACCACTTGTGAAAGTGCTCTGGGATCACCACAGAGTTGAGGAAGCAACATCGGAACCAGAAGCAACAATTAAACAGAAATATCCTGAACTGTTTTCTAGTAATATATGATGATGTGATACATTGTACTATTTCACTTATCAATAAAATGATGGAACTTTATTTGCAAATATCTTAATACATCATTTCACTTAAATAACTATGCAGATGTCTGAGAATAATACCGATGGATGTAGTGATGCATACACGCAATGGCCTATTTGGCAACCTGTGGCGACTCCTTAAGGATCTGAGTCAAGTCACAACTACCTTGCATCACCAACTCCATCGCCCCACAGACAGGGATCCTTATCATCAAAGCGTGCATGGCTTTTTCGTAACAATTTTGCCTGAAACAATCTCGTGCCCTCATCTTGGCAGGATCTTCTACCAAAATTGTCAGGCGGCCGGATTCGAGCAACAACACGAAAAAGCATCCCATCGCTCAACCTACCTCCCCTTAAACGATGCAACCAGCAAAGCCCTACACCACCATATGTTAGGCAAAGGTCGAAACCCTTCTGAGGACGAATCTGACTCCATTTGCTCTTCATGGTTTCATGATGTTGAGGATTTCACCGACCACAGTGCTATTCAGGGACCTTACAGACACTACCCTCAGCTAGCAAACGATGACGACAACGGTGAATCTCACGCTGATAGCAATTATGACTACTTGGACTGATTTCGAGGGCGAAATCCTTTTAAGGGGGGTAGAGTGTAATACCCTAGGTTTTCATAAATAATAATAATAATAATAATTTGAACTTCGGGCAAGGTGCCCGCTTGAACCTTTGGGCACCCTTTTTTCCTATTTAAAGAACCCCCCTCCTCATTTCTCACACCAAAATCACTCCTCCTTGTGATTTTTCTTCTCTCTCTCACTCATCATGAGTTTTTGTCTTCGCTTTTGAGACTCTTCTCGGTGCAACGCGGTTCTGCTCAGGGAAAGGCGCCAGTTTGAGAGAGGAGTTTATATCTGAAGGTGGGGAACGAAACATGGGTTTGTGTGTCTTATAACTTTTATTAAAGTTTACATTCATTTATCATTATGTCTACTATTCATTTACATTGCATTATTGCGTATAATGTTTATACTTGTCATACTTATGCCTGTATATTTGAATTTCATGTATTACACTATTGCTATGCCGGAATAGTGGTCAATCTGGCTCAACCAGACCCAATCTTGTCCTTATAACTTTAAGTACTGAACGGGAGACAGCGTGCTGCTCTAGACGATTGGTATTTAAGTAGACCTCGTGTCTTACCTCTCAAAATGGAGACTGACCTGGTTGGTTTTTTTTGAAAACTATCAGCTTGCACAAGTAATACTGAATGTGCTAACCTTGCATGTAGTGATACCGGCCCTGATAAGGATCACCAGAAGTTGCCAAATCTTGTCTAATGTTAAGTAAAGATCGGACTTGTTCATGCATTGGCATCATACATAAGCACCACCTAGGGACGTATGTGGTTTATGATTCATAGAATAGTTAAAAGCAATGTTCACTATTCATTATATTTCTCTGGAGAGAGACGTGCAATGAGATCCTGGCTACTCCTGGGGAGGGACATCTTTAAGTGAATCCAGAGCATCATTCTTGAGGAAGGACGTATAATGAGAACCCGACTACTCCTAGGGGGGACATCTATACGTGAACTCAGACGACGTACAATCATGAAACCAATACAAGACAGTGTCATGCATACGTACATGTGAGATTGATTATGATGCTCTGATGTGTATTTATGACATTTGATTATAAAGTTTGCCTTATTAATTGTTATATTCACGAACCATTTTACCCACTGAGCGTGTAGCTCACCTCGTTGTTATCCAATTTTTCACAGGAGATTAGGGTGGACTGGGTGCAGGTTTTTGGGCTCACATTTTTGTACCCTTTGTATTATTCATTGGGAATTTTGGGAGGATGTTCCCTTAACTTTCATGTACAAATATATTCTGAAATTAATGAAATCAGACTTGTACTTAATCATGTTTCTGCGTACTCGATTATTGTTATACTACATTCGCACCCCTTCCGTGAGTGTCCTGTCGGTTTAAGCACGTCCGGGCAGGGTGTGACATTCTTTATCACAATATCATGAAGGAACCTTTTTTTCACCACATGCCTTGAAATATAAATATTGTAAATGCTTTTTTATGGAAATAAATATATGCTAATTAAAAGGTTAACAATGGTATTACTAAAGAGTTAACTAGAGACATTGGTTCAACTAACAAGGACAACACTCTATTCACTAATATTAAAAAGAAGCCATATGACCAATATTAGGTATAATTCAATCACTAATTAATTAGTAAGCACTATCTAATTTCTCATAAAAAGAAATAGCATATATATACATGGATATTGTACAAATTAAAGGAAGGAAAGTGCGTGGTATATATAGTTGTAATAGTACCGCTTTCTTGAGGTAATGCAAAATATTGCAGTCTTGCTCCTTCATGGTAACATAAGCCATTTCATTGACAGTATTCAAGGGAGCTAGGAAACATATTTTCATGTAATTTGGAAGTTGATCCATTGCTTCAATACCCCATGTGATCAAAATAGAAAGAGGCCGGGTAATTAAGATTGAAAGTTAAAATGTTATCAATTAACACTTGCTAGCTAGCTATTATAATGGTAATTTATAGTAAATGTTGATGTAAGATTTGACCAACACCAAATACTAATAAATTGGAAGGGACGTGCTAAGCTGAAACTTGTCAAATTGTTTGTTTGCCTGTTGTATTTCTGCCTGATTTGTAGTAACTGGTGATGCATATAAGGATCGACTGTATCAACGTGTCTTATTTGGACATCTAGTATTACCTTTATATAGTAAGAAACTTTCAATAAAATCAACCAGACTAATCCCTAGGTTGAGAGGTGGGTTCACAATGGACCCGCTTAAATACCAAGTCTTCTGAAGCAGCAAGCTGCCTTCTATTTACTATTTAAAGTTACTAAGGACAAGACTGAGTCTGACTAATTAAATCAATTGCTAATTCAGTAGAGTAACGATATAATACATTGATTCTCTGACAAGGTGCACGCATGAATAGTAGTATGCTGTGAATAGTTGATATTTGCTGATTCTCACTATTTCTCATGAATAGTACCATATATATGAATAGTGTCATATACTTGAATAGAGTCGTACATCTGAATAGTCATACATATGAATAGTGTCGTATACTTGAATAGAGTCGAGGTGGCAGAGTAAAAATTGTGTACGACGATACGACCGACAGATCAACTCAGCCGGCCCAAATCCGAGTCAACTAGGGAAAATCGTTCGAGCTGATCTAACGAGATGATGTTTACAAAAACCCCACAAACACGATGGTGACGATAGCTTGACCCAACCTAGCTCGGTGCGGTATTGCTCAGGGTTGGTAGCTCGGCCTCGAGCTGAGCTGATCATTCCAGACTAGATAGAGAAGATAAGGGATTCTTTCCTAGCACGCCACATCCCGAGGAATCCGGAATAGCTATACGTATCAGACACAGACTTCGACATAGAGACAGAATGAGACTCCTTCTCCAAGACGAACCAGGAAGATAAGGATCATCCAATCCGACCAACCTGGAATAGATGAGCTCATCCAGCTCATCTCGACCAACGACGAGACGACACGTGACACATGCCTACTGGGCAGCTAGCCACTCCAGCCAGAGGACCTCCTCTATAAATAAAACCTACAACCCTTCTCATAAGGTACGAATAACTTTCTACAAGAGTTATTGTTATAGTCTTAAACAAGCTCTAACTTAGGCATCGAAAGGTCTTTGGTCGGCACCACACCGGTGTTCCTTACGATAGCCCTATTTCTTTTTCTCTTCTTCTCAGATCTAGCTAATAAACCCTCGTCGGAGCCCGAGAGTTCACACTTCTAGATCTGATCATCTCCTCCACGTGTTCATCCACTTGGTGTTGGTCAGGTTTTGCACCAACATTTGGCGCCGTTTGTGGGGATTGACTTATCAAGCCAATAACTACTTTCCAGCAATGAGTCAAAAGGCAAATCCCTAGTATTTGGAAGAGCTCCCGGCTTCACGATACCCCTTAAGGCCCAACGAGGAAGACCTCCCAAAAAGAAGAAGGGCTCTACTAAGAAGTCCGCACGAATCAACAACAGTAAGAAAAAGGTAGAGAAGATCTCTCAACTAGTGCTAAAGCAGAATGAGGTATTAAGAGCAGCTCTTCCTTCATCACCACCACGACATGCAAAGGTTCGAAAGCATGAAGGAAGCAGTTGCCGGAGTGTCAACTCTCAACCAAAATCTGCAAAAAGCAGTAACAAGTGTTTGGATGGATCAAAACAAAGATCTCTTTCCATAGGAGACCTTCGCCATTCTTTGGAGGAGAAAAAGAAAGTGCGCGAGTTAAGCTCTTTCTAAGTCCAGTCAACACGGAAGAGATTGCGATGTCCTCCACCAAGATTGGCACCAGCCAGGTAAGCTGCAACCAGGTCGGCCTCGATAAGAATCCTAGAAATATGATTACCTTCGGTAAGGTCGTCTTGGTTCGTGCGATCCAGGCTGACTTGGCCTTCTAGGAGCGTCCAAACCCGATCTCATACGGAGTACGAAGACCTTCCCTCACCCTTCACCGAAGAGGTACTTCAAGCCCCACTACCAACGAATGTCAAAACGGCTGAGGTCAAAACATTCAAAGGAAAGATTGGCCCAAGAGAGCACGTTGAAAACAACAAATCCTGGATGGAGTTCAAAGGATATGACGGTGTAACAATGCACAAAGGCTTCCAAATTACCCTTGGAGGACCAGCTAGGAAGTGGTATTGGAAGCTAGAACCTGGGTCGATCTGCTCATTTGGGCATCTTGCTCACAAATTTATCAGACACTTCGCGGGTAAGAAAGAAAGGGTAAAATCGGTGAACAACTTGCTAGCCATTCAATAGAAGCAAGGGGAAAATCTAGAGGATTACCTTGAGCGATTTGATGATGCCCGAGTTGCGGTCGACGACTATGATAAAAAAAATGGCTATAATAACCTTCATGGTCGGGCTCAGGCCCGGACGATTCCACTACTCCTTGGGAAAGAAGAAAGCTCAAACATACAAGGAAGTTGTAAATCGAGCTTAGAAGTACACTAACATGGATGAGCAGGCTGAAGCCAAAAGAGAAGAAGATAATCCTTCCAATAGTTCGAAGAAGGATAAGAAGAGGAAAAGATATGATGAAGCCAAGAAGGAAAATAGAGGTAGGAAAAGGTCCAATTCAGATTGACGAGACCAAAAAAGCAAGGGCGTCCATAACATTTATTCGACTTACACACCTGTAACCACCTCGACAAAACATATCTTCTTAGAGATCCAAGACAAGGAATACCTCAAATGGCCAAAAAAGTTGAGCACTCTTTCCGATCGGTAGGACAAGAAGAAGTACTGTGGATACCACAAGGATCACAGTCACAACACTTACCAGTGTTTCAACTTGAAAGAAGAGATTAAAACTCTTATCCGTCGAGGTCGTCTACAAGAATACGTGAAAGGCTTGGATCAGGGAAGGGCTCAGTTGCCAGAAAGGGGAAGAGCTGACCAGTCGAGGGAGATCATAACCATTTTCAGTGGAGACCTCAACAAGACATCAAACCGAGCATTGAAGGCTTATGTTCGAGCTGCACAGACAGATGTTATGAACCTGCCAAGCAGACCAGAAAAATAGAAGAGAACAAACATTGTTATTACCTTCGCGGAGGAACAGGCCCAAGACATCTACCGAGCTTATTATGATGTTTTGGTGATAACATTGGATGTGGTGACTACAAAATCCATTGGATCCTTGTCGACAATGGGAGCTTGGCCAATATCCTTTACTGGCCGACATTTCAAAAGTTGGGGCTTGCGAAAACGCAGCTCACCCCGGTGGAAATCCCTCTAATTGGATTTACCTGAGATGGGATTATGCCAGAAGGGAGGATTGTTGTGACGCCCCGAAAATTATTTCATCTAGCCCATAACCCAATTGTATTTTGCCCAAACTCTATGTGTTGCCTTGATATGTTTGGTGTTTGTTTGATGATTGTTTAATGTTTGTATAGTTAATGCTTGATAATGTATATAAATATATGTATCATAAATTGTATATGAGTCATGTTAAATTAAAGTTTAATGCATATGTTATTATTTATGCATGGGCTCATTAAACCATGAATTGATATGGGTTAGGATTGATGGAATAAAAGGATAAATGAAATTGAAGATTTGGTGTATTAAATGGATTGGACATTTAAAATACATGTGGTTGGTATGGGTAGTATGAGACCAACACATGTGAAGGTTGGTGCATGAAAGTGGACAAGTGTCCAATGCCCACTTGTCTTCTTCAAGGAAGTGCTAGAATGAGTGGAGGGAACCAAGGAGAGGAAAACAAGGAGAGAATCAAGGAGAGAATCAAGGAGGGAATCAAGGAAGTGCTAGAAAGAGGTGAGTGGAGAGAAAAGAAAGAAGAAGAGAAAGAAAAGAAGAGAAAGGAAAGAAGAAGAGAAAGAAGGAGAGAGTTGCAGGAGTAAGAACCCTGCGAGATTTTCATCAAAGAAGTGGATCTTTGGAATTTACGGTCAGATTGAGCTCAAATTTTGTCAGCACGTTCGTAGCTTATGGTTCTTCATTCTGGTCGGTGGAGATCTTGATCAGAGGTTTCTTCTGAGAGATCTAACCTCTCAAACAAAGCTGGCCGGAAAGTCTGGATTTCTCGCACTGTTTCGCTCAAACTTATAGATCTCCTAAATCTACCGTTAGATGGTTATCAAATTTGGGTATGTAGTTTATAACTGATATTTATACATTCTGAACGGTGGAGATCGTAATTAGAAGCTTGTGCTAAGAGATATAACCTCTGAAACAAAGCTGGTCGGAATTTCTGGGTTTCTCGTTCCGTTTCGGTAAAACTTGTAGATCTCCTCAACGTACCGTTGGATGGATATCAAATTTGAGTATGTAGTTTACAACAGATATTTCTGTATTCTGAACGGTGGAATATTTATACGTTAATTATTTTGTGTGATATAGCCATTTGAGTTTGGGTATTTGCAGCAGGAAAGGAGAAACTGTCTGATTAGACACTTGCTCATCAAAGATACATATCTTTTCGGTCCACCGTTGGATTGGGCTGATATTTGGACAGAAGGTTTGTTTCTTCACATACTTCAATCTGTACGGTTGATTTTGTGATTACATATTTCTGTTGATAGATTGATACATCTGAACAGAATAATACATGTGAAGAATTGGTAGGGTTGTTTGTATTAGACCTACATTTAGAATATGAACTTAGACCTTTCCAAATAGCTTGCATGTCAACTATGTTGACCTAGTTGCCATTGTGGATGAACCCATGATGCAAAATCAGTGATATACATGGCTGAACATGGCGACCTAGTGTAAATCGACAATATGGCCTAAGTATGGAAAATTTCATATTTTAGGGCTTTTGATGCTTTTGGCTTAGAATCATTGAATTGATGCAACTTATGTTTAATTAAGCATGATTAGGGTTGATTATGCTACTGATTTGGTGGTTGTGACCATATCATGGGTTAGGCCTACTTGTGATCAAGTGACCCAAATTTGGACATGTTTATGCCTAAGGAATTGAAAATCAGTATTTTTGATTAATAGAATGGTTTATGAATGAGAACTATGCATTAGAGGCCTAAGTCATGTGATTTGAGTTGAATGATGGGATTAAATGGGATTTAGGCCTATTAATTATATGTGGGCTGATTTAGGGTTGATTTGTAATGTCTATGTAATTGAGCATAGAAATTGATGTATGGTAGGATATTGATGTATGTTTCAGGATCTTGATTGGGTTGATTCGGTTTGGTGATCGTGTGTGGATAAGTACTCTCGCGAGGCTTGGTTGTGAGTAGGCTTCACTTATGATTATATCATTTATGTCATCATATCACTTATATATATTGTATGTTGAAAGCATGAATGTGTTCTAATGTTTTGAATGATGCATTGATTTGAGAAAACCTTATGACTTTGGTTGGGCCCATCTATCTGGCTAATAGGGGGACTTGACCTTGTCATAGGAGGGTTTTAAGAAGGAAATGATTGGGATCAACGGCACGGTGAAATAGACGTGGACTAGTAACCCAAGTAAACATGATTGGGATCAACGGCACGGCGAAATAGACGTGGACTAGTAACCCAAGGCATGTGGAATGTGGATCCAAATTGATAAACTTTTACTTGCATCGAACTTATTATAAATGCTTGATATCTATATGTTATGAGCTTTTAATCATGCTACACATTGACATGCATACATGGTTTTTATTGATGAGTATCGATAGCATATTTGAATTCTATTCACTGGGCATCGTTGGCTCACCCTCATTTTCCTCTTTCAGGTCCTTCTGTCCCGAATAAGGGCAAGGGAGTAGTCATATCTTGAGGGCCTTGCCTGCGAGAGAATCCAAGTCCTCTATGTGAGTTGAGAGGCATTTTGATTGAATTGTGTTTTATATTATGAAGTATTATATTTTGGATTATGTAATTATAATACTTACCACATTTTAGTATGGGTGAGTTGGGACTTGCTAGATAGACCATGTGGGCATATGACGGTTTTTATTTGTACCCACAATTTTGGACTTTATGTGTATGTCAATTTTTAATGGACTGTAGGAATTATGATTTTATTTATGGTTCATTTTTATGGATTATCTCGTCTTTGATGATTAATACAGTGGGTAGTTTTGTTTAGTACCTTTTGATATTATGTCGTTGTTTGAGATAAGGCTCGTAGGGTCTCAACCACCTCACGGGAGTTGAGGAGTGGTCGGAGATGCCTACGCCGGGCGTCCCGCCCCGGCATTCCGCATGCCATTCCCTGTGGGGTTGGTGGTCCGGGGCGCGGGGTCGCCACAATTGTTCTTCCAGTCATAGCAGTAGAAGAAGAGCACTTAGCCACAATTATGGTGGAGTTTCTTGTTGTGAAGGGCCCTTCTGCCTACAACGCCATCGTTGGCAGACCTCTCCTTAACGATCTGAAATTCGTGGTGTCTACGTACCATCTCGTACTTAAATTTTTAGCAGAGCGCGGAGTCGGTGTGGTACGAGGAAGTCAGAAGGAATCAAGATAATGTTATGCAGTAGCAATGAAGAGCAAAAGCTCATGAGGGCCAAGCTTTCGACCTGCCAAAGGAGAGCTCATGAAGGTTGATGTAGCATCTATTCAGGACCTCGATTAACTAGAAGACACCTCTAGTCTCGAGGCACAAGACGAATGGAAGGAGGTGGCGATCACTAAAGACCTAACCAGAACTACCAAAGTTGGAACTACGATGAACTCAAACCTAGCAGACCAGGTCATCTAGGTATTGAGAGAATATAAGTACATATTCGCACGATCTCATGACAATATGCTTGGTATTTCAAAAGAGGTGATCATTTATTGTCTCAACATTAATCAAAAGGTCATCGCAGTACGACAAAAGATGAGAGCCCTAAGCGCAGATAGAGCTGAGGCTCTCCGGGAAGAGGTCGACAAGCTCATCCGGGCCCAGTTCATCCGAGAGGTGTCATACCTAGAATGGCTGGCCAACATCGAGATGGTTCGAAAACCAAATGGAAAATAGAGGACCTATGTTGATTTCACAGACCTAAACAAGGCCTGCCCAAAGGAACTCTTCCCTCTCCCCCAGATAGATCCGCTCGTTGGTGCCACGGTTGGACATGAGTTGCTTAGCTTCATGGATGCTTATTCTGGATACAACTAGATTATGATGTACTACATAAATGAAGAGAAGACCTCGTTCATAACAGACCGGGGCTTGTATTGCTACAAAGTAATGTCGTTCGACATTAAAAATGTTAGTGCAACATATCAAGGGCTGGTGAGCTGGGTCTTTGAAGATAAGATTAGGCAGAACATGGAGGTGTATGTTGACGACATCCTAGTGAAAAACATCAAATCGGCTGGTCATCCCCATGATCTCAGAGAGGTGTTCGACACAATCTGACACTACAATATGAGGCTCAACCCAACCAAGTGCACATTTGGAGTCACAACAGGAAAATTCCTCGGCTTCTTGGTCAGCCAGAGGGGAATCGAGGCAAACCCTAACAAGATCCGAGCCATCCTCGATATAAAAGCGCCCAAAAATATCAAAGAAGTACAACGTTTGATAGGATGCATAGCTGCATTGAACCAGTTTGTGTCAAAGTCAACAAATAAGTGTCTGCCATTCTTTAAATTAATAAAAAAGAAGATTGTTGAATGGGATGAGGAGTGTGAGCAAGATTTTCAAGAGCTCAAAACTTACCTTAGCTCATCACTTATGCTCTCAAAATCAGTTCCCGGGAGAAATTCTTTCTTTACCTGTCCATATCCGACGGGGCAGTGAGCTCTACTCTCATTAGGGAAGAGCAAGGGATGCAAAAGCCTGTTTACTATGTGAGCAAGTCATTGCTCAATGCAAAAACCAGGTATCCTGAAATAGAGAAGTTGGTCCTTGCCCTCATCACCTCAGCCTGAAAGTTTCGACCATACTTCCAAGCTCATTCCATAGTCGTGCTCACACGACACCAGCTACGTCAGGTTTTGTAGAAACCAGAGACTTCAGGTCGGTTAACGAAGTTGGCTATTAAGCTCAGCGAGTTTGATATTGAATATCGACCAAGAATATCTATTAAAGGGCAAGCATTAGCTGATTTTTTAAAGGAGTTCTCCTTCAAGCAGAAAAATGAAGATTATCTTGATGTTGAGCTCGAGTTGACATGGGAATTGTTTGTCGATGGCTCATCGTGCAAACAAGAAAGTGGGGCTAGCATTGTTTT
Organism: Paratinospora sagittata; assembly: GCA_035771175.1. NCBI lineage: Eukaryota > Viridiplantae > Streptophyta > Magnoliopsida > Ranunculales > Menispermaceae > Paratinospora > Paratinospora sagittata. The sequence goes on along the minus strand of CM069592.1, from coordinate 23,372,784 downwards.
TGTCACAACCCACTCCGTATGAGTGACGTCACGACTGGCACAAGATACGATATACGTCATGTGACGACGTATATAATACCATGTCAGCCTTATCCAAAAATCATATCCAAATTTTTCTCGAAATTTTGATAGAGTTTCCTTTGTTTATTGGTCATATCACAACCTAATTATCACAATTCAAACACAATCACAATATAAATATGATCATTCACATTACTCATTCATCATCTAAACCTCACATTTCCATATATACATATCCATGTAAACCTATCCATACCCATCTATGTGATACAAATATTATTATAGTGTTATTTACATGACTACTACTCAAAATAGTATTAAACTTTCTTAAACCATTTACATACATTGCAAAAGAAGAAGGATTTTCTATCCTTCACGTGTCTTTCCCTTACCTTTAGGATCCAAACCTGAAATGTTTGAGAATTGGGTGAGCAACCATAACTGAGTGAATATTCCTAACTATGACATCATATATGCATTTAATAAAAATCATATGCATCAATACATTCAAATCTCATTCAAACATGCATGAAACATTTCATAATACATACATGCCTATAATTAATTCCAAAGCATGCAGGGTTATAATAAAATCAAACAATCTCCCTCCTGCTAGTAATAGAGCGGGTATGCACTCCTTATTATGCATTTATAAGAATTCTACACTCGGACCTCTCATTACCCAATTTTCTTCTATGAATCACTTTAAATTAGGACTTAATTCTAATTCCATTTTGAAACTATCACTCGGACCATGAGATTATTCAATCCTCATGCAGGATTGTCTTCTGGAAATGATTTCATGTTTTAACTTGCTCTAGCAAGTCCAAAACATGCTCCAAGGTCAAATATTTTCATGAATTTAAAACAATGCAATAAATACATATATTCATTATTTGAACACACAATTTATATTATACAATGCCATATACAAGGAACCAAAGTCAAGAGATACTCACAGTGGTACCATGTAAACCTACTCTCTATGACCACTCTACTATTCGTATCCAATCAACAATATAATCATGTCATATATTCATTTCTAGATAATCCATAATCAATTATCAAATCATTATATCTATTTATTTTTCAATTATTCATTAAAATCTAACTCTCCAATTAATTCTCATAATTCCATTTCAGTCTAAAATTCACGTAAGGCGTCCAAAATATTTTACATGGCCCTCATTACTATTTTTAAGGTAATGGACAGTAGAAACAAGCCTTTCAACCACATTTTCACTAATATCCAAGTTTGTCATATTTACCGAATTCAGTCAGGCATATATTAAAAATATCAATTGATACTCAAAAATCATAATTTTGATATCGAAATGTCTAGAATTCAGTTATTTATAATTCTATGATTTCAAATCAGGATTTCACCGATGTTTGACATGGTTCCAAAGGCCCCCAATGTCAAATTTAGCTTCCGGCAGCTGTACCGGTGCCAATAATACATGTGGATACAAACAAATCACATATCTAGTATTTACACATCTATAGGAGTCATAATATATCATTTTTACGTGTTTCCACACAAAGTGGGTCCAAACTCCATTTTTTAAAACACGATAAAACACCTATAGCAAAATTTATACCGATAGAAACGTTACATGTAGCTTAAATTGCAATTTTACAACAAAAAACGGTGAAAATAGCTTACAGGCACATCGAATTTGGTCGAGAAACCCGTGTTCTCTTCATTCTCCTTTTCTTTTTTCTCTCTGCAACTTCTTCATTCACTTTTAAGTTTTCATTCATTCAACTATTCATTCATTAAATTACTTCATTTAATCATTTACCAATTAATACTACCATCTCCTTCACCATCTTTATTTAAGTTAATTTAATCATACTCTTATCTAACTTCTATTCACATATTTAATTCACTTAATTTAATATTTAATTTATACCCTTCACTTTATGTATTTACCACTTATTCCCATACGTACATACATTTGACTCCTACATATATATACGCGTATTATACACCTCAATATACGCATAAGTCAACGTATGTATGTTATTAAAACTACGGGGTGTTACAGTTTTAGTCTCACCTAAGGGAGACAAACACCTCATAGCTCTCTGCTATGGCTTCTCGGCTTCGAATAATGAGTCTGAATACGAAGCCCTTCTAGCAAGACTATGAATGGCGCTCAACTGGGGGGGTACGCAAGATCGCAATATGTTGCGATTCACAACTTATTGCAATTCAGGTTACCATCGAGTACCAAGCGAACGATGATCGCATGCAGGCCTATTTGCGGATGGTGAAAGAGTTGTTGACTAACTTTGAAAAATATAAAGTCATACAGATACCGCGAGCAGACAACTCCTTTGCAGACGCTCTCTCAAAGCTTGCCTCATCATCTGGGGACGAGCTCATTCTATAACTACCCTTAGAATGTTTACACAACAGAAGTATCAAGGAAGGAAGTCAAGTCGGCCTTACAGAAATCAGCCCTTCCTAGATGGACCCGATTGTGGTATTTTTGAAAACAGGAGAGCTCCCAGAGGACAAAGTATTGGCAAGAAAAATACAGCAACAAGCAGCCAAGTATGTGCTCATCGACAACATGATGTATCGACGTAGCTACAATTTTCCATATTTGAAGTGTCTGGAAGAAGAACAAGCTCAGCTCGTCCTTGACGAGGTACATGCGAGAATCATTTTGGAGGAAGATTTCTTGCATATAAAGTACTCCGTTAGGGATATTACTGGCCGACAATCAATTGTGACACCCTGAGGATAACTAAGCACTGTGACAGTTGTCAGTGACATGCTATGATCATAAGAGCTCCTCTCAAAAATCTGACTCCCATTCAAAGTCCTTGGCCTTTTGCTCAGTGGGGGGTAGACCTAATTGGGCCTTTGCTAATTTGTAGAGGTCAAGTCAAGTTTGCCATTGTAGCAATGGATTACTTCACCAAGTGGGCGGAAGCGGAACCCCTCGTTCACACAACTGAGCAAAAGTCCACAAAATTCATCTGGCAGTCGATTATTTGCCGATTCGGGCTACCATTCGCCATAATATCAGACAATGGGAAGTAGTTCAACAATGCGGAGTTCAGCTCATTCTGCTCCGAGCTGGGAATTCACCATTTCTTCTCTACAACAGCTCACCCCCAGGCAAATGAACAAGTTGAGGTGGCCAAAAAGATTATCAAGTACACGTTGAAGGCAAGACTCGAGGAAAAGAAAGGAACTTGGGCAGATGACCTCCGACATGTATTATGGTCTTACAGAACAACGTCCAGAATTGCAACCGGAGAAACCCCTTTCTCTCTGGTGTTTGGAATAAAAGTTGTTATTCTAGTAGAGATCGACATTCCAACTTTAATACCATCATACTTCACTGATGAGAAGAACTTAGATGCACAAAAAGACGAGCTGGATCTTTTAGAAGAAAAGAGAGAGCAATCAGAAATTCGACTAGCTGCATATCAAAAGAGAACATCGAAGTACTACAATTCTAAAGTGAGACCCCATAGTTTCAAAATTGGTTACCTGGTACTGAGGAAGGTCATGCTTAACACCAAGGAGGCCGGAGTAGGGGCTCTCGACTGAAACTGGGAAGGATCGTACAAGGTCATCGCAACACCAAGAAACGACGTCTATGAGTTGGAAGACCTCGATGAAAGACGGATTGCCAAACCATGGAATGCAAAACATTTGAAATTTTACTACCAGCAGTTGTAGCAAGTAGGAGTAGCTCAGTAGGAATAGCAAGCAGGGATCACCTGCTCAACCTAAGTTTATCATTTTGTCATCTTTCATTGAAGTTTATAAATTATTTTGTTTCTTGACGACTTTGCGAGAACAAATTTATCAACAACTCTTGACCCAACATGACAAGAAGGAAAGCAACTAGCACCTTGGGGATACGAGTTTGGCTCAAATAAGCCCCGAGAAGGGGCCGAAAGCCCAGAGTACCCTAGGGTCCGAGCTCAAGCCCAGATTATCGCCAGGAAGAAGGCTAAGGCCTAAAGTACCTTAGGATTTGAGCTCATTAGAGCTCGGATTATTGCCAGGAAGGATACCACTCTCAGAGCACCTCAAGCTCAGATTATTGCCGAGCTCACGGAACTAGATTTTTTGCGAAAACTCTTCTAAGACCCATAGAGCAAGCTTTCCGAGCCAAGCTCTCGAGGCGGGAATTTTTAGGAAAATTCGTCTAAAGCTAGAGAAAATGGTTCAAGAAAGAAAACAGGTGTAAGATAAATTTTCTAAGTACCAAGGTCAGCTAGAAAAAGAAAAAACAGCAAGTGAAGAACAAAATTTATAAAAAAATTCGTGAAGAGTTTTAGCTCAACATTCGAGCATGATTATAGAAAGGACAAAAAAAGACAAAGTCCTAGAAACCTAAAATGATGACATCGCTATCAGCCCCATGTTGCTCGACCTCAGTCTCTCCTTGGCCTTCTCCCTCAACTCTTACCCCTGACTCAGCAGTGCCAACTTCCCCAGTAATGGCCCCTTCTTCGGTTCCATCAGGCTTGTCTTGTTGCTGCTTGGCCATAAAGTTGTCAAAGGCGGCCATGTCAACCTTATCCATGAAGTACTTGTCAAAGTCGACCCTCATGTTTATCTGACCCATCTCGTACTCGTCGCACTTCAAGTTGTCAAACTCTTGAGAAGCCTTAAACTCCTAGACAGCATGATGAGCTGAGTTGACCAGCTTGGACACCAGGGAAGCAACCTTTGCCTTCAGGACTTCATTTTTCGAGGCCAACCTCTGCAGCTTCGACACGGTGAAGGACAACTCAGAATCAGTCTTGGGAAGTTGGCCCTTGAGCTCCTCCACCTTCCTGTCCATCTCTTCCTTCAGTTTTTTTTTCTCATCTTCGGCAGAGATGGACATATCATCAGCTTTCTTCAGATCCAGGAAAACTTGATGGGCAACTTGAACAAGAACAAATGCACAAGTTAGACCAGGCATATTGAGAAATTACAAGTAGCACTGAGAAAAGGCATGTTACCTCGACACACTTCACAAACGCGGGAGAAGCATTGTCTTGGATGTGGTCGTCCTTGCCCAGGTCGACCTTGGATCGGGGAAGTCCGATCTAATAGCCTCGAACTGTGAGATCTTGATTATCAAGCTTCGTCACTGGAGGCCCCATCTCACGGAGCTTCTTGCCGGGTCGGCGGTAGGAGACATTTTAATTAACTAAAATGTTTGTAAATGTTGTTGATGCATATTATACAATATTTTTATATTTTACTTAAAAAAAATTATTTTAAATTAAAAACCATATGGGTAATAAAAATTGCCAACTTATGACCAAGTATAGTCTAAAAAGGCCATGAAAACATGCATATTAACTAGTAAAGGATGAGTGTATTATATATATGTTTTTTAATTTGATTTGGGCCTCTTTAATGATTATAAAAGTAGAAGATGTTTAACATATTATGTATAACCCATTCTATTGAGTTGATTTATTAGTTTCTCATATATATGAGGGTTATTAAATATTGATAATAAAGAAAAAAATATTTACTAATGATGACAAAGTATTAATGTAGTCTATAATTAATAACTTTTGTAACTTCAAATTTTTAACAATTTTTTTAAGTAAATTATTATGAATTATTATACTTTTCATAGTTATATATAAAAAAGAATATGACATGAGAGTTGATGCTTAATAGTTAGTATTCAAAATAGAAAAAGGAACATAGCTTGACAATAGATAGAAAGGGGTTTCCTCACTTTTTTATTTAGTCCTACATTGGATATAAAGAAAGAGGGAATGAGGGCACTACTCTTATAAAAGCCCTTTTTTAGCCCAAACCTGACTCGTTTACACTCTTTGATCAATAATTGACAAACAATGATAACAACGCGCGTTTGTATTTTTTGAGAAACTTGCTCTGATACCAATTTGTAGAGATTCACTCAACCGAATACACACAAACACGCACACACACAGATGCCAAATCAAAGCAACAAGAAGAAACACATAGATTTATGTGGTTCGACGAGGATCCGCCTACGTCCATGGGAGACAAAGATTTCACTAATTTGGGTGAATCAAGTACAACACTTACAATGTCTCTCTAATTTCACCTCTACCTCTCAATCACTAATACTAGGTATATATAGAAAGCTTTTAGACTTAGTTTTCAATTCAGATTGGGAAAGTTTCCAACTCATTCTATGAAACTAACTAATACAATAGGAAATTTCCAAAACCGTCTAGGAAACTAATAAGTTAGAAATATGTGAAAATAGAAAGTTCACAAAATAGGCCGAGCCACATCATACATAATAGTAGGTATCCCTTCCCACCCCCACCCCTACCCATATCCTAATGTAGAGCCTCAACCAAAGTGGATGAAGCTCGCCTCTCCATCATATGAAGGATTTGTGGCTATCTTTAGAATTTGAAGATGTGCCTTCTTAAATAAAATTTGTTTGTATGATATATATATTATTCATCTATAATAACTATTATGTAAATATATTCATATTAAATACTTATGTGTCAGGCTAGTCGGGTTTCAAAACCTAAACTCAACCTATTGGGTCATTATCTCTGTGACCTGATTGACTCGAGAAGTGAGTAAGAATATATATTATGTTCTTAAATAATTTGCTAGCTAGCAAACTATAACTTTACATCAACTTGAAGAATTAGAATGATATATTTTCATGTGACAAGTAATATGGATCTATTTTATTCAAGATGATCAATATCATAATTACTTGGATATGTAACAAGTTAGAGAGGTTTATTAAATTAGCATATTCCATTGATCGTTTTTCATCCATGAGCTACAAAAGAGTGGTAAAATTCATATATATATATATATATATATATATATATATATTTTAGTAGAAACAAGTTGTGATTGTATTGATTCATGACACAAAAGTACATTAGAAAATGATCACCAGAGGTGAAATAAGTAGGTAGTAAAAATCCCAAACCCAAACACTAAGATGTCCCCTAAAACAAGACCATCTGTGAAGCCTAACTACATCACTAAATTCTTTAAGGATCGTATCTTCGCCCCAAAAACATACAATTATTCCAATTCAACAACCAATCTGAAACAAAAAATCTTTTAGCTAGAGGCGAAGCAAAAACCCAAGAGCTTGCCTTAAGCTTAATATCCGCCACATTATGAAAAATTCTATTATTACGATATAACCAAATCATCCAAAGAGTGGCATAAAATGCAATCACACCTACCCCTCACTCTCCTGATGATAGGGATGGAATATGGCATAAGGAAATATCCTCCTCCACCACTTGTGGGATGAGGAATCGGTGTCCGAAAAATGCTAGCCATTCCTTCTAAATCTTCTTTGCATAATCACATTAAAAAAAAATGTGGTCAACACTGTCTCCTACCTGTTGACATAGACTACACCAATGAGGTGACAAACACGTATTGGGCAATCTTTGTTGCAACATCTCCATTGTGTTGAGCTTCTTGTGAGCCAGGGACAACCCAAATACTTTAACCTTGGATGGAACATGTGCCTGCCAAATATGAGTAGAACATGGAAAGAATGGTAAAGGGTGTATGTCTATAAGGGTTGCGAAGAAAGACCTACAAGTGTACATTTTGGAGGGATTAGGGGACCAAATGACCCTATCTGGTTCTATAGACAACATGACACTTTCAAGTTTGTTTAAGAAAGTACAAACCACATCAATCTCACGCCCCGTTAAGGCTTTAGGAAGGTATAAGTTCTATGCAATGCTTAGCAGGAAGAGATTTGGGTCGAGGTCAATGAAGGACGCAACGGGATGGTTATGAAGGATAGATAGGCAGAAAAGTTGAGGGAATACTTCAACCAATTTGGAGTTGTCCAACCACCTATCCTCCCACAAATTGAATGCGTGTCCATTCCCAACTTTGAGAACCAAATGTGGTTGAGAACTGAGGCCAGAGGGATGAGATGAACTTCCATGGACTCCTGTAAGTGAACCGAGCCCAACTGCTTGCACCTTCCCATGTGAACTCCCCACGTTTGCTTGCTATGACCCAAGCCCACAATGACTACGGTTCTATTATGTATCTCCATATCCATTTGCTACATAGCACCACGTTCCTGAGTGAGATATAACCAATGCCTAGACCTCATTTTCCCCTGAACCACTGCCCATTTAATCAAGTTTGAAGATCCCTTGTTCTGCTCCCCCCCCCAAGAAGCAACTTTTGATTTTTTTTCTCTATCCGGACCGCCACTGACGTTGGAATCTTTAACATAGACATGTAGTATGATGGGATTTCCATTAGAACAGAGCGAACAAGGGCAAGTCTCCCTCCTCTAGACAAAAAAGCCTGTTTCCAACCATCTAGCCTTTTGAAAATTTTGGACATGACAGGTTCCAGAAATCAAAAGACAATAAATTATCTCCAAGGGGAAGGCCAAGATACTTCATGGGACGTACCCCAACTGAGCATCCAACCTTATCTACAAGGTAGTCAATATGATCATGTTACAATATTCTAATAGATTTCTTTGCAAAAGCTTTGTCAATCGCAATATTTGTAGAGCCAAGTTACAACATTAAAGCAGAGATTGAAATGTATTTGAAGCCAAGCTACTGAAGAAAATTCAATGATATAAATATGATAAGGAAAATTCTTATGAAAATGAGCTATTGATTAGTGCACTGTACTCTTTTCACTTAGCTAAGGTTTTTTTCCATTGAGTTCTCCTTGCAAGGTTTTTAACAAGACAGTCCTAATAAGCAATATAATGCTTGAAGAGAATATTGTACTATTTTTCCTTTTAGATCTTTTTCTACTGAATTTTCTCTAGTAAGGTTTTAACGAGACATATTTTTTTGTACATGATAACATTCAAAAGGGAAAGTGTTATGAATGTATTTGAACACCATTATTTTATATTTTATTGTACAATACTTAATATTGTCAGGTGGTTCAGGTAATTGCCAAATTATAAGTTCTAAACTTAATTAAATAACCTAATTTCTTCATGTCCCTGTATTTAGGGCTCAATTGACTAGCTGAAATAATTATTAAGTTAAAAAAAAAAAAACAATTATAACCCAACCTAACTTGTGATTTTTTGATTCCGTTGCTTTTTATAGATCATATGGTTTTGTGCACAACCCTAGTTGGGTGTAAGTAATAAACGAGAAAAAATCGTAGTGGATTATGTGCCATGGATCCTTTTTCAAGCATTTGTGCCCCTAAATATATTTTCTTTGCAATGCTCACAAATATTTGTATTATTAGTGAGTTTAACTAATACTTTAATTATGAATTATTTTAAGAATGTTTATTTGTGCACTCGCAACTTACGCTAATGATAGAAGTTATCAAAAGTTCTATTGTCATTTTAATTCAATTGATATGATGTGTGTAAGTTACAATATCTTATTTTGTTTTCTTTTTATTGAACAATGCTTTTTTATTTTGTTTTTTTTCTTATTTTTAATATCTATACATTTTTCTAATATTCTATTGAATGATGTGACTGTAAACGAAATGAGTATTTATATGTCCTTTTTAATATGGTAGTTTTCAATTTTGTAAGTTTTATTATTATTATTATTATCGTCTTAAAAAAAAAGTTTTAATATTATAGTGGCCGGCAACTGTATATATATTTATTTATTATATGTGACTTTTGTTATTTATTAAAGAGTAATCATCATCCCAAATCGTTTAAATAATAATTAAGAATGTAAAATAAGCCCCCACCATAAATAAAAATATATATAAAATAAGCCTATCATAATACGAGAAGAAGAGAGAGAGAGGGGGAAGGGGTACCGAAAATGGAAGCCAAATAACACAAACCCAAATCATCAATCCAAACGAATGCAAAATCAAATGAAAGCAAGAACACACAGATTTATATGGTTCGGTTAATATACACGTGCATCCACGGAAAATGAGAATCTATCTACTAACGAGAGAATACAAATAGGTTAAAACCTATAATCAGATCTAAAACAAATTCTCTCAACTCACAAAATACTCTTACACAAATCTCAAATTCTCACACACTCCTCTCACTCCTCTCACACCTCAATGAGGGTTTATATAATACTAGATGTTCGAATTAGTTACCAACACAAATAAGAAAATTTTTATTTTAGACTAGAAAACTAATACACTAGGAAATGGTACACAAATAGAAATAACCCATTGGATGGATCAAGTCATTCCATATATAACAATCTCTACCTTTGTGAGGACTACTTCAATCATAGTATCCAAATACCAAATTGTCATATCCACATGTGCTCGAAGGCACTCATCTTCGAATGACATCCATATAAGTAGTATGCCGACCACTTATACCATTTGCAACAACTGAAAATGCATCTGCTACCATATTTGCAAAACGGTCGGATGGCCGAGTGTTATTACCCCCATGTCTCCTAGCTGCAACTGACTCCAAATGTTGTAGAGACTTATGAGCAAGAACCTTATCAACTATGCCAGCTCCACCTAAAATTGTACTTTCTTGGCAGAAAGTACAAGTTATTCTTCCTAATTCCTTTCACCACCAATGCATCTCGCACAATCTTCAGAACACCAGCTTCAATGGTGACTTTGAAGCCCTTTGATTCTAATGCACCCACAAAGATTATACTCTTCTTTAAATCCGGCACATACCGCACTTCTGTCAAATTTCTAATTGTTTCATCATGCAATTTCAACTTGATTGTACCTATCCCTTTGATTTTATAGGTATAGCTATTACCCATAAAAACTGAACTATTATCACACTCCTCAAGACTAGAAAACCAATCCATGTTAGGACACATATGATAAGTAAAACCTGAGTCCAAAATCCATTCATCAAATCAACATACTAATTATGAACAACTCAGAATAAAATCAGAACTCGTATCATCCTCAACATGTGCAACATTTGTACTGACATTGTTCTTCTTCTACATCTTTGGACAATCTGTAATACTCTAAAATTCTCATAAACTTATAACATACATGGTACCTTGATTAATATGTACATTACATCATGTATAATATGTAATAAATATTGGTAGACCAAAAATATTGTAAATCCATGATTAAGTTCAAGACAAATACGGAGGATTTATAAATATTGGACAAAAATAAATAAATTCATGGTCAAGCCCAAGACAAGGCCCAATACTAAGTCCAAGCCCATTATCTAGAAGTTAGGTGAATTATTGGTAGAAAAGTGGTCAAAAGTGGATTACATGTGTAAGGCCATGATCTTTTTGTGAATTTTAAATTGTGTGCTTGTGATGTATTGTAAACTAGTATAAATAGGTGTGCTTGACATTCATTCCAAAGCATCCAAGTGAGAGTGAAAACTCAAGTGTAGAGAGTTCAAGTGAGAGCTAGAAGTGTATTAGCAAATATTGTGAGAGTTATAGTAGTTTGTTGTATAAAAACCAGTAGTAATTGAGTGATACATAGTAAGCTTTGTGCTTGCCCTTTTGTAAATCTTGTACATCATAAATGATCACCATTTACTATTACTTTTATTGAGTGATATATTAGTAAAGTGTGATCCCTATCCCAAATTTGTCCAAACACCCAACCCAAGTCAACACTTCAAGGGTGGAGATTTATACGTGCCGAGGAACTCGAACGATGGATAACGCGTGTTCAAGTGAGTGTGATCTTTGACTTTTTCCTTTATTCTTATTTATTTCTAGCATGTTATATCTTATCTAGTTAGATGGGTGTGTGTGAAGTACCTTATTAAATTATTTACATGTTAGTCATTATTGTAATGTATGTATTATGTCTTTTTATAAAGTTATCATGCACTTTCATTATATTTGATATTCACTTACACCATACCATTTATGCATGTATCTTGGTATATGAAATCCATGCGCCATACCATTACTCTCATGAATTAGTAATTGATTTAATTAGCCAGACACAGTCTTGTCTCAAGTACCTTTAAATAGTGAACAGGGGGTAGCTTGTTGCTCTAGAAGAGTGGTATTTAAGCGAGACCATTGTGATTCCACCACTCAGCCTGGAGACTAGTCTGATTGATTTTATTGAGAACTATTCTTTTGGAGCAGCCTTGTGATACAATATTATTCACATATATGAAATGATTATTGTTAAATTATGACATGATATGAGTTGTTGGGTGTTATTCAGTAATAGTTTTATAATGACGTGATATGTTAATACGTTACATTAATAATGTTGGTTTGTTAGTCATATTATTTGCCTTACTAAAGACACACTAAAAAGATAATAATATATTGAAAGGTGTCTTGGTCTAGCTTGGAGAGTTTAGAAAGGCCAAGGTTATGTGCCACAATAGCCGGTGAATTTCAGACTCCATTCGAGAGGAGTTCCAAGGGAAAAGTGATTCTGTTTGGGTGATCCACAACCCAAATGGATGGTTAGTGACGGCACTTGAAACAAATTAATGTTGCAACGTAATGTATGCACTTATTTGCATATCTAATCGGATTTCATGTATTATGCTATTAATAAATAAGAGTTCGGGAATATTGTTTAAGGTGATCCACCGGGCATTAGCTCACCCCAATTTCTTTTTCATGAATGAATAATGCAGTATGAATAATTCATGGGTTGAAGAACAATGGTAGCCAGTACTATTGATGGCTTTGATTTGGCTATTTGTAGTGGTTATTTGTACTTACAAGTTATATTAATGGTTCCGATAGGAGTTGTATTGGTATTTTAGTATGTCATGTGGTATGCTAGAGTATGTTAATCAGTTTCAATGTTATTTGATTATGTCAGTGAACATATGTATAAGTTGTAACTAATCCAATGCCACATGAGCTATTGGTTGATTATTAATAAATTTGTTTTTATTGATGAATTATATTAATATTGAAAATGGATCTAACCTTTTGATGTCTGAAGGATTAAGAATGTCAAAGCAATAGTCATTTCTTGGTTGAATTAATGTATTAAGGTCTATGGTGAGACCAAGGTAATTATAGAGACATCTAGTCTCAGATGAATTGAATTTACAGACACAATAAGGCTAGGGTTAGGCAATGTCCTTAAACCATAATCTTTTAAATGTTAAAATTCTCATATTAATTATAAGGACATTGACCTGAGATAATGGACACTCACGCCCTGGTTGGGTGATCTAGGTGAGTTGCACTTCATTATAGTGCACGTGATTAGGTCGAAAAATCGAGGTGTGACACAATCCTTCTTCCAATGCCCTTTTTGGTGACAAAATACGCATTCATCTTTTAACAAATTCTACCTTTATGAAGATTTTCTTCTCGATCTAAATCGAGACCTACCATGCTCACCAAATTGCCTCTGTTCTGATCTACCCCTTACAACTAGACCCTCCGCTTAAGGATCACTAACTATAGACTTCTTCTTTATCTTATTCGAAAGAAGCGTAGCTGAAACATTATCAAAATTAAGAGTCTCCTTCCCATAAAGTAAAGTAATGGCCAAGTGCTCATATGACTCAGGAAGCGAACAAATAAGGAGTAGAGCTTTATCTTCATCATCCACCTTCTGACCAATATTTAACAGATCAACAACAATCTCATTAAATTCATTAAGGTGCTCATCATAGTTGTACCTTCTTTCATCTGGAACATGTACGACTTTTTCTTCAATATACAACCTATTTGTGAGGAACATAATCATATACAAGCTTTCCAACTTAGACTGGAGTGATGCCGTAAATTTCTCGTACCTAACACTATTCGTAATCTCCTTTGTCAAACACAATCGAATAGTACTATATGCCTGTAGATCAAATTTTGCCTAATTTTCATCTAACATATCTACTGATCTTCCATTTGAGCCCCTTGTGTAAACGTTGTTGTATCAAAATATCTTGATCTTGCATTTGTCACATGTCAAAATCGTACTTGCCATCAAAATTCTCCGCCTCAAACTTTGCATTTGATACACATGCAATGTTGCTCTCCATAATGATCTCTCAAGAATAAATCACGAAACTTTTACATACTTCCAAGTAAACCCAAAACCCAAATCTTGGCCAATCCAAACGATGATTAAAATAACCACCGCACGATCACTTATTGAGAAGATCCATTACTCGATAACAATTAATTCAAATCCCAGAAGCAAGATACCCCACAATATCACTTGAGAGTAATATAAAATATCCAATCAATTTTAATCAAACCACTCCAAAATTGATTATTTAACAATTGATTCAAATCTGCAAGATACCCCAATATATCACTTGATAGTAATATAAAAATATCTAATCAATTTTAATCAAACCACTCCAAAATTGATTATTTAACAATTGATTCAAATCTGCAAGATACCCCACAATCTCACTTGATAGTAATATAAAAATATCCAATCAATTTTAATCAAACCACTCCAAAATTGAATAAAATAATTGTAAAAAAAATCTGCTACCCAAAGTCGATTACCACGGTCAAACTATTTGAGTACGCCACCGACTTGAGTACGCCACCAATTTTGAGGTATTTAGTATTGACTTGCAACAACACAATCTCAGTGCACACGTCCAAAACTCAAAATAGTATTGATTCCCAACAGTGAAAGAAAGTACTTGCGTTGTTATGAGCAGCGAAATAAAAGCCAAACAACAAACACATAAACTTAAACGATCAAATGATCGAAATGAATGTAAAATCAAATCATAGTAAGAACACACAAATTTATGTGATTCAGTGAATATGTACCTACATTCACGAGAGATAAAAATTAATATAATAATGAGAGAATGCAAATAGGTTACAATTTATAATCAGATCTGAAATAAATTTCATCAACTCACAAAGTTCTCTCACACAAATTTCAAATTCTCACACACTCCTATCACAAACCCCAAATAAGGGTTTATATAATACTAGGTGTTCGAATTAGTTTCCAACACAAAAAGAAAAATTTTTAATTTAAACTAAAAAAACTAATACACTAAAAAATTGTAGAAATAACCCATTAGATGGATTGAGCCATCTCATATATAATAGGATCTTAAATTAACTAATATAAAAGGTGTCGGAAACCCATTGCTCTATATTACATTTTTTGTTAACAATGGTACTACTAAAGAGTTAAATTACGCTGCTAGAGACATTGGTTCAACTAACAAGGACAACACTCTATTCTTGGTCACTCCATTTGAAACGCCATGCCCATCTCCATATTGATACATGCATTGGGCCATACGAGCAAGGTTGACTGCAGTTCCAACGAAGGGCTTAGAGAAAATAGAATAATCCACTCTTTCTTTGTTCATCTTCTCCCATATCTCTCCAATTAAATTTTTTATGTGTCCACGAGCAACTTCTTCTGGCTTTCCTGTCTCGTGCATATAGCATTGGATCGATTTTGGAACATCACCCCTCTCCATCTCAGCCTATATATATATAAAACGTAATCAATCAATTATTAAAAAAAAAAAAAAACATATATATATATATATATATATATATTTGTGTGTGCATGTGTCCAAATTAACTCATACCTTAGAAGTTCCCAAATCATCACAAAGTCTTAGAATCATGGAAGACCAACGAATAATGTCGGGATATCTTTCTAAAGATTGTAATGCCTCCATAGTGATCTCTTGTTTTACAAAGCAGTAAGTATGAACCAATATAACTGGACCAGCTATAGAAATCCATGCGTTATCAAGATACTCCTCAAGCGTGGGCGTATATTTGTCGTAATACCACCTTGCCTCCACTAAGTAAGCTTCGCATAAATCTGCCCACTATAACAATTAAAAAAAAAAGCCATATGACCAATATTAGGTATAATTCAATCACTAATTAATTAGTAAGTACTATCTAATTTCTCAAAAAAAGAAATAGCATATATATATATACATGAAAGGAAGGAAAGTGCGTGGTATATATAGTTGTAATAGTACCGCTTTCTTGAGGTAATGCAAAATATTGCAGTCTTGCTCCTTCATGGTAACATAAGCCATTTCATTGACAGTATTAAAGAGAGCCAGGAAACATATTTTCATGTAATATGGAAGTTGATCCATTGCTTCAATATCCCATCTGATCAAAATAGAAAGAGGCCGGGTAATTAAGATTGAAAGTTAAAATGTTATCAAATAACACTTGCTAGCTAGCTATTATAATGGTAATTAAAAGTATATATATACCTGTCAACAACATCTGCAAAGAGCTCAAGTTCATCCAAAGAACCATATATATCATATACATCGTCAATTGTTGTTATCAACGCATTGATTTTTGTAAGCCCTTTCCTGCAATAATTGAACTGAGGATCGAAAATCACACCAATAGTCCACAGGAAGCACTCCATCAACCTATCGCGCGCAAAGCTCAATTTGGGGTAGGAGTTTAGCCCCAAATCCCTCCACCATCTACATGTATATATAGAATCATTAATTAAAACTTGATGTGAATTAGAAAAAATGAGTACTAATTTTCTTAAACATTAATATCAAAACTTGATTATCAAGTTAATTACCTAGATGATTCCCTCAGATCTTCTTGGTGTGTTGCTTGTACCATATTGAAATTCAACTTAGCAAATTCAATCAAATCAGGACTAATAATATAACTGGCCTCTGATGATGATCTATTTGCAACACTAGCACTTGATACTTCAATAGACCGCCTTGCTTCTAATCTTAGCATTCTCCAATGCAAGGGAAGCTCCAGTGATTGGCTCACTTCTTGTGCTAATATTGGATTTGTGATCTTCCCCTTGATGCCCTCTAGATATTTAGTTGTGAAATTCTTAGCCTCATCCAATATATCATCTCCTTCTTCTAAAGAAAAATGAGATGCTTCATACAAGCTCAACATCCCTTTAACATCCTCACGTAAGCTTTGATTGAAATATTGGGTATTGCCGTCCTTGAAGTCGTTGAAAGCATCTGATGATTAGTTCAAATATTCACAAAATGAATTAGTTTGGATCATATTATTTAATTGAGAATATTCAAATAGAACATATATTAATTATACCTTGAGAGGATATATGGTAGCCATGCTGTCGAAACAATCTAAATCGGAGAGCTACAACATGAAGATCAGTACTGATCTCTTTAAGGTTACTGTTGCTAAAGGTAGTCGCAATGGTATCTAGGATTCTCTTAATCTCATTCTCAAATATATATCCAATCCCAAGCCTTTGCAATGCATCAATTAGCTCTAGTTGAGCCAATTCCATCATGGTTTCGTCGTTGAGCATTTGCCTCACACTCTTCTCTAGCTTCTTCGCTCGTTCCACATACATCTCATCCTACAAGCATGCATTTGAAATTGTATATAATCAGTATAAATCAAGGATTATATATAGCAAACCAAATTTAAACAACATAATAATCACCTTATCATAACCATTATTTAGGGATTGGATGAAATCGAAGTTCCAAATACTGGGATGGTAATTAGCCGATCGTCTGTCAACGGTGGGGTTATTATAACGAACCACTGACGACTGTGTTGAAGAAGATATATTGCAAGAAATAGTAGTAATTAGGGGTCTGCATGGAACAATAATTCTAGGTACTGGGCGAGTGAAAATGCAAGGGGAGGCTTCCAAGTTTATCAAACTCATCATCAAATGAACCATGTCGCTTACTTTTGTTGGAGAATAGATGTTCCAAACTATCATCTACGCCTGTCTATATATATACATGGAGAGAATACCCAAAGGAGAATGTCCAGATTTCATATACCTCCTTTTGATTCCAATTAATTATTGTTCACCTAATCGTGTGTTTAATTTTTATTATTCCAATTAATTATTCTATAGATATACATGGAGAGAGTACCCAAAGGAGAATGTCTTGATTTCATACCTCCTTTTGATTCCAATTAATTATTCTTCACCTAATCGTGCGCTTAAGTTTTATTATTCAAGATTTTGTTGAAGGGCCGGCTGGGTGTAGTAAAAAAGTGATGGATCATATATACTCGTATAATCTACCTAACATTTATATTAGAATAATGAAGCAAAACAAAAGCAAAACAAAAGCACAAACAAACAACAACAATGATCTTGAAAGCCACCAACCAAAACAATAGTGTCATTCCAAAGGGTCTCCGCATTCCTAGCCACACCATCAAACATCCGCTTATTTCACTCAAGCCACACCATCTAAAGCATCGCCAAAGAAGCCAATTTTATCACATTCACACATCTACTCGAAGACCATGAAACTTAGCCATTGAGAAGCACTCTCAATGGATGTTGGAATAAAAAATTTGTCACCCAATCTCGGATGCCACTCCTCCCATAACTTAGCTAAAAAAGAGCACCAGAAGAACACATGATCTATATTATCTGCATTCTTAAAACATAAAAAACAACAATGAAGGAGCAAAGAGATATGAGGACATCTCTTTTGGATATGACCCCATGTTTAACTTGTTATGAGTCAAGATCCATCCAAAATAAAATGGGCATAGGGAACAAGGTACATTGGCATCATTAATTAAGGCTTGAAACCTTTATTAATATAAAATAAAATATTGGTGAATCAGGATTGGGGTCATTATATTGACATTTAATATTAACATGTTATTCACGTGTGACTTGTTTTAAAGACACGAGTGTTTTGAGTGTAATCGAAAATGGCAATGTAAAAATATAAGATTATTTCTTGTTCAATCATATTTATGTCGCATTTTACTTTTTCTACCTTGTTTTATACTATAAATGAAAAGAGATTATTTTAAACTTCTATATATTTAATGTATTATTGACAATATATATATATACATATGGCATGTTTTAAACTTCTATATATTAGTGGCCGCTAATCTATATTTTTTCTTTCTTTGGCTTTATTAATATATGCCGCGTTTGATGAAATATATTTAATACATATGCAAATGAATATCAGGCAAATCCAAACAACAATGAGAAATCCGATGGCATATATAATACGTCAATTAGGCGAACGTTTATTAAACCTTTTTTTTATTATTATTAGTCCAAGGAAAGAACAATGAATATATGGGGTCGGGAGAGGAAATTAAATTGGCAAAAAGAGAGCCAAGAATGAGAAACACGATTCAACAGAGGATATCTTGCCAACGCATATGGGCTATACTTAATTTATTTGAGGTTTCGGGAGACATATTGCTAGAAAGAAGTGAGCCTGGCTGAACAGATTTGAATAAAAAAAAAATACCTAGCTAAAGAGATGTGAAAATGAATATCATGAAGTATATGATCAGTTTGAGCAAGAGGGAGTCACAAAGGTTCTCACTTTCATCAAAAAAACCACGAATTTTTTTTTTGCCAACCCTTTTCAAAAAGAATGGATAAATAAGGATACGTTCAGGCTCAAACTCGAAATTGAAACTTTAATTCCACTTATACTTAGTTTTTCATCCAACTGAATTACCATAGAAGCACACAACTTGATTTAAAAAAAAAAGTTAATAATAAAATCTATTTTTTGAATTTTCCATTTTTGTGTCTAAATATTTAAAAATACTTTTGCATTGATAATTCAAGACACTTGTGAAAGGAAAGGATAGCTTTCCATTCCATTTTCTTTTATTTATTTTATTAAAAGAAACATTTGAAATCAACTTTATTTTTTAATGTTTTCAGTTTTTATGTATTTTTTGTTTGTAAAAAACACCTTTTTCAGGTTTTTTTTTTTTTTCTAAACTCTTTTCAGTATTTGAAAGGGTTTTTATGCTAAAATTTTGGCACAAATTGCAATCATCTTCTTATTTTTTTTAGGTGTTTAAAAAATAAGAACGTTTTCCTAATTAGGGTACAAACTGTACGGTGGTGAAACAAGTATAAAAACGCGATCGCCCCGTGTCCTTCAGATGTGCATCGATCTGCGCTCCCGTATGATCCCTAGTGAGTAAGAAATCGGTTTTGGAAGGAACTCGTTTCATTGCCAAAGGTGATTTGCCGCCTTGAACAAATGGCCCTAGTACTGTTGAAATCCTAAAACCTTCGTGGCTGTATTTATTCAGTGACAAATATATTTCGCCAAATAGTTCTTGTGACAAAGTTTTGTGGCAAGAAAATCATATATATATATATATATATATATATATATATATATATACACTACTTGGATTAGATATTTCATTATTAATAGCACATCATACAAATTGTTTGATTTTCCAAATAGAAGTTTACTATTCCAAAAGAAAAAGAAACGAATAATTCATCCACGGTTGCTCCCCATGCACACCAAATTGTCATGAGGTTCAAGCAGCCAAAGCTTTTTGAAAAGGTTTTTTTTTATAAACGCTTCTACCAAAAGTATTTTTGAGAAAAACCGCTCCCTCTTAACTTCTTCAAAAAGCTAAAAATTGATTTTTTTTTTCTTCACTACAGTTTAGCTAGAAGTAAGTGTTACCAAAGTACTTTAGCTCCAAACATACTTTGGAAAACCTCTCCTAAACGGAGCCAACATTATGGAGTGTGGGCTTCATAGGTACTAGCAATGTGGTCCAAACCATAAAAAAAAAAAAAAAAAAAATTAGAAAGAAGGTTGGCTCTAACAAAAACATTCTCATAAGTCAAGTTTAAGAGTAGTTTGACTTGTACATATACAAGTTCTTTAAAAAAAGAGAAATCTCATTTTTTAAAGCTTAAATAGTAGTTTAATAAGTTGAATACATGATAATCTAACATATTTAATTACTAATATAATCTTAAATATTAGTTATTAAGCTTTAAAAAAAATTGGGCTAGGGAGCCCAACTCGACCCGACCTCATCTGGTCGAATGGGATAGGAGGCACAAATCCGACCTCATTTCACCCTTACATAAAACACACATCTCTAGACACATATTGTTGGTGGTCTTGACATTTCTAATAACATTTATATATGTTTCATTTATATAATAGGAAGTGTTATTTTAACCACAAAAAAGGTGCAAACAAAAATTATCATAGGTATTGGATCATGCATTACATTGAGGTTCATAATATATGTATATTCAATAACTATGATAGTGGTCAATGAGCATTTGCTCTAGTGGTTGGCACCTTCCTCGTTTCATACACGTGGGGAGGTTTGGGCAGCTATAATTGTTCGTTTTCTATGATTTTATTTAAATGATTTGTGACCTTGTTGGCAGAATATATTTCAAAAATAAAAATTGTTGGAATCTTAATAATATTTTTTAAAAAAAAATTAAAATTTCATTGAACAAACATCAAATAAACTTCAAATCAGAAAAAAATATAATCTAACAAAAAAGAATCTCAAAGAAAATTGTCCCAATCCATCATATGAGCTGGATATATAGTAATTTGTTGAGGATACATTGTATTCTCTTTCGAAGTTGAGATCAGCAATTTACTACGCTGTACAGTTTGCGTCTTTTGATTTATGGTAAAAGTACTCTCAAAAAATTGATTTGATTGGATCAAAGATGGTTTTCTCAGTGGACCAACCTTACCAATAATTGAATCATTCAGAATTAATATTTAGCCAGCTATCAATTAATATATCTCCATAACCATGATAACTGGTAAGTGCTTGCCTTGAGCCATCCCTATCTAGTGACATGCAATATACATATATAGATCTCCTTTTGAGACATCCAATGCCCGTGTCTAAAATTTAATACTCAATATGGTAGGTCCCTCTCGTTTAGTAAATTAAAATATATTGCAAATCAGTTTATAAATTATTTTAAGCACAATAAGAATAATAATATAATACCATAATATATATATATATATATATATGTGCGCGCGCGCGCGCGCTCTTATTTTCGTCATTCGTAAACATTACTTTTATAAGCCTTGTTATTATTAATTACTGTAAAAGTTTATTTTCATGTAGTTTATACGTAATAATATGGTAGTATATTTAATATTACAATATTAATTTTGATTTATATAAATTAAAATCAATGATAATGGTACTATCGAAAGAAAGATAAAAATAACAAGCAGTAAGCAGTTCATTGGTGAATGTAACAGGATGGAAACGATGAGCTGAATACATTAAGAGGGATAGCTAAGCTCGTTGGTCATGTACTATCCATGGGTGGTGCACTTACTCTGGCTTTCTATAAGGGCCCCCACTTAAAATCTTTGACACATCATCGCCTATTGGTCCATCAGAGTGCCCAAAGAGTACAAGGTCGAGAAGTTATGGGCTCAGGCAAGAGATGGACCATAGGTAGCTTCATCATTCTCACTTCCAACACCTTAGGGAGTTTATGGCTTGTTTTGCAGGTAGCACATACATGCATGCACAAATATAGACCAATGACTATGTGAAATTTTTAATATTATCTTTTACATATTATTTCTGTATAAAAGATAAAATTCAAAATTGTGAGAGGCAACCTACTATATATAGGGGTCGTGCTCAGTGTACAAGGTTCTTGACATCATGAGGTATAGAAGGAATGTTATAGGTAGCCTTAGCTTTGTTATGCGAAATCGTAGTAAAGCATGAAAGAAAAAACAAGACAACAATATTTAACGTGCTTCGGCAAATTGCCTACGTCCACGAGAGGCAGTAAACTTGTATTACTTTACCTTTAGGTGAATCTTACAGATTGGATCTCTTAAATTAGATCTCTCAGAATAGATCTTAGGAATATATCTCACAGAAATAGATCTCACTGAACATAAATTTAAGAATAAAGTAAAGCTCTATTTATAGGAGTATTCAGGGGTATTTTCATAATTATAAATATATAATATAATATATTTAATTACTCTTTTGACAAACAATTCGGCGCCAGCCAGCGCCGAATTGTTGACTGAATTGTGGCCGCCCACGAGGGCGGCCACTAACTCCATCTTTTATTTCTTGAGGTGGACCCCACAAATCTCCACCTCCACTTCATGTGAAACATAACTCCTTCACACCGGCAATCTCTCTACAGATAGCAAGCTTCTTTCAAAAAACAGTTGCTGCCTCCATTAGTGCCCTTAGGCACTCCGAGCTCGTGAGATGTTGATCAAGTCCAAACAATGTTGGAACTTGATCCCTGTAACCACCTTTGTAAGCATATCTGAGGGGTTATCTGCAGTCTTGATCTTTTGCAGAAGAATACTCCCTTCTTCTATTATTTCTCGAACAAAATGAAAACGAACATCAATATTCTTCGTTCGACTGTGATGAACTTGGTTCTTTGCCAAACAAATGACACTCTGGTTGTCGCAGAAAACTTCAACATTCTTCTGCACAATTCCCAAGTCTTTAGTCAATCCATGAAGCCAGATTGCTTCCTTGAAAGCTTCCGTTAATGCCATATACCCTGCCTCTGTAGTAGACAAAACAACTGTTGACTGTAGTGTTGATTTCCAACTCACTGGTCCTCCTGCCATAGTGAAAACATAATTAGTAGTAGATCTGCACTTGTCAAGATCTCCAGCATAGTCCGAATCCACATATCCGACTAGATGCTTACAACTTTTCTTATCTCTCTCGAACTTTAAACCAATATCTACAGTACCATGAATATACCGTAGAATCCACTTCACTGCTAGCCAGTGGCCTTTACCGGGGTTGTGCATGTAACGACTTACCATACTTACAGCATGTGAAATGTCAGGTCTGGTACACACCATAGCATACATCAAGGCACCAACTGCATTTGCATATGGAATGTTTTCCATTTGCTTCTTCTGATCTTCGGAATTTGGTGACATTGATGAACTTAGCTTGAAATGTGGTGCCAATGGTGTGCTCACAGGTTTTGTGTCATTGCCAAAGCCAAAAGTTTGAAGAATTTCTTCAAATACTGAGTCTGAGCAAACAGATTGTGCTTTTGGCCCTGTCTCGAGTTATCTCCATCCCGAGAATTTTTCTGGCCTCTCCAAGATCCTTCATTTCAAACTCTGAGCTCAATTGGGCCTTCAGCTTGTTGATCTCCACCTTGCTTTTAGATGCGATTAACATATCATCTACATATAAAAGCAAGTAGATAAATGTACCATCTTGAAGTTTGCGATAGTAGACACAATGATCAAACTGACTCCGGGTATATTGCTGCCCTTGGATGAAGCTGCCCAATCGCTTGTACCACTGTCTCGGTGATTGCTTCAGGCCATACAATGACTTGCTCAACTTGCAAGCCCAATTCTCTGTTCCTGGTACTTTGAATCCTTCTGGTTGAGACATATATATCTCCTCTTCCAAATTACCATGCAGAAAAGCAGTTTTGACATCGAGTTGGACTAACTCGAGATCAAACTGTGCAACCAAAGCCAATAATATTCGAATTGACGAATGCTTAACAACAGGTGAGAACACCTCATTGTAGTCAATTCCTTCCCTCTGAGCATAGCCTTTTGCTACTAGTCTGGCTTTGTATCGGATACTATCTGTGCTGGGAGAGCCTTCTTTCTTAGCGAAAACCCATTTGCCGCCAATTGGTTTCTTTCCTTTCAGAAGTGGAACCAACTTCCAAGTCTGATTCTGATGGAGTGATTTCTTCTCCTCATTCATTGCCATTTTCCACTTTTCACTTTCCATACTCTGACTAACATCTTTGTAATTGTATGGAATATCATCTCCGATGTCTGGTAATGCATATGCAACCATGTCAGTGTACCGAACAGGTTTGCAGATTTCTCTTCTTGGTCGACTGGTGGCAATTGATTCTGGTTGTTGGCTGATGTCTGGTCTTGGAGCCTCCACCTCAACTGAGATTTCTTCCTCGTCTTCTTCAGGATGGTTGGATATCTCTGCTGACTTGTCAAGAGTTATTGGAATATCTAACTCCACCTGCTAATGCAAATCTGGATCTCGATTTTCTTTATCAGAAACTGTATGCTTTAACATCACAGATTCGTCAAAAGTTACATCTCGACTTAGTACAATCGTCTTTGACTCAGGGTTCCATAGTCGGAAAGCCTTAACTCATTCACTAAAGCCCATGAAAATTGCTTTCTTGGACCTAGGATCCAGTTTGGACTCCTTCACATGGAAATATGTAGTGCATCCAATAATACGCAGAGAATTATAATCTGAAACGGGTTGTCCAGACCATACCTCCTTGGGAGTTTTGCCATCGAGTGTTGTTGCCAGAAGTCTATTGATGATATAAGAGGCATATGACAAAGCTTCAGCCCAAAATGCATTGCTCAATCCAGAATGAGATAACATGCAACGAACTTTATCTACCAAAGTACGATTCATGCGTTCAGCAACACCGTTTTGTTGTGGCGTGCCTGGGACTGTGAAATGTCTGACTATCCCTTCATTCTCACAAATATTCTGAAATGGGTCTGACTTGTATTCTCCTCCATTATCAGATCTGAGCCTCTTAATCTTTCTTCCCATTTGGGTTTCTACCATTTTCTTCCATATAAGAAAAATATCTAGCATTTCATCTTTATGCTTCATGGTATAAACCCAAACATAGCGTGAGAAATCATCAATAAAAGTAACAAACCAACGTTTACCGCCCAATAAAACATTTTGAGAGGGTCCCCAAACGTCGGTATGAACATAATCCAATGTTCCTTTTGTGCGGTGGATTGCAGTTCCAAACTTGACTCTCGTCTGCTTGCTTAAGATACAGTGCTGGCAGAAGTCAAGTTTCCCTATTTTTGCACCTTTCAGAGAACCTTGCTTTATCAAGGTTTGAAGAGCCTTCTCTCTAACATGTCCGAGCTGCATGTTCCAAAGTCGAGAAGTGTCTGATGAAACATCATTAGAACTGGTGCAAGCTGATATACTTCCGATTACTGTGTGTCCGTCAAGGAAATAGAGATTTCCTTTCTGAGTACCCTTCATGGCCAAGAGTGCTCCACGTACAACCTTCAAAACTCCACTTTTAATGGTTACCTTATAACCACTGGAATCAAGGACTCCTAATGAGATCAGATTTTTCTTCAGATCTGGGACATATCTGACGTCCGTGAGCCGTCTTGTTGTACCGTCATGCATCTTAAGGCGTATAGTTCCAATACCCTTTGTTTGGCAGGTATTGTTGTTGCCCATGAGCACGACTCCTCCATCGAACTCATCAAATTTCGAGAACCAACTTCGATTCGGACACATATGATAGCAACATCCAGAATCTAATATCCATCTATCAGACTGATTGTCTATAGATGAAACTGAGAATGCATTTGTCCTGTACTTGTCCTTCAGTTTCTTCCAGAGACTTGTTGCCATAATCTCTTTCATGACAAAGTACTTCTGATCTTTTGCTAAACAGAGTCTGATTGTTCCACAAGCTTGACGATTTACGAAATTCCAATCATCATTGGACATATCCTGGGGCTTGGTTTCCAAGGCGATATGTGATCCTTCCCGAAATAAGAGATCTTGAACTTCGCATTGCCACATGCCAAAGTTGTTGGTGCCGTTGAATTTCTCCACCTCGAACTTTGCGTTGGACATCGAACTTCTTTGCCAAGGCCTGCTTGTGCTTGGAATTTCCTCCGCCATTAAGACCAAAGATATGATGACGCCGAAAAGTGTTTGAAAAATGATAAACAACTCCAACTAAGATATATCAATAACTTAGGAGCTGAATCTGCAGAAACTGATTGCACGGTTGCGTCCGGAATGGTCGAAAATGGTGGAAACGAGTCTGACTTTGCTGAAATCAAACGAAAAATGAGTCGGATATGGTTGGTCAACCGAAAATGGATTCAGTCAACTGCGGGCCGAAAATGGGCTGGGCTGGGATGAACAGTATCGGGCCGGAATAAACAGGATCGGTCCGGATAAACAGTATCGAGCCAGGATAAACAGGATTGGGTCGGGATGAACAGGATCGGCCCGGATGAACAAGATCGGGTCGAAAAAATAGTATCGGGTCGGAATGAACAGTATCGGGCTGGATGAACAACGTCGAGGCAGATGGGTCGGCTCCGGGTCGGATCCGGATCGGATGAACAGTGCCAGGATGAACAGTATTTGCAAACGCTGTACAGGGATCAAACTTTGATCGGCTCTTGGGAACTTGTTTCTTGTTCATTTTTTTCGCCGTTTATTGCGTTGGACTCCTGGAAACAAGAGCTACCTCTACGGGTGATCAGAAAACAGTTTCGATCACTTTTACAGAATCTCAAAATTTCGACGCAGTCTCGAAAAATTCGACAGAGGGTCCGTTTTTCTTCCAAAGCTTAACCTCGTCTCTGATACCAATTTGTTATGCGGAATCGTAGTAAAGCATGAAAAAAAAAATAAGACAACAATATTTAACGTGGTTCGGCAAATTGCCTACGTCCACGGAGGCAGCAAACTTGTATTACTTCACCTTTAGGTGGATCTTACAGATTGGATCTCTTGAATTAGATCTCCCAGAATAGATCTTAGGAATATATCTCACAGAAATAGATCTCACTGAACATAAATTTAAGAATGAAGTAAGGCTCTATTTATAGGAGTATTCAGGAGAATTTTCGTAATTATAAATATATAATATAATATATTTAATTACTATTTTGGCAAACAATTCGGCTCCAGCCGGCGCCAAATTGTTGACTGAATTGTGGCCGCCCACTAGGGCGGCCACCAACTCCATATTTCTTGAGGTGGACCCCACAAGTTTCATATTGAAAAGGGTTGTTTCTAAATTCAAACATGTGACTTTCAAAATACAATAGAGCAACTTCAACCATTATGTCCAGTTTAATCAAGCACCAGTTTCTTCCAACCAAAGAGACTTGGTTGGTCCGTGAAACATTGCGGAAGTTGAAGTAAACTGGCACAATGAGAAAATACGTTAAGGAATTCTCTTCACTGATGCTAGACATCAAGAACATGTCAGAGGAGGACAAGTTGTTCAACTTCACTACCGCGTTGCAGCCATGGGCGCAAGCCGAATTGAGGAGACAAGTTGTCAAAGATCTACCTATTGCTATTGCAATAGTAGATGCGTTGGTTCATTTCAAGGCTACCTCTTCTATGTCGACTTTAGAGGGTAAAGTGAACAAGTCTAAGGACAAAAAGAAGTCTAAGGACGGGTTCAAGAAGAGAGGTTCAAACAAGTCATCCAACTACAACAAGAAGGATGATAAGAAACCGGCTAAGACGGATGGACAATCCAACAAGAACAATGGTTGTTTCATCTGTGATGGCCCTCATCGTGCTCGTGATTGCCTAAAGAAGGAGAAGTTGGCTGCGTTGATGACAGAAGGTGAAAACTCCAATGAAGAGGCTCAGATGAACCCCTTAAGGTTGCTGAATGCCATTCAACAACAAGTGAGAGCCCCGGACAATGGGCTGATGTACGTGGAGGCTTTGATCAGCAAACACTCAGTATTGGCAATGGTTGATTCGGGTGCCACACACTCGTTTGTTGCTGTACATCAAGTAGAGAAGCTTGGGTTGAAGCTTTCCAAGAATGCTTCTAGAATGAAAGCCGTGAATTTAGAGGCAAAACCGATACAAGGTATTGCCATGAATGTGGAGATCCAGATTAGTGAATGGAGGGGAACAATTAAACAAAGAATGTTCATCCTAGGTAACAACTTCCTTCACACAAAGAATGTTGCTGTTATGCCCTCTTTGCGAGCGTTATTTATCATGAACATAAAATTGCCTTGCTTTGTCCCAGCAGCCAAAGCAGATGGGAGAAAGACATCAAGTGCACAACCTGTGTTATCAGCTATTCAAGTGAAGGACGGACTACGCAAGGGACAAATTACATACTTGGCTTCTTTGTTGGAGATCAAGCCACGAAAAGTGGTTGAGGTTCTAGACTTGGTAGTGGATGCATTGAAGGAGTTTGAGGATGTGATGCCTCTAAAGTTGCCAAGGAAGTTGCCTCCTAGGCGCAACATTGATCATGCAATTGAGTTAGTGGCGGATGCCAAGCCTCCTGCTCAAGTTCCCTATCGAATGGCTCCAAAGGAACTTGAGGAGGTTAGGAAGCAGTTGACGGAGTTGTTAGAATTAGGGTACATTCATCCCTCTAAAGCCCCGTTTGGTGCAACAGTGCTGTTCCAGAAGAAGCAAGATGGTTCCTTACGAATGTGTGTTGATTGTCGAGCGTTGAACAAGCTAATGGTGAAGCACAAGTACCCAATCCCTTTGGTGGCTGATTAATTTGATCGTTTGACAAGAGCAAAGTAGTTCACCTAGTTGGATCTACGCTCGGGATATTACCAAGTTCGTATTGTTGTTGGTAATGAACCAAAGATGGCCATGGTAACTAGGTATGGTTCCTTTGAATACCTTGTTATGCCATTTGGGTTGACAAATGCCCCTGCTACATTTTGTCATGTGATGAATGATGTGTTGCATGAGTTCATTGATAAGTTTGTTTTTGTATATCTGGATGATATTGTTATTTACAGTCAAAACCTTATTGATCATGATTTTCATATTAAAAGGGTTTTGACTAAACTAAGGGAGTTTGAGTTGTATGTCAAAAAAGAGAAATGTGAGTTTGCACAGGAGGAAATCACATTTCACGGCCATGTTTTGAGCCAAGGGTCGCTGCGGATGGACAAAAGGAAGATTTAAGCAATCATGAATTGGTTAGCCCCTACCAAAGTTGCTGAACTTTGCTCCTTTCTCAATTTAGCCAACTATTATTTGCGATTTATAGTTGGCTATTTCAAAAGAGTTGTTGTTCTGACGGACTTGTTGAAAAAAAAAACAGAACGCGGGATTGGAATGAAGCTTGTACCAAAGCCATGGAGGACTTGAAGCAAGCCATCTCAAGCAAGCCGGTGCTGCGGTTACCAGATTTTGAACTCCGTTTTGAGGTGCATACAGATGCCTCAGATCGTTCCATTGGAGGTGTTCTAGTGAAAGAATGACATCCAGTTGCATTTGAGAGCCGAAAACTCAATGAAGCAGAACAAAGGTACCCGGTGCATGAGAAGGAAATGCTAGCGGTGGTGCATTGCCTTCAGATTTGGAGACATTATTTGTTGGGAACTAGCTTTGTGGTGCGGACTGACAATGCTGCTGTGACTTATTTCTTAATTCAAAAGAAGCGTACCCTAAAACAAGCGAGATGGTTAGACATTGTGGCCGAATTTGACATGGAGATTGAACACAAACCAGGAAGGTTGAACTCAGTACCAGATGCCTTGAGTAGGAAGGTGGTTGCTGAGATTGTTGCTGTTATATCTTCCATAGAAACCAACTTCTTATTGAAGATATGGGAGAGGATTGAGAAATATGTTGCATGCAAGAAGTTGATCCAGCAAGTAAAAAATGGTACTACACGAAGATTTTGGCTAGAGGACGACTTGCTCTATGCCAAAAGAGGATGGATTTCCGTTCCAAGTAGTGGGAACATGAGGAAAAGCTTGATGAAGGAGACACATTGTCACGACGCCCCTGGCGTAGGCTGACGTCATGACCGGCACAACATACTATCCACTGTACATACCTATATACAGTAGATAACATACTGCCAGCCTTCACATAGTCTCACAATCCTTCCCAAAATTTTTAGAAATTTTGACAGCATCTCCCCATAAAATTGACAATTCACATTTTTTTTTCCTGATATACCACAAATCAAATCCAATATATATATATATATATATATATAATCATTCCACTCATTCCACAAATAAAGTTCTCACATGATAAATATATATGATCATCTCATTTCATCATCACAAGCATTGTATAACCCAAAATATCAAATCAAAATCCATGTACAACCCATCTATGTGATAATATATCTGTAGGATGTGATATATATTCATTTGAAAATAAAACAAATATAATCCATTTCCTTCGGATACACGTACATTAACAACATAAGAATCTAAATCACGTATCTACTCTCGTGCTTTTCCTTTTAACTCTGTACCTGAAATATTGAAGGAAATCGAGTGAGCAAACAACAACTCAGTGAATATATTTCTTGATATGACAATTATATGCATTTAGGAAAATATGACATTTAAAATCATTTCAAACAATTATTAAACACATGCATCATTCAACGAAGATATTATACATGTCAACAACATAAATTTCATGAGTTTTCAAGAAAACAATGCATCTTTTTCCACGAAATCCACAATCTCCCTCCTTCAAGGCAAGAGAGAAGGTCTAACCCTTGTATGACCGTTACAAGGTAGCCACAGCCTCTCATTACCCAATTCACAGTCATTTTAAGGATCTCCAATCCTTGTTAGGACAAGCCTACTGACAATGAGGTTACGCATAACACTCATCCGGGTCTAATTCCTAACGAAATGACACAAACTTGCCTTTGTAAGTGTCACATGCTCCAATGCTAAAAAGAAATCATTTATGAATGCAAATTAAAACATAACGCAACAATATATGCATAACATATTTACATTCAAACATTTCATATATAAAATGCCATACAAGAACCAAAATCAAAAAAATATACTCACAGTACAAGACTTTTCAACTTAATTACAATCACCGTCGCTTTCGAGTCCAGCTCCTATTTAAATCCAACTAACTCAACCTGTCACAACCACTCCATAATTCAATTTCATTTATTCATATCTATTTACATATGTAATTTCTCAAACTCACTTCAAATCACCAATAATAAAGATCAACCTTAAAAATATTATATACATTCTGTGATTTTAAATTCCAACTCAATTTAGGACTCATAAGCAGTTGAAGAAACTAAGACCCGAGCATGCTCGCAAGCATCAAAATCACTCTCTTAGTCTGTCAACCAGTCTGAGAATAAAATATCATACTGAGAAGGAGATGAGTACCAAATCGAGTCTGCATCATATATCAGATCTCGACACAATCTTCGGATCTTAATCCGACATGACAAATATCTGAGTACTCCCATAAAATCTCATTATCTCACACATATACAATATGCTCAGTCTATCAATAGAATTCTGGTGTTTATTGGAGGAATACATAGATTTATTAGTCCATCAATGGTCATCCAGATAGTATCATATCTACCCATAACCCATAAGATACCATTTGAATCCCATCTTCATTTAACACAATCCATATTACCAATCCCATAATCTTTCAGACTGATATCATACTCGTCTCATCATAAATCTTACTCTCTGAATATGAATATCAATTAGCTGAACATGCATCCGAGCACAAATATCAACACATGGAGTAATAAATAGTACACTCATAAATGTAACTCTCACTCACAACAATCTCCATTTATGGCTAACTGACAGATACTACTCCAGTTTTAGCCTGTTTCCTGCTCAATGTCTCAGCAACATATTGGCCTTTCCCAGGATAATAATTCAATATAAAATCAAATCCTTCTGGAATTCTTGCCACATTTATTACCTCATATTCAATTTCTTTCCGTTCAAATAATTACTTCAGACTCTTAAAATATGAAGATAAGGTGACATTTTTATTATAGAGGCAATGCTCTCATTATTTCCAAAATAACTACCAACTAATTTCTATTCACTCTCAGTATAGTTATTCTCGTGCACTACCAAATATCTGGAGACACAAGTAATGAACCTATCCTTTTGTATCAATGCACAATCTAGATCTTGACGTGATATTCATCAATATCAATTACTTTCAGGTTCTGGAAATAGTAATAACATTTAATACTATGAGAGCTTTCCCATGCACTATGGTCCACACATTATATAGCATTCATCTGGTTTAGTTTCGTGAGTGGAATAGATAGCTTCAAGGATCTTTCCACGCACTTTCTATAACATACAACTAATACCAGAAAACTTCTGATTTCTATCATTGAAATCAGTTTTAACAGTACTATGATCACTTTGACCTGTCCAACATCCTTAAAGTTACTATTTAAACTAGTCACGTGATCCAAAAAGTCTCATCTTAATTATATTCAAAACTCATATTCACCGAGCTTAGCACTCAATCGGTGCTCTCTCAGTGACTACAAGATAATTCTAAGGTGCTATTCATGCTCCTCTCATGTCTTGGGACAATTTCATATATCATCATCGAAGACTATGTAATAATCAAGATATGGTTCATATACCCACTGCATCAATCCGATAAACGTGATTGACACATTAATCAAGGTTACCAAAATTTCATAATATCCATATCTTGTCTCAAAATAGTTTGCATTACATCCTTTTCTTGAATTTTTAACTGATGGCGCCTAGATCTCAAAATGATCTTAAAAAAAATTTGGCTCCATTTAGTTAATCTAATTCGACCATCTATCCATGGTAAAGGATATTCATTTTTTTTTTCATTGTTACCCTGCTTAGTTAACAATAATTCATACATAAACATATTTTACTATATCTTCTTTCCATCTTATCACAAATGCTCTCCAAGGTGGCATATCAAGGATAATAAATCTTTTGCTCATTAACACATTTACCTACACCTTAAATCCTCACAATTCCTCAGGTACTCTTTATATGAAGAAATGGAGATACATGTTATCCTGACCTCAGTTTTATATGCTATCAATCTCCTGTCCAGGTAGCAATTTTAATAATTCATCAAAGAAGACTCCAATATACCAACTCACCACAAGCATGTTAATCAACTGCATGCCTTATTACATTACTCCAAATGGCTTTGTTCTCACCATATTCTCCATTTCTTCTTTAATAACTATCTTAGCTTAGATAAAAGATTTTGAGGGTATAAATTTCTCGAGATTCAAAATGAGAATTTTCCACTTATTCAGCATATTACTTCTTTTCGGAGAGATGCTCCACTTGGCATGAGAGGTGGCCAGCCAATTATACCCAACAAAGCATCCAATTCCAAAAACTTTCATAGTTTAAAGTCCATAATTACTTGATGACCCTCATATTTATTAGACATAATATTTGCTGACCATATCAAAGTAGATTCTTTCTTCTGTAGGCATACTCACAATCAATGATATACTATTATAACAGAAGATAATACAATATGTCTACCATAGCACCAGAGATAAAAGACCAGGTAGATCCAACAATACATTAGAATATACACAATAACAAAATGTTGATCATACCTATTATCAACGTCTTACTACTCTTTGGATCTGGTCTTGTATTTACTTTAATTTATTCTCTAAAATCTGGTGGAGTCACATTGATAAAAAAAAATATTGGGGCATTCATATCGACTAACTAGAGATTAACGCATCCCGTGTCTTTTTTTTTTTTTTTTCAGATTGATAATAGACAATTATAGGTTGAGATAAAATTTACTTAGTCTGTGACTTCTACTCAGGCAATGGAAACCACTTCTGATTTTCATAAGTCATTAACATCACTTCCCTTTTTTTCCATTATTATTGGGTCAGGAACTAACAAAATTAGAGTTACGAATACTGCCAAAATCTCAACCTTACTCAATGTTTCACTTATCTTAAACTTCATATTATTGCCCCAACATTTCCTTACATTACTTATTTCTCTTTTTACCTAACACTAGTGTTGATGACTCGGCTTCTAACGACAGTGCAAGCTATCTCACTAATATTGCTGGGGTTAACAATTTCACCATAGCTTTGGCTAACCCAAAATTTAGAGGCTGCCTCACAACTTGCGCATATACTTATAACCCAACAATTATCAAACCTGCCCCAAAATTTATTCTAGATCCTTATCATTCGCAGAGTATCCATAGTAATCATTCCAAAAATAAACTATACCAATCTATTGAATTCATGTTTGTATTTATGGCTAGGCCTGTCACTACATTTTAACAAGATAAACTTTTTCATGCCTTAAATCAATTTTCGCATGATGATAGAAGCCCTCATAAATAGCTTCTTTAATTAATTTCATGCCTTAATCGTCTCAGGAGTCCTTAATCCAATTTTCTATTATCTCTTATCATCAATTAGCTTAAACTTAGCTAACTTGCTTTATCATTTTCAGGGACTTAATCATTCTCTAAGATGGTCTCCACTCAGAGTAGCAAATTCTTTGCTACGTCTAATATCAGACTGCCAGTTAAGATAGGAGAGTCTCTTCTTCTGAAAGTTTTCATAACTTTCACATATCTTTTCATTTCATCCGGCTTATCATTGAGACCTTCGATTTATTTTATTTTATTTTATTTTTACTTCAGTCTCAACTATATATGTTTTTACAGAAGTACCCACACCATTAGCACCCACATCTGGAGCTATCAATGGTTCAAGCCTCTGTCTTTCTCACATTACCACATTACGTTGTTGTTGGGTAGTTACTAGCCATGTATAAGCTATGTAATTTATTATCACTGGATTACATCTAGTTATTTTTCTTTCAGCCTTCTGATCCTTTCTTGATCAGCAATTTCAATTGTTAATGGTCTTTTCCAAATCTGGAATTCACCGACACAGGTGATTCTCAGTCAAGATAACGTATTGGATTAGGCTCAACATAATAGGACTACCCATATGTATACCCATACAAACAATTATAATATCATAAAGCTTTTATCTTTTTAAGGATTTTAAATCTAAGCTCTGATACCAACATTATCACGACGCCCCTGACGTAGGCTGACGTCATGACCGGCACAACATACTATCCACTATACATACCCATATACAGTAAATAACATACTGTCAGCCTTCATATAGTCTCACAATCCTTCCCAAAATTTTTAAAAATTTTGACAGCATCTCCCCATAAAATGGACAATTCACATTTTTTTTCCTGATTTACCACAAATCAAATCCAATATATATATATATATATAATCATTCCATTCATTCCACAAATCAAATTCTCACATGATAAATATATATGATCATCTCATTTCATCATCACAAGCATTGAATAACCCAAAATATCAAATCAAAATCCATGTACAACCCATCTATGTGATAATATATATATGTAGGATGTGATATATATTCATTTGAAAATAAGGCAAACATAATTCATTTCCTTGGCATACACGTACATTAACAACATAAGAATCTAAATCACGTATCTACTCTCGTGCTTTTCCTTTTAACTTTGTACCTGAAATATTGAAGGAAATCGAGTGAGCAAACAACAACTCAGTGAATATATTTCTTGATATGGAAATTATATGCATTTAGGAAATATGACATTTAAAATCATTTCAAACAATTATTAAACACATGCATCATTCAACGAAGATATTATACATGTCAACAACATAAATTTCATGAGTTTTCAAGAAAACAATGCATCATTTTCCACGAAATCCACAATCTCCCTCCTTCAAGGCAAGAGAGCGGGTCTAACCCTTGTATGACAGTTACAAGGTAGCCACAACCTCTCATTACCCAATTCACAGTTATTTTAAGGATCTCCAATCCTTGTTAGGACAGGCCTACTAACAATGAGGTTACGCATAACACTCATCCAGGTCTAATTCCTAACGAATGACACAAACTTGCCTTTACAAGTGTCACATGCTCCAATGCTAAAAAGAAATCATTTATGAATGCAAATTAAAACACAATGCAACAATATATGCATAGCATATTTACATTCAAACATTTCATATATAAAATGTCATACAAGAACCAAAATCAAGAAAATATACTCACAGTACAAGACTTTTCAACATAATTGCAATCACCGTCGCTTTCGAGTCCAGCTCCAATTTAAATCCAACTAACTCAACCTGTCACAACCACTCCATAATTCAATTTCATTTATTCATATCTATTTACATATGTAATTTCTCAACTCACTTCAAATCACTAATAATAAAGATCAACCTTAAAAATATTATACACATTCTGTGACTTTAAACTCCAACTCAATTTAGGACTCATAAGCAGTTAAAGAAACTACTATCTCGTTTCTGCGGTCAATCTATATATTTCCACAAGAAAGAACAATGAAAATATATTTCAATTCATATTTTCACTAGTTCTCAGTTTTATTTTTCTCCTGGAACATACATCAATTTTATTAAAAATATAATACATTCCTAAAATTATTTTGTCCACATCGACACGTGTAAAATCCGTCATACTACCATTCTACTACCTTTAACAGGCATTTTACTAAGATTTTACACGTTTGCGAAGGTCACGACAGTAAATGTTTCTCACCAAAATCATATATTTAGTAACTAAAAATATCAAATCATATCCAAAATTCACAATCACAGTATCGCAACGTCCGGAATTCAATTCTCTACGATTTTATGATCTCAAATCGGAGTTTCATTGGATTCTAATTCCATTTCATTCACTGAAAATAAGCACAATACTCTTCACGTCACTGTTTATTGGAAACATGGATAATTTTTACTAAAATTGTCAAACGGTCTCCAAAAATCATGAAATTAGCATCGATGGACTCACAACAATTCATTCTACCATTCTATAGCCTTCAACTGGAGTTTCATCGGGTTTTAATATGATTCAAAGGGTCTCTAATATAAACTCTAACTTCCAACAAACTTCCAACAACTATAAAAATTCCAAATGAACAAATAAATGAAATATAACCATATATTCGGGGCTCCTTCAGTCTAAGGAGTGTTTTTCAACCTTTCGAATAAATTTTCATTCAAAGTGGATAAAATCCCCGATTTCAAAAATACTGTAAAATGGCTCCCATAGCTAAAATTACTCTGAGAGACTCGTTACATCTAGCTTAGATATCAATTTCATGAAGAACTAATGTAAAAATCACTTACCGCGAGTCCCAATTTGACGCGAATCCCGCGTTTCTCCCTCCTTTTCCTCTTCCTTCTTCTCCGTTTATCTTTCGTCTCTCTTTCTTTTCTTTTTTTAAACGTTGGAGAGAGATATATTAGAAATGAGATGATAAGAATATATAAAAAATTATCCTATGCACCTCATCTAACTTAATAAAGCAACTTCTTCATCTTAATATGTGACTTTTATTCATTAAATCATACTACAATCCACATATTTAATTAACCAACCCCATAAATTAATCAATTTAATTCAACTCCATGTTTTTACTTGTAAGCACCCATATAGGATGATCCCATACGTATCATCTTCATTTAATAATTTTATTTATTTACTAATACCCCTTAAATCTAGCATGTATTTTCATATATGCATATATTTGCCTCTTACATATAAAATACGTGTATTACACATCTAGATATACGCGTAATTTAACGTATGTATTTAATTAAAACTACGGGGTGTTACACAAATGATTCCTTGTGGGCAGGACATCCAGGAGTAGAGCGCACACATGTCTTGTTGGCTCGTTCTTTCTTTTGGCCCAAGATGGAGGAAGATGTGGAGTTGTATGTGAAGACTTGTCTGGTGTGTCAACTAGACAAGACATAGAGGAAGAAGACAACAGGCGTACTTGAACCTTTGCTCATTCCAGATCGACCATGGACGAGCATATCCATGGACTTCATTTCTGGGTTTCCTAAGGTTCAAGGTTACCAGTCCATTCTGGTGGTGGTGGACAGATTTTCCAAGTATGCGGTGTTCATTCCAGCCCCTCATGCATGTGATGCCGATACATCTGCAGAATTGTTCTTTAACAATGTGGCGAAACATTGGGGTATTTCAGAAGACATCATAAGTGATCGAGATGTTCGATTTACTGGGAGGTTTTGGACGGCGTTGTTCGGGTTGCTTGGTTCAGAACTCAAGTTTTCAACAACAAATCATCCCCAAAGCGACGGTCAGACGGAGAGGATCAATGGTTTGTTGGAAGAATACTTGTGACACTTTGTGACAGCCAACCAATCTAATTGGGTGAACTTGCTGTCAACGGCTCAGTTTTGCTAAAATCTGCACAAAAGTTCAAGTACGGGGATGAGTCCTTTTTGAAGTAGCTACTGGACAACAACCTCTTACTCCACATGAGATTGCCAAAAAGAGGAGTTTGGGGCCAAGTCCGACAGCTTATTGGTTTGCCAGGTACAAGCAAGAGATGTTGGTAAAAGCAAAGGATAGCCTTACCAAGGCTATGAAGAGGATGAAGTAGTATGTTGATGAATATTGAAGAGAAGTTAGCTTTAATGTTGGTGACAAGGTCCTATTGAAGCTAACTCCTCAAATTAGGAAGAAGGTGACTAGCAAGACAGTACACAGAGGTTTGGTACCTCGGTATGACGAACCCTTTGGAGTTGTCAAAAGGGTGGGACGAGTTGCTTACAGGTTGAGGCTGCCAGAACGCCTCAAGGTACATCCTACCTTTCATGTCAGTTTTTTGAAGCCTTTACATGTAGATCTATTAGATCAGACAAGGCGAGTGGTGAAGAGAGTGCCACCAACTATCAGAACACAGTTTGATAAAGAAGTGGAAACCATCCTTTATAGGAAGGTTATGGGACAGAGCAAAAAGAACCGGAGGACTTACTACTTAGTCCAAAAGAAGGGATTGCCAGCAGTTGAGGCATCTTGGGAGAAGGATACTACACAATGGTAGTTTAAAGACCAGATAGAGGAGTACCTACGACAACATTCGTCGAGGGCAACAAATGGATCTGATGGGGGAGGTTTGTTAAACCCCCAAATATGAGTTATGGAGAAAGCTAGACTTGGCCAGTTGAAACAATCCAAGATAGGCCTTAGTGTGAGGGAACTAAGGCAATCTAGCCCGAGGAACCAAGTGATAGGCCTTTGTGGTGGACTTGGGACGTGGTAAGCTCATGGGCAACTAAGAGTGGTTGTTGAAATGGGCTAAGACAAGACAATTTCGTGGGCTAGATTATAGGGGAAAGTTACTTGCAGTTGGGCAACCTCCAGCAGTAACTACCCAGCAGTTATGGGTGGTTATACCCACCTTGGCACTAAGTGCTGGTTAGTGAACTACCAAGAACAAGTGGCTCCTTGAAAGAGGAGTTATAGTTAGTTTGTACAGTTACGTGTGTTGTATGGGCGAGGTCAAGTGTTTGAGGAGAGTTATGTAAGATGGTGACAAGTGTACAGGTGGTTATAACTACTTGGTAGTTACCTTGTTGGCTATTAATAACTCCCATATGCTTGGAAAACATATGGAGAGAGTTGTAATCCCGATTTTGGTAATGAGAACACAAATACTTGGTGCCTAATTCGAGTTCTTGGTATTCTAAGTCATTTACTTGTTGTTCTATGTATTACTTGTGCACTACTAGTGTGATTGTCGGTGATTGGCTAAGGAATTGACAATCCCAAAAGTAAACATCACAACTCTTGGGTGATCGTCGAGTGAATAGCCTTTTGGGAGTGAGATACTCGTGGAGTTTCATTAGGTTGCTGAGACTAGGTGAGAACCTAGTGCATCACAAGTGGCCAAGGTGAGTTGCAGGTCGTGCAACCTCAGATTGCAGAGAAGTTGCTAGCAGTTGAACCTCGAATTGGTTGAACCGTTGGGGCTGCAAAGGGCAAAAAATATATTCCATTTTGGCACCCGTGACACTAGGGATTATACAGGAGCGCGGATCGACGCACATCTAAAAGACACAGAGCGATCGCATTTTTATGCTTGTTTCACCACCGTACAGTTTGTACCCTAATTAGCTTTTCTGTAATGAAAAAGTTCTTATTTTTTAAAATACTTTAAAAAAATAAGAAGATGAATGCAAGTTGTGCAAATGTTAGCATAAAAATCCTTTCAAATACTGAAAAGTGTTTTAAAAAAACAAAAAAAAGGTGATTTTTACAAAATAAAAATAAAAATAAAGACTGAAAATATTAAAAAATAAAGTTAATTTTAAATTTTTTTTTATTAAAATAAATAAAAATAGAATGAGAAGCTATCCTTTCCTTTGATAAGTGCATCACGTGGGGTTCATTATTGATGCTGTACAATCAAGGTACCAAGCTTTTTTATTGGACCCAAAAATAAATAAATACTATTATTAATTTTGGTAAAAGAAAAGGTACCATTATTGCAAAATCACCTTGGCCGAGGACATGTACTTTGTGTTGACCCTACACAGCATTTAGACCAAAAATAAAAACTCTTTTCTTAGTATTAATTTTTCGATCATGCGTTCTCCTCTCCCCCTTTCGGAATTTGGGAAGAAAGACCAATCTTTCAAAATTTAAAAATTTATAAGGGTAAAAATATCTTTCTTCTAAGAATAGACTCAAATTGGTAACGAGTCTCTTAATTATATTTTTTAATTTATTTTTTAAACAAACAAACAAACCTTTTATTTATTGATAAAAAAAAACCTTTTCTTTTTACTATTTAAAGGCTTGACAACAAATAAATAAATGAATGAATCGAGCTTTACGTGTCTAATGTGAGTTTCTACCTTTTTAGTTAAAAGAAGTGTCTTGTATTATCAATGCAAAAATATTTTTAAATATTTAGACACAAAAATAAAAAATTTTAAAAATAGATTTTATTATTAACTTTTTTTTTTAAATCAAGTTGTGTGTTTTCGTGATAACTCGATAAAAAATTGAATATAAATAAGGTTAAGGCTCAGGTCTTGAGTTTGACCCTGAACGTATCTCCATTTATTTATTCCTTTTGGTCATATATTTGTTTGACAAATACATTTTTTGCAACAAAAATTCAATTTTTTTTTTTTGCCGCAAAAAATATGTTCAATGGCAACCAATAAATTTTATTACCTAACCCAATGTCGAAATTCTTTCATCGCTCATCTCTTTTGGTGACAAAAAAATGTTGACTGTTGGAATCCATTATGAAAATAAATGTGTTGTTATGTATGGTGTGTCTCGGTCCAATTTTGTAGACTTTCTTTTTGTTGTTGTAATAATCTCTATCTTTGTATATATTTTGATGATTATAAATAATATTCCAATCAATATTAATCACTTTAACTAAGTTATTTCAGTATGATCAATCTATAAAAGTCAACCGAAAGGTTAAAGTCAAAGTTTGAAGTGGATCAAAACAAGATAAGATTTATTATAGTGTCTAACAAAATACATAATAAATATTGAAATTATAAAATAACTATGGCTAATTAAATGTAAATGTTATGGCAGGCATAAAAATTATAAAAGTTGTAGAAAGTAGAATGGAATTGGGAATTAATTAGAAGAAGAGTTATTTTTTAGAAGAAACTAGCGAACGTGCACGTGATCATATAATGGGTATAAAAATTATTGGTTTAGAAGACAATATAAATACCAACCTAGCAAGTGTTCTTGAAATAAATTTATAATTATTAGTTTTTTTTATTTTTTTATTTCCTGTTTGATGGATCAATAATTGATTTAATAATAAAAAGTAAACAAATGCATAACTTGAAAATCTTAAGGCAATTAATGAACATTAAAAAATAAAATAAAATATTAAAATTAAATCAGCTCAAGAAATTAGAATTGATGTCATAACACTCTTGAAATTATACGATTCATCAAATAATCAACCACTCCATAAATAATAGGATATATACTGAGAATAAAAAAGAAAAGTAACACCACAAAAGGAATTTTTTTTTTTTTTTGTGAAAGACACAAAATGAAATTAACACAAACAAAAGATGAAAAATAAAATAAAATAAATAACAGTCTATATATCAAAATTAATGTCTGATTTTTAAAATTTTTGACAATTAAAAATTAAATAAATCACTAAAAAACTACACAAAATAGAACTAATTTAACAACAATAAAAATTAGAGCCAATCAGCACATCACTACATTATCAAAGAAAAAAAGAAAAGAAAAAGAACAATAATCACCTATTACTCATCACATTAACTTGTATAATCTAACTTTTAGGCCTTTCTAATATCCTATTCTAATTT
Organism: Paratinospora sagittata; assembly: GCA_035771175.1. Classification (NCBI taxonomy): domain Eukaryota; kingdom Viridiplantae; phylum Streptophyta; class Magnoliopsida; order Ranunculales; family Menispermaceae; genus Paratinospora; species Paratinospora sagittata. Next base: position 23,330,295 of record CM069592.1, on the reverse strand, counting down.
TTGGGTCTTGCAATATTTATATTTCCAATCAAGTATGAAAGCAACCCAAGATCATAGACCAAAATTATCAAAGAAAAATAAAAAAAACATAGAAATTGATAAAAGCTCACAATAAATGTAATATTTAATTACATTGATTCACATGTAACACTCGTGCACACAGCCTCACTCACTTGCCCAAGTTATACACACCTCATTAATTTATAAGGTGAAAAGCCTATCACAGTGGGTCCTTGTTTTTACTTGGAGCAGTTTACACTTTGGTCTCTTTGGTCTCTAGTGAGAATAGCTTTGACCTGAGCCTTCATCACCTCTACCTTCGGCACAAACATAGTGAGCATTCTGTACTCCGTAGTGTGGCTTTCACCTGGTCCATCTTGGTGTTCTTCAGCTATTGGAACCGACCTAGGAACTTGCCGAAGCAACATTCCATGCAGTGCTATTTGTCATGGTCATCTTCTTCCTTTTCTCTGTGCTCCTCTCACTACTTATCTACAACAACACCCCATGCATCTTGCGAATAAAAATAAAAAAATGGTTAGTGTAATTATATTTTAGTAAAAGGAAAAATCTAAAATAACAAAAAAAAAAGTGATTGTTATAATAGAAAATATTATTGTGTGAAATTTCTTGACACAATAATGAAAAAAAAAATATTGACTTTTGCGCCACATATTGGAATCCAACTCTTTCTCGTTTTGGAATAAGGCAATCATGATGTAGATGACCATGTTTGTTGTCTCTATGTTCACATCCTTATTCTCCATGCCCTCTCATGGTCGAAACACTAAAAATTGTGAAGTTGAAACACAAAGAAGCATAAGTAGGTTTCATTCAAGAAGATAAGACTTGTTATAAAAGAAGAATGGCCACACTCAAAGGCTAGAGAAATATTTTTTCTCTAATGCTAATAATGAATTGATGAGATACCTTCAAAGAGTTTATTTATACTTTAAGTCTACACAATATGTTAAATGTGTTGGTGTAACTACTCTCACTCTGTTTTGTTTTGATGATTACAAACAACATACTTGTGATCACTAATTTCTTTGACGTAGTTGTTTCAGTGCTAGCTAGCTATATTAGATGGATTCAACTATATTGTTAAAGCATGCAGATGGAACAACATTGCGCGAAGATTCAAGAGCTTCATGTTTGTTATTCTTATTTAGAATCTTAGTGCTATAGAGTAACCATTACACGTTTCAACCACAATATGCTTTACATCTTTTGAAAATCATGCATATAAGTTATGATACTCATGCATATACACTGTTATTATTTTGATCATTCATGCACACACAATATCATGATTATTATGCAAACATATAGTTAAAATTGTTTATCATGTATATTTATATCATTGATTATCATGCTTTTGTTTTACCAACTTTGCATGGTTTTATCGGTTTACGTGTAACGTATTGAATGTTTTGATCATTTGTCTAATCGATTGATTTACACATGTTTATCTTTGTCAATTGTGCGTCGATCATGCCAAAAATGTTTTCAAAGTTGAATTATGTATTTGACAAAGTCTTAAACTCATTTTGATCGAAAAATCGAGTTTCTATCACTTCAAAGGGAAGGAACGTGCTCCTGTACCTTTTTCCCAAAACTTAGATTTTTCTGATCAGGGAAAAGGAATGTGCTCCTCTTTATAGGAACATGCTCCTGTAATCAAGGGCAAAATAGAAAATTTTATAGCGTTAGTGGTTCTTGATGAAGGACCTCACTCCTATGCCCAACATACATATTAAGGAATACGCTCCTCATATAAAGAACGCGCTCCTTGATTGAAGAAAAATCTGAAAAGTTTTAAATTTCAAAGCAGAAGCACTCTCCTTCTTTGAGGAATGTGTTTCTGTGCCTCGATGTGGTGCTTTTCTATAAATACCGCACTTGCTCATTTGAAGGGCAACTTTTGTCAAAATACATGAACTTGTGCCATTTTTCATCTTAGCATTTTTACAAGTTCTTGAGTGATTTTAAACATCTTTCTAAGTAAAAGTTCACCTACATTTGGCTATTTGATTCATACTACCGTATATTTTGCCAAATCTTTCAAAAACTTTGAGAAACTTGTATGTTTCTCTTGAGCAAGTGATCAAGACATTTTTGAGTGTCCTCTACATATTTTGTTGGTTCTTGATCATTTTTGAACGAGATATCTCTCAACCAACGTCACACGTGAAGAATCTCTAAGCTTCATCTTTACCTAAGTGGGGTAAAATTTCTCTAACTAGATTCTTATGATTTTGTTTGAGTAAATCATATTTGTGCTTGAGTTTATATCTTAAAAATTGATTTTGTTTTGAATATTGTTTGTGAAACCCTATTTTGGTCTTCATATCATTGTATTGTGTTTAGTGGTTTCATAAATATTATGTGGTATTAATTCATATGCTAAACCTATATTATATTGAATCGATTTCATAGATCAACACTTGGATAGTTTAATTCTTGATCTTAATCATATATACATTTTGAATCATCAAGTCTTGATCATCCTTGCATATTGATTCTTGAGTTTTATACATATAATTTGTCACACCCTAAAATTTTCAACCTGGTCACGTGGTTTGTTATGGAAAACGATTGACCTCAGTAGCCTAATTAGGGTGTGAGTGTCTATCATTTCTTTCTAATGCCTTTAAAATTAATATTTTGAAATTAGTGAGAATACGTGTTTAAGGACATTGTCTAACCCTAGTCTTACTGTGCCTGCAATTTCAAATCACCCGAGACTAGACGTCTCAATATTTACCTTGGTCCCATCATGGACCCCATTACAGTCATGATATTATCTCATCCTAGAATATCAAAATGTCCAAGTATTATAAATCCTGCAGGTATCATCATACTAGATGTTTTTCCAATATTAACCCAATTCATAAAATAATGACAATTTATCAATAACACTCGTGGCATTGGATTAATTACAAGTTATACATTTGTCCACCATGTACCGACATAATCAAATAACACTGTACTCAATTAACATATTCTAACATAATATTGGACATACCAAAATCAACAAAGATAACAATATTACTCTTATCGGAACTATCACTCTTTCTTCTAAGTAAAATATCGATGGCGTAAAATCAAAATTAAACTGCCAGCAGCACCCGTTACAATTGTTCCTTACATTGCGTTATTAATTTCGAAAAGAAAATAGAAGAAAGCTAATGCCCAATGGATCACCTTAAACAATATTCTTGAACTTTTAGTTATTAATAGCAAAATACATCAAATCCAACTAGATATTCAAACAAGTGCATACATTACGTTACAACATTAATTTGTTTTAAGTGTCCTCACTAACCATCCATTTGGGTTATAAACCACTTAGACGAAATCACTTTTCCCTCAGAACTTCTCTTGAATGGAGTTTGAAATTCACTGGCCATTGTGGCACATAACCTTGGCCTTTCGGAATACCTCAGGTTAAACCAAGACACCTTTCAATGTATTATTATCTTTTTAGTGTGTTTTTAGTGAGACAAATAATATAACTAATATACCAACATGATCAATGTAATGTATTAACATATCATGCCATTATAAAACACAACAACTTATATCATATCATAATTTAACAATAATCATTTCATATGATTGTCATGGTTAAGAGTGCATGCCAATGATCCTCTAATTTAAACTTCCAGTCAACAGTAAATGCACTCAAAGTTTATTGATCATATGATGTTCAATAAGAAGCATAACATGTACACATGCAATACAATAATGATTAACATGCAAATAATTTAATAGAGGAATCACATTCACACAGATCTAATTAGATATGACGTAACATGCTAGAAACAAATTAGAATAAAGGAAAAAGGTCAAGGATCACTCCCACATGTCACGCATCCCATTTGTTGATCAATCGGATTCGTCAACATGTGCCGCTTTCAACCTATATACATATATATTCCGTAAATAAGTTATTCAATCGTAATACTAGATTTACTTCGAAACATAAGATGCGTTGATCGAGGACACGACATGACGTCGGCATGGTTATGTGACTATAGTCATATACAACATAATATGGTATAACATGATACCATCGAAGATACATATATAATATAATAGTTTAATAATATAGTGTAACCTATATATATACATGTTATGCATTGTGTGATATAAGACATATGGATACATATATGGAGTGGGGGATGATTGACGTCGGGCATATAATATAATAATATAATGCATTTAGGTGGTTAAACAATGTAATATATAATATAACGTTTATATATATATATATATATATATATATATATATATAGTGGTTTGGTGGTCAGATGCTTTTTCAAAAAGAGAATACCTTTATATAATATATCATCTTTATCTATAATCATCCCCACATATATAATATTACTATGACTTGCAGAGAAGAAAAGCAAGGAGAAGAAGGAAGGAAAAAGAGAGAAGAGGGCAGAAGAAAGAGGTGGTGGTGGCAATAGCTGTGACGGTGCTGCTGTTGTTGTAGCTGCTTCTCTCAGTGGGATTGAATAGCGGAAGGGAGAGAGAAGAAAGAGAAGAAGTGGCAGCAGCAATCCTTTGCTGCTGCTGTTACTGTTTCTTCCGACAAAAACAGAGCAACGAGAAAAGAGAGAAACAGGGGACGCATAACATAAAAGATAAAAGTGCTCACCTTGAAATGTTTCAGCGGCTCTCTAACGTGTTTTTATTGCTGATACGAGAGAAAAGAGAAGAGAAGAGAACAAAGTAGAGTTGAAGAGGCTTCACATATGTATAATGGATAGGTGACTTCTTCACGTAACCCACTAAGTTATGCAAGTGGGGTGGGTGGTGGAATCAGTGCTAATTGAGGTTACCTAACATCTCTAATATTATTGATAAAAGAGAAATGACCTGACATTGAGTGGCGGCGGTGGCTACATGATATTATTAATGTAACACCCCCCACTTTTTTCTACTGTAGAAACCAATTCAACTGCTTAAAAACCCTCCACGTGTAATTTCAATAAGCAATAAACGCCCTCCAAAAGAAAGATATAGACCCCCATAGTGGGACGGTCCCAAGAAAAGGGCCATCCCCATGGAGGGCCGTCCCCAAAGGGCCACCCTATAAATAAGGGTGGCCCCTTTAGTTCAATCCGTCAAACTCCGAGCTCTCCTTGCCTTCCTTCGAACTTTTTGCATTATCTTGCGTCCCTTCACACTTTAAGAAGTCAGAAGAAAGCGTTACGCCACTAAAAGTGTGTTAAGGTGGGGAATGAAAGCTAGGTTTGTATTTCTTACCTGTTTAATACTTAATTAAATAGCATCATGCATCGTATCTGTTACCATGCTTTACTTCATGCATGAGGCTATCTATTAAAAATGAGGTATTATTGGGTGCAATACTAGCCCGGAAGAGTGACGCTGTCACTGGTTATATTATTGGGTGCTATGCCGTTACGCTGGCCTCGGATTCACCCTAGAACTCATAAGACCTCTCAGTTGCTAGATATATTACTGGTGCCTCAGGTCACAGGCTGCGATTAGATGGTACCTGGCCTGTGATGCTGTGTGACCAGGGTTCATTCATATCATTGGTTGATTGTATTGTTTTGGCATAACTATTTGATGATTGTTGTTCTGTATTCCTTATTATGCATGTAAGATTTGTTTACCCTATTTGATCTCGCTGAGCCGTTGTGCTCGCTCCGTTGCTAATCTTTCCAGGGAATTAAGATGGGTTCGAATGGACTTATTTTGAGGATAATGGCCAAACCCGGTCTATGTAGGGGCTTTTGTGTATGTACTCTTCCCAGGTCCCGTTAGACAAGTCTGATGATAGTGGCGATGGTTCCAAGCATCTAGATGCCTTTCTTTGACTACTCCTCTTTTGTTATTTAGGTACTTTTGTAGGGGTTCGCCCTTGTTATCTTTTTGGTTGCCTTTTTATATAAGGAATGTAATAATTAACCAACTTTGTATGTTCAATATAACCGTATGTTCCTAAAAAATTTGTATTTGTATTATTGTTAATGTGGGCCACTATGCTTTTGTATATGCTACTCTTATCGAGTGAAGTGAGCACTCGACGCCCTAACTGTTACACCTCACTCTGGATCAATGGGGCGGGGTGTGACAGTTATTATGGTGTCAGAGCATGTTATCGAGATGGCGAATTTGACTCATGATCAAAGGTTCTCACGATGTGATGGTGGCGAAACACCGACTCTTACTCTTACATGTCCACATGGCTTGCCACCAGTTTGGTTGGTTGCAGTCGAGAGGCTGACCTTAAAACATCCTCTGAGGTACGCTTAGGTGCCACATGACTCAGTTGGTCACGGTCGTGGACTCGCGTGAGTGTCAGTAATGACCATTATAACACAATTAATTTGGTATCAGAGCATGGTCTTGGGCATTGCCTACTGGTATTTTAAATAATACATTTTTTTGTAAAAAGAAATACCTTTATGGCGAATTTTCAGCTCATGATATACTTAACATTGACTATCTATGGTAGGCCCACTCGTCCAGTGAATTTCTTCACTATTAATGGGTTTGACGTGGTATGGGACACAAGAAACTCACACAAATACTGATGAAAATGCGAGACGAGGTAACCTACGGACCTACTGTGCAGCAGTTCATGGCGGAAGTCCGTACCGTCAGTATCGTTAAGTTCACACGGTATGGGACGTGAGAACTTGAAGGATAATAATGGTAGACGATTTTTCACAAGAATCTACAAAAGACCGCGCACAAATCTCCTTGACTGAACCACGTCACTTATCACCAAATTCATGCGGTATGGGACGTATGAATTTGGACGATAATAAGAATCGTCAAGTCTTGGTGATAGGTGAGCATAGTATAAACACTACGAAGGAATTGCGACATGTATATGTAGGTGGCAACACGAGGAAAAGGTCGAGGAAACATTTGTGGCATGTGCTGCTTCTAAACGTCAATTGGAGATCGATGAATCATCATCACCCGCACCCAGGCTTACATGTGTAGAGGTTGGGGAGTCCCCCACACCCACACCACTATCCACGAGGTGACCTCGTGCCTCACGACCACCTTGCGAGCCATCCCCATCACCATCATTTTCATCCTCATCGGATGATGATGTTACGCTTTCCACCCCTGCAGCTTCACCCACCTCACGACCTCCACTTCTTGAGCCTGTCGTCAGGCCTTACGACACTTGACGTCTCACTTCGAGCGTAAGAGTTGATTTTGACTACTTTACGAGGACACACACACACACACACACACACACACACACACACACACACACACACACACACACACACACACACACACACACACACACATATATATATATATATATATATATATATATATATATATATATATATATTTGAATCGATTATACTTTTTAAAAATCATCTATTTCAACACTTCACATGATTTAAATCATTGTGGTTGAAATAGTTGTATTTACTCATTCAAGATTGTAAGCTTATTATCTTTGAGAGTATTGTAGACACTTCTCTCTATCGTTTGTAATCTTGATGTATCGTTGACATATTTGTCAACTGGGAACATACCATACTGATAAGTAGGTATTTAGTATATGTTTTAGAGCATGTTTTATGGTATTTAGTTCATGTATTAGGTTAGTTTATCATAAATTTGGTTATTTGATAGTTTAGTCAAGTTTTGGTATTTTTGGCTTGTTTCGGGTTGGATTTTTATAGGTTCGTTGATGTTATTATGAAAGCATGTTACTCACTTGGTTTGATGTGTTTTGTAAGTGCTTTGATGTTCTAAATGATGATTGAGAAGATGAAGACATGATGCAAGAGGAGCCAAGGGAGTTAGAGTGAAGAAACAAGTGCACCCAAGCCTTGGGACTGTGAAAAATTGGCTAAGTCCACAAGAAAATCAAGAAAAACAGGTGCAAAAACCCATAACTGGGCGTTGCGGCACCGGGAAATGCAATTTTGCGCGACTTTTGTATTTCGGTCATAACTTTCTCAATTTAACTCCGAATTGGATGTGGTTTGTTTTTATGGATTCCTTACTTGAAATAATTCAAGATGCAAGGGTTTTGAGCTTGATTTGGAGTGGAGAATAAGAAGGAAAATGGTGAGGAAGAAATCAAATGTGCGATTCAAAATAGAAACTTTCTAATTTTGCTGCAAACTTTCTTAGTTCGACTTGGACACTTCTTGAACGACTTCCTATGGACTTGTAGCTATATAAAGACCATTGTTTAGGGTTTTTAAGGCATAAAGGAGAGGAGAAAAGATTTTGAAGAGAAATGAAGACGACTAGGGTTTGGAAGCGAGGAGAAGAGCAAGATTGAAGACATTGAAGATTCTCCTACACTTTCCCTTCCTTCTACTTTGTTTTTCTGGTTTTAGATTTATGTTCATCATGTTATTTCATGCTTTTATCTCTCAAGTTATGAACTAAATCCTCTATCTAGAGGTGTAGATTGACCCGAACTTGAAACTATGCTGTAGGTTTTATTGATTGATTATTATTAATGAAGTTTTCTAGTTTATTTATATTTTTTCAAGTTTAATGCTTTTGACCCATTAGCCACAGATTAGATGATCATAGACTTGAGGTAGATGCTCCAAAAGAGGGTACTTTATGTTGAAATTTGGGAAATATATCCTAGGTTATCATGAGACTTAAAAGGAGATCGAGAACCTTTGAAGTCGTTAAAAAGGAAAAAGAAATCACAGAACTTAATGAGTTATTATTATCTTAGGTTCTCATCAAAAGAGTTAAGCTACGATAACAATAATATGCTCTAATTGGTGCTCCAAAAGAGAGAATTAAAAACGTTAGGATTTTCGTCTAATAAACAAAAGAACTGATTTAATAATAAATATATATACGAGGGCATAGTTAATAGTGAGGTGATATTGAACCTTTAGATTATTCTATCTCTGATTCTTTATCTATTGCTATTGCATGTTTAGTATACTTTTTAGTTATTTAATTATTTATTTATTTCACTTAATCACTCGAATTTGATTTTTTTACATAAAGTTAGAGTTAGTAAACGTGATATTTAGTGTGAGTGTCAATCCTAGAGGATAACAACCTGATATCTAATCAGTAAATATTATAACTTGACACCGTACGCTTGCAGTTTGTACTTAACACATACTTTGTATGACTCATAACCACCCCGTAAGTTGGTTACAGTGTAACTTTCTAGCCAAACCCTTGTGTAGGCTAGAGTGTGGCTTTCTAACTAAGCCCTTATGTAGGTTAACGTGTGTGACTTTTTAACCGTTAGTGTAAGGCTTTAAGCCAAGCCTTTGTGTTGGCTTTTGTAGACGACTTTTAGTCATACCCGTAAGTTGACTAGCCAATAGTGTATTGAAAAATCCTGATTGTGGTGATTAGATAGTGGACGTAGGTTCAAGGGTAACCGAACCACTCTAAATCGTTATGTCCATTTATTTTTTCTGCACTTCTTTACTTTTGATTGTTACCTACTGCGCACTTTATTTGTTTAATTATTTTAACCTAAAGGTAACACGAAAATTAGTCATGTCTAATTCACCCCTCCTTTTTTACTATAATATTAGGCCAACAAAATGAAACCCAAAAAAAAAAAAACAGAGAAATACACATAAGAAGGAGATAGATGCAAGAGGAAGAACAAAGAGACAAATAAACATTAAATGCTACATCATCCGTTTAGAAGCACAATAGAAAAAGTAACGTAATTAACCTGCAAAAGGAAGATCAGTGAAAACAAAATATGCAAAGGATATCACTGAAATGAAGAAGCATTTAACAATAAGCATTTGAAAACTAAAGAAGGAGATGAACATCTTAAGAAGAAGAGAACGTAGTGAAATTAAGAAGAAGATGAAAATCTTATTCTTTGACGTGGGAAAGTAGTTATGCAATTATCCCTTATTTTGATTTTGGAGAAAACGTGGGTAGAATTCCTCATCTTGGGTGACAGTAGTTATCCCTTATTTTTTGGGATAGAGAATTATCTTTTCAATGAAAAATCGAAGTTTAGTTAAATATGACAAAATTACCCCTACTGATTTATCATTAGGGCAGTGGAATAAATATATTTTGATAAGAATCAAAAGGACAATCTTAGAAATATGGTTAAAATGGCTTCAAGTAGAAAGTGCCAAGGTATTTTTATTATATATTACAAAATTATCCTTACTGATTTATCATTACATGAATGAATATATTTTGATAAGATTGAGAAGGGCAATTTTGAAAATATGGTTAAAATGGTTTCACCGTAAAAAGTGCCTTGGTATTTCTATTGTATATTATTAGTGAGCGGCACGTGCGTTGCATGTAGATTATATCAACCCATTAATTAGAAAGAAAAATAAAACAAAAAAAATTCAAATCAACCCATTAATTAAAAAATACTTTAAAGCAAAAAAACAACCCATAATTAGAAAAAAAAACTTTAATTATTAATATAATAGTGAACGGCTTCTTTGCACGCTTAAAATCATAATTGATGAAAGCCCGAATAAAAAAATAAAATAAAATAATAATACCCTACCTTATATTATTCATTTTATTAATTGATTTAAAGATAAGTTTGGGACATAAAAACAAATAACAATATCCAGAATAACTTGATCATTTAAAGCAACCCATAAAATAGAATGCTTACAAAATAAAGTAATTAATTTACAGTAACCTATGAAATAGAATGCTCACAAAATAATTGATAAACCAATAGTCAACTTATAAATTAGAAGCTTTAAAAAAAACTCATAAATTAGAAGAATATAGATTGAAATTGAAAGAAATTAAAGAATTAAAGCTAACCCGCATCATGGATTAACTAAACAAAACTAAAAAGAAATTATATTATTCATATGGTGCACATCAACATGTTGAATCACACATATTCATTGGCGTAAGAGAATCACACACCTGAATCTTCCTCTCAATATTGGATTCTTAAAAACATGGGATAATCTAAAATTCCAGATTACAAAGAGAAATCCAGTGTTCTGAAGTAAACAATGGGTGGTCCAATGAACAGTGGAAATTATTGAACTTAGCCGGAAAATAAACCGGCCCACCCCCCCCTCCCTTCTTTCACATTTTTGTCATATTAATGTCAAAGATCGTACATCTAAGCTCTTGAAAATATAACACAAAAAACACACATGAATCAGCTAATTGCTAACCATTGTCTCCTCTTTACATTCATTCACACATAAGAGATTGATTATAAGAAAAAAAAAATACAAAAGAGAATTTCAACAAGTGTGTGTGAGAAAGCAAATGTCACACCCCGCCGAGGTCCCGTCTAGACCCACGAAACTCACACAGATGGAATGCAATCAGTCAAAATAGAATACAGAATGTGCAGGAACACAATGTAAGAAAAATTCTTTTCATTTATTATATAGAAGTTGAGTACAAAGGCGGGCATCATGAAGACTGCCACTTACAAGAACACATTCTCAAATCATCCTAACTAATACAACAATTAGTTTAGGTATACACAAAACTAGGGCCCATGCAACCCTTGTCCAGATCGCCTCAAGCTCCTGTAAATGATAACAACGGAATGAGTCATCGCTCAATGAAAAAAGTAAATATTTCGTGGATTATGTCAATTTATAACGAGTTCATCATAATCATAATCATAAGATAAACAATACAATCATCATCAATCATATAAATGCATGAATGGGTAGACACGTAAAACGACGTCACGAGAAAGTTTATGGCCTGATACTATTTTGGGTTCACGTACAATGCCCCTCTTCTGGTGTTCAACCCGGATTCTCATTGTACATCCCTTGCCAGGGAATATATGTAACCCGGTCCGTACATGTCCTTCCAGTGGACATATACCGCATGAGGTTAATTAAGTCAAGGCATTTCGCGCCAATAATTAATTGGGGTTAACACTTTTCACGTCCCTAGGTGGTTACGTGACTACAGGTATGTTATGCATGTTAATGTGCACATGTACGTATATCAGGGTAGTCTCTATCCTTAACGAATGTATTCCTTCATCACACCTACTGCACATGTGCGACAACTCTTGAGCTCAAAGGACAGGCATGTGGACTTTATATCTTTTAGGATAGCTTTCGATAGAATTAACTAGACCAGTTCCCAGGCTGAGAGGTGGGTCACAATGGACATGTTTAAACACCAAGTCTTCTAGAGCAGCACCGATGCCTCCCGTTCACAATTCAATGGTACTAGGGACAAGACTAAGTCTGGCTAATAAAATCAACAGCTAATCCAACAGTATGATGATATACAATCTAAATGTCAAGGTACAATATTGTTGACCCAAATATGTTCAAGAGGGGGGTGAATTGGACACTTAGACAATTTAAAAACAATTACAATGGCAAAAATTAAAGTGCAGAAAGTAAACAAATATGCACAGAAGATTTATAGTGGTTCGGCTACTTGCCTTCGTCCACTACTTAACCTCCTCAGTTAGGATTTTGAACCTTATCACTAAGGAATTCTCTTACGAGTGAGAATCAAACCGTTACACCTTTTCTCATCTTGCGAGTGTGAGAACAACCGTTACACTGTTCAACTTACAGGCGTGGGACTAACCTATCCCAACTTATGGGTGTGAGACAGACCTAAGCTTTCTCAACTTACGAGTGTGAGAACTATCATTTCTCAACTTACGGGTGTGAAAAGACCTGACCTTGTTGGATATAGAATATCAACTCAGTAGTTTATCTAACTATTGCTACAACCTTGATACAATATACAAGATATGAAATTGAGTACAACTGTATCTTATGAACTATCTCTTAAATTTCTCTTTCAGCAAGAATGATATAAGTAAAAACAATGCTGAACAATTCGAGTGAAAACAGTTCAAACTTTCAAATAGATTTTCAGATAAAGATAGAATGTTAACTCAGTATGAAAATCATTTGAATACGTAAAGTCTCAAAGTAAACTCTTTGAAAACAAAACGACTTAAACGTTTTCTTGACCAGATGAAAATTCGACTAACTTTCAAAAAGTGCTTTACCTCAGAGAATTTTCGGTGGCCTTAACAAATTGTTAAGTGTCTGTATTTATAGACTTATGGAGATGAAGTTGTTGTACATTTGAATTTGAATTTCAAATATGAACGTTTACTCACAACAACTAGAATATATTACGAAAATGACAACTGCACATTTCATGAGTATTCTGATTTTCTCTAGATACACGAATAAGGAAAGTTTTAGAAGACGTAGATCATGATTCAGAGAATATCTCTTACAAATACAGAAAATTGATTTTGTACGAAAAGTTGTTCTAAAAGGATGGCGAAAAGGACATACAAGTCATAATAGTAAAAATATCATTTTTGTCGTTTTGTTCCTTTGAGGACACTTGTTACACCCCGCGAATGTGATAGGTACCTCTTACTCGAGTGTACCCCAGCCATAACACCACATAATATTGTCTCATCCCAGTACACAGCCCACTCAATAATGTCTAGTACCCCCGAGATCATTTGTCCACACTGTATACATAAAGGCCTTATGGTAACAGTATGGACAAATGATCCCGGGGGTACTAGACACTATTGAGTGAGCTGTGTACTGGGATGGGACAATATTATGTGGTGCTATGGCTGGGCTACGCTCGAGTAGGGGGTACCCATCACATCCGCGGGGTGTGACAACGCTCATAGAACATCAATGTCCTACTGAACAATGAAGTGAGGGCGCTACTAAATAGTACGGGTCTTGACTTGCTTTGAAAATTAAACGACTTAATTCATGAGGGCGCTACTTCGCAATGAGCGTTCTGCTTTGTTTTAAAACTTTTGATATACGAGGGTGCAACTCAAGAGTAAGCGTCCTGAACTATTAAAAACAGTTTTAAACAATGTTAAGTGCGCTGACGGAAGATAAGCGTCCTGAAAGTTATTTACGTTGATTCTAAAGATGAGGGCGCTCCTACACAAGTAGCGTCTTGATAATTTATTCAACTTATAACTTATCAGCGTCCTTAAAGATAGAAATCACTTAAAGACAAAAAGAACTTTCAGCGAGCTGAATCTAAGTCAGTGTCCTGACATTCTCAAAGGTTGATAAAAGAAAAGTCGCTACAAAGAAGTAAGCGTCCTTATTAATTAGCTCAATTCAACCTTGAGTTTCCTAATATTTTATCAGCGTCCTGACTCATCAAGTCCAGGAGGGCGCTGCTAAAACATTAGTGTCCTGAAAGACTTTTACAAAAATGGTTTTTGATTTCTCGATAAAATCTTGTTGAGAGTAAGTTGTTTGATAGACTTTACATTCTAAGTATAGACAGACTCTGAACTTTACTTGAGATGATCAATAGGCTTGTAAGCACAGTTCTTTGATCTTGATTCTTGATAAATCTGAAACACTTGACATGATCATTAGATAGACAAACTGAAGATATTTGGAATCATCATAACATTCATGTCATGGGGTTCATTGAGATAACAATCTCCCCCTTTTTGATGATTTCAAATACTCAAAAATCATGCAGATAATTATATTCATGTATATTAAACATATAACGAATTTAGAACGGTATCTGCATACATATTAGTTCTATCTCATTTCATTCATAAGTATTTACATGATAAGTTGCAAACAATACAATATAGAAGAATGAATACAATAACTTAGATCGAACTCCCTCTTACATGTAGCTTCCCTCTCTAGAGCTAACTTAGCCTTAATATCTACATTTTCTCTTATTTTTTCTTATTTTCTCTTCTCCCCCTTTTGAAAACATCAAAAAGTGGGTAGGCTTAGCTCGTACTGGGACCCTTCCCTTTCCTTTTTCTTTCGGCTTCCTCATCCTTCTTGGATCCACTGGAACTAGGTGCAGAATTCTTGGGTTTCCTTGGTGCTTATGGTCTTGAAGAACCACGCGTGCTCCGTCTCACACTACTGACAGATTCATCAATTACAATACCCTTCCAAGATTTTTCAATGAATTTTTCGTGAGCATGCTTGAAAACACCAAACTTAAATGTATCAAAAGGTGGACTGGGTTTGAAGGCTTTAGCTTTCCGTTCCGCAAGACCTTGAGCAAAATCAGGAGAAAGTGTATGACCTTTAAATTCTGGCTTGATTGGGCTCTTGCATTTAGGATCTGGAAAAGTTTCTGATGAGGGATCTGGGGGTGGAGACACTATTTGACTGATTCTAAGCAATGGCTCTTCATCCGATTCATCTTCATCTTCACATTCTAATATACCTTGAAGTCTGTCAGACTCGTGAGGTCCTTAAGGACGTGTGAAGGTTGGAGCTCTTGGTGTAGGTGGAACCTTTACACCTTTCTTCTCCAATAGATGAAAGAGCTTAGCAAAACGTTTCATTATTGAGGCAATATGCCAAACAGTAGAACGCATCCTACTGTTCATTTCCTTGAAGAAGTCTTTAAAGAAACTAACTACTCCTTCCACTTAATCTGCAGCTGTGATGACAATGTAAGACAGATCCATAATTGTTGTGGCAAGGAAATGCATCTTGTTATCCAAGTTTTGTAATTTCTCAAAAGAATGAGTAACCAAGTCTAGAATCTTGGTTAGTCTATCATCCTCTTTTGGCGCTGGCCTTGCAGTATATAAATTGTCTTTCAGACTAGAGATGGTCTGCAACACCGGATCAAGCGTTGTCTAGCTCGTGACTTGATCCAAGATAGCATCCAAAACTTATTGCAGAGTTTCAGAAATGGATTTATCTTTAGAGGATTCATCCATTTTACCTCTTAAGATCTGAATTTCTTTAAGAATCTTCTTCAAAGCTTCTTTAGTTAAAACACTGGCAACACGACTTGGCGTAGCTGGCATTGTGCGACTTTGTGGATCTTGAGGCCTGGCTAGAGGTTGTTGAGGAGCTGCCAATCTTGGGGGAACAGCAACAACAAAGGCATTTATGAATTTATTGATCTGTCGCATGTCTTCCTGAATATTCTTTATAAAATCATCAAGTGATGATAATGGAGTGGAACTGATGAAGGCAAGGACTGCATGACACTTAACTGTCTGTCCATTTGTTGAGACAACTTCTCAAGCAATGCAGTTGCCTTGATCATGTGAGAGTTAATTTCTTTTATCTCATTAATCTCAACTCTCTCCTAAGATTTCAGAGATTCTCGGACTTCTGACAATGCCTCATTCTTCAGTTGAACTTGGTTCTGTTCCAAGTGAGTCATTAGTTGAGACATGACAAAAATCTGATCTTCTCTTACTCGTCTGAGAAAGTCTTCCTTTCTGAAGAATTCATCATTTGGCCTACTTGTAGATGGATAGGAAGACTGCTATTGATCAGATGAGTTTTCTTCATGAATATTTTCCATTTCATCTTCTGCTAGAAATTCAGCATTAGCCTGATGAAAATCTTCAACATGATCTTCTTCAACAACTTTTGCATTCATGTTATCTCGCTGATAGGGTATGATAGCCAAATCATAGCCCTCTGAATCCTGACTTTTTACACCATCAGACTCATTCTTCTGTGAGTCTTGAGATTCTATTGATATAGGGATATCAAATGGAGATGGTGGTCTGGAGATGACTTTATCTGAGTCCTCACTGACTCTTTCTCTGGTGATATATTCCAAGATTGCATTAGTAGTTTTCGACTCATGCAGATGTTCTTCAACAACGGCCTGAGCAATCTAGATCACTTCTTCCATCAGTTGTTCTTCAGCATAAACAACTTGCTCTGCATGTTCAATTTCCACATCATGAATTGAAACATGTTCAATGTTAGCCGTGGGAACAACTTCTTCTTGCACAACCTGTTCTTCTTGAGCAGTAGAAGCTTGGGCAGCTTCTTTCTCTATTGTTGAGACATTTTCTTCTCTTATTATATCTTTTCCACTGGATTCTCCCTCAAGTGGAACTTTTGACATTGGAAGCCATTTGTCCAATGCAGGAAAATAAGTGTATCTCATCAATTTCACAGTGGCTTTACCAATGCAGTTGTATCTGCTGGTCTCCTTGAAGCTTTCTCCACTGAAATCGATACCACATTTTTCGAACAAAGTGGTGAGGTACATACCCAGCAGCAGACCTCCTCCTTTATTAACCACAATATTCATTACACGCATGAGAATGTGGGCGAAATTCACTTTCTTCTTTTCTAGAGTGCACCAGATTAAGAATAAGTCTAATTCATTCACATTATCCCTGCTACCGGTTTTAGGCTGAATGATGTGGGTAATGATGTTGTGGATAATTCTTAGAATAAGTTCAAATGACAGATTTGTGAGTTTCTTGTCGACACTCGAGTGGTTCTTTTACCTTAAAATAAGATTAAGAGCAGAAAGACTATTATAGCCTGGATACTAGACTTTATTCTTGGTGAATGAAATTATGTGGGCACTTTTATCATTTGGCAAGGAGAACGCTTCAGAAAAGAATTTGGAAGAAATCTCAACATATTTTCCCTTTACCATAGATTATTTTGTGAATTCAGAGTCGAGTTTATCAACCAGATTCGAATAGAATTGGTTAACGAGACTGGGATACCATTTTTAATTGAGGGTATGTAAATCGATTCAGCCTTGGAATTCAAATAGAGAGAAAATGTCTAGATGGGAGTGGTTGAAGAAATCGTAATCGACAAAGCATCCATCAATTACAGCTCGGTTCATGAGCTTCTCGGCTTTATCTCTCGATTTTCTCTCGATTTTCTCAATGGGAGGTGTGGGTTCAGATGGTATGGATCCATTTTCTAGTATCTTGAATCTTGATATTCTCCCCCGTAGGTAAGGTTAACTGAACCTGCTTTTTTTGACAATCAATCTTGGCGTTTTGAGGTGCCAACCAATCCAAGCCAAGAATGATGTCAAAATCGTCTATCTTCATCACCAAAAGATCTGCATGGAGTACCTGTCCTGACATTCTAAGTTCACATCTTGAACATTTTTCCATGATGTTAGTACCAGGCCCTATACGTGTGGAAACATGAATAGTGGTATTGGTGGGTTCCGATTGCAACCCCAAGTGTTTTACCAATGTAGATGCTATGAATGAATGCATAAAGCTCAAATCAAACAACACGTACCCTGGTATTAAACAAAAGAAATGTCCCTTCCACCTCATTGTTATGACAGAGAGGGTGCTGAGCCACTGCATAAGCTTGTCTCTGCCTTTGATTTTGTTGGTTTTGTCAGGGCTGAGTGGGTGCAGCTGATGGTGCCACCTGAGCTAGTTGTTGGGCATGTGGTGGGTGGGGACAAAGCCTTCTCGGGTGGCTCTGTTACCCACAGTTGAAACAAATGATTCCTCGGTTATGAGGAGCTTTGTGCTGGTCTTGCTGGTGGTGTTGTTGCTTCTGCTGGTATCCACAACCTCTTTTTTGGTCATTCCTTCCACCACAACGGCCATATGTACCTCCCTTGTTTTTTTGCTAGAAACCCTGATTGCCAAAGTTGAAGGTCTCAGCCATAGGTGCAACATTTTCCTATTTTTGAGCTGGGACTGGGAAGGCTGGGTAAGAATTTTGATAGGGCTTCTTCTTGTTGCCCTAATGGTTGTCATGCTGGGAAAAGGTTGCTGACCGTTTTCCCCTATTCTTCCTCTACTCCTGATCGATCTTCTGCTGCTCATAATTGATCGCTATATTTACGAGCTCTCTAAAATTCTTCAGCTCGAAGAAGGATATGACTTGACGGATATCTGGACGTTGTCCATTAAAGAACTTCTCGGCCTTGTCCTACTCTGTAGAAATGATGGTAAGGGAGAAGACAACTTAGTGAATTTAGCAGAATATTCACGAACTGTAATAATGCCCTGATATAGCCTGGCGAACTCCTCACACTTCTGCCTCTTCACAGCGGTAGGGAAATATTCCTCAACAAATAGTGACTTGAACTCAATCCAAATCATTGTCACTAAATCTATCTTTGGGTCCACCTTCACTATTTTTCACCAAAGATTCGCCTCTCCCACGAGCTAGTAAGTGGCAAGGGGAATCGACCCCCATAGCCTTGAAGTCCTTTTTTGTTTCATCAAGCCATTTCTGGGCCTCGTCGACGTTAGGGGTGCCAGTGAAGGTAAGGGGCTGGAGCCTCTTATACATAGTAATTTGATCGATTTTGCTTTCCGCCTCCGATCTAATTAGGTTCATTGGTGCCTGGATGGTAAGCACTTGGGTTCTCATTGTTTCCTTAACGACCATCTGAATAGTAGCCTTCATCATTTTAATGAATCCGACAAACATATGTTCCATGGCCGGAGGCATGACAAAAGGTGTAGGTTGGGGTGGCACTGCCTACCCAGAAGTGGTAGCAGTGTCATGAGTGGCATGCTCTTTCTTCGGAGGATGAGGTTCATGATTTTGTGTTTCATGAGGTGCTGCATTTACGGGACGATTAGTTGAGCGTGGCTTTCCACTCTTTCTGGTTTGCATTTTTTCCCCACTGGCAAAGACAAAATATAACTCTTCTTTTAAAAGGCTTCCATATAAATAAAGCCAAGAATAATATAACAAAGTGATATTCTTAGCAGTTCATAGATTCAAGAGTTCCGTAATTTTTTATGCACATAGTTTTCTAGGTATAGTGTAAGGTATTGATGAGGAGTCAAAGAATTCATATGAACATCGCATTCTGGCCAAGGTACAAATCACAATTGGAATAGTTCGTATAATATAAGTATAGTCTTCAAACCTTTTTCTCAAATGTTTTCCTTTTTTTTTTTTTTTGAAAATTCATACGAGTTTTAGAACTTCTAAGACTATCCTCGGTAAATGCCATAATTTTAACGTTCTATCGCGCTCCTATGCATTCCAACTCATTGTCTCGGTTACCGTCGATTATCCTCCAAGTTCTCATGTCCCATTCCATGTGAATTTGGTGATAAGGGTATTTGATAGTTGCATATTTAGATAGGTTTTAGAGAATGTTTTAGGTGTGTTTTAGGACATTTTATGCATTAGTTTCATGTGTTTATGTTAGTTTTGATGCAATTGTTAGTTTAGGATTAATTGGGTTTTCATGCATTATTTTGGTTTATTAGTTTATGATTTGATTCATTTCATATTTGAGTGTGTTATTGATTTGATTTGCTTTGTTTTGTAGGTATTAGATGTGTTAGTCATGGATTTGGATGATGAAAACATGTACAAAAAGTTGTAAAGGAGAAGCATGAAGAGCCCAAGTGGAAAAGAGGTGCAAAATGGCTAAGTCCCAAAAGTAGAGGCCAAAAGCAACGTTCTGAGTGTCGCGGCGTAGTGGTGGTGAACATTGACGAGAGCATTGGGGTTCTGAGTGCCACGGTGCTAGGATGTAGCGCCGCGACACTGATTGGTTTTTTTATTTTTCATTTTTAGCAAGTTTTGAAATGTATTTTTTCCCACTTTCCAATTTCAATTCCACACGACTTTGGGGCTATTACATATCAAAATTTAGTGTTTTTCAAGTGGAATACACTGGAGAAGAAAGAACGACAACTAGGAGCAAAGGAACACGAAGAAGAGGACTTGGAAACAAGGAGGAATCTATAAGTTCAATAACAACTAGTTTTAGTTTTAAAGTTTAATTTCTTGTTTCTGAACTAATTTGTTAGTCTAGAGAGGAGATGGATCCTATATTAGATTTTATGCAATAATATTAGCTTTTGTTTATTATCAATGATTTATTCATAGTTTATTTAAATTTCTCTATGCGTAATGCTTTGGATCTCTTGGTCACAGATCGATTGATTATAGATTTGGGGGCGACACTCGATAGAGAGTTCTCTAGGTTGGAACATGACAAATATGACATGATATGGTCGTAGTATCGATGGATATGTGATGCCTCATGAAGTTGTAGGTAAATCATAAAGCGTAATGCATTACTAATATATGAGTTTTTATCGATAGATCGAAATTGTATTTTAGTGATAGATTCTAACGCGACACTCAACAGACAGTGTTAGGAACTATAGGATTTTGACTTATAACATGAATAATAATTTGATAATGAGCATGACTAATATTGCATGATTGATAATTAGGTTAAATCTAATCTCTAGGTATTTATAATATTGATTTTTCTCTAAAAAATTCTAAGAAATTGTAATTTAAATTATTGTTTTAGTTTAGGTATTATTTTAGTTCATTGATCATTAAAACTTGGTTTTCTAGATAAAATTAGGGCTAGGAACGATATAATTAGTGTAGTAAATCAATCCTTGAGGACGATACCCGATTCTTATCGGTAAATATTATAACTTGGTACCGTACACTTGCGGTTTGCACGCATCAAGGTTTTGGCGCCGTTGCCGGGGATAGATATTAGTTTACATTATTATTGTGTTTTTGAGCTTTGATTTTTATTTAGATTTTATTTGTTATTTCTTGAATTTTTCTTTCTTTTTCTTTCTTGTAGGTTTTTCACGTATATGCGGTGATCGAATAGCTTTGACATAGTACCATTTGATCCCGAGATTGAGAGAACATTTGGAAGACTAAGAAAAGAAAGAAGAGTAGGCACTGAAAAAATGGCGGATGATCAAAATAAGTTGACTTTGAGAGATTACTTCAAGTCGGTCATCAATGAGAATTATTTAAGCATAGTTCGTGTTCCTATCAATGCGAACAATTTTGAGTTGAAATCGGCGTTCATCTCGATGATTCAATCAATATGGGGGGTCTCCTAGCGAAGATCCTACTATCCACATCACCATCTTCTTGGAGATGTGTAAAACGGTCAAGATGAATGGTGTTACTGAGGACATCATAAGATTGAGGTTATACCCTTTTTCTTTAAGGGATAAGGCAGGAGCAAGGTTGCAATCTTTGCAACCTGGAAGCATAGCCACATAGCAGGAGATGGTGCAAAAGTTCTTACAAAAGTTCTTCCCATCGGCCAAGACCGCCCAACTAAGAGATCATGTTGGGGAATTCAAGCAACAAAAGGTGGAGTCATTTTATGAGGCATGGGAAAGGTTTAAAGAACTCTTGAGGAAGTGTCCTCAACACGGATTCCAAGATTGGCTACAGATTCAATTGTTTTACAATGGTTGATGCGGTGGCTAGTGGGTCACTTTTGACAAAAACAGCCACCGAGGCATTCACTTTGTTGGAAGATATGGCTACCAACACATATGAGGTTTCGGGTGCACGATCAATAGTAAAGAAGGTGGTCGGTCTACATGAAGTTGATCCATTCACATCTCTCTCTACACAGATGTCAAGCATTGCCAACCAACTTGTTGTGCTTACTACTCAAAGGGCACAACCGTCTATTGAAAATGTGGCGGCTTTACACATGAGTTCTTCTGGGAATGAAGCACATGAGGAGGAAGTTCAATACATTAACAATTAGGGGTACAACTATAGAAGAAATCAAGGAGTCCTGAATCAGTACCACCCAAGCATCAGAAATCATGAGAACTTCTCCTATGCCAACACAAGGATTATGTTGTAAGCTCCACCTGATTTTTATAATCAAGCGCAAGAAAAGAAGCCATCTTTAGAGGATTTGCTAGGTTCGTTTATGAGGGAAACTAGGGCATCTATCAAAAACTTGGAAGTACAAGTCGAGCAACTAACTTTAAACATGAATGCCCAACAGAGGGGGTCACTACCTAGCAACACTGAGGTAAACCCGAAAGAGCAATGCCAAGCCATTACCTTGAGAAGTGGAAAGGAAGTAAAGGGTCCTGATTTGAGCCTAAGTACACCACCACCATCCAATGAAGAGCATGAAGAGACAAACATTAAGACCGAGCCGAGTAAAGAGAAGGAAGTTGAGTTATCAAAGGAGGAGAAGCCACATGAAAGGCCCTACCGGCCTGGTTCTATTACTTTCACGGATAACCCTCCTAAACTCTCAACTCCTATTCCATTTCTTCAGAGATTTCAAAAGAAGAAGCTTGACGAGAAAATTGCCAAGTTTCTAAAATTTTTCAAAAAGATTCACATTAACATCCCTTTTGCAGATGCATTGGAGCAAATGCCAAACTACGTCAAGTTCATGAAGGATGTGATGACGAAAAAGAGGAAGCTAGAGAACTATGAGACGATGAAGCTTACTGAAGAGTGTAGTGTCATACTACAAAAAAAACTACCTCAAAAGCTAAAAGATCCAGGGAGTTTCACTATACCTTGCACCATTGGTTCTTTAAATTTTAAAAAAGCTTTATGTGATTTAGGTGCAAGCATTAACTTGAAGCCTTCATCAATCTTCAGGAAATTGGAGCTTAGCTAGGTGAAGCCAACGACAATATCTTTGCAACTAGGAGATCGATCACTAACATACCCTCGTGGTATCATTGAGGACGTGATAGTGAAGGTGGACAAGTTCATCCCGATAGACTTTGTAGTTTTGGACATGGAGGAAGATGGTGATATTCCTCTTATACTTGGGGCGGCCATTCTTAGCTACCGAGAGAGCTTTGATCGATGTGCAACGTGGCGAGCTTACCTTGTGAGTGAATGATGAGGAAGTGTTGTTTAACATATACAAGACTCTTAAATTCCCATCGGAGGGGAATGCATGTCATCGGATTGATGTAGCGTTACTGGTTGATGCATGTGTGACCGAGGTACATGGTGAGGCTACACTAGTAGATTCTTTAGAGAAGTGTCTTGTGAGTTCGATATCTAGAGATGAGGCCTTTCATGATGAAGTCCAACATTGTGCCTTAGCTCTTGAGGCCCACAATCCTGAGAGCACAATCACCAAAGCGGAAGATATTGAAGCTTTTTCGCCACCCGAGTTAGTAGAGTCTTCACCGAAGTTGAATCCCTTACCGGATGCATTTTTGCTATGCATTTTTGGGTGAGAAGTCCACTATGCCAGTCATCATATCATCAGTTTTGTCTAGTGTAGAGGAAGAGAAACTATTACGCATCTTGAGAGAGTACAAGTCCGCTTTGGGGTGGTCCATAGCCGACATAAAGGGGATAAGTCCTTCGATTTGTATGCATAAGATCTTGATGGAGGAATCTTACAAACCTTTAATTGAACATCAAAGGTGGCTAAATCCAACCATGAAAGAGGTTGTAAAATCTGAAAATTTGAAGTGGTTGAAGGCGGGAATTGTGTATGCTATATTGGATAGTTCTTGGATGAGTTCGGTACAAGTAGTGCCCAAGAAAGGTGGAATGACGGTAGTCAAGAATGAGAACAATGAGTTGATCTCCACTAGGACATTCACGGGATGGCGTGTATGCATAGATTACTGAAAGTTGAACAAACAACGAGGAAGGATCACTTTTCCCTTCCTTTCATTGTTCAAATGTTGGACCGATTGGCGAGCTTCGAGTACTATTGTCTCTTGGATGTATATTCGGGCAATAATCAAATAGTCATTGCTCCGGAAGATCAAGAAAAGACCACTTTCACTTGCTCATATGTTACTTTTGCTTTGCAGAGGATGTCATTTGGTTTATGCAATGCACTGATGACTTTTTAACGGTGCATGATGTCTATTTTTGTTGATATGATTGAGGAGATCATGGAGGTATTTATGGATGATTTTTCTATTTTTGGGACCTCATTTGACCATTGCCTTCAGAATTTATCTCTTGTGCTTCAAAGATGTGAAGGAACCAACCTAGTGCTAAATTGAGAGAAGTGATATTTCATGGTACAAGAAGGCATTGTTTTGGGTCATCGGGTTTCTTCTAAGGGTCTTGAGGTGGATAGGGCCAAGATAGTAGTCATTGAGAAGCTTCCTCATCCAAAGAATGTAAAAGGCATCCAAAGTTTCTTGGGGCATGTCGATTTCTACCGGCGGTTTATTAAAGATTTTTCAAAAATTGCCAAGCCCCTGTTTAACTTACTTGAGAAAGAGTCATCCTTTGAGTTTGATGAGCATTATGTTGAGGCATTTGAGTTCATAAAGAAAACATTAATCTCAACCCCTATTATGGTTGTGACGGATTGGAAGGAATCACATGTGATGCAAGTGACTTTGCGGTTAGGGCAGTTCTTGGGCAAAAGCGAGATAAGATGCTTCGGGCCATCTATTATGCGAGTCATACTCTTGATGGAGCTCAGAAAAATTACACCACGACCGATAAGGAATTGTTAGTCGTTGTGTTTTCATGTGACAAGTTTCGGTCATACATCATTGGGTCCAAGGTTATAGTGTACACTGATAATGCTGCCATTCGATATTTATTTGAGAAGAAAGATGCCAAGCCAAAGTTGATTCGGTGGAAACTTTTGTTGCAAGGGTTTGACTTGGAGATTAAAGACAAAAAGGGAAGCGAAAATTTTGTAGCCGGCCATCTATCTCGGTTACAATATGAAGAGGAAGACAAGTGCTTGCCGATCCTTGAGACTTTCCCGGATGAGCAATTGTATGGATTGGGAGTGAAAGCTCCATGGTATGCTGATTTTGCTAACTATTTGGTTGGTGGTACTTTGCCTCCAAATCCAACTTACTCGAAGAAGAAAAAGTTTTTGCATGATGTCAAGTCCTACATGAGGGATGAGCCTCTACTTTTCAAAGGATGCAATGATCAAATGATTCAGCGGTGTGTACCGGAAGAGGAGGTTCAAGCCATTCTTCATGAGTGTCATTCTTCCCCCTATGGAGGTCATTTTGGAGCTACTAGGACAACGGCAAAAGTGCTTGGCTCACTATGTTTTGTGATAGCTACATCTTTGCGAAGACATGTGATAGATGCCAACGTCTTAGTTCCATCTCTAGAAGACCCGAGTTGCCTTTGACAAATATCTTAGAGGCGGAGCTTTTTAATGTGTGGGGTATTGATTTTATGGGCCCTTTTCCTCCTTCGTTTGGCAAGATGTATATACTTTTAGCGGTGGATTATGTATCCAAGTTGGTTGAAGCTATAGCGACGAAGACCAATGATGCTAAGGTGGTGCTAAAATTTCTACACAAGCACATATTTACTAGATTTCACACTTCAAGGCCTATCATAAGTGATGAAGTGTAACACCCTCTAATTTTTTTATTGTAAAAACTAATTCAACCGCTTGAAAACCCTCAACGCGTAATTTCAATAAGTGGTAAAAGCCCCACTCAAAGAAGAAGAATATAAACCCCCATAGTAGGACGGTCCCAAGGAAAGGACCGTCCCCATGAGGGGCAAGCCCCAAGGGGGGCCTCCCTATAAATAAGGGTGGCCCCTCCTCAGTTCAACTCGCCGACCCCCTCACTCTCCTCTGCATCCTTCGCCCTTTTTGAACTCTCCTGCATCCCTTTACACTTCAAGAAGTTTGAAGAAAGTGCTACGCCACTACAAGTGTAATAAGGTGGGGAATGAAGGCTAGGTTTGCATTTCTTACTTGTTTAATATTGAATTACATAGCATCATGCATCATATGTGTTACTGTGTTATACTTCATGCATGAGGCTATCTATTAAAAATGATATATTATTGGGTGTTATACGGGCCCCGACAGTGTGACACTGTCACTGTTATATTATTGGGTGCTATGCCGTTACGCTGGCCTCGGCAGAGTGACACTATCACTGGTTAGCACTGGAACTCATGAGACATCTCAGTTGCTAGTTATATTATTGGTGCCTTGGATCACAAGTTGGAGTGAATGGTACCTGGCCTGTGATACCGTGTGACCAGGGTTCATTCGTATAATTGCTTTATTGTATTGTTGTGGCATAACTATTTGATGATTGTTGTTCTGTATTTATTATTATGCACGTAAGATTTGTTTACCCTACTTGATCTCACTGAGTTGTTGAGCTCACCCCGTTGCTAATCTTTCTAAGGAATTAAGATGGGTCCGAATGGATTTATTCCGAGGGTTATGGCCAAACCCAGTCTATGTAGGGACCTTTGTGTATGTACTCTCCTCAGGTCATGTCAGATCGGTCTAATGATGGTTGTGGTGATTCCAGGTTTCTAGACGCCTTTCTTTGACTACTCCTTTTTTGTTATTTTGGTACTTTTGTAGGGGTTCACCCTTGTTACCTTTTTGGTTGTCTTTTTGATATAAGGAATGTAATAATTACCCAACTTTATATGTGAAATATAACTGTATTTTCCTTAATAATTTGTATTGTATTATTGTTAGTGTGAGCCACTATGCTTTTGTATGTACAACTCTGATCGAGTGGAGTGAGCACTCGACGCCCTAGCTGTTGCACCTCGCTCTGGGTCAAAGGGTGTGACATGAAGGTGCCCACTTTTGCAATAAATTATTCAATGCTCTTCTTGCCAAGTATGGGGTGAAACATAAAGTGGCACTTGCATACCATCCTCAAACCAATGGCCTAGCCGAACCGAGCAACCGAGAAGTTAAGCAAAGTTTGGAGAAGATTGTCAATGTTACTAGGAAGGATTGGTCTTTGAAGCTTGATGAGGTTTTATAGGCATATCGGACTGCATTGAAGACTCCTATTGGGATGTCTCCTTACCGCCTTGTGTTTGGAAAGTCTTGTCACTTACCGGTTGAGTTAGAAAATCGAGCTTATTGGGTGGTGAGAAAGCTTAATTTTGACTTAAAGGCATCCGAAGATCAAAGGTTACTACAACTAATGGAGATGGAAGAATTTAGGAATGATGCCTATGAGAATGCAAAGATCTACAAGGAGCGGACCAAGAAGTGGCATGACAAGAGCATTGAGAAGAGAGATTTTGAACCGGGGCAACATGTACTCCTATTCAATTCAAGATTGAAGTTGTTCCCTGGCAAGTTGAAGTCAAGATGGTTGGGACCTTTCATGGTGGAGTGTGTCTTCCCTTGTGGAGCGGTTGAGCTGAAGAATGAGAGTGGTGTATGCTTTCGACTTAATGGACAACGATTGAAGCACTACTTTGGCCAAGAGGTGTGGCGGGATGAGCGCATCACTCTTGGGGCGCCGTGATGGCGATGTGATTGACAATCGGGTTGAGGACTTTAAACCAAGCGCTTGTTGGGAGGCAACCCATCGGTTTTGGAGTTTTCTTATTTTATGTATTTTACGTTTTTAGTCATTGTAGTTTCAGATTTGAGTTTCGTGCCATTGACATATT
Organism: Paratinospora sagittata; assembly: GCA_035771175.1. Taxonomy (NCBI): domain Eukaryota; kingdom Viridiplantae; phylum Streptophyta; class Magnoliopsida; order Ranunculales; family Menispermaceae; genus Paratinospora; species Paratinospora sagittata. Next base: position 23,302,390 of record CM069592.1, on the reverse strand, counting down.
CATTTCTTTTCCTTTCTAGGTTCTAAAGCAAGGTTGGGGGTCTTCTTGGAGCATCTAGGAGAGGCGATTGGAGTGCATCATATGAGATCTACAGCCATTTGGATTAAGGGGGTTTTCTAAACTCTATTTTTTTGTATTTTCCTCTGTTTTTATTTATTTGTCATGCATTGAGGACAATGCTCGCTTTAAGTTTGGAGGAGAGATTTGAATTTTGTCATGGTTAGTTTGCTAAGTGTGCATTAGTTTAGGTTAGGTAGTCACATTCTTTTACAATTTTAAACTTACTTATGGAAGGCCAATGACATTAGAACACTTTAAAGATATGAAACGATAGGGGAATGTAGAGAGTATCTATATGTCTGTGTGCTTGATCCATTTTTGCTGAGTTTTGTTGGAGAGACTTAACCAATTGTACATGGTTTTGATCATTAGATTAAGATTGTTTGGAATGGACTTTTACTTGCCGAGTTATATTTTAGATCTCTAGGGATTCTAGAACAAGTTTGATCACTTCTCGAGTTGAAATCCTAGAAAACACACCATGAGAAAGATGATTTAGGCCATGTTTGAAAAAGTTTGAGCCAAATAGCCTACCTTACTTTTTATTGTATCCATAGTTTCCATTTTGAGCTGAATATCATTTTCTTTGTTACCTATGCATCATGAACTTTGAGCTTGTCATGTTTAAATTCCTTGTTTTTTCAACCTATGTACCTTATACACTTTGATCACATTGGAGTGTTATTATTTGGTAGGAAGAACAATGGGAAAGAAAAAAAAATGAAGAGAAAGGTGATAAAGAAGAAAAAAAAAATGTGAAGTTTGCTTATGAGTTATATTGAAAAAAAATAAAATAAGAAAGAGAAAAAGAAAAGAAAATGAAAAAAAGAAGAACAAGGTGTTACATCTATGTATTGAAAAGAAATAAGTTTGGGGTGTAACACTCTATGAAAGAAAAAAAAAAGAATGATGATAAGAAGCAAACAAAAGAATGGGGAGTGAATGAAAAGTTAAATTTTACAGAGGATATGTGCACTGAAATTGGGGTTTTGGTTTCAAATGTAATGTAGTGGATGTTAGCAATTAATCAAAGTGTTTAGGGTGTTTTTGAGCTACAATGTTCCTATTTTTCCTACCTTTGAACCTAAGCCTTGCATTACAACTTATGAAAGGCCTTTTGATTCTGAATGGTGTGTGATCTACATTGGTGGAGAGTGGCGCGAAAGACTTGCCTATGAAGTTCCAATCTAAATAATATATTTTGAGATCTTACACTTAATACTTGCTTGCATTTGCTCATGACTTGCATGATTAGTTCGATACGATTAGCTATGTACTTATATGTGAAAGAATCAAAGGTGGAGCTTGGTAAGAGTTTGGTTCAAATTCTAGACAACTCTACACTCTTGAAGTTCTTCCTAGAAATGAATATTATTTTTGGTATAATCTTGGAGGCCATATATGTATTTACAATGATTGAGTAAGTCTTTAGTTGTGTGAGAATGTGATTTTAGAAGGGATATGTTAATCATGAGTTTTAGTTTTGTTTTCCCTTTACTCGGGACGATCAAAGTCCTAAGTTTTTGGGTATTTGATAGTTGCATATTTAGATAGGTTTTAGAGAATGTTTTAGGTGTGTTTTAGTACATTTTATGCATTAGTTTCATGTGTTTATGTTAGTTTAGGATTAATTGGGTTTTCATGCATTATTTTGGTTTATTAGTTTATGATTTGATTCATTTCATATTTGAGTGTGTTATTGATTTGATTCATTTCATATTTGAGTGCGTTATTGATTTGATTTGCTTTATTTTGTAGGTATTTAGATGTGTTAGTCATGAATTTGGATGATAAAAATATGTACAAGAAGTTGTAAAGGAGAAGCATGAAGAGCCCAAGTCGAAAAGAGGTAAAAAATGGCTAAGTCCCAAAAACAAAGGCCAAAAGCAACGTTTTGAGCGATGTGGTGGTGAACATTGACAAGAGCATTGGGCCTAGCGTCGTGGAGCTGATTGGTTTTTTTTATTTTTCATTTTTAGCAAGTTTTGAAATGTATTTTTCCCCACTTTCCAATTTCTATTCCACACGACTTTAAGGCATATTATATGTCAAAATTTATGGTTCTTCGAGAAAAATACACTGGAGAAGAGAGAACGACGACTAGGAGCAAAGGAACGCGAAGAAGACAACTTAGAGACAAGGAGGAATCTACAAGTTCAATAGCAACTAGTTTGAGTATTGGTGTTTAATTTCTTCTTTCTCTACATGTTTTGGATTTTATTCTTCCAAAGTATTAATTAATTTGTTAGTCTAGAGAGGAGATGGATCCTATATTAGAATTTATGCAATAGTATTAGCTTTTGTTTGTTATCAATAATTTATTCATAGTTTATTCATAGTTTATTTATATTTCTTTATTCGTAATGCTTTTGATCTCTGGTGGCCACGGATCAATTGATCATAGATTTGGGGGCCGACACTCGATAGAGGGTTTTCTAGGTTGGAACAAGAGAAATGTGACATGAGATGGTCGTAGTATCGATGGATATGCGATGCCTCATGAAGTTGCAGGAAAATCACAAAGCGTAATGCATTACTAATATATGGGTTTTTATCGATAGATCGAAATTCTATTTTAGTGATAGATTCTAACGCGGTACTCAACAGAGGGTGTTAGGAACTATAGGATTTTGACTTATAACATGAATAATCATTTGATAATGAACATGAATACTATTGCATGATTGATAATTAGGTGAAATCTAATCTCTAGGTATTTTTAATATTAATTTTTCTCCAAAAAATTCTAATAAATTGTTATTTTAATTATTGCTTTAGTTTAAGTATTATTTTAGTTCATTGATCATTAAAATTTGGTTTTCTAGATAAAATTAGGGCTAGGAACGATATAATTAGTGTAGTAAATCAATCCCTGAGGACGATACCCGATTCTCATCGGTAAATATTATAATTTGGCACCGTACACTTGCGGTTTACTCGGAAAAGGGTATTTATTATGTTATCGGTGCTTGGCCACTCCTCCCGCCTTTCGCATTCACCCACCCAATCCATTTCTCCCTTCGGAGCTCCGCTACTTCTTCGTGGGGCCTCAGGTTGCTGTTGAGGAATCCCACTTGGTCTTTTACATTCTGGGTTACCTTAGCGAGTTGGTGGAGGTTTAAGTCCAGGCCTCCTTCTACTCGATTCACTGTCTCCCATAGAGGAAGATGTTCCTTTTATTTCATCATCCATCACACCATCCTTAAACGTTCTGGTGTAAGATGCAACTCCAATGGGCAGCATAGGAGGTATAGAATGCTCATCAATGGCGTCGATGCCTTCCTTCTATAGCAACATCATAATTAAGGCACCATACCCGTAGTGTTCCGTGCCACTTTGCATGATCTTACACGTTTGTATCAGGATGATGTAGGGGAGGGAGACGTTGATTCCCTCGTTTAAACAGTAGAGGATTAAGAGTTGGGCCCGTTTTATACAGTCTGTACTTACTTTTTCAGGTAAGATGTTGTATTTAACAATCTTACCCAAGCCAGCGAGCTTTTTCCGCAAGTTCTTGTTTGGCATACATGCATAGTTCTTATTCGAGTCGTGGTTTTGTTGATACGCAAGGGCTTTGAAAGAATCCCTAGGTGTCCCTGCGATTTCTTCCACAACTTTAGGGTCGTGTGGGTCGATGCATCTTGTTCCCATGGAAATGTTCATTACTTGGGATATCAGGGTCGATTCCTCCTAGGTGCGGTCCTACATATACCATATTGTCATAAAATTCCTTGACTACCTTACAATTGATTGGGCCTTTTATGACCACTATGCCGAACCATCCGCTATCATGGAGCTTCTGGCGCATGTAATCCAGGAGTGGGTCCTCTATGTTTATTGTTTCTCATTGTGATAACCTTCTGGGACTTCCCGACTAGCATGACACTATTAGAGGGAATGTCTTCGTTTGACGACATATTCTCTGCAAAAAAACAATTTTTTTTTCTTTTTAACTGGCAAAACAAGAAGCTGACTAAGTACAATCAGAGTATCTGATGATTTCCTGAATTTATGATTTTCCACCTTTCAATCTACCTTTGAGTTAATGTTTACATTTCTTAAAGCTTATGTGACCCATTGGGCGACTCTAAGGCACACTAGGTCTGGACGGGCCGTGAACTGTGCATTCTCTGATACCATTTTAACTTTCACACCCCTCCAAGGCCCCATCTAGACCGACGAAACTCACACAGATAAAATGCAACCAGTCACAACAGAATATAGAATGTGAAGGAACACAATGTAGCAAAAATACTTTTCATTTATTATATAGAAGTTGAGTACAAAGGGGGGCATCATGAAGATTGCCACTTACGGGAACACACTCCCAAATCATCCTAACTAATACAACAATTAGTTAAGGTATACACAAAACTAGGGCCCATGCAACCCTTGTCCAGACCGCCTCAAGTTCCTGTAAATGGTAACAACAGAATGAGCCATCGCTCAATGGGCAATGTAGATATTCCATGGATTATGTCAATTTATAAGGAGTTCATCATAATCATAATCATAAGGTAAACTATACAATCATCATCAATCATATAAATGCATGAATGGGTAGACACGTAAAACGCCGTCACGAGGAAGTTTATGGCCTGATACTATTATGGGTTCACGTTCAATGTCCCTCTCCTGGTGTTCAACTCGGATTCTCATTGTAAGTCCCTTGCGAGGGAATATATGTAACCCGGTCAGTACATGTCCTTCAAGTGGATATATACCGCATGAGGTTAACTAAGTCAAGGCATTCCGCACCAATAATTAATTGGGGCAAGTACTTTTCATGTCCCTAGGTTGTTACGTGACTACCGGTATGCTATGCATGTTAATGTAGACATGTATGTATATTAGGGTAGTCTCTATCCTTGACCAATGTATTCCTTCATCAAGCCTACTGCACATGTGCGGCAACTCTTGGGTCCAAAAGACAGGCATGTGGACTTTATATCTTTTAGGCTAGCTTTCGATAGAACTAACCAGACCAGTCCCAAATATGGGGAGCCCTAGGTGGTTCTTATTTTATGTATGATGACTAGGTGGTTCTCAACGTTGTTGAGAATATCATGTCACTATACTTGGCTACATTTCCAAAAGAGGACTTCTATTTTTCTCTTTGGCAGTGAGAAAAAAATGCAAACCAGGAAAAGAGGAAGGCCACGCTCAACAGTTCGTCCAACAGAGGAGGCACATCCTGAGACACAGAATCAGGAATCGCCGCTTCCAAGGATGGGGCAGGCCGCTCACGACACTGCACCCACTTCTGGACAGGCAGTGCCACCTCAACCTACACCCTTCATCATGCCTCCGGGCATGGAACACTTTTTTGTCGGATTCATTGAGGTGATGAAAGTGACTGTACAAATGGCCGTCTGTGAGACTGCGGCCAATCAGGTTATCATCGTCCAGGCACCTTTTCGATCTGGGTCAAAGAGCCAAACCGACTTGATCAAGAAATATAAAAGACTTCAACCCCTTACCTTTCCTGGCACCATTGATGAGGATGAAGCGCAGAAATGGCTTGATGAGTCAAAAACGGCTCTTGACGCTATGGGAATCGAAAAGGGTCAAAAAATTCCACTAACTTCTTACCAACTTATTGGTAGAGCTAACTCTTGGTGGAAAATGGTGAAGGAAGACCCAAGGGTCAATGTAACAGACATGACTTGGTTGGAATTTGAGTCACTATTCATTGATGAGTACTTCCCTAACGCTGTGAAGAGGCAAATACGCTAGGAGTTTGCCAGGCTTTACCAGGACAACATGACAGTCCGTGAGTATGCTGTTAGGTTCAAGGAACTATTGGTCTTCTCTCTTTCCACCATCTCAATGGAGCGAGATAATGCTGAGAAATTCTATAATGGACATTCAACAGGCCCTGTCAATCTTGGACCTCAAGAATTACAAGGAGCTAGTCAATATGGTTATGAATTTTGAGCAAGAGAAAACAAAGCAAGAACAAAGAAAGAAAAGAGGAAAACGGATGACAAATTTTGCCCAGCAGAGCACTCAGCAGGGCAATAGGAAGAAACCCTATCAGAGTACAAACCCAACCCTCCCAGCCCCTGTGCAAAAGCAAGAGGCCACTATAACTGCGGTTGAAACTTTTAACCCTGGCCAACAGGGTTTTCAAAATCAGAACAGGGGAAGTCGCAATGGTAAAGACGGTTGTCACAATGGCAATGGGAGAGGTTGTGGCCAGCAACACTACAATCAGCATGACCAATTGAATGAACAACAAGCGCCTCACCATCAGAGGTTGACTTGTTACAATTGCGGCCAACAGGGCCACGTAAAAAGGCTTTGTCCCCACCTTCCACAAACACAACAGCCAGTTCCAGCAGTTTCAGTCCAACAAGCCCTACCTGTTGTAAACACCCAGCCCATGCAGAACCACCAAAACCAGGGACAAAGGCAGCAAGGAAGAGCCTACGCCATGGCTCAGCAACCCCTTCCAGATGATAATAATGTAGTGGAAGGTACACTTCCTTTGTTCAATACAACGGTACATGCATTATTTGATTCGAGTTCGACACATTCCTTTATATCTTCTGCATCAATAACACAATTAGGCTTGCAACTTGAACCAACCAATATTACTATCTATGTTTCAACACCAATAGTACCTGGTACTGACATTAACGAGAGATGTTCTAAATGTGAACTTAGAATGTTAGGACACATAATCCATGCAGATCTCCTGGTCACGGGCATAAAAGACTTTGACATAATTTCGGACATGGATTGGCTGACACCGCTGAACGCTAAGATTGATTGTCTAAAGAAGCAAGTCCAAATAACTTTACCTGCATGAGAAGAAATCATGATCCAAGGCATCCGAAAATGGATACACAGCTCAAGTGTCTCACTCCAGAAAGCAAAACTTTGATCTCTATCCCTTAGTGACGGCAATGAGCCACCACCACCATACCCTCTCGATATGCACGACAACGAAGTCATATCTGAATTCCAATTGGTATTTCTAAACGACCTTCTTAGCCTACCCCTGGTTCAGGAATTCGACTTTGAAATCAAACTAATATCGGGAACCGAACCCATCTAGATTCCACCATACAGAATGTCCAACGTCGAGTTGGTTGAGTTGGACAAACAACTGAAGGAATTGGAGAGTACAGGCTTCATAAAAATAAAGCTCATCACCCTGGGGCGCTCCAGTTCTTTTCGTTTGCAAAAAGGATGGTTCGTTACGACTTTGCATCGACTATCGCAAGTTGAATAACGTAACCATCAAGAACAGATACCCATTGCCGAGGATCGATGACTTGTTTGACCAACTTAGAGATGCCAAATACTTCTCTAAGATTGATTTACGATCTGGCTATCATCAACTCTGGATCGAAAAGTCGGACATCAATAAAGCAACTTTCAGAACTCGGTATGGTCATTATGAGTTCCTGGTCATGCCATTCGGTCTCACTAACGCACATGCAACGTTTATGGATCTGATGAATCGTATCTTCAGACCATATTTAGATCGATTCGCGGTGGTCTTTGTAGACGATATCTTGGTGTATTCACTAACAGAGGAAGATCATAAGACACACCTGAGGATTGTCCTCCAGACGTTAAGACACCACCGACTATATGCAAAGTTGAGTAAGTGCGAATTTTGGGCAAATAAAGTTCAATTCCCAGGTCATGTAGTTTTAGGCAATGACATGGAAGTGGAACTTTCAAAGGTTGAAGCGATATTAAATTGGAAGCAACCTACCAGTGTTACTCTGATTCAGAGTTTTCTCGGTTTGGCTGGCTACTACAGACCCTTCATCAAGGACTTCTCCACGATTGCTAAACCTATGACCAAACTCACATGGAAAGACACACGATTCATCTGGAACGCAGTTGGTGAATCGTCATTCCAGGAATTTAAAAAGTGCCTCACGACAGCACCAATACTAATCACTCCAAGAAATGGAGTTGGATTTTCACTATACACCGACGCCTCTCTCCAAGGCTTAGGTGCAGTACTAATGCAAGATGGCTAAGTTGTTGCATATGCTTCTAGACAACTAAAAATCCATGAGGGTAATTACCCAACTCACGACTTGGAACTTGCAGTTATCGTATTTGCACCGAAGTTATGGCGCCACTGCCTATACGGTGAGCGGTTTAAGGTTTTCTCAGATCACAAAAGCCTCAAGTACATTTACACTCAGAGAGACCAAAACCTCCGCCAAAGAAGATGGTTGAAATTTTTAAAAAACTATGACTTTCAGCTCCAATATCATCCAAGAAAAGCCAACGTTGTGGCTGATGCCCTAAGTAGAAAGTCATATATTGTTGCTTGTACCCTCAACCTCGAAATAGGGAAGTTGGCTACGGAGATGGAGAAATATAACTTACAGCTCATTGAGGAAGGAGGAAGGTCATGACTTTCCCAATTAAGTGCCAATTCTGAGCTTATTTGAAAAATCTTAGCTACCCAAGCCAACAACCTCAAGTTGATGGAGAAAAGAGAACTCATTCTCAGCGGACAGGACTTCCCCCACTTGTTGGTCTCCGATGATCGGGCAGTTTTCTACAAGAAATGGTTGTGCCTACCAAACGACCCTAAAATCCGAAAAGAAGTGCTCACTGAAATCCATTGCTCGAAGTTCAAGTTTATGCCCGAACGTTCGGGCACAGGGCCTCTATAACAGGGGCCCCTCCCCCCCTCATTTCTCACACCACTACTCTTTCCCTCTCTTTCTCTCTTTGGGTTGGTTTCCTTCACTCTCCTTGTGATTTTCTCTCTCCCCTTTTGAGACTCTCTCTCTTAGAGACTTTCTTTGTGATACGAAGTCGTTCTCCTCGGGAGGAAGAGGCAGCTTTGGAAAGAAGTACAATTTGAAGGTGGGAACTAAACATAGGTTTGCATGTCTTATGACTTTTCATAAAGTTTTCATTCATTTATCATTATGTTTGTTATTCACCTACGCTGCATTATTATGTTTAGTGTTCATACATGTCATGTTTATGCCTTAATATTTGGAGTCCATCTATTATACTGTTACCATGTCGGATTAGTGGTCAATTTGACTAAATCAGACTTAGCCTTGTCCTCAGTAACTTTGAATAGTGAATGGGATGCAACTTGCTACTCTAGAAGACTGGGTATTTAAACGGGACCTTGTGTTCCCAACTCTCGACCTAGGGATTGGTCAGATTGGCCCTATTGAAAGTCGTCTGCTTATATAGGTGATACTGGACATCCTTGTTAACATATATGGTTCATCCTTTAGCACATCCCTAAAGTATACTTGATGAAGTATATTTTGATGATCACAAACAAAGTATTTTTCGGTGCTAACTTTTTCAAGAACTTATCTCTGCACCAAAGGAAAAGCAAAAAACCAAGGAACGACTAGATCAAGGAACTCAAATCTTACATCCAACGATCAAGCTCGTTTCAACTAACGGGCTTCAACGATCACATCATGATTTCAAGATCACTTTTCTCGGACGTTTCGATCAAGCTTCAATACTACATCTCTCGATCAACGTTCAAGTCATTCAACTCCGAATTACTCTTATTGAAGATCTCATAATGAAGAGTTGGATTTAACGGTTATTTGAAAAAAGAAATACACAAAAGTATTTAAGGTATATCTTTCTATAATCATTATTGCTCAAAATGTTTTTCAAAACCATGCATATATCATGTTCATATGTTTTCTAAATCTGCATGTTTTGATGTCTTAACTATATTTCAAGAAATTTAATACTATATATTTAATTTGAAATATACCGAGTTTATATTCGCATTTATCGAATATTTTATCGCCAGTCAAAATTGTTTTCAAAGAGTCTTTCAGGATGCTAATGAAATAGCAGCGCCCTCCTAAACTTGTTAAGTCAGGACGCTAATAGGTCATTAGGACGCTGATAACGCTCTAGTTTGAAATGAACTAATTAATCAGGACTCTTACTTGTATAGTAGCGGTCTTATATATTAGTCAACCTCTGAAGTTGTTAGGAAGCTGACTCGGCATCAGCTCACTGAAAGATCTTTTAAAAGTTCTTCAAAAAATGTTTCTTTGAGGACGATGAGGTTATAAGTTGATAAAGCTATCAGGATGCTTTCTGGATAGGAGCGCCCTCACCTTTGGAAATCAACTGAATAACTTTCAGGACGCTGATTGTCCTTCAGCGTGTTTCTAAATGTCTTAACTTGCAGAACGCTTACATAGTAGTAGCGCCCTCATGTTATGTTTTTATCTAGTAGGACGCTCACATAATGTAGCGCCCTCATATTTTGTTTTATGTTTTAAAATCAGGACGCTTACTAGGATAATAGCGCCCTCATGCACTTAATAGATTTAAAACATAGTAGGACGCTAACTGTGCATTAACGCCCTCAAGGTTTAAGTCGTTTAAAGTCATAAGTAAGTCAGGACGCTTACGAGTTAGTAGAGCCCTCACTTAAGTGTTTAGCAGGACGCTTATACATAATAAGCGCCCTCAAGGAACAAAACGACAAAGTTGATATTATGCATTAAGACACTGATTACGAAATCAGGACGCTAATTCAACTTCCGTCATTGTTCGAATGAGTACACTACATCAGTTTACTTTTTCAGAACAGACACTTGAACAAAGTCCTTTTCAGACTTATCAGAGACCCTTTCTGATAGATGAAAAAAGTTCTTCTAAAGCTTTCCTCTTTCATGAAATCTGAAAGGAACCAGAATGTTAGTGAAAATCGCAATTGTTATTTTCATATAACATTCTAGCCGTTGTGTGAAAACGTTCACATTATTTGAACTTCAAATGTCTAACGGCTATGCCCACTAAGTTTATAATACCAACACTTAGGATCAAACAACTTGCCAATCACTTTGTGTTGTGCCAATACTTTTGAAAGTTAGTTTGAGTCAAAATGAATTTCATTTTCTAATCTTTCAAAGTATTTTCACTGATACCTATACGATTTTCATATTGAGTGTCAAATATATTTCTATCTTTGAAAATATGTTTTTATATTGGTATCAACTCAAATTCTCAGCACTGATTCACATTTGGTATCATTCTTGCTGATGATAGAATTTGAGAAATAGTTCAAGATACACAACTGTACTTGATTTCATATTTTAAGTATTTTATTGAACTATATCAGTAGTTGCGTTAAACTACTGATCGTTGAACCAAAAGTTTTCATACATATATTCTATATCTATTTTGAAACTGTTTGTGTCTTTGATTTACACCAGTCCTCAGTTTTTAACGTCAATATTTGTTTGGTATATTTTACCTTTCGATAAAGCACTGATTTTCATATCATATCATTCATGTTTTTTGAAAATGCACTTGAGCAATACCGAACATTGAAAGGTAAATGACAGAAGGTGTATTTCAACTTAGCATTACCTACTTCACATTTCATATCTTTGTAATGTTATGTATTGTGCTTAATGTAAAGTGTTCTACTGCGTTAGAACCATACAACATCTTAGTGTTGTAATGCTGGTGTGTTTTTGGATTGAAACAACCAGGACAAGTGGAGGTAGTTCACTTGATGATTTCAGGATTTAAATCAAGTAGGTTATCTCTTAGCTTTTAAAAGAGAAAACGATTCATCCTCATCCAGTAAAAGGGTAGGTGTGTCCTTAACCTTAAAAAAGATAAGTTATCTCTCAGCCTTTAAAAGAGAAACTAGCTCATCCTCATCCAGTAAAAGGGTAGGTGTGCCCTTAACCTTAAAAAAGATAGGTTATCTCTCAGCTTTTAAAAGAGAAGCGATTGTTCCTTATCCGGCAAAAGGATCATGGTTCTTCCTTTGCCAGTAAAAGGATCATGGGTTTCTCCTCATCTTGGAAAAAGGAAATATGGTTCTTCCTTAGCCAGTAAAAAGATAATGGGTTTCTCCTCATCCCAAAAAAAGAAAATTTGGTTCTTCCTTAGCTAGTAAAAGGAACATGGGTTTTTCCTAATCCCGAAAAAAGGAAAATGGTTCATCCTTAGCCCATGAAAGGATAGGTTTGCCTTTAACCTATAAAAGGGCAGTTGTAACGGTTTGGTTCTCACCCGTAAGAGAATCAGTTAGTGGATTGAGTAAATCCTAATCGGGAGATTAGGTAGTGGACGTAGGCTTGGCCAAACCACTATAAATTTGTGTGTCAAACGTTTGCATTTTAGTTTGTGTTCTAATTTACATCATGTTCCAATTAACTCATGTAAATCACTAAGTTATTGGAAGATAATTTTAAAATTGACCATCGCACCCAATTCAACTCCCTCTTGGGTGGACCAACAATCTTAACAATGCACTCGGTGATGCCGACCCTGATAAGCATCACCAGACACTGCCAAATCCTGTCTAATGTAAGTAAAGACTGGACTCGCACATGCATAGTCATCATACATAAAATAAGAACCACCTACGGACGTAAGTGGTCTGTGATCTTTAGTTTATTTACTGGTGCTATTATGCCTACTATTATTAATGCTTCCCCTGGAGATGGACATACAATGTGAACCTAGGATTACCTGAAAATTGATATTTGTACGTGAACCTAGGGCGACATACGGTCACAGAGTCATTACGAGACGGTATGTATACTTACCTGTTAAACTATTGTGGACTGTTTATGATGCTATGTTGTGTATATCTGATGTATGATTATGAGGTCTTCTTTATTAATTTTCATATTCGCGAACTATTTTACCCACTGGGCAATAGCTCATCCCGTTGCTAACCATTTTATAAGAATCGAGGATGGATTGGGCGGAGTTATTTTTGGGCCCTTATTTTTACCCCTTACTTAATTATTCAATTAGTTAGGGAGATTTTTGGGGAGGATGTTCTCTTATTATTTGCAGTCTTTGGACCGCTTACATTCTATACAAAAATACATTCTGAAATCAATGAAAACATACTTGTAATTGAATTATGTACCTGCGCACTCGATAACTGTAATAATGCATTTGCGCCCCGTCTGTGAGTGTCCCGCTGGTCTAGGCCCATCCGGACGGGGTGTGACAATTAGTGTTTTCATACATCTTATATGGTATCGATTCATGTGCTAAACTTACATTATTTTGAATTGATTTCATTGATCATTACTTGGGCATATTGATTCTTGAACTTAACCATTTATCTATTTAGAATTAACAAGTCTTGATCATTTATGCATATTGGTTCTTCTACTTCATACATATCATCTTTAGAATTAATATTTGAATACATGTGCATATTTGATTATTGATCTTACATTATCATTATTTGAATCGTTTGCATGTATTTGAAAATAACTATTTCAACGCTACACATCAGTTAAAATATTTTGGTTGGAATAGTAGTAATTATTCATTCAAGATTATACGCTGAAAATTGTTGAATGTTTTTAGAACATCTTTTTCTATCATTTGTAATCTTGATGTATTGTTGACTTGTTAGTCAACAGGGACTATACTATATTGTTGTACGGCTTGTAACCATGCCTGTAAGTTGGTTATAGTACGACTTCTAGCCAAGCCTTTATGTTGGTTAGTGTGTACAGCTTCTAGCCAAGCCCTTATGTCGGCTAGTATAACCGTTTCTAGTCACACCCATAAGTTGACTAGCCAATAGTAGATTGAGAAATCCTGATCGTGGGTGGTTAGGTAGTGGAGTAGGTTCAAGGGAAACCGAATCACTATAAATCACCGTGTCCATTTATTTTTTCCTTTACTTTACTATCTTGCTTGTTACCTATTGTGCATATATTCTTTTTAATTAATTAACTAAAAGGTAACACGAAAATCAGCCAAGTCCAATTCATCCCTCCTCTTGGACGGTGATACTAGGCCAACAGTTGTTAGCAATTAAACCTTATATTTTATTGGACAATCTATTTGTTCAAATGATCTAACATTTGCATCTTATTAGGTTTTTGGGCAACATTTGAATATGTGAAAGGGCTCGAATATGGCCCAAAACATTTTTCAAATCAAAGCAGATTTTCCCCACCCTCAAAAGACGTTATTTCCATGAAAAAAGAGTTTGACAATCAATGACAAAAACTTGAAGAAAAGTATAGCCTCATTTCATCATTGCAGGAAGAAAACAAAAAAAAACCGAGCCCAACAAAAGGAACTCTTTGCATCATTGGAGGAAGAAAACGAAGAACTTCAAGCCCAACGAAAAGAATTTCATGCAATGATAGGTCACTTGTGTTATAGGGATGCATGTTGATCTAAAAGAGATGGAGATGTTTGAGTTTTAATGTGAATTTCATTTGGTGTAGCCTTAGCATTAATCTTATTATTTATGGATTAGTTATATTTACTAGTATTATTGGTGTAACATCTTATATATATCATGGTGTCCATATTTATTTTCTAACTAGTTCTTGCTCATCTTGTTGACACCCTCTCTTTAACAAGAAGAGAGGGTTCATGTCTTTAGGTTAGTTCTCCATGGTCTTGTTATGTATCTAATGTGTCCTTAGTGTTGCAAGTGTGTGGGGTAAGAGAATAGTGGCATTAGAAATTTTTTTAAAAAAGGAGTTAATCATACGAGATATCGAGACCTTTCATAATAGAGTTAGTGTGGTCTTATTGGAGTTCAACTGCTTATGATGTGTTTGTTGAGGTTAAGTGGGCTCATTAGAGTTCAACTTCTTATGATGATGAATGTCTCCATGAACTAAATATAGTGAGCTTAAATTAAGATGGTTAAGTGGGATGGTATAGATACTAGTTGAGATCCAAGCCTTCCATACAAACAGATGTGAAGACTTTGTCCTCTTGTCCACAAGCCTCTTTGCTTGCTTCCATGTGAGGCTTAGTGCCCAACTTGTCTCTATGCTCCTATGGTGATTGCCCGCATGTTATGCGTCTACATGTTGTCCCGAATTATTTATGATGTTGTGGTGGGGATGTACTATAAAAATGGAGAATTATTATAATCTTGTAAAAAGACATAAAAGAAAAAAAAAACAATTTGTCCATCTTCAATCAATCCTAGAGCATAAGAATTTTTGCACTCGACATTTTTAAAGTAAAACTAATAATTAACTACATCTTTATTATATATATTAGTTTTAAAGAACAAGTCTTAAAATCTCGAAGGTCATACTGAATATATTTGAAGTAGAAGTCAATAATAAAACTTAAAATATACTAAATAAAAATATTATAAATTTCATAAATATATATATATATATATAGATATTTATACATATAAAAATATAT
This sequence comes from Paratinospora sagittata, assembly GCA_035771175.1. NCBI lineage: Eukaryota > Viridiplantae > Streptophyta > Magnoliopsida > Ranunculales > Menispermaceae > Paratinospora > Paratinospora sagittata. The sequence goes on along the minus strand of CM069592.1, from coordinate 23,287,156 downwards.
GATAAGACTACCAGTGATATTATATTAGTTTGTACATATATAGTTATGATATTTCTAAATATATGTCACACCCCATTCTAAAATACACAACAAATGAAAGAACCGGAGTGCAAAAATTGTTGGACATCAATCCAGATCTATTTATTCATCCTATTTTAATTATAGAGGGTACAAAGTACATGAGATATATTAGTTTACATACATGAGTACGCAGTGAAATTTACATCATAAATCACCTAGATCTAAGTCGACGTTCGTACTCTACGTGCCTCATTTTGCTCATAGCTCTCGCTAGCTTTCTCTCTGGCCCAAGACGTCTAATCCCTGGAAAAATAACAACGGGTGAGCTAAAATGCCCAATGGATCAAGTAGATATTTCATGAATTAAGTCAATTGATAAAGATAGCATCACATATCATCAACATCAAATAAAAATAATCATCAATCAAACATGAAGTAATATTAGATCAATTATATATTTTTAACAACATGTATATCCTGTCCCAGATACTAATCGGGCTAGGCTATGCCTTGGCTCCACAACCATATTTGGCATAAAATTCTCCCAGCCACCATAGCAGGTTTCTCATTGTTGTGATCCACAGTTTGAAAGTTGACTTAAGCTTTGCCGCTATGCTCTGGATGCACAACCGATATTGGATCATCAACTTCCAAACTTAGTTATTTGAGGCTACCATGTTATACGGTTGATTTAACCTTATTGTCAAAGTTTCGAACGCTGAGGAAAATCCAGATCCACCTGTGTACAACCTGAGGTACAACATCTGGGCTTACTCATAGGAGTACGTGGAATGTCAACTGGGTAAGAGCCTCGTAGGCTAGACCATTTCCATTACTCGTAGCCGTAGCATCAGAGATGAACTTCGTGCATTAGGGCGCATGCACAACATGGTGACCTGGGTGAGGCCTCCAAATATCAAAACATAGCATAAAAGGTCACCGAAAACCTCCATAGGTTCCTTAAGTGTTAAGTTGACTATGTGAATATCCAATATTTTGAATGAGTGCATGATAAATTTATGGAAAGTCATAATGCACGCAAACCTATGCCTTCATCCTTACCTTGGAGTGTACACAAAGGTCCAAACACTGGAAACCCATGACTCCTCTAAAGAGAAAATGGTCGGAGGATCGAATGGTGAGAATGAGAGGGGAAAACCCACTATTTATAGAATACCCAACATGAACATTCTTGCAGCATTTTCACTTTGTATGGTTTTTTTCCACTATTTTGTGTTTATGGCCTTTTTTAAGTCTAATCCATGGGGTATTACAATACAACTATAAATATTTATGAAATAATTGATAAAAACTTGGGAGAAATACTTGAGAGGTGAAAACCATCATCAAACCAAGACCATTCATGTCAAATCATTGAGAAAGAGACTAGAGCGGAAGCATACCTGAATCTATAGGGAAGATTAAGAACGTGAGTCTTGCGGTTCTTGATCTTCCAAGTTTGGACGTACAGTTTCCTCTTCAGAAGCAAAAACGTTTTTCTGTTTCTTTTCTAATGATGGGATGTCAGAAAAGAAAAACAATATGTATAACTTGGGGACCATAACAATTTATAAAACCCTAAGTTTTCTTATTTCTATTTTTGTCCATCATAAAATTAGAAATAAGACTTTTGGTATCTACACATTATGAAGGCCATACCGTATGAGATGTCATTAAGCCCAATAACTTAAACCTTATTAGGTCACTTTAAATGAGCTAATTCTTTAGATAGCCTATAACACAATTAATGATATATGTAGGCTCACATATTAGATAAATATCCAACAATCTCCCACTTGGGCCACATATGTCATTATACAATCATACATTATAAAATAACCTTATGAGCTAAAAACCACTATCTTTAGCAAATATCATCTCTAACAATCTGGTCCATCAATCATAACAACATAGGATCAAAGCGATCTTCGTTACATGTATTGTAACTAGACCCATCAATGGTCACGTATATTAATATAACCAACGACATAGATCAAGTATGAATGTGTAACATGAAAATTACATGTAATATGGTCTAAACATGCCTATTTCTAATTGGTCCTACTTTATTCTTTAACGAGATCATAATAACCAAATTCAGAGTGAAAATGAAACATGAACTTTATTCTACAGAAAACATCCATAAAATATGCCTATAACTGAAAAACATCCAAATACAAACTCCCACTAAACCAAGTTATCATCAAATGATACAACACCCATATGAGCAGTGTGCTCATGAAAGACCTTGAGTAGTAATCCCTTAGTAAGCGGACCCGCAACCACGAAGTTAGTCTCAATATGCTCTATAAACACTTGACCACTCTGAACTTTTTCTTTAACAACAAGGAACTTCATGTCTATGTGCTTCGACTTTGACGAGCTCCTGTTGTTGTTGAAATATAGTGTTGCTGACTTATTGTCACTAAATAACTTAAGTTGTTTTTCAATTCCATCCACAATTTTCAACCTAGTGACAAAATTTTGCAACCATATTCGATGGTTGGATGCCTCATAACAAGCTGTGAACTTCGCTGCCATAATCGAAAAAGCTATGAGTGTCTTCTTGGCACTCTTTATGGAAATTGCTCCTCCAGCTAGCAGGTAGATATAGCCCGATGTGGATCTCCTATTATCTTGGCATCCAACAAAATCAGAATCAGAATACCCAATGATTTCCAACTTATTTGATCTCCGATATGTGAGCATGTAGTTACTTTTTCTTTGTAAGTACTGCATAACCCGTTTGGCTATTTTCCAATGATCTATCCTCGTATTACTTAAGTATCTATCTAACATTCCAACAATGCACGCAATGTTTGGACGCGTACACACTTGAGCATACTTAGACTCCTTACAGCTGATGCATAGGGATTCTTTTGCATCTCTTTTACTTCAAACACATTCTTGGGGCATTGATTAAGACTGAACTTGTCTCCTTTAGAAATAGAGGTGTCACCTTGTTTACAATATTTCATGTCGAATCTCTTAAGAACCTTTTCGACATAGCTCTTTTGTGATAATCCAAGAATACCTCGAGAGCGATCCCAATATATCTTAATTCCTAATACAAAAGAGGTATCCCCAAGATCTTTCATTTCAAATTTCTTTGATAGAAATTTCTTGGCTTCGTGCAATGAGCCTATATCGTTACTAGCAAGCAATATATCATCGACATATAAGACCAAGAATATGTTTTTACTTCTACTGAACATATGATATATACATTCATCAACTGCATTCTTCTCAAAATCAAATGAGATGATAAGTTGATGAAATTTATGTTACCATTGACGGGAAGCTTGCTTAAGCCCATAGATGAATTTCTTTAATTTGCAAACCATCTTCTTTACATCTCCCGAAACAAAGTTTTATGGCTGCACCATATATATTGTCTCATCAATGTCACCATTGAGAAATGCAGTCTTTACATCCATCTAATGTAGCTCAAGATCAAAATGAGTCACAAGTGTCATTATAGTCTTGAAAGAGTCTTTCAAAGAAACCAGAGAGAAAGTCTATTTGTAGTCAAAGCTTTCTTTTTAAGTAAAGTCATTTTCAACAAGACGAGCCTTATATCTTTCCACATCACCCTTCAAATCCCTCTTGGTCTTAAATATCCATTTGCAACCAATGGGTTTCGTAACTTCAGGCAATGGGACAAGATCCCAAACGTCATTGTCTTTCATGGACTTAATCTCTTCATTCAAGGCATCAATCCACTTTTTAGAGTTAGAACTCTGCATGGCTTGATGGAAGTTGATTGGATCATCTTCCATCACTCCAGTGTCAACCTCATGTTCTTCGAGAAATATGGCATAATCATCAAGAATCGCACTTCTTTTTCTCTAGTGGATCTCCTTAATGGCATTTGTTGTTGAGGTTGTTGAGTTTGCTCTTCAAGAGCAATCTCTTGATTTTGAACGGGGAGTTCTTCAACATTGTCTTGTTGTTCCGAATTTGTTATTTGATCAATGTTAAAAATGAGAGCCTGATCATTGTCAATAAAAACTGTAGGAAGAGAAATAGATTCCTCTTCGAAGACTAAGTCTCTAACCTTACCCCCCCTCTCCAAACTCAACATCCTCCAAGAACCAAGCATTGCCTGTCTCGAAAAATGATCTAGTTGTGGTGGGTTCATAAAACTTGTAACCCCTTAACCTTTTAGAATAACCAACAAAGTAGCAGTTAACAATTCCTGAGTCCAGTTTCTTTTCATTTGGCCTATATGGCTTTGCCTTAGCTGGACAACCCCAAATGTGCAAGTGTTTTACACTAGGCTTCTTGCCCGTCCATAATTCATAAGGAGTTTTGGCTACTACTATAGTTGGTACTCTGTTGGGTATGTAAGCTACAGTCTTTAGTGCCTCTCCCCAGAGGGATTCTGGTAAGGTAGAATGACTAATCATACTCCTCACGATATCCTTAAGCGTCATGTTTCGTCTCTCAACAACACCATTCATGCTAGGACTACCTGACATGGTGTACTGCGGGACGATACCACATTCCTTTAGGAATTTAGCAAAAGGTCTTGGATGTTGTTCACCTGATCTGTCATACCTGTCATAGTATTCACCACCCCGGTCAAATCTAACGACTTTAATCCTCCTCCTGAGTTGAGTCTCATCTTCAGTTTTGAAAGTCTTAAACACATCCAGTGACTAAGATTTTTCATGAATTAGATATAAGTAGCCATAACGTGTCTATGAATGAAACAAAATATTGTTGACCATTCCATGAAGTTGTAAGGAATGGTCCACAAATATCAATATGAATGAGTTCTAAGACGTATGAACTCTTGTTGGCACCTAATCTCTTGATGTTTGTTTGTTTCCCCTTTATACACTCAATACAAACTTGAAAGTCTATTAAATCGAGGGGATCAAGAATTCCATCTAACACAAGTCTCTCAATTTTTTGTTTAGATATATGACCTAATGTTTGTGCCATAATGTAGCATAATTCTCATTGGCTAATTTAAGTTTTGTACCATGTGAACTTGAATGCAAGGTTTCATTAAATGAGGCAACAATACCAAAGTAAATATAAGTTATCATGAAAAGATAAAGAACCTCCTGGATGCCGAAAAATCAACCAAAAAAACAGAAGAGAAAGAACCACTACTAATAAGATTTGAATCTTGTAATAGACTAAACTTATTATTTCCTACTGAACAAGAATAACCAAAATTTTCTAGTAAAAAATTAAAAACCAAATTTTGTTTAAAAGACAGTACAACATATGTCTTTTTCAAATCCAAATAACAACCAATCTTTAATAATAACCTAAAAGTACTTATGGCCTCAACTTCAACTGTTTTGCCATCGCCTACATAGATGTGTCTTTCAACATCACTTCGCATTCGACAACTCAGGCAACCTTGCATAGACACACTTATGCGAGTAGTAGCACCAGAATATATCTGCCAAATGTGTCTAGGTACATAAGTTAAATTAACCTCAAACAAACAAAAGTGAGAAGCGTACCTATTTTTGCCCGCCAAGCATGATACTTTGTACAATCCTTCTTGTGTCCACCCTTCTTGCAAAAGAAACAAGTACAGTCCTCATCCTATTGCTTTTGTTGCTTCTTTTGAGGTGGAGCACCTGCAGCTTCCTTACTCTTATTCCTTTTCGTGCTCTTATCCTTAGAGGTTAATAATTGGGTGGTATGGCCTGTTTTGATAATTTTTTAAGTTCTTTGGTGGAAATCCTAGGATAAATGCAATTGAATGCTTAAATAATCAAAGTGCATAAATAAATAGTGCAAAAATTAAATATAAATGCACATAAGGATTTTTACGTGGTTAGGAAAATCCTTTTCCTACCTCCACTCCTAAAGAAACCTCTTCTAGGATTCCAGTATACTTGGATTCACTTCACGGTGTGAATCCAATCGTTACAAATGCCCTTTTTCAGGTTCAAGGCAAACCTATCCTTTTGCGGGCTAAGGATGAACCTACAACTTTCTTTTGTGGGATAAGGAAGAATTGAATATCCTTTTTCACTGGCTAAGGAAGAACTACTTGACCCTTTTCAAGATAAAGAGTGAAAATAACTTGATTCCCACCTTGGAATCTCAAGTGAATCAAATTTACTTGACTTGGTTGTTTCAATTTTGAAACAAACCAAAACTCCAATTACAAAAACTAAAATGTTTGTTCTAAGTGAATAGAAAAATTACACATGAAGCTCATAAATACAAATGTCAAATACAAGATATAGAAATTGAAACTCGAAGTGAAGAGAGACCTGACAATGATTTACACCTTTCTTGCAACCATATTTGTTCAAGAGAATGATTTTGAAGAAGCTTTGAATGATGCACAAAGAGAAAGCTTGAAATCCAATCTTCAAATCAAAATCTCTAAGTTCTAGGGTTTTTGAAATAAGAAAATGATCTGACTTTGAGAAACATTCCCTAGAATCACATGGTTGTCTCTCTTGTGTTTGAAATGGCTTAACTACATGTATTTATAGATTAGAAATGAGCACTAGTTGTTAAACACAAGAAACTACCCGTTGGGGGACTCAAAAATGAAGCTTTTGACCGTTGAAATCGCGCCCAAAAAGTTTTATACAGTTTGGTGAGCGTTCTCAATCACTACCTAGAAAATTCAGACAGTTCTTGAGCGTCCTCAAACTTGGTGAGCGTCATCCTCCTTGCTGCGAATTTTTAAAACTCTTTTCTTTTTGAAAGATCTTGCAACAAAAACCAAATATAGACATATTATAATTTAAAATTCATAAAAAGATCACTCTGCATCCATTGGAACCATTTCCAAACCCATTGGAGAAAGCTAACAAAAATTATTAATGGGTTTGAGTTTATTTGGTCATAATTTGAGTGCGAAAACTTGGATTGCTATGATTTTTTGAAATTCTAAATTTATGGGCTTATTTGGGCATCAAAATATGATTGAAATATATTTAGTTTGATGATTAAAACGCTTTGAAAACATTTGAAACAAAGAGAACAAGTCAACGTTCAAAAACAAATTAAATTTTAAACTTAAAACAATGAGTTAATGAAAAGCTTTGTAAAAATGTGATTTTGACTAAAATTGATGCAAGTATGATTCAAACAAGTTTGAAATGTTTTAAAAACATTAACCAAATATGTTTGAACATTTAAGGATCATTTTTAAAGAAAACTGAATGCATGTATGAATTTTAAAGCAAACTAGAACAAGTAGGCTACATCCTAATTCTAGACATAAATAGGACTCTCAACCTCATAATTCTTCTTTCCTTCAAGTTGTCTAAGCTTCGAATTTGGTTGATCCTTTGCTTGAGAGGCTTGAAGTACTTTGCTCTTGTATTGACTCTTTTCCATTTTAGCTGTTGAAATATATTAGATGAAATCATTAGCACCATTTGCGTAACGACCCACATTCACACATGACTTTATGGCGACGTAGATTGGCTAACTCTAGATGCTTGTGTAGGTATTTGATGTGTATTATACACGTATTTTGTTCGTATATAGTAGAATTGTGTGTATTATCATGATTTATATGTTAATGAGGTGTATGGGTAAATTGGAAATGCACCAAGTTTAAAAACTTATGGTTTTTAGGGTGAGGAGTGCGCTCCTTGCTTGAAAACGAGAGCAACGTTTTGACAGGAATTGGAGAAGCGCACTCCTTTGAGTAAGACCAAGAGTTTGTTTTCCCAGAAAGGGCTCAGAAGCACACTTCCTCTGGAAGAAGCGTGCTCCTCGCGTTTGGGAAGTTTTTTTTTAAAAAACTTGCAAACATGGGCCCAGTGTGTGTATAAAATGAAAATCACCTCATTTTCACTTCATATTCGTCATTTTCAACCGGGAGAAGAGGAGAAGAGATTTTTGGGGGATTTGGAGATTTGGAGCTAGGGTTTGGTGGTTTGTGCTCCAAAGGTATAATTTATAGGTCAAACTCTTCTATTAAGTGCTTTTCTTGATGATTTCTAGCTATTGAATGAGATTTGGATGGTATGCATGTGTTTGATTTTGGGGTGAAGTTAGGGTTTTAAAATTTGAAACCCTAACCTTGTGATCCTGAGCTTAGTTTCCATGAATTAGAGTGTTTTTACATGTTTTAATGGTGAATCTCATGGAAATTTGAGAGCTTGGGTTGTGAATTTGATATTGAGCAGGCATGTGGGTCTTAATGGAAACCTTTGAGATGTTATTTTGTAATTGGTGTTTCTAACCCAAAAATTGGATGTGTTTTGAGTTGCATTGTAGTAATTTGGTGTTGAAAATTGAATTTGGGAATATTGGGAATTTTATGGGATTTATGCAATTGTTCTGTGGAAGCTTGAATTTAATCTTGTACGTGAATTATATTCATTTAAGGACATTGAGATTGGATTGGTCCTTGTGGGAGTCCTTTAGCTTGGTTTATTGGTTTTTAGATTGGTTGTGAGTATTTCTCACTTTATTCTCCATTTATGGCAATGTGTACATATGAAATTGATTTGTTAAATTATATGCATTTATGATGTATGTGCATGGTATTTATGATCATGGAAAAATTGATTTTATGCATTGCAGTTGCCTTGGGTATTTTGGATTGAATACCTTGGTGTTGCTTATCTTCCTATTTACATGTTCTTCAAGGAAATGTGTCGCCGGGGTACTTGGATTGGTGCTCCGTGGAAATGACTTTCCGAATAACTGAGGAATGGAAAGGTAGGACGATTAGTGTTGGATAATATGCTGACTTGACCTATAGCTCAAAATGGGGGAAGTGTAGGCAGTGTTATCTTGATGTGACCTCGGTTGAGGCATTTGCATGGTTTTATGAGAATGATGCATAAATCATATGTTTAGTTTGAATCACGTATATTATTCTCTTTTGATGTATTTGTGTTTATAAATGTTTATTCAATGACATATATGTTTTATTCAATGTATTTATGGAGATTACTGCGAGATTATTCACTAAGGTAGTTAAGCTCACCTCTTTTCCCCTATTTTCTCAGGTTCAGATTCAAATGGGAAGGGCAAGGCTTGATCACAACATACAACCTTCTACTTTTTGGATATTGGTCTTTGTATGGGATGAGGGTTGTTCTTTTGTATAGCTTTGATATTTTGATTTTTTTGTTCTTTTGGAACTATATATATATATATATATAATTATCATACTGTACATATTTATACTTACATATCACATAGATGGTTGTAGATATGGCATGTATATGACATTTTGGGAGAAAAAATATTTGCTTATGCAGGTGGATATGTCTAGGTGTTGAACCGTGTTGTTGATTACAAGTTGATATAATTTTGTAGGTGGATGTTGATGTAAATATTTGGTTCAATTATTATTCTCATATACGGGTTGTATATTGTGATTATTCAGATATTTGTTTAGGTATTTCCATAGGAGGCTGAACAGTGCCTCAAGTTTTGTCCCAAAGTGGCATTATCTGGGGTATTGTGTCGGTCATGACGTCACCTAGAGAGGGGTCGTGACAACTTGTTATATTGTTTGTTAGCATCCAAACACTTTTGAGAAAACTAAGTGGAAAGCCACTTAAGTCAACAAATGCCAAGTGAGCACTTTCAGTCTTTTCTTGCTTCAGCCTTCCCTCTTCTTGTACACAATGTGAAATGAGCTCATTAAGAGTCCATTTGTCCTTTTGGCAGTTGTAACTGACCTTGAACTGATTGAATTGTGTAGGAAGAGATATCAAAACCAAATGCATGAGCAAGGCCTCAGACAACTCTAACTTTGGTGGCTCCAGTTTCGAAGCAAGATGAGACATCTCCATGATGTACTCCCTTATGTTTTTTTTCCCTTATACCTTATTGAAACAAGACTAGCTAGGAGCGTGCTTGTTTCAGCCTTTTTGTCTTTGGCAAAATGCTTTTCAATTTCTTCAAGGAACAACTTGGCATTAGTCTCTTCGGATATAGTGCCCCTGATGGTTTACGGAATTGCACGCTTCATGATCATGAGACTCATGCGATTGGAACGATCCCATTTCTCAAAGTTCTTTTTATCCTCAGTAGAACTTTCAACCGTAAGAATAAGGGGTTGTTCCGTCCGAAGCGAAAGGTCCAGATCCATGTGATGAGTTACATATGTTTTAGAGTAAGTTTCAGATTATTTTTAGGTTAGTTATTCATTTATTAGGTTGGTTTATGTTAGTTTTGGTTTAGTTGTTAGTATAGTCAATTTTCGGTATTTGATGCTTTATTTCGGTTTTTACATTTATAAGTTGGTTAAGTTGATTATATAAGTGCGTTACTCATTAGTTTTGTTTTGTTTTGTAGGTGTTTAGATGTGTTGAAAGTTGATTTGGATGATAGAAACATAATACATGAAGATGGAATGAAGATACATGAACATACCAAGTCGAGGAGACCCAAAATTGGCTAAGTCCACAAGAGAAAAGAAAAAGAAAAGTGCAGAAAACTAGCAATTGGGCGTCGTGGAGCCCAGATGTATGAAGAGAAGAAGAAGAGAGGCCAAGACTGGGCGCTATAACGCCTACAAATGGGCGTCGCGGCATTGGTGATTGCGGAATTTTGAGATTTTTGCGGGATTTTCAAGTGCGATTTCGTGATTTCTATTTTGAGTTCTTATTGGCTTGTACCTATAAATACTTTATTGATTAGGGTTTTTAAAGGGAAATAGAGAGGAGAACAAGGCAAGACGGCTTGAAACGAATTGGAGAAGAAGAGCTTGAAGTTGGAGACAAGAGAGAAAACTTCGAATCCAAAAGTTTCTAGTTTGATTTCTATGTTCAAGTTTGCGTTTATAACCATGTTTGGTGTTTCTATCTTTCAAGTTATGAACTAAACTATTATTCTAGACGATAGATGAATCTGATACTAGATACTATGTTTTAAGATTAGACTTATGTTTTATCATTAACTGATTCTTCATAGTTTATTTATATTTTTCATTGTTTAATGTTTTTGATCTCTTGGCCAAGGATTGAATGTTCATAGACTTGGGGTACAGCACTCAAGGGTGGGTTCCTTGAGTTGGATAAAGGGAAATATAGCCTAAGATTATCATAAAATCGAGAGATTTATGATATCTTTTGAAGTTCTATCAAGAGACCGAAATCGTTTCCTTGGTAATATGTTCTAATTCAGCACTTGAGAGAGGGAATTAGAGACTCTAGAACTTTTGACTTATAAACTCGAAAAACATATTGATGATAAACATATCTAATCTACATAGTTGACGGTTAGATGAAGTTGAACCTCTAGGTATTCCTATCTTTCTATCCATTCGTTGGTTGATTATTTATTTATTTACTTTTGTTTAATTTACCAGAATCTTACAATTTGATTATCTAGATAAAGTTAACAGTTGGTGAAAACAATAGTTAATAGAGAGTGAATAATCCTTGAGGACAACAACCCGATTCTCATCGGTTTATTACTACTTGACGTCGTGTGCTTGCAGTTGATAGTGACAAGTTTTTGGTGCCGTTGCCGGGGGATCCTTTCACTCTATTTTTTTTTTTTGCTAATACCATTACTAATTGATTTAGATTTTAATCTAAATATATTTTTCTAATTTTTTTGATTTTTCTCTTTGTTTCTATTTTGTTGGCTATTTGTTGGTTTATGTAGTGAACAAGAAGCTTTGAGGTAGTGCCACTAGATCCGGAGATTGAACGTACTTTTAGACGTTTAAGAAGAAAAAGAAGAGTTGAACAAGAAGCAATAGAGGCCGAAAACAATCAATTACTTCTCAGGGACTACTTCAAACTGATTATTCAAGACAATTACTCTGGAATAGTGAGAACGCCCATTAATGCAAACAACTTCGAGTTGAATCCGGGGTTGATAATAATGGTCCAACAACATCAATATGGGGGTTCTTCAATGGAAGATTCAATGATGCACATCAAATCATTCTTGGAGAAATGCGACATTGTCCAGATGAATGGTGTGAGTGAAGAGACTACCAAACTGAGGTTGTTCCCATTCTCTTTGAGGGATAAGGCCAAAGCTTGGTTGCAAGGGTTGCAATCGGGGAGTATTGCTACTTGGGAAGAGTTAGTTCAAAATTTTCTTCAAAAGTTCTTTCCAACGGCGAAGACGGTCCAATTGCATACTGAAATTGGTTAATTCAAACAATTGGAGACCGAGTCACTGTATGAATCTTGGGAACGGTGCAAAGAGTTGTTAAGGAAGTGTCCACAACATAGTTTTCAAGTGTGGATGCAAATTCAAATGTTCCACAATGGGATGACTGTTCCCACACAGGCTCTAGTGGATGCGGCAACTGGTAGTACTTTGTTGGGAAAAACGGCAAAGGAAGCTTTCCATTTATTGGAAGAAATGGCTTCCCACACTTATAAGATTTCTAGTGAGAGATCTTTGGTGAAGAAAATGGTTGGCATGTTTGAAGTTGATCTCATTACAACATTGTCGGTGCAGATGTCAACTTTATCTCATCAAATTGCTTCAATACAAAAAGCACAACCTTCCATTGAAAAAGTGGTGGCAGCAAGTGTGGGTTATTCGAGAGTAGATGCCATGGAAAAACAAGTGAATTATGCGAATAACCGGGGGTACAATTAAAGGAGTAATGCTCCAATTCCAAATCAGAATCATCTCGGGGTCCGATATCATGAAAATTTATCTTACTCCAACACAAGAAATGTTTTGCAACCTCCACCGGGCATATCTATGCAAGCACAAGAGAAGAAACCCTCTTTGGAGGACCTTTTGAGTGGTTTTATAGTGGAGTCTAAATCTAAGATTGACATGACCGAATCAAGAATGGATAATTTGGAAGTTTCGGTGAAGAATATTGAAGTTCAAATTGGGCAACTTGCTTCAGCAATTAGTGCCCAACAACAAGGCTCATTCCCTCACAATACTCAAGCTAATCCAAAAGAGTAGTGTAAGGCGATTACTCTAAGAAGTGGCAGGGAAATTGAAGGAGCTGATGTACAAAGCAAACACAAGAAGGCCACCCCTACATCATCATCATCAATTGATCAAGAAAAAGAGTCAAGTCAAAAAGAGCTAAAGGAAGACGAGCCAAAGGAGAGGTCATTCTAACCGGGTTCCATCACCCTCATATTCCCAAACCCCCTCTACCATTCCCTCAACGTTTTAAGAAGAAAAAACTTGATGAACAATTTGCAAAATTTTTAGAAATTTTCAAGAAAATTCACATCAATATTCCTTTTGCAAATGTGTTGAAGCAGATGCTAAACTATGTTAAATTCATGAAAGATGTGATATTGAAGAAAATAAAGCTTGAGGAGTACGAAAAAATGAAGCTGACAGAGGAATGTAGCACCATTCTTCAAAAGAAGTTGCCTTATAAATTGAAAGATTCAGGGAGTTTTACTACACCTTGCACTATCGATACTTCTATTTTTTATAAAGTTTTATGAGATCTAGATGCAAGTATTAATTTAATGCCTTTGTCAGTTTTAAGGAAATTAGGACTTGGTGAGGTGAAGCCAACTGCCATATCATTGCAGTTGGCAGATCGTTCTCTCACTTATCCTCGGGTTATCATTGAAGATGTTTTGGTAAAAGTGGAAAATTTTGTTTTTTCTGTTGATTTTGTGGTGCTTGATATGGAAGAAGATGGGGAGATACCGTTGATACTTGAGAGACCTTTCTTGGCTATTGGATGAGCATTGATAGACGTACAATAGGGTGAGCTTACTTTGAGAGTCAACGAGGAAGAAGTCTTATTCAACATTTACAACACTCTCAAGTTTCCATCAGAACGACTGCACCAGTACTAATCACTCCAAGAAATGGAGTTGGATTTTTACTATACACGAACGCCTCTCTCAAAGGCTTCGGTGCAGTACTAATGCAAAACGGCCAAGTAGTTGCATATGCTTCGAGGCAACTGAAGATTCATGAGGGTAATTACCCAACGCATGACTTGGAACTTGCAGCTGTCATGTTTACACTGAAGTTATGGCGTCACTACCTATACGGTGAATGGTTTGAGGTCTTCTCAGATCACAAGAGTCTCAAGTACATCTATACTCAGAGAGATTTAAACCCCCGCCAAAGACAATGGTTGGACTTCTTGAAAGATTATGACTTTCAACTCCAATACCATCCGGGTAAGGCCAATGTTGTGGCTGATGCCCTGAGTAGAAAAGCTTATGTTGCTGCTTGCACTATTAACTTTGAGATGGGAAAGTTGGCTAAAGAGTTGGAGAATCTTAACCTGCAGCTTATTGAGGAGGGAGGAAGCTCACAACTCTCTCAATTGTCAGCCAACTCTAAGCTTATTTGAAAGATTTCAGTAAGTAAAGACAGAACGCAGACTTCCCTCTGTACTTTTTCAGTCGTTACCTATTGGAGAATGGAAGTGGAAAAATATTGCAATGGATTTTGTTATGGCTTTGCCTTGAAATAATAAAAGGCAAGATGTTATCTGGAAAGAATGTTAACGTTATATTTGAAATAACTTAGAATGCCAAAATTACCAAGTCCATTGCGCCTCTGTTATTCCTATATATACGTGTTGCCTCAGAGTAGAAAAACTAACTAATAAACACGAAACTGATATTCATTCAAAACGTATTGACAGTTTTCGTTTGCGCCAAAACACTTTTTGAAAGTTAGTCTTCTTTTACTTGTGCTTGATCTTACGATCTTTTGAAAGAAAAACTTCAAGTCTTCTGGGTTGATCGATCTTCTTCTTCATTATTTTAAAAACCCATTAACGAAGACAAAAGCTATTTGAACCTGTTTTTAGCATAAACTTCATCATACATATTTCGCTGAATCTGTGGAACCAGAAGGTTCAATCCAAAACGTTGTAAGTATCACTTTGATTCTGAGTAAAGGGAATCATATTTGTTTCTGTAATCAGATTGTAGTGACGGGTAAGTCACTGAGATAGAGCAAGTGTTGCTCAAAGTTGTAAGCAGTCTTCTCACACCATTAAGTTGAGAATAGGTTCTCTCTCACCTGTAAGTAGAGAAACGGTCCTCTCACACCCGTAAGCTGATAAACGATAGTTCTCACACCCGTAAGTTGAGAAAGTGTTCCGGGTTGATCTTCACCCATAGGAAGGTCTATAGTGGAGTTTGAACAAATCCTAACTGAGGAGGTTAGGTAGTGGATGTAGGCGTGGCCGAACCACTATAAATCTTGCTTTCATTGTCCCATTTACATTTATTGTATCTCATTGTTATACTTTGTTTAATATGCGAAAGGTTAAAATCTGCTAAGTGTCTAATTCACCCGCCCCCCCTCTTGGACACATCTGGGCCAAAAATTGGTATCAGAGCAGGTTAACCATCAAAGTTCTAACCACCTTTGATTAAGTATGGCAGGATAAAACGAAAGAAACACTTATCTCTCAGGTGAAGGAAACTCCACAAACCAACCACCACTGTTCAAGGGAGAAAACTATTCACACTGGAAAACTAAAATTAGGTATTACCTTAAACGCTAAGATCTAAAGATGTGGGATGTTGTGACACACGGCTGTCCAACGCCTACTAAAATAGTTGATAGTGCTACTGTCCCAAAGGATATAGACGAATGAAGTGCTAAAGAAAAGAAAAGAGAACTATTGAATAACCAAGCTATAAGCATTTTGTCTTGCAATTTATCAGTTGAAGAGTTCAGTAGAGTTAGTGCGTGTGAAACCGCTAAACAAATCTGGAACAAGTTAGAGGTCACCCACGAAGGAACTTTGCAAGTTAAAAAGGCAAAGCTCCAACTGTTAGTTGAAAAATATGAAACCTATAGGATGAAGGAAACTGATTCGATAGCTGAAGCTGTTGATTGGTTAACAACAAACATCAATGAGATGAATAACCTAGGAAAAATTTGACCAAGAAGAAACTGTTAGAAAATTTCTAAGAGGTCTACCCAGAGCATGGGAACCCAAGGCCACAGCTATAAAAGAAGCCAAGAATCTAGCTGAATACACTTTTGATGAACTGTGTGGTTCATTAATGGTTCATGAAATGAAGCTGAAAGAGACAACGTGTTCGGTCAAGGTTGAGGAAAAAGAAAAGAAATCAATTGCCCTCAATGCTGAAACTAATTCTGAAAATGATTCAGACTCAGAAGATGACATGGCTATGTTATCCAAAAAGTTCAATAAGTTACTTAAGAGAAAGAGTAAGAATAACTCTTACTCAAGGTTTCACAAAGGAAAGAAACCCGAGTCTAAACCTGTAGAGTTAATATGCTACGGTTGTAACAAACCAGGTCATATAAAGAGTGAATGCCCCACAAAATATAAAAAGAACATCAGCTCTTACAGAAAAGACAAAAAAGTTCTCAAAGCCACATGGGATGATTCAAGCTCAAGCGAAGATGAAGTGGATTCAGATCACACGGCTGCATTATGCTTAATGGCAAGCACAGAGGTAAAAACTGAACCTACTGAAAAATCGCATGAGTTCAAGACTTAGTAAAAAATATTAGGAAGAATGAAAAACTTAAGCATAGTCTTGAGAAATTGAATTCCAACAAGAAGAGCTAGACGGACTGTCTCTAGATAATTAACAACTTAAGAAAGTTGTTGGGAAACTGAAAAAATGAAAATGAAACTCTTAGAAAAGAAAAGGAAGACCTGCACTGCATAGTGATTAAATTCACAAATGGTCAAAAGATATTTGACATGATGTTAGGATCACAAAAATGTGCATTCGACAAGACTGGACTAGGCTGCATTCATGGGTCTAAACAAAAGGAGTACGACACCGTACTGACCAAGAGACCAAAATGCAACAAATGTCATAGGGAAGGTCATATAATACTCAGATGCAATATCTTACGTAGGAAGAAAAGAAAATATCCATGGATTGAAAAATCTGTTCTTACTGATGTTAACATACATGGACCCAAACAAGCATGGGTACCAAAGTCAAAAATATTTTATGTTGTGTAGATATGAAAAAACGAAGATGTATGGTATCTAGACAGTGGCTGTTCCAGGCACATGTCTGGAGATAGATCTAACTTTCTGAGCCTTGAAAAGAAGAAAGGAGGAAAGGTCACCTTCGGAGGCAATCACAAAGGTGATATTGAAAACATTGGAACTATTGGTAACGATTCTCTATCCATATCTGATGTACTTTATGTTAAAGGACTGAAGCATAATCTCTTGAGCATAAGTCAATTATGTGACAAAAGTAATGACATTTCATTTGAGGCAAATAGGTGTATTGTCAAGCATGCTGATAAAACCATTGCATTCATGGCATCTAGAATTAAGAATGTGTATTGCATAAACTTCAATGACATGAGGAAACAAAATGTAACATGTTTAAGTGTTATCTCTGGTAATGATTCATGGCTATGGTGTAGGAGATTAGCTCATATTAATATGGATAACATATCTAGGATTGTTAAACATGATCTGGCTACGGGAATTCCGAAAGGAACTTACTCAAATGACAAGATTTGTGAACCATATCAACTTGGCAAGCACACCATATCATCATTTAAGAGCAAGAGGCATCAATCAACCTCTACAGCTCTCGAACTGATTCACATGGATCTTTTCGGACCAACCAAAACCCACAGCTTAGGTGGTAAATCATATGTGTTTGTGATTGTTGATGACTTTACTTGATTTACATGGGTATTTCTATTAGCTCATAAATCTGATGTTTGTGAAACATTTATAAGATTCTGTAAAAGAGTCGAAAATGAAAAAGGGTACAAAATCAACATAATTAAGAGTGATAGAGGTGGTGAATTTGTCAATAAAAATCTCGAAGAATTTTGTAACAATCAAGGTTACACTCACCATCTATCAACCCCTAGGACACCACACCAAAATGGTGTAGTTGAAAGAAAGAACAGAACTCTGCAGGAAATGTGTAGAACAATGCTCAATTAGTATAACACTGCAAATCATTTTTGGGTGAAGCTATAAACATTACCTGCTATGTGATGAACCGAGTTCTTATTAGAAAAGATTTGAATAAAACTCCATATGAACAATGGAATGGTAGAGCGCCCAACATCAGTTACTTCCGAGTATTCGGATATAAATTTTCTATTCTAAATTATAAAGTCAATCTAGACAAGTTTGAACCTAAATCTGACATAGGAATATTCTTAGGATATTCTTCTCACAGTAGAGCCTACAGAGTCTTCAACAAATCAAATCAAACTGTAGAAGAATCAATTCATGTAAACTTTGATGAAAGTGTTAATAAGAAAAGTCTTGAGGATGAATTTAAGCAATTAAATTTTGATGACGATGAACCTAAGACAACCAAGGTTATAGATCTTGAACCTGAACCATCTCTAGAGTCTTCTAAAAACTCTAGACTACTTCAAGGTCTTTCCCAAGATCAAATTTTTGGAGATCCAAGAAAATGTGTATCCACTAGAGCCTCAACTCAAAAAGATCAAGAGCTTGTTGCTTTTGTATCACAATTTGAACCAATTAAAGTGGAAGATGTGCTGAAAGATGAAAATTGGATTCTTGCTATGCAACAAGAACTAGGACGCTTTGTGCACAACAAAGTATGGGAATTAGTTCCTAGACCTTTTCATCAATCGGTTATAGGAACCAAATGGATCTTTAGGAACAAAAAGAATGAGCAAGGCATCATTGTCCGCAATAAGGCTAGACTGGTTGCACAAGTGTACAACCAAGAAGAAGGCATAGACTTCGAAGAAGCTTTTGCCCCAGTAGCAAGACTAGAGGCAATAAGAATGTTACTTGCCAACGCTTGTTACAAGGATTTTTCCTTATACCAAATGGATGTAAATAATGCTTTTCTAAATGGTTACATCAATGAAGAGCTATATGTGGAACAACCTCCAGGGTCTGAGGATGCTCAAGACCCGGAATATGTGTTCAAACTCGACAAAGCCTTATATGGATTGGGACAAGCTCCAAGAGCTTGGTATGATTGACTGAGTTCATTTCTTTTAGATCATAAGTTTCAAAAAGAAAAACTTGATCCAACTTTGTTTGTCAAACACCATAATGATAATATGCTCATTGTTCAAATATATGTGGACGATATCATTTTTGGTGCATCAAACTAAGAACTTTGTGACGAGTTTTCAAAATTAATGCAGAAGGAATTTGAAATGAGTATGATGGGAGAACTTACATATTTCTCAGCTTACAAATTAAGCAAATGCCGAAAGGCACCTTCTTAAGCCAATCAAAGTATGCTAAGGAAATGGTTAAAAAGTTTCAAATGCACAATTTGAAATCGATTGATACTCCTTGTACTTCTGCAATCAAATTAGATAAGGATGAAAAAGGTAAATCAGTTGATTCAAAACTTTATAGAAGCATGATTGGAAGTCTTATGTACCTAACAACAAGTCGACCTGACATTCTGTTCAGTGTTTGTCTATGTGCAAGATTTCAATCGCAAGAATCTCATTTAAAATGTGTCAAATGAATATTCAGATACATAAATGACACAACAAATTTAAGAATTTAGTATTCCAAAGGTATTACTTTTGATTTTAGAAGTTATGTAGACTCTGACTATGCCGACAGTCTAACTGATAGGAAAAGTACCTCCAAATTTTGTCACTTTCTTGAAAATCCTCTGATTTCTTGGTTCTGCAAGAAACAACATTCTGTGGCACTATCCACAATTGAAGCAGAATATGTTACAGCTGGAAGTTGTTGTTCTCAGGTTCTTTACATGAAACAACAACTTCAGGATTATCAAATATTTATTCTATGTGCTGAAATTTTTTGTCATAATACTAGTGCCATTAACATATCTAAAAATCTTGTATTGCACTCCCAAACATAAGACTTCACTTTTTATGGGATCATGTGCAAAACGAAGAAGTCGTATTATCTCATATTGGAACCAAAGAACAATTGGCTGACATATTTACTAAAGCCCTACCAAAAGACCAGTTTGTTCATATTCGCAGAGAACTTAGAATGTTCTCTGAAACCGATCTGTAGCACTTTGATGCTTACTTCCATATGGGGGAGATATATTTCACGTTACTTTACTCTTTTTGATATTTCAAAAGGGGGAGGAAGTACTATCATTGAAGCATCATAAACTCAGGGGGAGTATAATACTAAGGGGGAGTCTTAGTGATAGTTTATGTACATTCCTTGCTAATACACGCATATCATATGAAACAAAGAACATTAATACTGCATTTCATATATGAAACAAGGAACATTAGTACTACATTTCATGCATACATACATCACTTTATTAGCTTGCTTCAAAACCTGCAGTAATGTGTTTGAAATCATAAAAAATGAGGAGATTGTTGAACCAATTATCCTTATGTCCCTTACGAGAATATGTCCCTATTATGAAAGATTTTGATGATTACAAAACTACATTCTGTTCATGATAGTACTGCACATATGGCATATCTAATCTTACTTGAAGGTATCAAAGATTCAATGATGCATGGCGAACGTATTAAAAGATCTTCTTGAAAACCATGATCGTTTGAAGATGTTTATTTGTATGATTAGATTATGATAGGTTGTAGGACCTTCTATGCCATGTAATTTAGCAATATGCATGCCTGCATGTTTAAATCGATTGGTTGCATGTTTGATTTAATCCAGTTACTTTATGTTTTATCATGTTTTAATCGAGAAATCAAAAATTACGTTTATAAAGTCTTTCAGGACGCTAATATTTTAGCAGCGCTCTCCTGGACTTGATGAGTCAGGATGCTGATAAAATGTTAAGACGCTCAAGGTTGAATTGATATGATTAATAAGGACGCTTACTTGTTAGTAGTGACTTTTCTCTTATCAACCTTTGAGAGTGTCAAGAGGCTAATTTAGTTTCAGCTCACTTAAATATCTTTTTATCTTTAAGTGATTTTTATCTTTAAGGGCGCTGATAAGTTATAAGTTGAATGAATTATCAGGACGCTACTTGTGTAGAAGCGCCCTCATCCTTACAATCAACTTAAGTAACTTTCAAGACGCTCACCGTCTGTTAGCGCGCTTAAACATTGTTTTAAAACTGCTTTTAATAGTTCAGGACGCTTACTCTTGAGTAGCGCCCTCATATGTTTTGCGTTTTAAAACAAAACAGGACACTTATTGCGAAGTAGCGCCCTCATGCTTTAAGTCGTTTAATTGTCAAAGCAAGTCAGGACACTTACTACTTAGTAGGACGTTGATGTTTTATGAGCGCCCGCAAAGGAACAAAACGACAGAAATGATATTTTTGTTGTTCTGACATTACTGTCATTTCTAGTAACCTTTTTCAGAAATGTATGAATACTTTTTAGAACTTTTCAGAACCGTACAACAACTTTTCAGAACTTTTTAAAACGTTCTAAAACTTTGTCAGAACATTCCTCTTTCATGAAAGGATCAAATGATTCAGGTGTTATCGCCATAATATACATTAAGTTGAATCGATCCATTTCTGGAAAGAATGTTAACGTTATATTTGAAATAACTTAGAGCGCCAAACCTACCAAGTTCTTTGGGCTTCTATTATTCCTATATATACGTGTTGCCTCAAAGCAAAAAAACTAACTAATGAAATACAAAACTGATATTCATTCAAAACGTATTGACAGTTTTTGTTTGTGCCAAAACACTTTTTGAAAGTTAGTCTTCTTTCACGTGTGCTTGATCTTACGATCTTCTGAAAGAAAACCTTCAAGTCTTCTAGGTTGATCGATCTTCTTCTTCATTATTTCAAAAACCATTAACGAAGACAAAAGCTATTTGAACCTATTTTCAGCATAAACTTCATCATACATATTTCGCTGAATCTGTGGCAACAGAAGGTTCAATCCAAAGCGTTGTAAGTATCACTTTGATTCCTAGTAAAGGGAATCATATCTCATTCTGTAATCAAATTGTAGTGACGGGTAAGTCACTAAGTTAGAGTAAGTGTTGCTCAAAGTTGGAAGCGGTCTTCTCACACCATTAAGTTGAGAATAGGTTCTCTCTCACTTGTAAGTAGAGAAACGGTCATCTCACACCCGTAAGCTGAGAAACGATACTTCTAACACCCGTAAGTTGAGAAAGTGTTCCAGTTTGATCTTCACCCGTAAAAAGATCCATAGTGGAGTTTGAACAAATCCTAACTGAGGAGGTTAGGTAGTGGGTGTAGGCGCGACCGAACCACTATAAATCTTGCTTGCATTGTCCTATTTACATTTACTGTATCTCATTGTTATATTTTGTTTAATCTGCTTTCATTATTTCGCACAATTAAAAAAAATGTTAAAATCTGCTAAGTGTCTAATTCACCCCCCTATTAGACACATCTGGGCCAAAAAACCCCGCTAAGCTTCCCGAATTGTATGAAAGAGAGATCGTACGCCTCCATGGCATACCACTCACGATCGTCTCTGATCAAGACCCTCGATTCACATCAAAGTTTTTGCAAAACTTCCAGAGTAGAATGGGCTCCAAGATCACCATGAGCACAACTTTTCACCCTCAGAATGGCGGGCAGTCAGAGTGGTTGATCCAGATTTTAGAGGATATGTTAGGATGCTGCATTTTGAACTTTCGTGACGGATGGGAAAAGCACTTACATTTGGCTGAGTTTGCATACAATAACAGCTACCAAACCAGTATCGGCATGGCACCATATGAGGCTCTCTTTGGTTGCCCTTGCAGATCTCTGGTATGTTGGTTAGATATGGCAGATCGACCACAGTTGGGGCCTCAACTAGTTCAGGAGACTTCCGAGAAGATCACACTAGTAAAGGAGCAACCTCATATAGCACAAAGTCAACATAAGAGTTATGCTGACAAGCGGAGACAGCCTCTAGAACGTATTAGCAAACTAGCCTATCGTCTATGTCTAAAGTTCATGACATTTTTCATGTATCCATGCTTCAAAAGTATCGTCCTGATCCTTCGCATATCATCCGTCTGGTCAAGGTTCGAGTTGAAGAAGGAAATAAGTATCAGGAGAGAGCGATACAGATTCTGGGTAGAAAAACTCAAGAACTTAGGCGACGTAGCATACCACTTGTAAAGGTGCTCTGGGATCACCAAAGAGTAGAAGAAGCAACTTGAGAACTAGAAGAAATTATTAAATTGAAATACGCTGAATTGTTTTCTAGTAATAGTTGATGATGTGAGACATTGTACATTTTCACTTATCAATGAAATTGCGAAACTTTGTTTACAATATCTTAATATATTGTTTCATTTAATTAACTATGCAGATGTCTGAAAACAACACAGACAGGAGTGACGAGTCATACACTCCATGGCTTCCTTGGCAACCAGTGGAGACTCCTTCAGGCTCTGATGCAAATCATAGCTTCTTTGCATCACCAACTCCCTCGCCTCTCCGGTAGCAATCCTGATCGCCATAGCGCGTATGGCTTTACCGTAACAATATTGCCTGAAACAAACCTGTGCCCTCATCCTGGCAAGATCTCTTACCAAAATTTCCAAGGGGCCAAATTAGGGCAACTGCACGAAAAAATATTCCGTCACTCAACCTACCTCCCCTGAAAAGCTGCAATTTGCAGAGCCTTACACCATCATCTGTGAGACAAATGTCAGAACCTTCTGAGGATGAATTTGACTCCATTTGCTCTCTGTTGTTTGATGATATTGAGGATTCCACAGGCCATAGTGCTATTCAAGGGCCTTATAGGCACTACCCTGATCTTGTGATTGATGACGACAACGGTGAATCCCACGCAGATAGCAACCATCACTACACAGACTGAATTTCGGGGGAGAAATTCTTTTAAGGGGGGGTAGAGTGTAATACCCCAGGTTTGCACAAAAAAACAACAATTGAACTTCGGGCACCCTTTTGGCTATAAACCCCCCCTTTTGGTTATTTTCCCACCAAATCACTTTCTTCTCTCTATTGCTCTCTTTGTGATTTCTCTTTTCTCTTTTTTTGAGACTCTCTTCGCGGTGTAACGCAGTTCTGCTCGGGAGAAAGAGCCAGTTCAAGAAGGAGTTTTTATTTGAAGGTGGAGAACGAAACATAGGTTTGCGTGTCTTATAACTTTTATTAAAGTTTACATTCATTTATCATTTTGTTTACTATTCATTTACACTGCATTATTGCGTATAATGTTCATACATGTCATACTTATGCATGTATATTTGGAGTTCATGTATTACACTGTTACTATGTCTGATTAGTGGTCAATCTGACTCAACCAGACATTGTCTTGTCCTCAGTAACTTTAAATAGTAAACAGGAGGCAGCGTGCTGCTCTAGACAATTGGTATTTAAGTGGACCTCGTGTCCCACCTC
Source organism: Paratinospora sagittata (assembly GCA_035771175.1). Classification (NCBI taxonomy): domain Eukaryota; kingdom Viridiplantae; phylum Streptophyta; class Magnoliopsida; order Ranunculales; family Menispermaceae; genus Paratinospora; species Paratinospora sagittata. The sequence goes on along the minus strand of CM069592.1, from coordinate 23,262,971 downwards.
TCCACAGGAGACTGATCTGGTTGGTCTTATCTGAAAGTTATCAGCTTGTACAAGTGATACTAAACATCCTAACTTTGCACGTGGTGATACTGACCTGATAAGAATCACCAGACGCTACCAAATCCCGTCTAATGTTAGTAAAGATCAGACCTGCTCATGCATTGACATCATAAACAAGCACCGCCTAGGGACATAAGCGGTTTATGATCCACAAAATAGTTAGAAGCAATGCTCCCTATTCTTGATATTTCCCTGGAGAGGGACGTACAATGAGAACCCGGGTTTACCTAGGGATGAACATCTGTATGTGAATCCAGGGTGACGACCTTGCGGAGGGACGTACAATGAGAACCAACCCGTATTTACCTGGGGATGGACATCTGTACTGAACTCAAGGCGCCGTACAATCATGGAACCATTACGAGACAGTGTCATGCATACATACATGTTGTATTGTTTATGATGCTTGTTGTGTTTATGTGATATTTGATTATGAAGTTTCCTTTATTAATTGTTATATTCACGAACTATTTTACCCACTGGGCAATAGCTCACCCCGTTGTTATCCAATTTTTCTCAAGAGTTTAGGGTGGACTTTGTGGTTTTTTGGCTCACATTTTGTAACCCTAGTTAATTATAGGGAGAATTTGGGAGGATGTTCCCTCAATCACATTCTGTAAAAAAAATATATTCTAAAATTAATATAATCAGATTTGTACTCAAGTGTGTTCCTGCACACTCGGTTATTGTTATAATGCATTCGCGCCCCGCCTGTGAGTGTTCCGCCGGTTTAGGCGCGTTCAGGTGGGGTGTGAAAAAAACAAAATGGTACAGGTAACTACAGTCTTTGAATGGGAAAATAATATTATTGTTCATCTTCAATATTCACTTCCAAGATTTACATGAAACAATTCTTCTTCTCTTCTCTCCGCAACCTAAAAATAAAAAAACTCAAGAAACCAAAGACAAAACCCTTAAAGTAATCAAAATATTTAAGCAGAATTGAAGTCATCAATCAACTTGAGGTGTTTTCATGAAGAAATTGATGTATGAAAAAATCTGAAACAATTTAAGTTCAAACCTAGCCGGATGAAATAAAAAAACATGAATTTTCCACCAAGATTCCAACTCTACAATTTAATTGAAGAATAAGTAATTCAAATATTCCAAAAGAAAAGCCTAAATTGAAAAATCAATTTATCTTCTTTTCTAAAAATAAATTGATTTCACATCAATACTGTAATTTATCTTATTTTCTAAAAATTTAAATAAAAATAACCCAATTTATCTTCTTTACTTCTTCTTATTTTTCACCATTACCCATTACATGTGTATAAATGATGAATTATTGTTCGATCTGCTACTGAACTCGTCATATTTATGTCAGATCTTCGTCTATGTATAATCTGAATCCGTATTCTAATTTGTTTTTTTTTTCTCAAGATCAAGAGACCCTATCTGCCTAAAAAGAAATTTAGATATAAAAAATGAAAAGCTTACTTCTTCTTCTTTTTGTAGATTGAAGACTCAACCGGCAAAAATCTACCAGCCGCATCAATACTGTAATTTGCTTGGTGTGCTCGATCTTTTACACTTTTATTGCACGACTAAAGATCTTCCTCGTGCTATATATGTTCCAAAGCTTAGGTGACTTGGATATTTTGTGTGGAACATAACATTGAATAAAGTTTAATTGACTTAATTTGAATCTATATTGTAATTTGTTTTTTTTTTTTCAATATAAGGAAACCCAATGTGCCAAAGAAAAATTTAGATATAAAAAATAAAAGCTTACTTCTTCTTCTTTATGTAAATTGAAGATTTAACTGGCGAAAATCTATGAGCCAAGAGGACGGGCACAAAACGGCAACAAACTTTATTTCATAACTGAAAAAAGAAGAATTTAGATCTGGTTGGAAATGAAGCAGGAGCTGGAGAGATGAAAAGGAGAGTAGTTGAGAAAGAAAACAAAAAAAGAAAGGGATGAAAGAAAAGAAAAAAATAAATAGTGAAAGGTATTGATAATGACATATACCAAACTAAAAAAAAATAATGAAAAGCTTAAATAAACCGTGACGCCCTGTAAATTCCATCTAGGAATGCTGAAGTGGCGCTCCGAAACGCTTCCTTTGGACCGCATTATTATATATGGTTATAGATAAGGTCTACGAGGGCCAGACTCTCCCTTCTCAAATAAGTTATTAAGGCTATACAGGTTTGATCAGGGGCATATTATAATAATTGCTCATCTTTAGTGGTTTTGGTAATGGAGCCGACAACACTACACAAGGTGAAGTTGCTAGAGCTCTGCAGGGTAGCTCCACCTTTTGGCAGAGTCACCAAATTAGCCTCTTTTCCTCTCACTTTCCTTGATCTTCCTCTCTTACTCCGATCACCTCCACAACTACTCTATTTCTACAACTTCCCCAATATTCAAATCACCCAATTCAAGCAATCCTTTCTTCCTCAAATCAAACACTCCCTTACCCTTACCCTCCAATACTTCTACCCTTTAGCTGGGAATCTTACATGGACACCTGAATCTGGTAAACCCTTCGTAACTTACATAGATGGTGACTATGTAGAAGTTACAATAGCCGAATCCATTAACGGCGATTTCAACCATTTATCCGACTACCATGCTAGGGATTCCAAAGCTCTTGAGCCTCTTGCTCCTCAATTGCTTTCCTCTGGCAAACAAGTGCCTATTCTTGCAATTCAAATCACTCTATTTCCCAGTTCGGGAATATGTATAGGAATCACCTTACTCCATGCGGCTCTTGATGGTCGAGCCCTTGCGCTGTTTATGAAGTCATGGGCTTCTATTTCTCGCTTGGGAAATAATGCATACAATTTTTTATCACTCGATTCTTTTCTTCCCTTCTATGATAGGGAAGGAGTCATAAAGAATACAATTGAGCTCGAAAAGAGGTATTTACAACACTTAGTTCAATTTATTCGCTCTCGATCTATGTCTGAGTATGATTGCAACAATTGGGTGATTTTATCCATGGATCTGAATCCTCCACCAAACCAAGTTGCGGTTACTTTTGAACTTGGTGAAATTGATATCACTAGGCTCAAGCAATATTATTGTGTCAAAGCTGCTGCTCATCAAGAAATATTATTGCAGCCTTCAAGGTTCGAGCTAGCGTGTGCATATATATGGATTTGCTTGGTTAAAGCAAGAAATGATGAAGATGATAAAGCAACAAGTGACGATATTGCTTCCTTTATATTTGCTGTTGATTACCGATCTCGATTAGATCCTCCTCTTCCAGGAAATTACTTTGGAAATTGCGCGATGAGTATTGAGGTGAGTGCGAAGAAGCGTGATATAATGTGAGAAGATGGAATTGTTGTTGCCGTGAATTCAATTAGGAAGGAGATTAGGGGATTAAGTGCTCAGCTTGCTAGGAATTCAGACGCAAGATTTTCACGAATGGTATCGAAGAATAATGGTCCGAAGCGATTTGATGTGATTGCTGGGTCACCTCAGTTCGGGTATTATACGATAGATTTTGGATGGGGACGGCCTAAGAAGGTTGAGATGATAACAATAGCAATAACTGGAGCAATTTTGTTGGGAGATGGTAGAAAGGAAGATGGTGGGATTGAAATTAGCTTGGTTCGTACCAAGAAGGAAATGGACGCTTTTGGTCTTGCATTTGTTAATGGTCTTAATAATCTTGTGATCAAGACACAGAAAAAAGTTCCTAGCAGTGCACTTTGATTATTCAAGAGCCCAGGTACTTGATGATGCTTGAACTTTGTTGTAGACTGTAGTAGGTAATCATTCGCTAGCTGCATACTTTTTATTTTATGTAAAATTTTCTCTTGGAAAGGGTCAAAATGCATACTCTTTGATTTTTATTTTATTTTTATTTTTTAAATGTTAAATTTGCATTCAAACTAAGATGGAGTAATTAGAAGGGAGTTGAATCCATAACTTAAAATACAAATTTAAAAATATTTCTTTAAAAAACCCTTTGATTTGAGGTCATTCTTCGTCATTATAAGGACGATTATTCATTATTCCACATCTAAATAAAATATTTTACAAATGAACCCTAAACAGGAGCCTTTTGTAATATAAAAATTGGTATGGCCTCTTACCCTTTATTCAACGTAGATAAGAAGAGTAACCCTGCTAAGAGGTGTACAGTTCTCTCAATTAACTTGATTAATTTATCTTTGCTAGGACAAAGTTGACATATAAAATTTAACGCACTCTAATGGGATAATAAAGCTTTTATGTTTCTTACAAGTAAAAAAGCTTTTATGTTAGTAATGAATTTTAATATGTTTAGTAATAATTTAATGTATTTCATCTAATGTAACAATAGTATAATATTTTCCATCATTAGTTTTAGAATTCTTTGAATGGTGCATTAAAAGTTGGGAAAAGAAAGAATTGTATTGCAGAGGAACATAAAACAAAAAGCAAAACAACACAGAGAAAAGAAATTACTATTTTTTACTATTACTAAATTACTATTTTCTACCATTACTATATCTATCTGAATCACGTAAAATCAACTACTTCCAATGGACATAATCATCTCGCCATTCTTTACATATGTTATGAGAACAACTGACTGCTAGTTCGAAGCCTTTTATTAAAGATCCAATAATACCCATAAGAGTTTATTTTAGTTCCAACAAAAAAAAAGTTTATTTTATTTTATTTTATTTTTTCTATTAAAAAATGATTATGTTGATATTAAAAGTGGTAAAACAATATCTGTATCTTTTTTTATTACTAGTTATGGGTCGTGCTTCGCACGAAATAAGTAGGTATTGAAATATTTTTTTAAGTACTTTAATAGTGATTTTGAAAACTGTACATAAGCGCATTTCTCAATAAATTTAATTATTATTCATATTAGCCTATTTTCTACCAACATGCATGAATGCAGTATGCAGGTACAATGCATCTAGAAGGTTATACTATACTCCAATGAAAAGGAAAAAGACAAAACATTAGGCATATACATGTTGTTTGATTCTTCTCATCATCTTGTGTGAAAAACATAAATAGTTGTCTTTGTGGTCAAGTGGCCAACCCTCTCGTTTGACACCGAAAGGTCCCTCTTTCGCTCCTTTCCCTGGCCTTCGTAGTGCTTGTGGGCCCACAAAGCTTGCCTCTCATCGTACCAATTTATTTCACTTTCTCCCAACTGTTTCTCCTTTAATTTGGATCCTTTTATACCTAGAGCCTCTTATTTATTTTATTTGTATTATTATCTTTTAATTTACAACTAAAAATTAATATAATAGTATGAATGAGAATAATTAAGAAAGATATAAGTATGTGTTATATAAATGTCTAGTTTATTAGCTCTTGACAAAATAAAAGGAATTAGGAAATAAAATGAATTCATGTTGTAGACTTGTCATGTATTAAGTAAATTATGTGTAGTTAGGTATTTAGAATATAGTTAAGATGTTTTTTGTAAATAAATACATGTTATATTGTTTGTGGTCATTTTTTAAATTGATGTTTTGTATGTTAAAATATATTTTATAGCTAATGGATAGATAGTTTGTGTTATACATGTGTTGAATGCCCATCCTATAACCTTCAATTTCAATGCTTGTAACTCCTATATTTAAATCCCACAACCTCTAAATTTATGAGATTATTTGATTGCTCTTAATTGTATTAAATATATTGTGTAAATAAGTGTTGTAACCCCCTATACCAAAAAGTTTATATAAAGGGGTCTTGTATATCAATGTAATCATCAACAAAGAGCACAAGTTCTCTAATATCTACAAACTCTTCTCTCTAGATTCTCTAGCTTTAGTTTAGTTTAATATTTGTTTTATAACACGTTATCAACACGATTGCTCGGATCGATCAAGAAGAGAACATCATATTCTACTCAAAATATCATTCTTGCTCATCTATAAAGGTATACAATGTTGTAAGGTTTTATTTTATTTTATTTGTGCCATTCTTTTTATTTTGTTTGTATGAGAATCTTGTACTATTATTTTCTATCATAGTCATAGACTATGTACATTTTTTTTCTCTCTCCCTCTATTATTTTTTTTCTTTCATTTTTTTTCCTTATTTTTGTTTCTAAAATATTTACTATTTATTTAGAGATTTAAATTAGTAGAGATTTTCTACCATTTGCAGTATTTTTTTTTTCACAAATTTTAATTTGCAACTTTGGAAAAGTATATCTAAATACTCTAATAATCAAGTTGTAGAGTATGTTATTTATTTATTTATTTATTTTTACTGATTTCTTTACTGCTCAAAAAAAAAAAAAAAGAAATTACAATTCTCGCATTGAATTTTTTTTTCTTTACATTGCATCCATTAATTTTTTTTTTTGTCATATCATATAAATTGTTGGCCTAAAATATATATGTCTAATATTCAGTTATAATTTGAAACTCTTTATTCTTGGATACACACATGTATGTCATTTTGTTAAAAGTAGTATAAAACAAAAAAAAGGATTTTATATATATTTTATTCGAAATATATATGACTATTTCTTTGCATACTAATATTCATCTTATGAATTTTATGCAAATGAATGATCCATCATGGATACAATTATAAATAATATATTTTGATTAGAACTTAGCAATATATTTTGATTAGAACTTACCAATATATATTTTTTGTTCAGATATGTCGAATATTAAGAAACTTGAATTTGTTGCACTTGACATTTCGGACAACAATTATTTGTCATGGATCCTTGATGCTGAGATCCACTTGGATGCCAAAAATTTGGGCGATACAATTAAAGAAGAAAATCAAGCATCCATACAAGATCGTGCGAAGGCTTTAATATTCCTTGGGCACCATCTCCATGAAAGCTTAAAAAGTGAATATCTCACTGTTAAGGACCCTTTCATCCTTTGGAATAATTTAAAAAAAAGGTTTGACAATTAAAAGACAATCATTTTGCCAAAAGCTCGTTATGAGTTGCTGCGTTTGAGGTTGCAAGACTTCAAAACATTCAATGAATATAACTCTGCCTTGTTCAAAATTAGTTCCCAGTTAAAGCTATGTGGAGAGAAAATAACTGAAGAAGATATGTTAGAAAAAACTTTTACTATATTTCATGCCTCGAATGTGCTCTTGAAGCAACAATATTGAGAGCGTCGATTCACTAAGTATTCTGAATTGATCTCATGCCTTTTGGTGGCTGAGCAAAACAATGAGTTATTGATGAAAAATCATCATTCCCGTCCAACTAGTACTGCACCATTCCCTGAAGTGAATGTTGCCTCAGTTAATGATCATAAATATGGACGTGGACATAATTGTCATAATAGACGAGGAAAAGGGTATGACAGAGGCCGAGGTAGAAATAATCCTCGACATCATGGTGGTCATAATCCCCAAAAGAATTAGAATAAGAATGATGCAAGGCATGAAAAAGGAAAAGGTTTTCAGAATAAACCTGTAATACCCTAAATTGCACCAAAAAAAAACAGAGACGTTCGAGCACTTGAACGTTCGGGCGCCCACCCAAATGTTCAGGCGCCAAATCCTCTATATAAGGAAGCCTCCTCCTCCTCATTTTCTCACACCAAATCACCTTCTCTTGTGATTTTCCCTCCTCTTTTCACTCATTCTGAGTTCTTGTCTGTTTGAGACTCTATGAAGGTGGGGAACGAAACATAGGTTTGCGTGTCTTATGACCTTTATTAAAGTTTACGTTCATTTATTATTATGTCTACTGCTCATTTACACTGCATTATATCATATAATGTTTATATTGTCATACTTATGCCTATATATTTGGAATTCATGTATTATATTGTTGTAATGCCGGATTAGTGGTCAATCTGGCTTAACTAGACTCGGTCTTGTCCTCAGTAACTTTAAATAGTGAACGGGAGGCAGCGTGCTGCTATAGGCGATTGGTATTTAAGCAGACCTTGTGTCTCACCTCTCAATTGGAGACTGATCTAGTTGGTCTTATTGAAAGCTATCAGCTTATACAAGTAATACTGAATGTCCTAACCTTGCATGTCGTGATACCAACCCTGATAAGGATCACCAGACGTTGCCAAAGTCAGTCTAAATGTCAAGAAAAGATCAGACCAGTAGACTAAACCAGTTCATGCATTGGCATCATACATATCACCACCTAGGGACGTATGTTGTGACGCCCCGAAAATTATTTCATCTAGCCCATAACCCAATTACATTTTTGCCCAAACTCTATGTGTTGTCTTGATATGTTTGGTGTTTGTTTGATGATTGTTTAATGTTTGTATAGTTGATGCTTGATAATGTATATAAATATATGTATCATAAATTGTATATGAGTCATGTTAAATTAAAGTATAATGCATATGCTATGATTTATGCATGGGCTCATTAAACCATGAATTGATATGGGTTAGGATTGATTGAATAAAAGGATAAATGAAATTGAAAATTTGGTGTATTAAATGGATTGGACATTTAAAATACATGTGGTTGGTATGGATAGTATGAGACCAACACATGTGAAGGTTGGTGCATGAAAGTGGACAAGTGTCCAATGCCCACTTCTCTTCTTCAAGGAAGTGCTAGAATGAGTGGAGGGAATCAAGGAGAGAATCAAGGAGAGAATTAAGGAGAGAATCAAGGAGGGAATCAAGGAAGTGCTAGAAAGAGGTGAGTGGAGAGAAAGAAAAGAAGAGAAAGGAAAGAAGAAGAGAAGGAAGGAGAGAGTTGCAGGAGGAAGATCCCTGCGACGTTTCCATCAAAGAGGTGGATCTTTGGAATATACGGTCAGATTGAGCTCAAATTTTGTCAGCACGTTCGTAGCTTATGGTTCTTCATTCTGGCTGGTGGAGATCTTGATCAGAGGTTTCGTCTAAGAGATCTAACCTCTAAAACAAAGCTGGTCGGAAAGTCTGGATTTCTCGCACCGTTTCGCTCAAACTTATATATCTCCTAAATATACCGTTAGATGGTTATCAAATTTGGGTATGTAGTTTAAAACTGATATTTCTACATTCTGAACGGTGGAGATCTTAATTAGAGGCTTTTTCTAATAGATATAACCTCTCAAACAAAGCTGGTCGGAATTTCTGGGTTTCTCGTGCCGTTTCGGTCAAACTTGTAGCTCTCCTCAATCTACCGTTGGATGGATATCAAATTTAGATATGTAGTTTATAACAGATATTTCTGTATTATGAACGGTGAAGATGTTTATACGTTTAGTATTTTGTGTGATATAGCCATCTGAGTTTGGGTATTTGCAGCAGGAAAGGAGAAACTGTCTGATTAGATACTTGTTCATCAAAGATACATATCTTTTCGGTCCACCGTTGGATTGGGCTGATATTTGGACAGAAGGTTTGTTTCTTCACATACTTCAATCTGTACGGTTGATTTTGTGATTCCATATTTTTGTTGGTATATTGATACATCTGAACAGAATAGTAAATGAAGAATTGGTAGGGTTGCTTGTATTAGACCTAAATTTAGAATATAAACTTAGACCTTTCCAAATAGCTTGCATGTCAACTATGTTGACGTAGTTGCCATTGTTGATGAACCCATGATGCAAAATCAGTGATATACATGGCTGAACATGGTGACCTAGTGTAAATCGACAATATGGCCTAAGTATGGAAAATTTCATATTTTAGGGCTTTTGATGCTTTTGGCCTAGAATCATTGAATTGATGCAACTTATGTTTAATTAAGCATGATTAGGGTTGATTATGCTACTGATTTGGTGGTTGTGACCATATCATGGGTTAGGCCTACTTGTGATCAAGTGACCCAATTTGGGCATGTTTATGCCTAAGGAATTGAAAATCAGTATCTTTTGATTAATAGAATGGTTTATGAATGAGAACTATGCATTAGAGGCCTAAGTCATGTGATTTGAGTTGAATGATGGGATTAGATGAGATTTAGGCCTATTGTCTATATGTGGGATGATTTAGGGTTGATGTGTAATGTCTATGTGATTGAGCATAGAAATTGATGTATGTTTCAGGATCTTGATTGGGTTGATTCGGTTTGGTGGTCGTGTGTGGTTAAATACTCTCGCGAGGCTTGGTTGTGAGTAGACTTCATTTATGATTATATCTTTTATGTCATCATATCACTTATATATATTGCATCTTGAAAGCATGAATGTGTTCTAATGTTTTGAATGATGCATTGATTTGAGAAAACCTTATGACTTTGGTTGGACCCATCTATCTGGCTAATAGGGGGACTTAACCTTGTCATAAGAGGGTTTTAGGAAAGGAAATGATTGGGATCAATGGCACGGTGAAATAGACGTGTACTAGTAACCCAAATAAACATGATTGGGATCAACGGCACAGTGAAATAGACGTGTACTAGTAACCCAAGGCATGTGGAATGTGGATCCAAATTGATAAACTTTTACTTGCATCGAACTTATTATAAATGCTTGATATCTATATGTTATGAGCTTTTAATCATGCTACACATTGACATGCATACATGGTTTTTATTGATGAGTATTGATAGCATATTTGAATTCTATTCACTGGGCATCGTTGGCTCACCCTCATTTTCCTCTTTCAGGTCCTCCTGTCCCGAATAAGGGCAAAAGAGTAGTCATATCTTGAGGGCCTTGCCTGCGAGAGAATCCAAGGCCTCGATGTGAGTTGAGAGGCATTTTGATTGAATTGTGTTTTAAATTATGAAGTACTATATTTTGGATTATGTAATTATAACACTTACCACATTGTAGTATGGGTGAGTTGGAACTTGTTAGATAGACTATGTGGGCATATGACAGTTTTATTTGTACCCACAATTTTGGACTTTATGAGTATGTCAATTTTAATGGACTGTAGGGATTATGATTATTATTTATGGTTCATTTTTTTATGGATTATCTCTTGTCTTGGATGATTAATACGGTGGGTAGTTTTGTTTAAAACCTTTTGATATCATATCGTTGTTTGGGATAAGGCTTGTAGGGTCTCAACCACCTCACGGGAGTTGAGGAGTGGTCGGAGATGCCTACGCCGGGCGTCCCGCCCCGGCATTCCGCACGCCATTCCCTGCGGGGTTGGTGGTCCGGGGCGCGGGGTCGCCACATATGTGGTTTATGATTCATAGAATTGTTAGGAGCATTGCTCGCTATTCATTATATTTCTCTGGAGAGGGAAGTACAATGAGAACCCGGCTACGCCTGGGGAAGGACATCTGTACGTGAATCCAGAGCATCGTTCCTGAAGAGGGACGTACAATGAGAACCTGGCTACGCCCGGGGAAGGACATTTGTACGTGAACTAATGAGAACCTGGCTACGCCCGGGGAAGGACATTTGTACGTGAACTCAGGCGATGTACGTTCATCAAACCATTACGAGACGGTGTCATGCATACATACGTATTGATTGATTATGATGCTTTGATGTGTATTTAAGACATTTAATTATGAAGTTTGCTTTATTAATTGTTATATTCACAAACTATTTTATCCACTGAGCGCGTTAAGCTCATTCCTTTGTTATCCAGATTTTCACAGGAAATTAGGGTGGACTGGGTGCAGGTTTATGGGGCCCACATTTTGTACCCTTTGTATTATTCATTGGGAATTTTGGGGAGTATGTTCCCTTGACTATGTCATGTACAAAAATATTCTGAAATTAATGAAATTAGATTTGTACTGTATTATATTTCCGCTGTGTACTCTGATATTACCATTGTGCTAATTTCAAATGCGCGCCCCGTCCGCGAGTGTACCGCCGGTTTAGGCGCGTCTGGGCTGGGTGTGACATTTAATGGTATCAGAGTGTACGGTCCACGGCCCGTCCAAGTCCACCAAATTAGGGGAATTTTTTTTTTATATCTCCAGAACTGTATATATATATATATATATATTTATATGACTTGTATATAGTTGAGATTAACATTAAATATATATCTAGAAAACTATATAGTTTTATATAGTTTAGATTTAAATATATATAGTTATGATTTATGAAAACAATATATATAGTTATGATTAAATATATATATCTATATATCTATGTATATATGAGATATATATATATATATATACCTTATTGTTAATGAAAAATTCGGATGAAAATTTTTATTAGATATATATATATATATATATATATATATATATATATATATATATATGAATTATATATAGTTAAGATTTGTATTAAATATATATCTAAGAAAACTATATATGATTTTATATAGTTTGGAATTAAATATATATAGTCATGATTTATGAAGAACTATATGTATAGTTACGATTGAATATATATATATCTATATATCTTTGTATATATGAGATATATATATATATATATATATATATATATATATACCATATTATTAATAAAAAATTTTAATGAAAAATTTTACTAGATATATATATCTTTAGAACTATATATATATATATATATGAATTATATATAGTTAAGATTTTTATTAAATATATATATCTAGAAAATTATATAATTTTTGTATAGTTTAATTTCAAATATATATATAGTTGATTTATGAAAACTATATATATAGTTATGATTAAATATATATATCTATACATTCATATATGTATACGATATATATATATCATATTGCTAATGAAGAATTTTGACTACATGATGGCATAAACATCAAGAGAAAAATAGAAAATATTATCCAACGAACAAATAATAAATTTTAAAAATGTTCGGAATATATTTTGTGTCTTTCACAAATTTATTTTCCTTTCAGCAAAATAATGGCCTCAAGTGAAGGAGCAACTTCCAGTAGTAGGGAACTAATTCCCACTACACTCAAAAAATTGCCGAAAAGGGAGGTTATGACTATGAGGAGCATCGACAATAGAGATCTCAGCCTCCGTCCGATCCTTCATGACAAACTCGCAACTCTGGGGTGGTTGAACATAACAAAAGTTGAGGGTCACGTCTCTTACAACTTGGTGAGATCATTCTACGAAGCCTTGAATTGCGTGACACTTCAAGAAGATGGGATCAGCCCTGTTTTGAAGACAATAGTCATGAGAATAAAAATTTCTATCAACGTCGAGATTATTGCTCGACTTATGGAGATTCCGATTGAGGAGAAAATTATTGATCAACACGAATCCCAGACAGTTGCAGAGATCGCGGAGTCTAATGAACAATTGTTCAATTCCCTCGCCAAAGAGCCATACACTCAATCGACGCACAGCAACCTCCCAAACAATCATCTTAAGCCATCTCTTGTCGACCTTGGAAAGATCGTATTCGGCAACATCTTGCCAGAAAAGGGGACTAGAGGCACTATGTCAAGGGCTCAACTTCTTGTGTTATACTGCATAGAGAAGAAAATAAAGGTCTCCCTACCTCACATAATCATCCAACAAATGTTGAGGGTGATTCAAAACCTTTTGAGAAAGGAATTCCTCGGTTGCGGAATCTTGATCATGAGGATGCTATACGAAGCAAACATCAACACTTTTGATGGGACTTCGAAACAGATCACTGAGCCGGTTACAACATCTTCTATCTTCAAGATATATGTCACGAGGGGAGGGGTAACTGACGAGGAAGTATTCGGCACGATGATAGGAAATGTCGAAAGAATGAGAGACGAACATGGACGTTGTCATCGAAAAAGTCGACGCAAGATTACTGTCAGGGAAGTACCAAATAATGAGCCAAATCAGAATCCTACATCAAACTCAACCCCGAATAATGATCCAACCGATCAACTATTCACTGAGGAAGATTTATTTGCCAACCTAAATCAACCTCAACCAAGTCAAGATAGACAAAGTGCTCAAGCAAATCCGCCTACTTGGAACATGCCAACTCAAGGCAACACTTCGTACCAAAGGTTTCCAACTCTTGAGGTATCGTATCGGCCAGTTCCACAAGTTGCTGTGAACCAACAACAACAGTATTGGGCGGCACCAAATTTTGGAGGGCAGAACATCCCAATGAGCCCATTGTTTCAAAACTTTTCACCCCAAACAAATCCAAATATCCAAGGGGTTCCAGTTAGGGGATCCTCGTACAATCAAAACAACTACCCTTCACCTACGAGTCACCCGTACAACCAATACTTTTCACAAATGCCTATGGCCTACCCTCCACCAATGGGACAATCGACTAACCCATTTGAATAGTGAAATGTAATGGCATCCAGTATTGCTGAGATGAGAGAGACTCAAAATAATTTGTTAACGCGCATGCAAAACTTCAAAGAAGAATGAGCAAATTCTCAACCTTTTGGTAGTAGTCGTTCTGTACCTAGCAGGAGGTCTAGAAGAAACTGTAGTAGGCAGGAAAATCAAGATTGATTACTGGCATTGTAAACTTTTCTTTTATATATAAATGAGAATGTTTTGTTTAAGACCATCTTTGGTGGGCCGACTTACAACCATTCTTTCTTTTGTATCGCTAACTTTGGAGTGGTATGAGACATAACAAAATTGAAGGATACTAAACAAAATGTGGAAGTAAGAAAACCCACGACCTTGTATGAAAAGAAACAGTTGGAGAAAGTTGCATTACTAATATTATCACTAAGTTTACACGGTATGGGACGAGTAAATTTGGACGATACTATTAGTAAACTACTGTTCAACCGATGTTTTATAGAGACTGTGTTCATGCAACTTAACTTAGTTAACACCCTTATTACCAAAATCATGTGGTATGGGACATACGAACTTCGATAATAATCGAAAACACTAAGAGTAAGAGTTTGAATACATAAGATTGTGATAGAACGTTATATCAGAATATTTACCGAGGCAAATCTTCGAATTCTTATGACTCGTATGGATTTTCAATGAAATATATATGTATGTTCACAAAGACCAGAACCAAATCAATTGAAATACTTGCAAAGTTTTGTACTTATTATATAAACATTCTAACCTTGTTTTTACACCATGGCCAAACATACGAGGCACATAAAGTTCTTTGATTCCTCAACAAAAAACCTTATACTATACTTAGAAAAATAGGTGATTTTAATATTGCAGTACTCTCGAAATTGTTGCTGAGCATACTATAACATTATACTTGGCTACAGTTCCTAAATCTTGGTTTTATTTTCTCCTTACCAGTGAGAAAATGCAAACCAGGAAGAGAGGAAGGCCACGTACTGTCCGTCCAGCAGTGGAGGCACCTCTTGAGATTCAAGAACCGCCGCCTCCGACGACAGCATGAGTCATACCTGACACTGCCACTACATCTGAGCAGGCAATACCACCCCCACCCGCACCCTTTGCCATGCCTTCGAGCATGGAAACCTTCTTCGCCGGATTTATTGAGGCGATGAAAGTCACTGTTCAAACGACCGTTCGTGAGACCGCGGCTAGTCAGGTTGCCACTGTTCAGGCACCTGTAAGATTTGGGTAAGAATCTCAAATCGATCAGATTACCAAGTACAAGAGGCTACAACCTCTTACTTTTGCTGGCACCATTGATGTTGAAGAGGTGCAGAGATGGTTAGATGAGTCAAAAAAGGCTCTGGAAGCAATGAGAGTCGACAAGACTCAAAAGATTCCACTAGCGACCTACCAACTTGTTGGTGGAGCAAACACATGGTGGATAACAGTGAAAGAGGATCCAGGGGTCAACACAGCAGATATGACTTGGCAGCAGTTCGAGTCAATGATTATTGATGAGTATTTTCCCGGCGCTGTGAAGAGGCAGAAGCGCCAGGAATTTGCTAAGTTATACCAAGGCAGTATGATGCTGGCAAATTCAAAGAACTATCGGTCTACTCTATCTCCACCATCTCAACAAAGCAAGATAAGACTGAGAAATTTTCTAATGGCCTTCCCCATGATATTCGACAAGCCTTGTCGATCTTGGATCTCAAGATTTACAACGAGGTTGTTGACAAGGGCATGAGCTTTGAACAAGAGAAGATCATGCAGGAGCAGAGAATGAATAAGGGAAAACTGCTTGCAACGTTTTCCCAACAGGGCTCGCAACAGGGCAACAAGAAGAAGCCCTACTATAATCAAAACCCAGCCCTCCCAGCCCCTGTTTTGATGAATGAGACCACAATACCTGCGGCTGAACCTTCTAACCCTAACGATCAAGGTTTTCGAAATCATGGCCGCGGAGGTCGTTATGGAAGGGGTGGCCGTAGAAACGACAATGACAGAGGTGGTGGTCGACACCACAATCAGCATTGCCAGTAGAACAATCAACATGGCCAGCAAAACAATCAGCAGTACAGGCCGACATGTTACAACTGCGACCAACAGGGCCACGTAAAATATGTTTGTCCGCACCTGCAACAACCTATTCCCGTTGTTCCAGTCCAACAAGCACCACCTGCTGCTAATGCCCAACTGAGGCAGAACCAGCAAAATCAGGGACAACGGAATCAGGGCAGAGCATTTTCCATCGCTCAACAACCCCTCCTAGACAATAATGTAGTCGAAGGTACATTTCCTTTGTTCAATACAATGGTGCTTGTTTTGTTTGATTCAGGTGCTACACATTCTTTTATATCGTCGGCATTGGTAAGACATTTAGGCTTGCATCCTGAACCCACAGACATTACACTCCATGTCACATCACTGTTAGGATCTGGTACTGACGTAAAATTGCAGTGTTCTCAATGTGAACTTCGAATGTTAGAACATATCATATATGCAAATCTTTTTGTGATGGACATTGAAGACTTTGACATCATCCTCGATATGGACTGGCTTGCACCACTGAATGCAAAGATCGATTGTATGAAGAAGCAAGTTCAGTTAACCTTACCTACAAGAGAGTTTGCTAAGATTCAGGGAACAAGGAAATGGATACACAAATCAACAGTTGCACTTCTCAAGGCACAACTTCGAGCTCTATCCCTTCGTGATGAAAATGAATCACCAGCACTGTACCCTTTCGAAGTACATGATGTTCCAGTCATATTTGAATTCCCAACAGTTTTTCTAAATGACCTTCCTGGTCTACCTCCAGTTAGGGAATTTGATTTTGAAATCAACCTCATACCTAGGACAGGGCCTATCTCA
Source organism: Paratinospora sagittata (assembly GCA_035771175.1). Lineage (NCBI taxonomy): Eukaryota > Viridiplantae > Streptophyta > Magnoliopsida > Ranunculales > Menispermaceae > Paratinospora > Paratinospora sagittata. The sequence continues at coordinate 23,245,993 of CM069592.1, read as the reverse complement.
ATTCCACCATACAGAATGTCAAATATCGAGCTGGTCGAATTAGACAAACAACTAAAGGAATTAGAGAGTAATGGCTTCATCAGAAAGATTTCATCACCCTGGGGCGCTCCAATTCTGTTCGTTCACCAAAAGGATGGTTCGTTATGACTTTGCATAGACTATCGCAAGCTCAATAACATCACCATTAAGAACAGATACCCATTGCCCAGGATCGATGACCTGTTCGACCAACTTAGAGATGTCAAATACTTCTCTAAGATTGATTTACTGTCCGGTTATCACCAACTCCAGATCCGAGAGTCGGACATTACCAAGATGGCATTCAAAACTCGGTACGGTCGCTACGAGTTCTTGGGAATGCCGTTCGGCCTAACAAATGCACCTGCTGCATTCATGGATTTGATGAATCGCATCTTCAGGTTATACTTAGACCAATTTGTGGTGGTTTTTGTGGACGACATCTTGATATATTCCTCAACCAAGGAAGACCATAAGATGCATTTGGAGATAGTCCTCCAGACCTTGGGAAGCCACCAACTGTATGCAAAGTTGAGTAAGTGCGAATTTTGGGCGAAACAAGTTCAATTCCTAGACCATGTGGTTTCAGGCAATGACATTGAGGTAAATCCTTCTAAGGTTGAAGTAGTTTTAAACTGGAAGTAGTCTACCACTGTTACTCAGATTAGGAGTTTTCTTGGTTTGGCTGGCTATTACAGACGCTTCATCAAGGACTTCTCAAAGATTGTTGAACCTATGACCAAGCTCACTAGAAAAGACGTGCGATTCATCTGGAATCCCGCCTTTGAAGCATCATTTCAGGAATTGAAGGAATGCCTCACGACGACACCTGTACTTATAACTCCAAGAAATGCAATTAGATTTTTATTATACACCGACGCCTCTCTACAAGGCTTAGGTGTCGTACTAATGCAAGAAGGCCAAGTTGTTGCATATGCCTCGAGGCAACTGAAGATTCATGAGGGTAATTACCCAACACATGACTTGGAACTTGCAGCTATCGTATTTGCACTGAAATTATGGTTTCATTACCTATACGGTGAACGGCTCGAGGTCTTCTCAAATCACAAGAGTCTTAAGAACATATACACTCAGAGAGACCTAAATCTCTGCCAAAAACGATGGTTGGAATTCTTGAAAGATTATGACTTTCAACTCCAGTACCATCCTGGAAAGGCCAATGTTGTGGCTGATGCCCTGAGTAGAAAATCTTATGTTGCTTGTACTCTTAACTACGAAATGGGGAAGTTGGCCACCGAGATAGAGAACTTTAACCTACAACTAATCAAAGAGGGACCAAGATCACGACTCTCTCAATTATCAGCAAACTCTGAGCTAGTTCGAAAGATTTCAGCTGCTCAAGCTAATTACCCTATGTTAATGGAGAAACGAGAACTTCTACTCAGCGAACAAGACCTTCCTCACTGGTCGGTCTCTGAAGACAAGGCAGTTTTCCATAAAAAAACGTCTCTGTCTACCGAACGATCCTGAGGTTCGGAAAGAAGTGCTCACTAAGATGCACTGTTCGAGGTTCACTATGCATTCTTGGGGTGACAAGATGTACAAGGATGTCAAGTGACAATTCTGGTTTTCTGGAATGAAAAAGGCGATTGTAGACTTCGTTGCTCGATGTCTCGTTTGCCAGCAAGTTAAGGCAGAGCGAAAACTTCCCTCTGGACTTCTCCAGCCGTAACCTATTGGAGAATGGAAATGGGAGAACATCGCAATGGATTTTGTTACGACCTTGCCTCGAAATAATAAAGGGCAAGATGCTATCTGGGTTATCATTGACAGACTTACAAAGTCTACACACTTTCCGCCAATAAAGTTCACGAATAACCCCGCCAAACTTGCCAAACTATATGAAAGAGAGATCGTACGCCTCCATGGCATACCACTCACGATCGTCTCTGATCGAGACCCTCGATTCACATCAAAGTTTAGGCAAAGCTTCCAGAGTAGAATGGGCTCTAAGATCACCATGAGCACAACATTTCACCCTCAGACTGATGGGCAGTCAGAGCGGCTTATCCAAATCTTAGAAGACATGTTACGATGCTGCATTTTGGACTTTAATGACGGATGGGCAAAATACTTACATTTATCTGAGTTTGCATACAACAACAGCTACCAAACTAGTATCGGCATGGCACCGTACGAGGCTCTCTATTTTCGCCCTTGCAGATCTCTGGTATGCTGGTTAGATATGGCAGATCGACCGCAGTTGGGCCCTGAACTAGTTCAAGAGACTTCTGAGAAGATCAAACTAGTAAAGGAACGACTTCGTGTTTGCCAAAGTCGACATAAGAGCTATGCTGACAAGCGGAGATAGCCTTTAGAATTTAATAAAGGGGACTTTGTTTTTCTAAAAGTTCAGCCCACAAGAGGTGTCAAACGCTTTGGGATCAAAGGAAAGCTCTCCCCGTGGTATATAGGTCCATTTCAGATCATTGAACGTATTGAAAAACTTGCTTATCGTCTGTCCCTTCCATCGTCCATGCCTAAGGTTCATAACGTTTTTCACGTATCTATGCTTCGCAAGTATCATCCTGATCCTTCGCATATCATCCCTCTAGTCGAGGTTCGGGTTGAGGAAGGAAATGAGTATCAGGAGAGAGCGATACAAATTTTGGATAGAAAAACTCAAGAACTAAGGCGACGTAGCATACCACTTGTGAATGTGCTCTGGGATCACCACGGTATCGAGGAAGCAACATGGGAACTAGAAGTAACAATTAAATAAAAATACCCTAAATTGTTTTCTAGTACCAACTGATGTTGTGATACGCTGTACTATTTTCACTTATCAATAAAATGATGGAACTTTTTTTACACCTATCTTAATACATTGTTTCACTTGAATAACCATGCAGATGTATGAAAATAATATCAATGGATATAGTGATGCACACACGTAGTGGCCTCCTTGGCAACCTGTGGCTACTCCTCAAGAATTAGAGTCAAGTCACAACTACTTTGCATCACCAACTCCATCGCCACACAGACAGTGATCCTTATCGCCAAAGCGTGCATGGATTTTTTGTAACAATCTCGTGTCCTCATCTTGCAGGACCTTCTACCAAAATTGACAGGCGGCCAGATTCGAGCAACAACACGAAAAAGTATTCCACCGCTCAACCTACCTCCCCTTAAACGATGTAACCAACGCCCTACACCACAATCTGTTGAGCAAAGGTTAGAATCTTCTGAGGATGAATCTGACTCCATTTGCTCTCCATGGTTTCATGATGTTGATGATTCCATAGACCACAGGGCCATTCAGGGACAATATAGGCACTCCTTTGAACTACCAAACGATGACGACAATAGTGAATCTTAAGCAGATAACCATCATGACTACTTAAATTGATTTCGAGGGCAAAATCCTTTTAAGGGGGGTAGAGTGTAATACCCTAGGATTTCACCAAAAAAAAAAAAGACGTTCGGCCACTTGCCGAAAGTCCGGGCATCTGCCCGAAAGTCCGGGCAAGGTGCTTGAACGTTCGGGCGCCCACCCAAACGTTCAGGCGCCAAATCCTCTATATAAGGAAGCCTTCTCCTCCTTCTCATTTTCTCACACCAAATCACCTTCTCTTGTGATTTTCCCTCTTCTTTTCACTCATTCTGAGTTCTTGTCTGTTCGAGACTCTCGGTGCAATACGACGAAGTTCTGTCCAGAGAAAAGTGCCAGATCTGAAAGAAGAAGTTCTTATCTGAAGGTGGGGAACGAAACATAGGTTTGCGTGTCTTATAACCTTTATTAAAGTTTACATTCATTTATTATTATGTCTACTGTTCATTTACACTGCATTATATCATATAATGTTTATACTGTCACACTTATGCCTGTATATTTGGAATTCATGTATTATACTATTGTAATGTCAGATTAGTGGTCAATCTGGCTCAACTAGACTCGGTCTTGTCCTTAGTAACTTTAAATAGTGAACGGGAGGCAGCGTGCTGCTCTAGGCAATTGGCATTTAAGTAGACCTTGTGTCTCACCTCTCAACTGGAGACTGATCTAGTTGGTCTTATTGAAAGCTATCAACTTATACAAGTAATACTGAATGTCCTAACCTTGCATGTCGTGATACCAACCCTGATAAGGATCACCAGACGTTTCCAAAGTCAGTCTAAATGTCAAGAAAAGATCAAACCAGTAGACTAAACCAGTTCATGCATTGGCATCATACATATCACCACCTAGGGACGTATGTGGTTTATGATTCACAGAATTGTTAGGAGCATTGCTCGCTATTCATTATATTTCTCTGGAGAGGGATGTACAATGAGAACCTGGCTACGCCTGGGGAAGGACATCTGTATGTGAATCCAGAGCATCGTTCCTGAAGAGGTACGTACAATGAGAACCTGGCTATGCCTGGGGAAGGACATCTGTACGTGAACTCAGACAATGTACGTTCATCAAACCATTACAAGACGGTGTCATGCATACATACGTATTGATTGATTATGATGCTTTGATGTGTATTTAAGACATTTAATTATGAAATTTGCTTTATTAATTGTTATATTCACGAACTATTTTACCCACTGAGCGCGTTAAGCTCATTCCTTTGTTATCCAAATTTTCACAGAAAATTAGGGTGGACTGGGTGCAGGTTTATGAGGCCCACATTTTGTACCCTTTGTATTATTCATTGGGGATTTTGGGGAGTATGTTCCCTTGACTATGTCATGTACAAAAATATTCTGAAATTAATGAAATTAGATTTGTACTGTATTATATTTCCGCTGCGTACTCTGATATTACCATTGTGATAATTTCAAATGCGCGCCTCGTCCGCGAGTGTACCGCCGTTTTAGGCGCATCCGGGCGGGGTGTGACATTTAATGGTATCAAAGCGTACGGTCCACGGCCCGCCCAAGTCCACCAAATTAGGGGAAGAAAATTTTTATATCTCCAGAACTATATATATATATATATATATATATATATATATATATATATATATATATATGAATTGTATATAGTTGAGATTAACATTAAATATATATCTAGAAAACTATATAGTTTTGTATAGTTTAGATTTAAATATATATAGTTATGATTTATGAAAACTATATATATAGTTATGATTAAATATATATATCTATATATCTATGTATATATATGAGATATAATATACCATATTGCTAATGGAAAAAAAAATTAGATGAAATTATTTTAAATCCGGAGATTACAGACTCAAGAAACTCCTAAGAATGGACGGTTAGGCCAAAAGGACTGAAGACTCATGAACAACTCGAAAACTTCGTAACTCGGTTTTATCTGGAGAAGAGCAATTGATTATCCTTTTATAGAAGATCTGAAGACTTGCGGATTTGGAACCTCTTGAAATCCGGAGACAACTGGCGGAGATGAGCTGGTGGATAAGTATGGCCAAAAGTAGATGGAGATGTCTTGGACTGAAGTGGAACATGCTGAACAAGAAAAGCATCTTGAAAGTGGACGTACTGTAGATGAACAGGAGTGTGTCGGAAGCAGATTCCATTCTATCATGATGACTGATTTGACTGGATAAGACCAGCATCTTCTGAGTGGGAGACAGAAGTGGGGACAGTGGCATGTGATGGCACATGGGTGCAGTCAGAGGATAAGGAAGAATCTTGCATGGTAGCTGGCTGAGCAGGACTGGGTGTCAGTGAGGATGATGACTCATGAGGGGACCTGCAAAACAGATGACGTACCTGTGAGGAAGGACTGATGGTAGATGCGTCGGTGAAGAGAAGGACGAACAATGGGGTGACATTGGCGGAGCCTGTACAGAACACGTAACCTGGTTTTAGGCGAGGCACAAGAGAGGTCAAGGTGACCAATTTGGACGAGGAGATGATTGGCCATATGAATGCGACGGAGAGAGGTTCTCGAGAGTTTCTTCATCGAGTTCGTCATGAAGGCGATCCCAGTAATCTTGGTTACACTGAGAATTAGTAGGAGGAGGAGAACGAACACCGGCTGCGACTAAAGCTGCTTGTTCTGCATCTTCAGCTTGTTGGGCTTCAACAATCTCTTCATAAGAAAGAGGAGGAAGGCGTCGGCGTACTCGTCGTGGAGGATCTGATTCTGGAGGGGGATCTCTGAAATTTGGAGGAGGAGAAACAGGACTCCAAGGGGCTAAATTCTGTATCAGAGAATCAAAATGTTCTTCTGGTATGAATTCATGAGGACCCCGAATGACTGGTGTGATATCTGGGTAATTGTTGATATCATTGAGAAAACTGCATACACCAGTGATGACTTGTGACGTGAGGTTACAAGAATATGTCTGGAATTGTTGGAGGTAACGTTCAGCAATTAATCCTTGTGGAGAGTCAGAGAAGGGCTGATGACATATATAGATTGCATGCAGACGTTGAGGGTAAAGTTGACAAATTTCATTCACCTCGGCGGTCCAGACTGAGAGAGGAGCAAATAGTTGTAAACAACCATGGAGGAGGGTTGTTTGTTGCCTGAGTTGATTCTGCAACTGCAATGGTATGAAGGCAATGGCTATTTTATAGAGACACGATACGCACCAGATGTACCAAAAAAGATTGTCAGATACGTCAGTACGAAGGTGGAAGATGAACAGATAGGGCCGTGTCTGATTGAAAGGGTTACCCTGTTGGATCTGTTCTGGAAAGTCCATGAGATGCCTGTGGGCATAGTAAAACATGTTAGTGCGGGCCAACTCATTAACTTGATGAGCTGTAGTGGGCTCTGGAATTCCTGGAGGAAATATGGCTCCAATAATGGGAATGGTTCCAGAGGAATGGATTAACTGGATGGGCTTAGGCCTGGTTACAAGTTTGGGTTGTAACAGGAGAGGAAGATTGAAGCATCCAGTGATAAGGGAGAGTTGGGCCTTGGACTTTTGAATGGGCCTGGATAAGAAGTCGGCCAAAACGTTCTTGTTACCTGGAATGTGTTTAACAGTAAAGGTATACTGTGTGAACCATTCTTGAAGACGAAGTAGTTGAGCAGAAGGCACCATTTTATTTTTAAACTCCAACATTTTTGGAAATGAAGAACTATCCATCTGGATTTCAAAGTTAGCTGGTCGGAGGAAGAATGCAAACTTCTGAATACCATTTTTAACGGCCATAATCTCTTTGATGGAGATATGGTAATGAAGTTCTGCATTTGAGAATTTACCGCTCTGATAACCACAAATATGTTCTTTTGTACCCAGGTTTTCGAGGAGAACAACTCCCCAGTAGTGATCAGAGGCATCTGTCTGAAGAATGAGAGAACCAGTGGTTGGAAGAACCAAGGGAGGAAGATTCTGACAGGCGTTCTTCAGATAAGTAACAGCTTGAGTGTGGATGGATTGCCATGGAGGAGGATCTTTCCGTAGGAGAGAGGAAAGAACAGTAGTATACTGGCTGACACGTGGCAAGAATGAACGTAAATAGTTAACCACACCGAGAAATTGCTGTACCTGTTGTCGAGTGAAATGAGAATCAGGGAATTGCAGAAGTTCAACTGCAATATGGGACCCTGGTTGGTAAACTCCGTTGAAGAATTTCATGCCTAAGAAATCAATTTCTGAAGTATTTAAAATACTATTTTTTTCAGAAAGCATGATGCCATGGGTTTCAGTAAGATCCAGAAAGTGAGAGAGAAGTTGTTGATGATCATTTTCAGTCTTGGAAAAGAGAAGAATATCATCAATATATATAAGGGCCGTATGCAACAAAGGTGCATATATCTTCGTCATGGCTTTCTGGAACAGAGAAGGAGCTACCTTAAGGCCAAAAGGCATAACCGTCCATTGATAGTGTGCATTAGGAATGCAGAAGGCAGTTTTGGGACGATCATCTGGGTGGATACCCAATTGCCAAAAACCTGCTTTGAGATCAAATTTACTATAAAACTTTGATCCTGCAAGTAAAGTGAGTTGAGACGAAATCTTGGGGAGTGGAAACTTATCGTCTCGGAGGAAAGTATTTAATGGCTTGTAATTGATAACAAGTCGTTTCTTTCCTCGTTTCTGTTCAACACGCTTATTGACATAAAAAGCCTGGCAAGCCCAATCAGATGTGGTCGGTTCAATCAAACCTTGGGCAAGCAAGTCAGCACATTCTTGTCTGGCAAGTGCAAGTTCATCAGGAGGCATTCCTGGATGAATGGCTTTAGTAGGATTGATATCTTCATTGAGCTTGAATGGCAGATGGACATAATATGCTTCATTCTTCCATAGAGGATGAGGATGGGAGAAATCCTGATGAGAATCAGAGAAGGATTTTTTCAATCTGTCTTGGAAATACGAAACATCCTGTATAGTATACAACTTAGGAATAGTTGTATAAGGAAGAAACTGCTATTTTGTAAGAAATTCCAGAAGACAATATTTTGAGTTGAGTTCTGGAGTAAATGTCCATGCCAAATAAAATATCCTTGTCAGGAAGGTCACAACCAATAATATGTGTCCAGATAATCAAGTCTGGGAAGAACTTGAAACCGATTTTCTGTACTGTGATCAAATGGGTTTGGAAAACTTCATTATTGGCAGCTTTGAATGATTCAGTATGAGGTTTCCAACAATCTTGGGGAAGAATACGTGGATTCATCATACTCTTAAAGGCACCTGTATCAAAATAAGCAATTATCTTGAGCGGATTGGCGAATTTTGATGGTAGGACAAAAATCTGTGCATATGGCATCATATGCGATGGTGCTGTTGGAAAAGATGGTGTGGAAATCATGCCCATATAATTTTCATCATCAGAACTAAAAGAATCATCAGAGGAATAATCTTGATAGGCAAATAGTGTAGCTTCATCAGGAGATTCTTGTTCTGAGAAAATGGATTCAATATCCTGATCATCTTGAAGAGAATAGGAATGTTGAATCTGTTGAATCATATGTTGACTCTTTTTCTTGTCAGGACATTGTTTAGCATAATGGCCTGGTTTCTTGCAAATATAACATCGGGAGTCTTTCGGAGAAGAGTTACGTCGTTTGAAATAACGAAGGCGGCGTTTCTTCTTCCAAGGAAAGCTCTTTTTGGATTTGGAGAAAATCCTGGGTGTTTTCCTCCGAGATTTCCAAAAGGATTGTCCTTTGTTAGTCTGGCCTTTCTTGGTAGGGCAGACACATTTCTTCTTACATCCAATCTCGAGATACTTCTTATCACAAGCTTGTTTAGTATTGAGAAGGGGATCTGACATGTCCTTAATAAATTGGTGCATTTCACAAAGCTTGTCAATGGCAGTAAGGAGGAGCTGAAAGATTTCAGCAAAAGTAACTTGATCTAAGGGCCTGCCAGTAGCTATAAGAAGTCGATTGAGTTCTGGATGGCATTCTGGTGGCAAGGAAGCAATAAAAGTTTGCTTCAAGTCTGGTTTATCATTTCTACCAAGAAGATGACAGCGTTGAATCATACGAGTAAAATGTCGGTGGAGATCTTTCTTATTGAGAGAACAACATTTCATAGTGAAAAATTCATGTTTGAACTTCTGTTCTATGAGAGAAACATCACCAAAAAATTCACGGATCATATGATTGTAGACATCAACAATAGACAGTTGTGTGAACTAAAGAATCCGATATTCACCAAGAGAAAGTAACCAATCACGAACAAACCCAGTACATCGTGAGAAGAAATCAACAAGGATTGCTTGATGGGTTTTGCCAGATATAAGTTGATTGGTCATCCATGCAGCCCAAGAGATAAGTTCATCACGCCATTGGGCAGATGGAACATCATCAAGGGAAAACCAAGGACCACCATTTCCAGGTTTGAAATAATTAGGTGGTTGTTGGTTGTTGGAGGCATGAGTTTCAACAGTAGCTTCTGTGAAATCAACATCGGCTGTATCAGGAACATTAGATGAAGAGGCACCATTAGCCATATGAATTTGTGCTAAAGCTGAAATATCCATAATCTGAGAGTCGTCAGAAGAAGCAGAAGTTGCATCATACGAATCGGCAAGATTATCAGAAGAATTGGTATCTGCTTCTGATTGGTCATCTTTAGAGGAAGAAAGACCAATAGATTCAAAAGAATCTGGAGAGGCATCAGAAAGATGGTCATCATTATTTGGATCATCAGTGGAGGTATCAGTAAGATCTTCTTGAGAGAAGTAAGGCTGAACTGGGTTGTTGGGTGGTGGTTCAGGTTCAGTAGTAGGAAAAGGGTCATGTGGGATTGTGGAGACCGGAGGGTCATAATAAATAGGTGGAGGTTCTACAGGAGGAAATAAAGGAAGTTTTCCTTTATCTCGGAACATAGGACGAGGACCACGAACAGGTGGAGGTCGAGGAGTTGGGATGTAGTGTTGAAGGTGGGGTGTGGCAGCATCGACACGAGATTTGGAGAGCATTAGACTTTGAATAAAAGTCTGGTTAGGATTGGAAATAGATGAAGGTGTATACAAAAGGGAAGTTGAATGTGACCTGAAAGTATTAAGAGACATAGGATATGTTTCTGGGTATTCAGGTTTTTTTTGATACCTTTGGAGATCTGCAGTAACATGAGACAATTGTTCTTTGAGATGACGTAATTCTTTTTCTGCTGCATCAAACTGGGGACCAGTGTATCGCTGCTGAAGATAATAACGAAGCTGAGCATCCAAATCTTGTATCTTAGCAGTAAGTTCAGTATAGTACTTCTGACTAATATTGGCTTGAATATCTGTTTTCTGAACAAGACTGGTTGTAGTTGAAGAAAGAGTAACAAGCTGATCATCAATATTCTTCAAATACTGATTCTGAATAAGAGCATTCTTTGTCTGCCAATTTAACACTTCTTCGGCTTGAGACAAAGGCTTGGGAGATCCATCAGGACGAATATCAGTAGGCTGAGTGAAAGGCTTAGCCGTCGTCTGATGAGTTGGATCAACGACTCTTGTAAGAGGAGGAAAATCTTCGTCATATGACGTAACAGGAAAGCACTGTTGAACCATAGGAGCCGCAGGAGGAGCAGGTGGTTCATAATCATATTGTCGTGCATCAGATCTGCACGAAGATTTGGTAGACTTTCGCTTTCTGCGAGAATAATCCTCATCATAGCGACACGAAGGGTCGATCCAATCTTCAAACTCTTGATCATCCTGGCAGGGGCAACCAGGAACACACATATCTGGGTTGCAGTCCCAAATAAAATGGCCATCAACATGAGAGTGATAAATGATCTTTCCTGTAGACTGGAAAGAATGTAATGGCGGATCCTCTGTAGGAACATGTGTGGAAACTGGTTGGATCATCATGGAATGATGAACAGGAAGAAGTTCCTGTGTTTTAGTCGGAGACTCAAAATTGATCTTGACGGAGCCATCAGACTGTTTTTTCATGAGTGGACAAGTAGTACTGGTGACTGGTTCAGAACGTTTCAGAAACTATTCATAATTGGTGAACCAAGTCAAAGGCAACATCTGTCTGAGATCCTTTTGAGGGATTTGCTTAGGGATCTGGACAATAGTAGGAATTTCATTGTCACGGACAAAGGCCATGACTGTGCCATGTGGTTTTTGTGTTTTTAAATGAATGGCATGGTCCTGAAGATGGAAAGCCATTTGATGGTGTAAAGTGGCCATGACACTATCCATTCGATGTTGGACACCAGAAAACTGAACTTGTACCTTAAACCTTGTAGGAAGGGTTGGATCAGACAAACAAATATTGAAATCAGGGACTATGGTGAAGACCATAGAACCATGACTCAAAGTAGTAATAACAGTGCCAATACAGGCATGTTCATAATCCAACAAGTTTGTATCTAGGAGGGCAACCCTGGCAAAGAGAGGTACATCACCTCGGCCATGATAAGACAGGACAAGTCTAATTGCACCTAGATGGATATGGGTATAGCCATGGGCTAACCAATGACGAATGAACTCAGGTTCAAACTCTAAGGTAACATACTACTCTTGATGAGTAGCTTCAAGCTGGCAGTTGGTCAGGGCAGTACTCCTAAGAATGGACGGTTAGATGAAATTATTTTAAATTATTTTATTATTATTTTAAATAATAAAAGAAATTATTTTATTAGATATATATATCTCTAGAACTATATATATATGAATTATATATAGTTGAGATTTACATTAAATATATATCTAGAAAAACTATATGATGACTCGACCCTTACTAATGAGAACGAAGTTACCAACTTCTGCTTGGGGACATGTTGTTCTTCATGCGATGGCTTTAATTCACATTCGACCTACTGCTTATCATGAGCATTATCCTTTACAACTTGTATTAGGTCAACAACTAAATATTCACACTTAAGAACTTTTGGTTGTGCAGTATATGTCCCCATAGCACCTACTCATAGAACTAAAATGGGTTCTTAATGAAGACTTGGAATTTATGTTGGTTTTAATTCTCCATCTACTATACGATACCTTGAACCTTTAACGGGTGATGTTTTTACTGCCCGTTTTGCAGATTGTCAATTTGATGATGCAATTTTCCCACCATTAGGGGGAGACAAAAAGCCAATTTCAGAAGAATGGCGTAAAATTGCTTAGAATGCATCAACTTTATCTCATTATGATCCATGCACAAATCAATGTTAACTAGAGGTTCAAAGGATTATTCATTTGCAAATGAATTACCTGATGCATTTACTGATATAAAGAAAGTGACAAAATCACATATACCATCTGTAAATGTTCCAACAAGGGTTGATGTCCCTGAAGGGCAAGCTATTAATTCAATGGCACACGAATCAATAAAAGGCTTGAAGAGTGGAGGACCTGTTGGCTCAAAGGATACAATTCCTCAAAAGAGGAAGAAACAAGTAAATGAACAGAGATGTACTCCTGGATTAGTACTACATGAACAAGTATCCATTGAAAAAGATCAATCAAAGGAAGAAGTACCCTTTGAACATGATATGGAACAATTGCCCCCCGAAGTGGACAAAATGCCTGAAAATGAAGAGATCTCAATAAGTTATGTATATCCAGGAAAAACATGGGATCGAAATAATATTGTTCCAGACAATATATTTGCATTTAATGTATCTTCTGATGTTTATAATGGTGATGATCCTAAACCACTAATTGTGGATGAATACCGACAGAGAAATGATTGGCAAAAGTGGAAAGAGGCAATTGAAATAGAACTAAACTCGTTGAGAACATGAGAAGTATTTGGACCAATTGTTCAAACATCGAATAGTGTAAAGCCTGTTGGTTTTAAATGGGTATTTGTGCGAAAGAGAAATGAGAAAAATGAGATTACAAGATATAAAACACGACTTGTAGCTCAAGGTTTTCCACAAAGACCTGGTATTGATTATGTGGAAACCTATTCTCCTGTTATTGTTGCAATTACATTTCGTTTCTTAATCAGTCTAGCAGTCTCATAAGGACTTGAAATGCGTCTAATGGATGTTGTTACTGCATATTTGTATGGGTCTATTGATAGTGATATATAAATGAAAATCCCTGAAGAATTTAAAATGTCTGAAGAGAATAAGGCAAAACCTCGTAGTATGTATTCAATAAAATTACAACGGGCTTTACATGGACTAAAGCAATCTGGTCGCATGTGGTACAATCGCCTCAGTGAATATCTACTGAAGGAAGGTTATGTGAATAATGAAATTTGCCCATGTGTTTTTATCAAGAAATCATCAACTGGGTTTGTGATTGTTCCTGTATATGTTGATGACTTAATATTGTGGGGACTCATGAAGAAATTGAAAAAACATCTAATTACTTGAAAAAGGAGTTTGAAATGAAAGATCTTGGAAAAACAAAGTTTTGTCTCGGTCTACAGATTGAGAGTTTTCCAAGTAGAATTCTTGTCCATCAGTCAAATTATATTGAAAACATTAAAGCGATTTCATATGGACAAGGCACATCCATTAAGTTCCCCAATGGTTGTTAGGTCACTTGAAGTGGATAAAGACCTTTTTCCCCTCATGATAATGATGAAGAGCTTCTCGGTCCTAAAGTACAATATCTTAGTGCTACAGGTGCACTTATGTATCTAGCAAATTGTACGAGACTGGATATCGCTTTCTCTGTTAATCTACTTGCAAGATATAGTTCTGCACGAACTCGAAGACATTGGAATGACGTTAAACATATATTACGCTATCTTCGAGGAACAAGTGATATGGGTATAGTTTACTCAAGAAAGGCAAAATCAAATTTGCTTGGATGTGCGGATGTTGGATCTTATCAGATCCTCACAAAGCAAGGTCACAAACATGATATACTTTTACTTAGGGTGACTCTGCGATATCATGGTGATCCGTGAAGCAAACAATGGTTGCTACTTCCTCAAATCACTCGGAGATTCCTGCAATTCACGAAGCCAGTCGTGAATGTGTATGGTTGAGATTATGATCCAACACATTCAAGGATCATGTGGATTATCTTCTATCAAAGATTGTCCTACAACATTATATGAAGATAATGCCGCATACATTGCACAATTAAGAGAAGGTTATCTCAAGGGTGACAAAACCAAACATATTTCACCAAAATTCTTTTTTACACATGAGCTTCAGAAGAATGGTGAAATTGATGTCCAACAAATAAGATCGAGTGAGAATCTTGCAGACTTGTTTACAAAAGCTTTGCCGACCACAACATTCAAGAAACTTGCATATAATATTGGGATGCGTCGACTCAAAGATATTTTGAGCAAAATAGCAGAAAAAAGTTCACACATATCATAATGAGGGGGAGAATTAAAAGAGGAGTTGTTCTTTTAGGACTATACTCTTTTTCCCTTAGCTATGGTTTTGTCCCAATGGGTTTTCCTAGCAAGGTTTTTAATGAGGTAGTCATAAACAATATAAGACTCCTTGAGAATTGTACTCTTTTTCCTTCACTAGTTTTTTTTCCACAGGGTTTTATCTAGTAAGGTTTTAACGAGGCATATTCTCATTTATGGAGGGTATTCAAAGGGAGAGTGTTATAAATGTGTTGAATGCCCATCCTATAACCTTCAATTTCAATGCTTGTAACCCCTATATTTAAATCCCATAACCTCCAAATTTATGAGATTATTTGATTGCTCTTAATTGTATTAAATATATTGTGTAAATGAGTGTTATAACCCCCTATACCAAAAAGTTTACATCAAGGGGTCTTGTATCTCAATGTAATCATCAACAAAGAGCACAAGTTCTCTAATATCTGCAAACTCTTCTCTCTAGATTCTCTAGCTTTAGTTTAGTTTAATATTTGTTTATTTTAGTTTTCCTTTATTTTATAATAGTTTGTAATTTGTTTGTTATTGTAATAAAAGATTAAAACAATTTTTTGTTTATTAATTTGAAAAACATTTTGGGGAGTTGAAATTTTGTTTATTGTAGTAATTCATATTTGGTAAAGTGAAGTTTTAAAGAGTATTAGGTGCAATTTTGTTATCTAATATATGTGTTATATTAATGCATAAATAATAGAATGAGATGGTAGATGGAAATTATTAAACTTAGAAGAGGTATAAAATTGCTTTATATATTATTAGATAACAATTCCAGAAAGTATTTAATACATAGTTGGGAAATTTACGTTTTGCTTCATTATATTAGACAATTCTTATGAGAGGGTGACCGATTATATCCCAGAGGATCATTAAAGTGTTCATTTCTGCTTAGGTCCAGTGTAGTGTACATAATAGGGGGATTGTTCATCAAATTCCATAAGTGGTCTACCTTGATTGTCTATAATTGGATATTTCATTCCATATTTGCACATGTGTTTTGTTAGTACATTGATGAGTGGATCTGTTATTACTATATCCGTTAATCTTTTCGCGAATTGGAGTTGTGAATTGCAAGAAATGAATGTATTTTAGTATATAAGTTGGAAATTTGTAAATTGAAGTAATATGAATTAGGGACACAAATAACAAAAAAAAAAAAGGTGAAAAATTTTATTTATAGTTTTATACTTTTGTACATAAAGTAACAAAAAGAAACATGTCATGCATATTTGTACATAAAGTGAAAAACTTAAGTTGACGATATTTGTACATACAGTGAATATGTCACAACCCGCCGGGACGCGCCTATATGAGGCGGTGCGCGAATGTATTATAATAGTTATCGAGTGCGCAGGTAAACAATTTAAGTACAAGTCTGTTTTCATTAATTTCAGAATGTATTTTGTACAGAATGTAGGCGGTCTGGAACTGCCAATAATGAGGGAACATCCTTCCAAAAATCTCTCTAACTAATTGAGCAAATAAGTAAGGGGGTACAAAATGAGGGCCTAAAGCACCTCGGCCCAATCCATCATATACTCTTGTAAAATGGTTAGCAACGGGATGAGCTAAATGCCCAGTGTGTAAAATAGTTCGTGAATATGAAAATTAATAAAGAAGACATCATAATCATACATCAAATATACACAACATAGCATCATAAATAGTGCAACCTAGCTTAGCAGGTAAGTATACACAACACCGTCTCGTAATGGTTCTGTGACCGTATATCGCCCTAGGTTCACGTAAAAATGCTCATCTTCAGGTAATCCTAGGTTCACATTGTACGTCCATCTCTAGGGGAAACATCATTAATAGTGGGCACAATTGCACCAATAAATAATTTATAGATTACAGACCACTTACGTCCCTAGGTGGTTCTTATTTTATGTATGATGACTATGCATGTGCGGGTCTGATCTTTACTTACATTAGTCAGGATTTGGCCTCGTCTGGTGATGCTTATCAGGGTTAGCATCACCGCGTGCATTGTTAGGATGTCCAGTATCACCAATACAAGAAGACAACTTTTAATGGGACCAACCAGACTAGTCCCTAGGTTGAGAGGTGGGAACACAAGGTCCTGCTTAAATACCAAGTTTTCTAGAGCAGCAAATTGCCTCCCGTTCACTATTCAAAGTTACTGAGGACAAGACTAAGTTTGGTTTATTCAAATTGACCACTAATCCGGCATAGTAACAGTGTAATACGTGGACTCCAAATATTAAGGCATGAGTATGACATGTATGAACATTATACACAATAATGCAGCGTAAGTGAATAATAGACATAATGATAAATGAATGAAAACTTTATGAAAAGTCATAAGACAGACAAACCTATGTTTCGTTCCCACCTTCAAATTGTATTTCTTTTCAAAACTTGTGCTTCATTCCGAGGAAAACCGCTTCGTACCACAAAGAGAGGCTCAAAAGATGAGAGAGAAAATCACAAAAAGAGTAAAGGAAACCAACCCAAAGAGAGAGAGAGGAAGGGATAGAGTTGTGGTGTGGGAAATAAGGTGGTGGGGGAGGGGCCCCTTTTATAGAAAATCCATTGTCACACCCCGCCCGAACGCACCTAAACTGGCGAAACACCCACGGACGGGGCGCGAATGCATTATAACAATAACTGAGTGCGTAGGAACACAAATATGTACAAGTTTGATTTCATTAATTTTAGAATATATTTTTGTACATGAAATAGTAAAGGGAACATCCTCCCAAAATCCCTAATGAATAAACAAAGGGTTACAAAATGTGGGCCCAAAAACCTCTACCCAGTCCACCCTAATCTCCTAAGAAAAATTTGATAACAACGGGGTGAGCTACTCGCTCAGTAGGTAAAATAGTTCATGAATATAACAATTAATAAAGGAAACTTCATAATCAAATATCACATAAACACATCATAGCATCATAATCAATACAACATGTATGTATGCAAGACACCGTCTCGTAATGGTTCCATGATTGTATGTCGTCTGAGTTCACGTACAGATGTCCCTCCCCTGGTGTAGCCAGGTTCTCATTCTCGAGCAACGTACAGATGTCCCTTCCCAGGTAAACCCGGGTTCTTATTGTACGTCCCTCTCCAGAGAAATATCAATAATAGTGAGCATTGCTTCTAACTATTTTGTGGATCATAAACCACTTACGTACCCAGATGGTGTTTATGTATGATGCCAATGCATGAGCAGGTCCGATCTTTACTAGCATTAGACAAGATTTGGAAAAGTCTCGTGATTCTTATCAAGTCAGTATCACAAAGTGTAAAGTTAGGATGTTCAGTATCACTTGTACAAGCTGATAGCTTTCAAATAAGACCAACAAAATCAGTCTTCAGTTTGAGAGGTGAGATACGAGGTCTACTTAAGTACCAATCATCTAGAGCAACATGCTGCCTCCCATTCACTATTTAATGTTACTGAGGACAAGATAATGTCTGGTTAAGTCAGATTGACCACTAATTCGACATAGTAACAGTGTAATACATGAACTCCAAATATACAGGCATAAACATGACATGTATGATCATTATACACAATAATGTAGTGTAAATGAATAGTAGACATAATGATAAATGAATGTAAAATTTAATAAAAGTTATAAGACATGCAAACCTATGTTTCATTCCCCACCTTCAGATAATAACACCTCCTTGAACTGGCGCCTTCCCCAGAGCAGAATTGCGTTGCACTGCGAAGAGAGAAGAAAAAAACTCAAGGAGAGTGAGAGTGAGAGAGAGAAATCACAAGTGATTGGTGTGAAAAATGAGGAAGGGGGGAGGCGTCCTTTTATAGAAAAAAAGTACCCGAACCTTTGGGCGGGAGCCCGAACTTTCAGGCACCTGCCCGAAGTTCCAAATTTTTTTTTTGTGCAATCCTAGCGAACGTTCAAGCAATGCCCATATATATTTATTTATTTTTTATTTTTGTAAATTAGGGGTATGACAGAAAAAACAAAATTTTGTTTTTATTTTATTTTTTTACAAAAAGGACAGAAACTTTTCATGCATATTTTTTATATATAAGTTCTTCGTCAGTATATTGGGTATCTTCTGCAGCAGTGTCGATATATTCTTCTGGTGCAGGAGTAGAGATAGTTGATAAAGAACATTTATTTATATCAAAGTATGATATTATGAGAAACTTATCTGGAGCGATTGTTGTTCTGTCTCGATTAGCAGCTTTGATGTATAGAATAAATGGGTTATTGCTGCAAATGATTTTTGTTGGGCCAATATCGAGATTTTCTGTCTAGAAAAAAAAGATATTTTTAATTGAAATATGTTTGGAAGTATATATAAGAAGGCAAATGTAGTTAACAAATATATTAAATGTTTACCATTGAAGTATGTTCCATAAATTGTTCTGTTGTATATGATAGTAACAGTTCGACATACGTACCGAATAAAGTACAAGTTATTGAATGTGTGTTGTCTTGTAATTCTACTTCCATTTGACATCTTCAATGAAATATATGAAAGAAAAATATTAGATACTAATGATATGAAATTAATAAATGGAGAGAAAAAAAAATATAGGTAGATGTAAATTAAATTACCTTGGCACGACTATTGATTTTTTATTTTTGCACTGTACACATGAAAATGTATCTTGGTATTCGACACTTGTAAATTTACTGCAATTATTACAGGACATGTACCATAACTTTTGGTTTATAATTTTGACAGAAACTGTTGTTTTGACCCAGAATCCAGATTGCTATATTAAATAGGTGTTAGTAAGAAAATATAATTATATATAAAAAGAAGAAGAATTTAATTATTTAAGAAACTGACTTGATAGGCTGAATTTTTGACAACACTAATATCAATAATGTTGTCAACTGATGGAGGGGTTAAGCTGGAAGCAGTAGCAAGATATGTTTTAGTAGTCATCATTCGATTTAGGTTGTTTTGATTTGCATAGCACCTGTTAAGTGTAATATAAACAAGTGAAGAAAATATATTACAAAATTACGTACTTAATATTATATTTAATTTGAGAAGATACCAATTTTGTAGTGCTACGACTTCTGGGACATTAGGATTAATTAAAAAGGAGTTGGACGGTCTTGTTGACAATGATATGCCTACAAGAAGAATACAAATGATTATTATTAAAATATTAAATGAATAAAAGAATTATTTAATATTATTTTTTTTAAGTAATACTGTTGTAGGAGACAACTTTTAGTCTTCTACGAATAAGGACTTGTTTGGTTCACATTAAGTTTGATATGACAGGAGCTTCATCTTCGACAAATTGATCTCACATGGTTAATGTTATTGACAGGATTGTAAAACTGTCAGAACTTTGTTTCAATACAAATGATGAATACTAATTTCTCAAGATGATTACAAGAGAGAGCTTACAACTTAAAAAAATTTGGTACACCTTAACCTCAAATCCCTCCTCTATTTATAGGTAGAAATGGGTAACTATGCTCTCACATGGATGGGTAACTAGGCTCCCACATGATTAATGTAGGATACATATACATACGTATTTATACAACTTGGATACATGTAGCACTTGAATACATATACTATTTGAATATTCAACATATTTACAACACTCCCCCTTTGAATATCCATCATGTGTAGAATATGCCTCGTTAAAACCTTATTAGAGAAAACCAAATGGGAAAAATCTAGTGAATGAAAAAGAGTGCAATATTCTATTGGACTCTTATACTGTTAGGACTGCCTTGCTAAAAACCTTACTAGAAAAACCCAGTGGGACAAAACCGTAGCGAAGGGAAAAAATAGTACAGTGCACTAAACAATAACTCTCCTTTTTTAATTCTCCCCCTGGAGATTTCATGGGTGAATTAAACTTTGCAACTTTGACTGAGAGATCTTTAAATCAATGCATCCCAATATTGTATATAATTTTCTTGAAAGTTGTAGTTAGCAAAGATTTGGTAAATAAGTCAGCAAGATTGTCGCTCGATCTTATTTGTTGGACATCAATTTCACTATTCTTTTGTAGCTCATGCGTGTAAAAGAATTTTGGTGAAATATGTTTGATTCTATCACCTTTGATATAACCTTCCTTTAATTGGGCAATACATTTTGCGTTGTCTTCATATAATATTGTAGGAGAATTTTTGATTGATGATAATTCACATGATTCCTGAATATGTTGAATCATAGATCTCAACCATACACACTCTCGACTTGCTTCATGAATTGCAATGATTTCCAAATTATTCGAAGACGTAGCAACCATTGTCTATTTCACAAATCTCCATGATATAGCAGTATCACCATAAGTGAAAATATATTACGTTTGTGATCGAGCTTTATGAGGATCTGATAAGTATCCAACATCTGCGTATCCGAGCAGTTTTGTTTTCTCTTTTCTTGAGTAAAATAAACCTATACCACTTGTTCCTCGAAGATGACGCAATATGTGCTTAACACCATTCCAATGTCGTTGAGTTGGTTTGGAACTATACCTAGCAAGCAAATTAACAGAAAAATCAATATTTGGTCTCGTACAATTTACTAGATACATAAGTGCACCTATTGCACTAAGATATGGTACTTTAGGACCAAGTAGTTCCTCTTCATTCTCATGAGGGTGAAAATGGTCTTTACTCACTTCCAGTGATCTTACAACTATTGGGGAACTTAAGGGATGTGCCTTGTCCATTTTAAAATGCTTTAAAACCTTTTCAATGTAATTTGATTGATGGACAAGAATTCAATTTGGGAAATTCTTGATTTGTAGGCCGAGACAAAACTTTGTTTTTCCAAGATCTTTCATCTCGAATTCCTTTTTCAAGTATTCAGAGGTTTTGTCAATTTCCTCATGAGTCCCCACAATATTCAAATCATCAACGTATACTGCAACAATTGCAAATCCAAGTGATGATTTTTTGATAAAAACACATGGGCATATTTGATTATTCACATATCCCTCTTAAAGTAAATATTCACTTAAGCGATTGTACCACATACGACCCGATTGTTTCAAACCATACAAAAACCGTTGTAACTTTATTGAATACATGCTACGAGGTGTTGAATTATATGCCTCAGCCATTTTAAATCCTTCAGGGATTTTCATATATATTTCACTGTCAATAGATCCATACAAACATGTCGTGACAACATCCATAAGACGCATTTCAAGTCCTTCTGAAACTGCAAGGCTTATTAAGATACGAAATGTAATTGCGTCAATGACAGGAGCATAAGTTTCCTTATAGTCAATACCAGGTCTTTGTGAGAAACCTTGAGCTACAAGATGGGCTTTCTATCTTGTAATCTCATTTTTCTCATTTCTCTTTCGTATGAATACTCATTTATATCCAACAGGTTTAATATTTTTTGGCGTTTGGATTACTAGTCCAAATACTTCTCATTTTCTCAACGAGTTCAACTCTATTTGGATTGCCTCTTTCCACTTTTGCCAATCATTTTTCTATTGGCATTCATCCACAGTTTGTGGTTTTGGATCTTTATCATTATAAATTTTATGGGATACATTGAAAGCAAATACATTATTTGGAACAATATTATATCTGTCCCATACTTTTCTAGTATGCCTATAATTTATTGAGATATCTTCATTTTCAGGCATTTGTTTCTCTTCAGGGGATAATTGTTCCATATCATGTTCCTCTTCAAGAGGCATATAATCCTTTGACTGATCCTTTTCAATGGGCACTTATTTTTCACCTTGTACTTTTTCTAGAGTACTTTTTTGTTCATTCATTTGTTTCCTCTGTTTTCGAGAAAATGTATCTTTTGAACCAACAGGTCACCCACGCTTTAGGCGTTTTATTGATTTATTTGCCAATGAATTATCAATTTGTCCTTCGGGGACATCAATTCTTGCTGGAATATTAGCAGATGTTATGTGAGATTTAGTCACTTTCTTTATATCAGTAAATGCATCAGGTAATTGATTTGCAATTCTTTGCATATGAATGATCCTCTGAACTTCAAGTTCACATTAATTTGTACGTGGATCATAATGAGACAAAGTTAATACAATCCAAGCAATTCTTCTAGAATTGATTTTTCTTCCCCTAATGGTGGGAATATTGTTTCATTAAAGTGACAATCTGCAAAGGGGGCAGTAAAAAGGTCACCCGTCATAGGTTCAAGGTATTTTATAACTGAATGAGAGTTAAAACAAACATAAATTCCTAGTCTCTGTTGAGGACCCATCTTAGTTCTATGTGTAGGAGTTATTGGGACATACACTGCACAACCAAAAATTCTTATGTGTAAAATATTTGGTTGTTGACCTAGTATAAGTTGTGAGGGGGAATGCTCATAATAAGCAGTAGGTCTAATGTGAATTAACGCCATGGTATGGAGAATAGCATGTCCTCAGACAGAAGTTGGTAACTTCATTCTCATAAGTAATGGTCGAGCAATTAACTAAATGCGTTTGATCAAAGATTTTGCTAAACCATTCTGAATATGAGTATGAGGGACAGAGTACTCAATATCAATTCCAATTAACATGCAATAATCAATGAATGTTTGGGATGAAAATTTGCCAGCATTATCAAGACGAATTGTCTTAATCGGATTGTCTAAGAATTGGGCTCTTAACTTGATTATTTGTGCAAGAAGTCTAGCAAATGCAACATTTCTAATTGAAAGTATAGAAACATGTGACCATCTAGTTAAAACTATTTAATTGATGCATCAATTAAAACTATAAAATAATGAAATGGTCCACAGGGTGGATGGATAGGTCCACATATGTCCCCTTAAATTAGCTCTAAAAACACTGGAGATTTTATTGTGAGTTTACTAGGAGATAGTTTAATAATTAATTTACCTTTTGAGTAAGCAACACAATCATATTCATTTGACAAAAGAATCTTCTGGTTCTTTAGTGGATGCCCATCTGAACTTTTTATTATTCGCCTCATCATTGAGGATCCAGGGTGACCTAACTGACCATGCCAAATTATAAATGTTTTTGGATCATTGAACTTCTGGTTCATGATTACATTTGTTTCAATTGACTTTATATTTGTGAAATATAATCCAGAAGATAAAGAAGAGATTTTTTCCAATATTTCCTTTTCCCCATAAGAGAATAAAGTAATATAAAGATATTCATTACTATCTTCATTCATGGTTTCAATGTGGTATCCATTTCTGCGGATATCCTTAAAACTTAGTAAATTTCTTCTGGATTTAACAGAATATAAAGTATTTTCAATATGTAATGTTGTTCCACCAGGCAACATTATAATTGCTCTTCCGGAGCCATCCATTAGGTTTGTAGTTCCTGATATTGTGCTTACATTGGCTTCAACCAATTTCAAATTCAAGAAATATATTTTATGTAATACCCTAGGTTTGTACAAAAAAAAAAAGTGTGTTCGAGTGCTTGCTCGAACGTTCAGGTGCCAAATTTTCTATATAAACAACCCCTCCCTGTGACGCCCCGAAAATTATTTCATCTAGCCCATAACCCAATTGCATTTTGCCCAAACTCTATGTGTTGCCTTGATATGTTTGGTGTTTGTTTGATGGTTGTTTAATGTTTGTATATTTGATGCTTGATAATGTATATAAATATGTGCATCATAAATTGTATATGGGTCATGTTAAATTAAAGTATAATGCATATGTTATTATTTATGCATGGGCCCATTAAATCATGAATTGATATGTGTTAGGATTGATTGAATAAAAGGATAAATGAAAATGAAAATTTGGTATATTAAATGGATTGGACATTTAAAATACATGGGAGCATGAGATTGGTTAAAGTACATGTGGTTGGTATGGGTAGTATGAGACCAACACATGTCAAGTTGGTGCATGAGAATGGACAAGTGTCCCATGCCCCATTTCTTTTCTCCAACACATGTCAAGTTGGTGCACGAGAATGGACAAGTGTCTCATTCCCCATTTCTCTTCTCCAATACATGTCAAGTTGGTGTATGAAAATGGACAAGTGTCCCATGCCCCATTTCTCTTCTCCAACACATGTCAAGTTGGTGCATGAGACAAACACATGTCAAGTTGGTGCATGAGAATGGACAAGTGTTCCAGGCCCCATTTCTCTTCTCCAATACATGTCAAGTTGTTGCATGAAAATGGACAAGTGTCCCATGCCCCATTTCTCCTCTCCAACACATGTCAAGGTTGGTGCATGAGAGTGGACAAGTGTCCCATGCCCTACTTCTCTTCCCCAAGGAAGTCTTCGAGGGTGAGATGAGTAGAGAGAAAGGAAAAAAAAGAAGAGAAAGGAAAGAAGAAGAGAAAGAAAGAGGGAGTTGCTTTGAGGAAAATCTCTGCAACATTTTCATCAAAGAGCTGGATTGTGAGGATATATGGTCCGATTGAGCTCAAAATTTTTCAGCAAGTTCGTAGAGTATGGTTATTCATTCTGGTCGGTGGAGATCTTGATTAGAGTTTTCTTCTAAGAGATATAACCTCTCAAACAAAGCTGGTCGGAAAGTCTGGATTTCTCGCGTAGTTTCGATCAAACTAATAGATTTCCTGAATCAACGGTTGGATGGCTATGATATTTGGGTATGTGGTTTACAACTGATCATTTTGCATTATGAACGGTGGAGATGTTTATGTATTAAGTATGTTGTGTGATATAGTCATCTGGGTTTGAGTATTTGCAGCAGGAAAGGAGAAATTATCTGATTAGAGACTTGTTCATCAAAGTGGCTTATCTTTTCGGTCCACCGTTGTATTGAGCTGATTTTTGTACAGAAGGGTTTGGTTCTTAATATAATTCAATCTGTACGGTTCATTTTGTGTTAAAGAGTTCTGTTGGTAGATTGATACATCTGAACAGAATATTAAATGAAGAATTGGTAGGGTTGCTTGTATTAGACCTAAATTTAGAATATGGACTTAGACCTTTCCAAATAGGTTGCATGTCAACTATGTTGACCTAGTTGCCATTGTTGATAAACCCATGATGCAAAATAAGTGATATACATGGCTGAACATGGTGACCTAGTGTAAATCGACAATATGGCCTAAGTATGGAAAATTTCATATTTTAAGGTTTTTGATGCTTTTGGCCTAGAATCATTGAATTGATGCAACTTATGTTTAATTAAGCATGATTAGGGTTGATTATGCTACTGATTTGGTGGTTGTGACCATATCATGGGTTATGCCTACTTGTGATCAAATGACCCAATTTGAGCATGTTTATGCCTAAGGAATTGCAAATCAGTATTTTTGAATAATAGAATGGTTTATGAATGAGAACTATGCATTAGAGGCCTATGTTATGTGATTTGAGTTGAATGGTGGGATTAGATGAGATTTAGGCCTATTGTCTATATGTGGGCTGATTTAGGGTTGATGTGTAATGTTTATGTGATTGAGCATAAAAATTGATGTATGGTTGGATATTGATGAATGTTTCAAGACCCTGATTTGATTGATTCGGTTTGGTATCCGTGTGTGGTTAGATACTCTCGCGAGGCTTGGTTGTGAGTAGACTTCATTTATGATTATATCTTTTATGTCATCATATCACTTATATATATTGTATGTTGAAAGCATGAATGTGTTCTAATGTTTTGAATGATGCATTGATTTGAGAAAACCTTATGACTTTGGTTGGGCCCATCTATCTGGCTAATAGGGGGACTTAACCTTGTCATAGGAGGGTTTTAAAAAGGAAATATTTGGGGATGAGAACGGTACGATGAAATAGACGTGCACGAGTAACCCCAAATAAACATGATTGGGGTCAACGGTACGGTGAAATAGACGTGCACTAGTAACCCCAATGCATGTGGAATGTGGATCCAAATTGATAAGCTTTTACTTGCATCGAACTTATTATAAATGCTTGATATCTATATGTTATGAGCTTTTAATCATGCTACACATTGACATGCATACATGAGATTTATTGATGAGTATTGATAGCATATTTGAATTCTATTCACTGGGCACCGTTGGCTCACCCTCATTTTCCTCTTTCAGGTCCTTCTGTCCCGAATAAGGGCAAAGGAGTAGTCATATCTTGAGGGCCTTGCCAGCGAGAGAATCCAAGGCCTCGATGTGAGTTGAGAGGCATTTTGATTGAATTGTGTTTGAAATTATGATGTATTATATTTTGGACTATGTAATTATAACACTTACCACATTGTAGTATGGGTGAGTTGAGACTTGTTAGATAGACCATGTGGGCATATGAGGGTTTTTTTGTACCCATAGTTTTGGACTTTATGTGTATGTCAATCTTGACGGACTGTAGGGATTTTGACAGTTTTATTTATGGTTCATTTTTATGGAGTATCTCTTGTCTTGGATGATTAATACAGTTGGTAGTTTTGTTTAGTACCTTTTTATATTATGTCGTTGTTTGGGATAAGCCTCGTAGGGTCTCAACCACCTCACGAAGGTTGAGAAGTGGTTGGAGATGCCTACGCCGGGCGTCCTGCCCCGGCATTCCACACACCATTCCTTGCGGGGTTGGTGGTCCAAGGTGCAGGGACGCCACACTCCCCCTCCTCATTTCTCACACCAAAATCACTCCTCCTTGTGATTTTTCTTCTCTTTTTCACTCATTTTGAGTTTTTGTCTTCTCTTTTGAGACTTTCTTTCCGAGACTCTCTGTACGGTGCAATGCGGTTCCGCCCGGGGGAAGGAGCCAGTTTTCAAAGGAGTTTTTTTTCTGAAGGTGGGGAACGAAACATAGGTTTGCGTGTCTTATAACTTTTATTAAAGTTTACATTCATTTATCATTATGTTTACTATTCATTTACACGGCATTACAGCGTATAATGTTCATACTGTCATATTTATGCCTGTATATTTGGAATTCAAGTATTATGTTGTTGTTATGTCGGATTGGTGGTCAATCTGGCTCAACCAGACTCAGTTTTGTCCTCAGTAACTTCAAATAGCGAACGGGAGGCAGCGTGCTGCTCTAGACGATTGGTATTTAAGTAGACCTTGTGCCTCACCTCTCAACTGGATACTGATCTAGTTGGTCTTATTTGAAATCTATCAGCTTATACAAGTAATATTGAATTTCCTAACTTTGCACGTAGTGATACCGACCTTGATAAGGATCACTAGACGTTGCCAATTCTAGTCTAAATGTTAAGTAAAGACCGGACCAGTTCATGGATTGACATCATACATAGCACCACCTAGGGACGTATGTGGTTTATGATTCATAGAATAGTTAGAAGCGATGCTCGCTATGCATTATATTTCTCTAGAGATGGACGTACAATGAGAACCTGGCTACTACTGGGGAGGGACATCTGTATGTGAATCCAGAGCATCGTTCCTGTGGAGGGACGTACAATGAGAACCCGGCTACTTCTGGGGAGGGACATCTGTACGTGAACTCCGGCGATGTACAATCATCAAACCAATACGAGATGGTGTCATGCATAACAAAAGTTGAGGGTCACGTCTCTTACAACTTGATGAAATTTTTCTACGAAGCCATGAATTGCGTAGGACTTCAAGAAGATGGGATCAACCCTGTTTTAGAGACAACGGTCAGGGGAACAAAGATTTCTATCAACGTCGAAATTATTGCGCGGCATATGAAGATTCCAATTGAAGATAGAACCATTGATCCACACGAACCCCAGACAGTTGCAGAGATCGCAGAATCCAACGAACAATTGTTCAATTTCCTCGCCAAAGAGTCGTACACCCAATCAACGTACACCCACCTCCCAAACAATCTCCTTAAACCATATCTTGTCAGCCTTGGAAAGATCATATTTGGCAACATCTTGCCAGAAAGGAGGACTAGAGGCATTATGTCAAGGGCTCAACTTCTTGTGTTATACTGCATAGTGAAAAAAATTAAAGTCTCCCTACCTCACATCATCATCCAACAAATGTTGAGGGTGATTCAAAACCCTTTAAGAAAGGATCTCCTCGGCTATGGAGTCTTGATTGTGAGGATGCTATACGAGGCAAACGTCAACACTTTTGATGAGTCTTCGAAGTAGATCACTGAGGCGGTTATTGCAACACCCCGTAAATTTAATTAAATACATACGTTGAAGTACGCGTATATCGAGATGTATAATACACATATTTTATACGTATGAGCTAAATATACGTGTGATAATATACGTATTTTATACGTATGAGCTAAATATACGCGTGATAATATACGTATTTGATACATGCTATAATTAAGGAATGTGAGCAAATAAATAAAATTATTAAATAAAGAATATAAGTTTTATTAGTTGAATGGTGAATAGTGAACAGTAAATAGTGAATAGTGAATAGTGAACAGTAAATAGTAAATAGTGAACAGTGACAGTGAACAGTGATGTGCATCCAATGAAACTCCGGTTTGATATCATAGATAACTAAATTCGGACGTTTCGATGCTAAGATTGTGATTTTTGGATATGATTTGATAGTTTTAGTAACTAAGTATATGGTGTCGTGAAAATATGATTTGGACATCTATTTTCACTGTTCTTTCTTGTGGAAATATCTAGATTGACCACAGAAACGATTTAGTAGTTTCTTCAACTGCTTATGAGTCCTAAATGGATTTATTATTCGTGATTTGAAGTGAGTTGAGAAATTAAAGATGTACATAGATATGAATACATGAAATTGAATTATGGAGTGATTGTGACAGGTAAAATTAGTTGGATTTAACTTGGAGCTGGACTCGAAAGCAACGATGATTGAGTTTAAGTTGAACGTGTTGTACTGTGAGTATAGTTTCCTTAATTTGGTTCTTGTATGGCATTGTACGCATATAAAATGTTTGATTGTATGCATGTGATATGTATATATAATGCATTGCGTTTTATGGATCATGCAAACTGATTTTAACAATTGGAGTTTGTAATGATGAGGTTTTGCGAATCCTCATTGTCATTTCGTTAGGAATTAGACCCGGATGAGGTTTTGCGAGTCCTCATTGTCAGTAGGTCTGTCCTAACAAGGGTTGCGATCCTTGAAATGACTGTGAATTGGGTGATAAGAAGCTGTGTCTACCTTGTACGGCCATACAAGGGTTAGGCCCGCTCTCTTGCCTTGCGGAGGAGGGAGATTGTGCATTATGTTATTGAAAATTCATGAAATTTATGATGTTGACATGTACAATACATTCGTTGAATGATATATATGTAATATCACCTAGATGGGTTGTGTGGTAATATTATATAATGCTTGGGATGATGAAATGAGCTGATCATAGATACGTATCAGGTGAGATTTATTTTGTGGAATGAATGGAATGATTATAGAGATCTATATTGGGTTTGATTTGTGGTATAGGAAAAAAAATTTCTGTACATTTTGGGAAGTATTGTGAGAGTACGTGAAGGCTGACAGTGTATTATATACTGTATATGGGTATGTACAGTGTATAGTACGTTGTGCCGGTCATGACGTCAGCCTACGTCAGGGGCGTTGTGACAGTTATAACATCCTTTATCTTCAAGACATATGTCACAAGTGGAGAGGTAAATAACGAGGAAGTATTTTGCGTGACTTTGGGAGGAAATGATGAAAGAATTAGGGACGAATATGGATGTTGCTACCGAAAAAGTCGACGCAAGATTTCTGTTAGGGAAGTACCAAATAACGAGCCAAATCAGAACCTTACGAATAATAATCCAATTGAACACCTGTTCTCTGAGGAAGATTTATTTGCCAACCTAAATCAACCTCAACCAAATCAAGATAAACAAGGAGTTCCAGCAAATCCACCTTCTTGGAACATGCCAACTCAAGGCAATACTATGTACCAACGGTTTCCAACTCCTGAAGTACCGTATCAGTCAGTTCCACAAGTTCCTGTGAACCAACAACAACAAAGTTTTACGACACCAAATTTTGGAAGACAGGACATCCAAATGAGCCCATTGTTTCAAGACTTTTTAAACCAAGCATATCCAAATGTCCAAGGGGTTCCAGTTAGAGGATCCCGGTACAGTCAAAACAACTACCCCACACCTATGAGTCAACCATACGACCAATACTTTCCACCAATGCCTAAAGCCTACCCTCCACCTATGGGACAGTCAACCCATCAACCATCGATGGGGCAATCGACTAACCCATTCGAACAGTAAAATGTGATCGTAGCTAGCATTGCTCGAATAGAGGAGACTCAAAGTAAATTGTTAACACGTATGCAAAACGTCGAAGAGCAACGAGCAAATTCTCAACCTTCTTCTAGCAGTCTTTCTGTACTTAGTAGGAGGTCTAGAAGGAGCAGTAGTAGGCAGGAAAACCAGGAATGATCACTGGCATTGTAAAAATGTATTTTATATATATGAATGAAATGTTTTGTTTAAGACTATCTTTGGTGGGCCGACTTACAACCATTCTTTCTTTTGTATCACTAACTTTAGAGTGGTATGGGACACAACAAAATTGGAGTATACTAAATAAAATGTGGAAGTAAGAAAACCCATGACCTTGTGTGAGAAGAAACATTTGGAGAAAGTTGCATTACTAAAATTATCACTAAGTTTACACGGTATGGGACGAGTAAACTTGGACGATACTATTAGTGAACTAATATTCAGCCGATGTTTTATAGAGACCGTATTCATACAACTTAACTTGATTGACACCCTTATTACCAAATTCATGTGGTATGGGACACACGAATTTGGATAATAATCGAAAAGACTAAGCGAAAAAGTTGAATACATAAGATTGCGATAGAACGTTAGATCAGGATAATTACTGAGGAAAATCTTAGAATTTTTACGACTCGTATGGATTTTCAATGAAATATATATGTATGTTCACAAAAACCAGAACCAAAACATTTGAAATACTTGCAAATTTTTATACTTAATATATAAACATTCTAACCTTGTTTTTGCACCATGGCCAAACATACGAGGCACATAAGATTATTTGATTTCTCAACAAAAACCTTACGCTATACTTAGAAAAATAGGTGGTTTTTTTATTGCAGTACTCTTGAAATTGTTGTTAAGAATACCATAACATTATACTTGGCTACAGTTCCTAAATCATGGTTTTATTTTCTCCTTGCCAGTGAGAAAATGTAAACTAGGAAGAGATGAAGGCCACGTATAGTTCGTCTAGCCGAGGAGGCACCTCCTAAGATTCAGAACCAGGAACCGCCGCCTCCAACGACAGCACAGGCCACATTCGATACTGCCACTACGTCTGGGCAGGCAGTGCCACCCCAACCCACACTCGTTGCCATGCCTTCGAGTATGGAAGTCTTCTTCGCCGGATTTATCGAGGAGATGAAAGTAATTGTTCAGACGACCGTTCGTGAGACCGCACCAATCAGGTTGTCACTGTTCAGGCACCTGCGAGATCTGGGTCGGAGACTTAAACTGACCAGATTACGAAGTATAAGAGGCTCCAACCTCTTACTTCTTGTGGCACCATTGATGCTGAAGAGGTGCAGAAATGGCTGGATGAGTCAAAAAAGGCTCTCGATGCAATGAGAGTCGATGAGGCTCGAAACATTCCAGTTACGACCTACCAACTTATTGGTGGAGAAAATACATGGTGGATAACAGTAAAGGAGGACCCAAGGGTCAATACTACGGACATGACTTGGCCACAGTTCGAGCCACTGTTTATTGATGAATACTTCCCCGGCGCTGAGAATAGGCAGAACCGCTAAGAGTTCACCAAACTATACCAAGGCGGCATGATAGTCAGGGAGTACGCTGGCAAGTTTAAAGAATTATCGGTCTACTCTCTCTCCACCATCTCAACCGAGCAAGATATGACTGAGAAATTCTATAATGGCCTTCGTCCTGACATTCAACAAGCCTTGTCGATCTTGGATCGATAAGATTTACAAAGAGGTCATTGACAAAGCCATGAGCTTTGAGCAGGAGAAGATTGTGCAGGAGCAGAGACTGAATAGGAGAAAACGGCCTGCAGCGTTTTTTCAACAGGGCTCGTAACAAGGCAATAAGAAGAAGCCCTACTATAATCAAAACCCAGGCATCCCAGCCCCTGTTAAGAAGAATGAGGCCACAACACCTGCGGCTGAACCATCTAACCCTGGCCATCAAGGTTTTCGCAATCATGGCCGCGGAGGCCGTAATGGCAGGGGTGGCCATCGAAACGGCAATGACAGAGGTGGTGGTCAGCACCATAATCAGCATGGCCAACAGAACCATCAGCAACAGAGGCCGACGTGTTACAACTGCGGCCAACAGGGCCATGTAAGAAATGCCTATCCGCACCTTCAACAACCTATTCTCGTTGTTCCAGTCCAACAAGAACCACCTACTGCTAATACCCAACCCAGGCAGAACCAGCAGAACTAGGGGCAACGAAACCAGGGTAGAGCATTTGTTATCGCTCAACAACCCCTCCCAGACAACAATGTAGTCGAAGGTACATTTTCCTTGTTCAATACAATGGTGCATGTCTTATTCGATTCGGGTGCTACGCATTCTTTTATATCGTCTGCATTGGTAAGACTTTTAGGGTTGCATCCTGAACCCACAGAAATCACAATCCATGTCACATCACCTTTAGGATCTGGTACTGACGTGAATATGCAATGTTCTCGATGTGAACTTCGAATAGCAGAACAAATGATATATGCAGATATTTTTGTGATGGACATTGAAGACTTCGACATCATCCTCGGCATGGACTGGCTCGCACCACTTAATGCAAAGATCTATTGTATGAAGAAGCAAGTTCAGTTAACCTTGCCCACGGGGAAGTTTGTCAAGATTCAGGGAACAAGGAAATGGTTACACAACTCGACTGCTGCACTTCTCAAGGAACAACTTCGAACTCTATCCCTTGGTGATGAAAATGAATCACCAGCACTGTACCCTCTCGAAGTACATGATGTCCCGGTAATATCTGAATTCCCAACAATTTTTCTAAATGACCTTCCCGGTCTACCTTCGGTTAGGGAATTCGATTTTGAAATCAATCTCATACCTAGGACCGGGCCTATCTCAATTCTACCATACAGAATGTCAAATGTCTAGCTAGTCGAATTAGACAAACAACTGAAGGAATTAGAGAGTAATTGCTTCATCAGAAAAAGTTCATCACCCTGGGGAGCTCTAGTTCTGTTTGTTCGCAAAAAAGATGGTTCGTTACGACTTTGTATCGATTATCGCAAGCTGAATAACGTCACCATTAAGAACAGATACTCGTTGCCCGTGATCGATGACTTGTTCGACCAACTTAGAGATGCCGAATACTTCTCTAAGATTGATCTACGGTCCGGTTATCACCAACTCCGGATTCGAGAGTCGAACATTACCAAGACGGCATTCAGAACTCGGTATGGTCACTATGAGTTCTTAGTCATGTCGTTCGGTCTAACAAATGCACCTGCTGCATTCATGGATTTAATGAACCGCATTTTCAGGTTATACTTAGACCGATTTGTGGTGATTTTTGTGGACGATATCTTGATAAAATCCTCAACCGAAGAAGACCATAAGATACATCTGAAGATAGTCCTTCAGACCTTGAAAAGCCACCAGTTGTATGCAAAGTTGAGCAAGTGCGAATTTTGGGCGAATCGAGTTCATTTCCTAGGGCATGTGGTTTCAGGCAATGGCATTGAGGTCGATCCTTCTAAGGTTGAAGCGGTTTTAAACTGGAAGCAGCCTACCACTGCTACTCAAATTAGGAGTTTTCTTGGTTTGGCTGGTTATCATAGATGCTTCATCAAGGACTTCTCAAAGATTGCTGAACCTATGACAAAGCTCACTCCGAAAGACGTGCGATTCATCTGGAATTCCGCCTGTGAAACATCATTTTAGGAATTGAAGAAGCGCCTCACGACGGAACCAATACTCATCACTCCAAGAAATGCACTTGGATTTTCACTATACACCGACGCCTCTCTCCAAGGCTTACGTGCCATACTAATGCAAGAAGGCCAAGTTGTCGCATATGCCTCGAGGCAACTGAAGATTCATGAGGGCAATTACCCAACACATGACTTGGAACTTGCAGCTGTCGTATTTGCACTGAAGCTATGGCGTCATTACCTATACGATGAACGGTTTGAGGTCTTCTCGGATCACATGAGTCTTAAGTACATCTACACCCAGAGAGACCTAAACCTCCGCCAAAGACGATGGTTGGAATTCTTGAAAGATTATGACTTTCAACTCCAGTACCATCCCGGTAAGGCCAATGTTGTCGTTGATGCCCTGAGTAAAAAATCTTATGTTGCTTGCACTCTTAACTTCGAAATGGGGAAGTTGGCTACAGAGATGGAGAATTTTAACCTACAACTGATCGAGGAGGGAGCAAGATCACGACTTTCTCAAATGTCAGCCAACTTTGAGCTAGTTCGAAAGATTTTAGCAGCTCAAGCCAACGACCCTATGTTAAATGAGAAACGCGAACTTCTACTCAGTGGACAAGACCTTCCTCACTGGTCGGTCTCTGAAGACGGGGCCGTTTTCTATAAAAAAACGTCTCTGTCTACCGAACAATCCTGAGGTTCGAAAAGAAGTGCTCACTGAGATGCACTGTTCGAGCTTCGCTATGCATCCTGGGGGTGACACAGGGATGTCAAGCGACAATTCTAGTTTTCTGGAATGATGAAGGCTCATTGCACACTTCGTTGCTCGATGTCTCGTTTGACAGCAAGTTAAGGCAGAACGAAGACTTCCCTCTGGACTTCTACAGCCGTTACCTATTGGAGAATGGAAATTGGAGAACATCGCAATGGATTTTGTTACGGCCTTGCCTCGAAATAATAAAGGGCAAAATGTTATCTGGGTTATCATTAACAGACTTACAAAGTCTGCACACTTTCTGCTAATAAAGTTCACGGATAACCCCGCCAAACTTGCCAAACTATATGAAAGAGAGATTGTACGCCTCCATGGCATACCACTCACGATCGTCTCTAATCGAGACCTCGATTCACATCAAAGTTTTGGCAAAGCTTCCATAGTAGAATGGGCTTTAAGATCACCATGAGCACAACATTTCACCCTCAGACTGATGGGCAGTCAGAGCGACTTATCCAAATCTTAGAAGACATGTTACGATGCTGCATTTTGGACTTTAATGACGGATGGGCAAAGTACTTACATTTATCTGAGTTTGGATACAACAACAGCTACCAAACTAGTATCGGCATGGCACCGTACGAGGTTCTCTATGGTCGCCCTTGCAGATCTCCGGTATGCTGGTTAGATATGGCAGATCGACCGCAGTTGGGCCCTGAACTAGTTCAAGAGACTTCTGAGAAGATCACACTAGTAAAGGAGAGACTTCGTGTTGCACAAAGTTGACAGAAGAGCTATGCTGACAAGCTGAGGCAGCCTCTAGAATTTGATAAGGGGGACTTCGTTTTTCTAAAAGTTCAGCCCACAAGAGGTGTCAAACGCTTTGGGATCAAATGAAAGCTCTCCCCACGGTATATCGGTCCATTTCAGATCATTGAACGTATTGGCAAACTTGCTTATCGTCTGTCCCTTCCATTGTCCATGTCTAAGGTTCATGACGTTTTTCACGTATCCATGTTTCGAAATATCACCCTGATCCTTCGCATATCATCCCTCTAGTCGAGGTTCGAGTTGAGGAAGGAAATAGGTATCAGGATAGAGCGATACAAATTTTGGATAGAAAAACTCAAGAACTAAGGTGACGTAGCATACCACTTGTGAAGTTGCTCTGGGATCACTACGGCGTAGAGGAAGCAACATGGGAACTAGAAGCAACAATTAAACAGAAATACCCTGAATTGTTTTCTAGTAATAACTGATGATGCGATACATTGTAATATTTCACTTATCAATAAAATGATGAAACTTTGGTTACAAACATCTTAATATATCGTTTCACTTGAATAACTATGCAGATGTCAGAAAATAATATCGATGGATATAGTGACGCACACACGCAATGGCCTCCTTGGTCACCTGTGGCGACTCCTCCAGGATCTGAGTCTAGTCATAACTACCTTGCATCACCAACTCCATCACCACACAGACAGCGAACTTTATCGCCAGAGCGGGCATGGCTTTTTCGTAACAATTTTTCCCAAAACAATCCTATGGCCTCATCTTGGCAGGATCTTCTATCAAAATTGCCAGGTAGCCGGATTCGAGCAACAACACGAAAAAGCATCCCACCGCTCAACCTACCTCCCCTTAAACGATGCGACCAGGGCCCTACACCACCATCTGTTAAGCAAAGGTTGGAATCTTCTGAGGATGAATCCGACTCCATTTGCTCTCCATGGTTTCATGATGTTCAGGATTCCACCGGCCACAGTGCCATTAAGGGACCATCCAGGCATTACCCTGAACTAGAAAACGATGACGACGACAGTGAATCTCACACAGATAGCCATCATGACTACTTGGACTGATTTCGACGGCGAAATTTTTTTAAGGGGGGTAGAGTGTAATACCCTAGGTTTGCACCAAAAAAAAAAAAAAGTGTGTTCGGGCAACCTGCCCGAACGTTCAGGTGCTAAATTTTCTATATAAACAACCCCTCCCCCTTCCCATTTCTCACACCAAAATCACTCCTTGTGATTTTTCTTCTCTTTTTCACTCATTTTGAGTTTTTGTCTTCTCTTTTGAGACTCTCTTTCCGAGACTCTCTGCGCGGTGCAACGCGGTTCTACCCGGGGGAAGGCGCCAGTCTTCAAAGGAGTTTTTATCTAAAGATGGGGAACGAAACATAGGTTTGCGTGTCTTATAACTTTTATTAAAGTTTACATTTATTTATCATTATGTCTACTATTCATTTACACGACATTATTGCGTATAATGTTCATATTGTCATATTTATGCCTGTATATTTGGAATTCAAGTATTACGCTGTTGTTATGTCGGATTAGTGGTCAATCTGGCTCAACCAGACTTAGTCTTGTCCTCAGTAACTTCAAATAGTGAACGGGAGGTAGCGTGCTGCTCTAGACGATTGGTATTTAAGTAGACCTCGTGTCTCACCTCTCAACTGGAGACTGATCTAGTTGGTCTTATTTGAAAGCTATCAGCTTATACAAGTAATATTGAATGTCCTAACCTTGCACATAGTGATACCGACCCTGATAAGGATCACCAGACATTGCCAAATACAGTCTAAATGTTAAGTAAAGACCGAACCAGTTCATGCATTAGCATCATACATAGCACCACTTAGGGACGTATTTGGTTTATGATTCATAGAATAGTTAGAAGCGATGCTTGCTATTCATTATATTTCTCTGGAGAAGGACGTACAATGAGAACCTGGCTACTACTGGGAAGGGACATTTGTACGTGAATCCAGAGCATCGTTCCTGAGGAGGGATGTACAATGAGAACCCGACTACTTCTGGGGAGGGACATCTGTACGTGAACTCAGGCGATGTACAGTCATCAAAGCAATACGAGACAGTGTCATGCATACATACATATTGGATTGATTATGATGCTCTGATGTGTATTTAAGATATTTGATTATGAAGTTTGCTTTATTAATTGTTATATTCACGAACTATTTTACCCACTGAGCGTGTAGCTCACCCCATTGTTATCCAATTTTTCACGAGAGATTAGGGTGGACTGGGTGCAGGTTTTTGGGCCCACATTTTGTACCCTTTGTATTATTCATTGGGGATTTTGGGAGAATGTTCCCTTAACTATTTCATGTACAAATATATTCTAAATTTAATGAAATCAGACTTGTACTTAACTATGCTTCTGCGCACTCTGTTATTATCATTATAATGCATTCGCGCCCCGTCCGTGAGTGTCCCGCCGATTTAGGTGCGTCCGGGCGGGGTGTGACATTTTATTTCGTAGAATTGTATGTGTTGATGCACAATCTGCAAGACACGTATCTTTGCTTTTTAACTCAGAATTTGAGCATTCTTCATGAAGATCCATCTACTCATGTAATTAAACAAAAATATACATGAATTAAAACAGAAGAATATATATAAAGATAAAGAGATATTTAAGACAAAAATGTATATGTCATTAAAATAAAATAAAACAGAAAAATACAGAGACGGAGAGATATTATTGAATATCATAAAACTTCTTAACATTCTCATTATTATTATATTTTCATTAGGATCTTCAACAAAGTCTGAGATATCCAGATGTGTTATATCCATGTTTCCATCAATAAAATTCATCTCAACTTCTTTTCTTTTTCCCTTCAATGAAGCTTGAACCAAATGTTTGGGCGTATAACAGGTATGTGACCAATGGCCTTTCATGCCGCATCTATAACAAGCATTTTCTTGGTTCTTAATAGGTTTATTCTGTAAAGCTTTACCCTTTTCTTGTGTTGAATTAGGTTTATTTCACTTATGGTGGAAAAACCGACCATCGCAATTTTGGGAATATTTGGTGTAACCTTTACCACGTCCTCGTCCTTGTTTAGGACCGTGGCTATGCTCACGACCGCATCCAAGACTATGATTAACAATTAATGCAACATTTGCTTCAGGGAATGGTACAGAACCCGTTGGACGGGCTTGATATTTTTCATTAAAAGCTCATTATTTTTTTCAGCAACAAGAAGACATGATATCAATTCATAATATTTTGTAAATCTACACTCTCGATATTGCTACTGCAGGAGCACATTCGAGGCGTGAAAAGTACTGAATGTGTTTTCTAACATATCTTCATCAGTAACCTTCTCACCACATATCTTTAATTTAGAGCTGATTCTATATAGTGCCGAGTTATATTCACTGACTGTCTTAAAATCTTGCAATCTCAGGTGCATCTAGTCAAAATGAGCTTTCGGTAAAATTACGGTCTTTTGATAGTCATGCATTTCTTTTAGATTGATCCAAAGGATATAAGGGTCCTTCACTATAAGATATTTAGTTTTTAAACAGTCCTGGAGATGATGACGAAGAAAAATTAATGCTCTTGCAGCATCATTTCCTTCTTTAATTGTTTCTCCTAGATTTTTAACATCTAGATGTCCTTCGGCATCAAGGATCCATGATAAGTAATTATTTTCAGAAATATCTAGTGCGACAAATTCAAGTTTTGTAATGTTTGCCATTTCTTGAACAAAAATAACTTTGGTAAGATTTGATTAACTTTCATAAAAAAATGGTTCATCAAAAACAATTACATTAAATAATTGAAAGGACTAATTAATCATAAATAATTATTCAAGCAATAAAACAAAATGTAATAATGCATTATATTAAGAGAAAATGTTAGTATCAATGTTAATGTAATGGTGTAATGCCCCTAAATTACAAAAAAAATAAAAAATAAAATTGGAAGTTTGGGCACCTGCCCGAACATCTGGGGCGTTCCTTTTCCTATAAAAGGAACCCTCCCCCCCATCATTTTCACACCTCAACCAACTCTTCTCTCTCTCTCTTGCTCCTTTTTGGTTCATCACGCTCTTTGTAATTTTCTCTCTCCTCTTTTTAAGACTCTCTCTTAGAGACTCTCCTCGCGGTGCAAGGCAGTTTTGTTCGTAGGGAAGCGCCAGTTCTTGAAGGAGATTTTATCTGAAGGTGGAGAATGAAACATAGGTTTGCGTGTCTTATGACTTTTATTAAAGTTTTCATTCATTTATCATTATGTCTATTATTCATTTACACTACATTATTGCGTATAATGTTCATACCTGTCATACTTATGTCTATATTTGGAGTTCATGTATTACACTGTTACTACGCCGGATTAGTAGTCAATTTGACTCAACCAGACTTAGTCTTTTCCTTAGTAACTTTGAATAGTAAATGGGAGGCAGCTTGCTGCTCTAGAAGATTTGCACTTAAGCGGACCTCGTGTCCCACCTCTCAACTAGAGATTGGTCTGGTTGGTCTTATCTGAAAGCTATCTGCCTGTACAAGTGATACTGGACGTCCTAACAACGCACATCGTGATGCCGACCCTGATAAGAATCACCAGACGTTGTCAAAGCCTGTCTAATATTAGTAAAGACCGAACCCGCACATGCATGATCATCATACATAAGCACCACTTAGGGACGTAAGTGGTTTGTGACATACAAAATAGTTATTGAAGCATTGCTCACTATTCCTGATACTTCCTGAGGAGGGACGTACAATGTGAACCCGGGATTACCTGGGAGGGACATTTGTACGTGAACTCAGAGCGACGTACGATCACGAAACCATTACGAGATGATGTCATGCATACATACATGTTGTACTGTTTATGATGGTTTGTTGTGTATATGTGATATTTGATTATGAAGTTTTCTTTATTAATTGTCATATTCACGAACTATTTTACCCACTGGGCAATAGCTCACCTCGTTGTTATCCAATTTTTCACAGGAGTTTAGGGTGGATGTTTTTGGACCCACATTTTGTAACCCTTGTTATTTATAGGGAGATTTTGGGAGGATGTTACCTCAATCATATTTTGTACAAAAATACATTTGAAATTAATGAAATCAGATATTTACTTAATTGTGTTCCTGCGCACTCGGTTATTGTTATAATGCATTTGCGCCCTGCCTGTGAGTTTTTCTCCGGTTTAGGCGCGTCCGGGGGGGTATGACATTTAATTGTATCAGAGAGAAAGGTCCACGGCCCGCCCAAGTCCACCAATTAGGAGAAGAAAATTTTTATAACAATATAAATATATAGTTAAGATTTATAAAATATATGTATAGCCTGTTGAAAATTTAGTTTCAATGATGGCATAAACATCAAGAGGAAAATAGAAAATATTGTCCAACGGACAAGGTATAAATCTTAAAAACGTTAGGAATATATTTTGTGTACTTCATAAGTTTTATCTTCCTTTGAGCAAGAAAATGGCCTCTAGTGAAAAAATGACTTCCAGTAGTTGGGAACAAGTTTTCACAAGACTCACAGAACTTTACCAGTGGAGGGTTGTATTAATGAGGAGTATCGACATGAAGAATCCTCGCCTTCATCCTACCCTTCACAACAAACTCATGAAGCTAAAGTGGCTGAATATCACAAATGTTAGGGGTTTTGTCTACCTCAACTTGGTGAAGTATTTTTACGAAAACATGATTATTGTGGGACCCCAGGAGGAGGGAATCTGCTCTGTCTTGGAGACATTGATCAGGGGAGAAAAAATTTCTATCACGTTGAAACTATCTCGCGACTAATGAAAATTCCAATTGGAAACAAGATCATTGATCCACACTAACCCCAGACTGTGGTAGAAATTGCTGAATCCAAGGAAAAACTATTTAATTCCCTCACCGAGAAGGCGTACACCCTAAAGATATTTGCCCATCTCCCCAATAATCTCCTTAAACCACCCGTTGCAGCCTTTGGAAAGATTGTAGCTGACAACATCTTGCCAGAAGTGGTGACCAGAGGTTCATTGTCAAGGGCTTAGCTCTTTATCCTATACTGCTTAGTGGAGGGAATTTCAATCTCCCTACCTCACCTCATCATCCAGCAAATGGCAAGGGTAATCCAAAACCCTACAAAGAAGGAATACTTTGGCTATGGAGCCCTAATAATGAAGATTATGAACGAAGAAAACATCAATACCTTTGATGAATCTTCAACAAAGATTACTACGTCGTTGCACTATCCTCCTTGTCCAAAGTTTTCATCACAAAAGGAGGGGTGACAGACGAGGAGTTATTTGGCACTATTTCAGAGGAAAATAGTGGAAGGGTGTTACGTGCAAACCACAAGCGTACGGTGTCAAGTTATAATATATACCGATGAGATATCGGGTTGTCGTCCTCTAGGATTGACACTCACACTAAATACCACGTTTACTAACTTCAACTTTATTTAGAAAATCAGATTTGAGTGACTGAGTGAAATAAATAAACAACTAGAAAGTAAACTAAACATGCAATAGAAATAGGTAGAAAATCAGAGATAGAATGGTCTAGAGGTTCGATATCACCTTACTCTCAACTATGCCTTTATATATTTTATCATTAAATCAGTTCTTTCGTTTATAAGTCAGAAATCCTAACGTTTCTAATTCCCTCTTTTAAAACAAAACTAGAGCATGTTAATGTCGCCTTGGCTTAACTCTTTCGATGAAAACCTAAGACGACCACAACTCATTAAGTTCTATGATTTCCACTTAACAACTTCAAAGGTTCTCGATCTCCTTTTGAGTCTCACGATAGCCTAGGTTATATTTTCCAAATTCCAACCCAAGGTACCCTCTTTTGGAGCGTCTACCTCGAGTCTATGATAATCTAATCCATGGCCAAGGGATCAAAAGCATTAAACACAGGAAAATATAAATAAATTAGATAAACTTCATTAACAATAATCAATCAATAAAACTACACATAGTATCAAGCTTGGATCAATCACACCTCTAGAAAGAGGATTTAGTTCATAACTAGAAATATAAAAGCATGAAATGACATGATGAATATAAATCTAAAACTAGAAAAACAAGTAGAAGGAAGGGAAAGTATAGGAGATTCTTCAATGATCTTCAATCTTGCTCTTCTCCTCGCTTCCAAATGCTAGCCATCTTCCTTGCTCTTCACTCTTTTCTCCTATCTTATTTGCTTTCAAAACCCTTAAAAATGGTATATAGAGAGCCACAAGTCCATAGGAAGTCGTCCAAGAGAAGTCCAAGTCGAATTAGGAAAGGTTGCATCAAAATTAGAAAGTTTCTAATTCTAAATCGCACATCTGCTTTCTTCCTATCCGTTTTTCTTCTTTTTTTCTACTCCAAATCAACCTAAAATCCCTTTCATCTTATAGTATTTCAATTCAGACTTGAATTGAAAAACGTATGGCTAAAACAAAAATGTTGCGCAATTGCCTTTTGCAGAGGGCCGCGATGGGCGACGCGGCGCCCAAAACCTATTTTTGCACCTGTTTTTCCTGATTTTCTTGTGGACTTAGCCAATTTTCCAGACTCCCAAAGCTTGGATGTACTTGTTTCTTCACTCTAACTCCCTTAGTTCCTCTTGCATCATGTCTTCATCTTCTCAATCATCATTTAAAATGTCATAGTACCTACAAAACACATCAAACCAAGTGAGTAACATGCTTTAATAATTTCATTAACCAACCTATAGAAATCCAAACCGAATTATTGTAAAAATACTAAAACTTGACAAAACTATCAAATAACCAATTTTATTATAAACTAACCTAATATATGAACTAAATACCATAAAACACACCTAAAGCATGCTCTAAAACATATATTACATTCCTAGGGCTAGCGATAACACCGAAGGTTATCGACGAAAAAGTCGTCGCAAAATTCCTGTCAAGGAAACGCCAAATCATGAGGCAGGTCAGAACACCGAAACGGATCCAGACCCAACCAATGGTCAACACAATGAACATTTCACCGTGGAAGAACTCTTTGGGAACCTTCCGGGAAACTTTGATCAACCCCAACCAAATCAAGGTGGACAGGGAGTTCCGACAAATCCACCTTCCTCGAACCTCCCAACCCAAGGCAATACGACGTCTCAGGGGTTTCCAACTCCTGAGGTACCTTACCAGTCGAATCCACAATTCCTTGTGAACCACTAAGAACAAAATTGTGCAGCACCAAATTTAGGAAGACAAAATTTTCTGACTCAAGCATATCCAAACGTCCAAGAGGTCCCAGTTAGGGAATCGCCGTATAATCAAACCAACTACCTTCCACCTATGAGTCAACCATACGGCCAACAGTTTCCACCAATGCACACGACCTACCCTTCACCTATGGGGCAGTCAACCTATCGCCCGTCGATGGGAAAATTGGCCAATCAACTACCACTGGAACAACCGACTAACCCATTTGACCAATTACAATTTTTAGTATCCAGTATGGTTGAGATGCGTGAGACCCAGAATGCTTTGATAACGCGTGTGCAAAACATAGAAGAGCAGTGAACAAATTTTCAACATTCTTTTGGTAG
Organism: Paratinospora sagittata; assembly: GCA_035771175.1. NCBI lineage: Eukaryota > Viridiplantae > Streptophyta > Magnoliopsida > Ranunculales > Menispermaceae > Paratinospora > Paratinospora sagittata. The sequence goes on along the minus strand of CM069592.1, from coordinate 23,201,490 downwards.
TCACTCCACATCCACCAGCGGGTTTAGGACGAGTAGTAGTAGGCGATAAAATTAGGAAAATTATTGGCATTGTAACTATTTTCTTTTTATGAATGAAATGTTTTGTTTGAGACTATGTTTGGTGGGCCGACTTACAACCATTATTTCTTTTGTATCACTAACTTTGGAGTGGTATGGGACACAACAAAATTGAAAGATACTAAATAAAACGTGAAAATAATAAAACCCACGACCTTGTGTGAAAAAACATCTGGGGAAAGTTGCATTACTAACATTATCACTAAGTTTACACGGTATGGGGCAAGTAAACTTGGATGATACTATTAGTGAACCCCTCTCCAGTTGATGTTTTGTAGAGACCGTGTCCATAAAACTTAACTTGGTTAAACCCTTTATTACCAAATTCATGTGGTATGGGACACACGAACTTGGATAATAGTCGAAAAGACTAAGAGAAAGAGTTTGAACACATAAGAATGCGATAGAACATTAGATTAGGATATTTACCGAGGCAAATCTTAGAACCTTTATGACTCGTATGAATTTTCAAAAATAAATGTATGTTCACAAACTTGAACCAAAATATTTGAAACTCTTCAAAAATTTACTTATTATATGAACACTCTGACCTTGTTTTATACCATGGCCAAACATACGAGGCACGTAAGATTCTTTGATTCCTCAACAAAAACCTTACACCATACCTAGAAAAATAGGTGGTTTTATATTGCAGAACTCTCGAACTTATTGTTGAGAATATCATATCACTATACTTGGCTACGGTTCTTAAAGCAGGGTTTATTTTTCTCCTTGCCAGTGAGAAAATGCAAACCAGAAAGAGGGGAAAACCACGCACAGTCCATCCAGTAGAGGAGGCAGCTCCTGAGATACAAAATCAGGAACCGCCGCCTCCGAGGGCAGAGCAGGCCACACACGACACTGCCACTACTTCTGGGCAAACAGTGCCACCTCAACCCACACCTTTTGTCATGTGTCCGGGCATAGAACACTTCTTCGCCGGATTCATTAAGGTGATGAAGGTGACAGAACAAATGGTCGTTCGTGAGACTGCAGCCAATCAGGTGGTCACCATACAGGCACTTGTTTGATTTGGGTCGGAGACTCAAATCGACCAGATTACGAAGTACAAGAGGCTACAACCCCTTACCTGTGTTGGCACCATTGATACGGTTGAAGCGCATAAATGGCTTGGTGAGTCGAAGAAGGCTCTCGTGGCTATGGGAGTCGACGAGGCTTGGAAAATTCTACTAGCTTCCTACGAACTTATTGGTGGAGCTAACACTTGGTAGATAACTGTGACAGAAGACCCAAAAGTCAATGTAACAGACATGACTTTGTAAAAGTTTGAGTCATTGTTCCTTGACGAGTACTTCCCTGGCACAGTGAAGAGGCAAAGGTGCCAGGAGTTTGCCAGGCTCTACTAGGGCAGCATAACAGTCTGTGAGTACGCTGTGAGGTTCAAAGAATTTTCGATTTTCTTTCTCTCCACTATCTCAATGGAGTAGGAGAAGGTCGAGAAATTCTATAATGGCCTACGTCCAGACATCCGGCAGGCCCTATCGATCTTGGATCTCAAGAATTACAGGAAACTTGTCAACAAGGCCATGAACTTTGAGCAAGAGAAAACAGAGGAAGAACAGGGAAAAAGGGCCTGCAACATTTTCCCAACAGGGAACCCAGCAAGGCAACAAGAAGAAGCCCTACTTTAATCAAAACCCAGCCCTCCCAACCCCTGTACAAAAACATGAGGCCATGACATCTGCGGTTGAAACTTCTAACCCTGCCAATTAAGGTTTTCACAATAATAATCGAGGAAGCCGCAACGGTATGGGTGATCGCCGAAATGGCAATGACAGAGGTGGTGGCCAGCAGCACCACAATCAGCATGGCCAACAAAACCAACAACAAGCGCCTCAGTAGCAGAGGCTGACTTGTTCAACTGCGGCAAGCAAGGCCATGTAAGAAATGCCTGTCCCCACCCTCAACAACCATGACAGCTTACTCCCGCAGTTTCAGTCTAACAAGCCCCACCTGCTGCTAATGGCTAGCCTAGGCAGAACCAACAGAACCAGGGACAAAGGCAGCAACGCAAGCGTATGTAGCTGCTCAACAAGCCCTCCCAGATAACAATGTTGTCGAAGGTACATTTTTTTTGTTCAAAACAATGGTACATGTCTTATTTGATTCGGGTGCTACGCACTCCTTTATATCTGTTGCATTGGTAAGACATTTGGGGTTGCCACCTGAACCCACAAACATCACAATCTATGTCTCAACACCATTAGGATATGGTACTGACATAAAATTCAAGTGTTCTAGATGTGAACTTCGAATGTCAAAACAAATAATCTATGCAGATCTTTTAGTAATGGACATTGAAGACTTCGATATCATCCTTGGCATGGATTGGCTCGCACCAATGAATGCAAAGATCGATTGTTTGAAGAAGCAAGTTCAGTTAACCTTGCATACTAGGGAGTTTGTCAAAGTTCAGGGAACGAGGAAATGGATACATAACTCGACTGTTGCACTCCTCATGGCACAGCTCCGAGCCTTATCCCTCAATAATGACAATGAATCATTATCATTGTACCCTCTCGAGGTACACACTGTGGCGACCCCACACCCCGGACCACCAACCCCGCAGGGAATGGCGTACAGAATGCCGGGGCAGGACGCCCGGCGTAGGCATCTCCAACCACTCCTCAACCCCCGTGAGGTGGTTGAGACCCTACGAGCCTTATCCCAAATAACGACATAATATAAAAAGGTACTAAACAAAACTACCCACTGTATTAATCATCCAAGACAAGAGATAATCCATAAAAATGAACCATAAATAAAATCGTCATATGCCCACATGGTCTATCTAACAAGTCCCAACTCACCCATACTACAATGTGGTAAGTGTTATAATTACATAGTCCAAAATATAATACATCATAATTTAAAACACAGTTCAACCAAAATGCCTCTCAACTCACATCGAGGCCTTGGATTATCTCGCCGGCAAGGCCCTCAAGATATGACTACTCATTTGTCCTTATTCGGGATAAAAGGACCTAAAAGAAGAAAATGAGGGTGAGCCAACGGTGCCCAGTGAATAGAATTCAAATATGCTATCAATACTCATCAATAAATATCATGTACGCATGTCAATGTGTAGCATGATTAAAAGCTCATAACATATAGATATCAAACATTTATAATAAGTTCGATGCAAGTAAAAGCCTATCAATTTGGATCCACATTCCACATGCATTGGGGTTACTAGTGCACGTCTATTTCACCCTACCGTTCTCATCCCCAATTTGATCTAAACTGTCGAGAAATCTAGACTTTCCGACTAGCTTTGTTTGGGAGGTTATATCTTTCAAACGAAAACTCCAATCAAGATCTCCACCGACCAGAATGAATACCCATAAGATACGAACTTTCTGAAAAAGTTTGAGCTCAATCTGACCATATAGCACCAAGATCCAGCTTTTTGATGAAACTGTTGCTAAGACTTCCCTCAAAGCAACTTCCTCTTTCTTTCTCTTCTTCTTTCCTTTCCCTCCACTCACCTCACTCTCTAGGACTTCCTTGGAGAAGAGAAGTGGGCATGGGACACTTGTCCACTTTCATGCACCAACTTGACATGTGTTGGAGAAGAGAAATGGGGCATGGGACACTTGTGCACTCTCATGCACCAACTTGACATGTATTGGAGAAGAGAAATTGGGCATGTGACACTTGTCCATTATCATGCATCAACTTGACATGTGTTGGTCTCATGCACCAACTTGACATGTGTTGGAGAAGAGAAATGGGGCATGGGACACTTGTCCATTCTCATGCACCAATTTGGCATGTGTTGGTCTCATACTACCCATACCAACCACATGTACTTTAACCAATCTTATGTCCAATCCATCTAATACACCAAATTTTTTATTCTCATTTACCTTTTATTCAATCAATCCTAGCCCATATCAATTCATGGTTTAATGGGCCCATGCATAAATAATGACATATGCATTATACTTTAATTTAACATGACCCATATACAATTTATAATGCATATATTTATATACATTATCAAGCATCAAATATACAAACATTAAACAACCATCAAATAAACACCAAACATATCAAGGCAACACATAGAGTTTGGGCAAAATGCAATTGCGTTATGGGCTAGATGAAATAATTTTCGGGGCGTCACACACGCCATCCCGGTTATATTTGAATTCCCAATGATTTTTTTAAATGACCTTCTTGGTCTACCTCCAGTTCGGGACTTCGATTTTGAGATCAAACACATACCAGGGACGAGACCCATCTTAATTCCACAATACAGAATGTCCAATGTCGAGTTGGTTGAGTTGGACAAACAATTAAAGGAATTGGAGAGTAATGGATTCATCAGAAAAACTTCATCACCCTGGGGCGCTCCAATTTTTTTTGTTCGCAAAAAGGATGGTTCGTTACGACTTTGCATCGACTATCGCAAGTTGAATAATGCCACCATCAAGAACAAATACCCATTACCCAGTATCGATGAATTGTTCGACCAATTTAGAGATGCCAAATACTTCTCTAAGATTGATTTACGATCCGACTATCATCAACTCTGGATCAGAGAGTCGGACATAAATAAAATGACTTTCAGAACTCAGTACGGGCATTACGAGTTATTGGTCATGATGTTCGGTCTAACAAATGCACCTGCAGCGTTCATGGATTTGATGAACCGCATCTTCAAACTATATTTAGATCGATTCGTGGTGGTCTTTGTAGATGATATCTTGATATATTCTTCAACTGAAGAAAACCATAAGATACATCTTAGGATTGTCCTCCAGACCTTAAGAAGCTATCAGTTGTATGCAAAGTTAAGTAAGTGCGAATTTTGGGCAAAAAGAGTTCAATTCCTAGGTCACGTGGATTCAGGCAATGGCATTGAGGTGGATCCTTCAAAGGTTGAAGCTATTTTAAACTGGAAGCATTCTACCACAGTTACTCAAATTCAGAGATTTCTTGGTTTGGCTGGCTGCTACAGAGCCATCAAGGACTTCTCAAAGATTGTTGAACTTATGACCAAACTCCCTCGGAAAGACATACGATTCATCTAAAATCCCGCCTGTGAATGGTCATTTTAGGACTTGAAGAAACGCCTCACGACAGCACCAGTACTAATCACTCCAAGAAATGGAGTTGGATTTTCACTATACACTGACGCCTCTCTCCAAGGCTTAGGTGCAGTACTAATGCAAGAAGGCCAAGTGGTTGCATATGCTTCTAGGCAACTAAAGATTCATGAGGGTAATTACTTAACGCATGACCTGGAACTTGCAGCTGTCGTATTCGCACTGAAGTTATGGCGTCACTACCTATACGGTGAACCGTTTGAGGTCTTCTCGGATCACAAGAGTCTCAAGTACATCTACACTCATAGAGACCTAAACCTCCCCCAAAGACAATGGTTGAAATTTTTGAAAGATTATGACTTTCAACTCCAATACCATCCGGGAGAGGGCAACATTGTGGTTGATGTCCTGAGTAGAAATTCTTGTGTTGCTTGTACTCTTAACTTTGAAATGGTGAAGTTGGCTATGGAGATAGAGAATTTTAACTTAAAGCTCATCGAGGAAGGAGGAAGATCACAACTCTCTCAATTATCAGCCAACTCTAAGCTTATCCGAAAAATCTCAGCAGCTCAAGCCAATGATTCCATGTTAATGGAGAAAAGAGAACTTCTACTCAGTGGACAGGACCTTCCTCACTGGTTGGTCTCTGATGATGGGGCCGTTTTCTACAAAAAACATCTCTGCCTACCGAGCAATCCTGAGGTTCGGAAGGAAGTGCTCACTGAATTACATTGCTCGAGGTTTGGTATGCATCCTGGGGGAAACAAGATGTACAAGGATGTCAAGCGACAATTCTGGTTTTCTGGAATGAAGAAGGCTATTGCAGACTTCGTTGCTCAATGTCTCATTTTCCAACAAGTTAAGGCAGAACGCAGACTTCCTTCTGGACTTCTCCAGCCTTTACCTATTGGAGAATGGAAGTGGGAGAACATTGCAATGGATTTTGTTACGGCCTTGCCTCTAAATAATAAAGGGCAAGATGCAATCTGGGTTATCATTGACAGACTTACAAAGTCTGCACACTTTTTACCAATAAAGTTCACTGATAACCCCACCAAGCTTGTCAAATTGTATGAAAGAGAGATCGTACGCCTCCATGGCATACCACTCACGATGGTCTCTGATCTAGACCTTCGATTCACATCAAAATTTTGGCAGAGCTTCTAGAGTAGAACGGGCTCTAGGATCACCATGAGCACAACTTTTCACCCTTAAACTGACGGGAAGTTAGAGCGCTTAATCCAAATCTTGGAGGATATGTTACGATGTTGCATTTTGGACTTTCATGATGGATGGGCAAAGCATTTACATTTGGCTAAGTTTGCATGCAACAATAGCTACCAAACCAATATCGACATGGCATCATACGAGCTCTTTATGGTCGCCCTTGCAGATTTCTGGTATGCTGATTAGATATGGCAGATCGACCGCAATTGGGACCAGAACTAGTTCAAGAGACTTCTGAGAAGATCACACTAGTTAATGAGCGACTTCGTGTAGCACAAAGTCGACAGAAGAGCTACGCCGACAAACGAAGACAACCTCTAGAATTTGATAAGGGGACTTGGTTTTTCTAAAAGTTCAGCCTACAAGAGGTGTCAAACACTTCAGGAATAAGGGAAAGCTCTCTCCACGATATATTGGCCCAGTTTAGATCGTTGAACGTATTGGCAAACTAGCCTCTTGACTATCCCTTCCCTCATTCATGCCTAAGGTTCATGAAATTTTCCATGTATCTATGCTTCGAAAGTATCATCCTGATCCTTAACATATCATCCCTCTGGTTGAAGTCCGGGTTGAGGAAGGAAACAAATATCAGGAAAGAGCGATACAAATTCTTGATATGAAAACTCAGAAACTGAGGCGAAGGAGCATTCCACTTGTAAGGGTCCTCTGGGATCACCACGGAGTAGAGGAAGCAACATGGAAACTAGAAGAAACAATTAAATTGAAATACCCTGAATTGTTTTCTAGTAATAGTTGATGATGTGATACATTGTACTTTTTCACTAATCAATGAAATTGTCAAAATTTTTTTACAATATCTTAATATATTGTTTCATTTAATTAACCATGCAGATGTCTGAAAATAACTCAGATAGGAGTAATGAGTAATACACTCCATGGCCTGCTTGGCAACTAGTGGGGACTCTTTAAAACTCTGAAGCAAACCACAACTTCTTTGCATCACCAACTCCCTCGCCTCAGTGGCAGTGATCCTTAACGCCAAAGTGCGTATGGCTTTATCGTAACAATATTGCCTGAAACAAACCTGTGCCCTCATCCTGGCAAGATCTCCTACCAAAATTGCCAGGTGGCCGAATTTGGGTGACTGCACAAAAAATCATTCCATCGCTCAACCTACCTCCCCTGAAACGCTGCAACTTGCAGTGCCCTACCCCATCATCTGTGACGCAAATGTCGAAACCTTCTAAGGATGAATCCAATTCCATTTACTCGCCAGTGTTTGATGATGTTGAGGATTCTATGGGCCACAGTATTATTCAGGGACCTTACTAGCATTTCCCTAATCTGGAGATTGATAACGAAGGCGATAAATCTCATGAGGACAACAATCATCACTACATGGACTGAAATTTCGAGGGCAAAATTCTTTTAAGGGGGGGTAGAGTGTAATACCCCTAAATTACACAAAAAAAAATTGGAAGTTCGGGGAGAAACCCTAACATTCGGGTCAATGCCCGAATGTTCGAGCGTTTCTTTTCTTATAAAAGGAACCCACCCTCCCCTCATTTCACACCTCAACCAACTCTTCTCTCTCTCTCTCTCTTGCTCCTTGTTGGTTCATCACTCTCTTTGTGATTTTCTCTCTCCTCTTTTTGAGACTTTCTCTTAGGGACTCTCCTTGCTCGGAGGGAAATGTCAGTTCTTGAAAGAAATTTTATCTAAAGGTGGGGAACGAAACATAGGTTTGCATGTCTTATGAATTTTATTAAAGTTTTCATTCATTTATCATTATGTCTATTAATCATTTACACTGCATTATTGCGTATAATGTTCATACCTGTCATACTTATGCCTGTATTTGGAGTTCATGTATTACACTGTTACTACGCCGGATTAGTAGTCAATCTAACTCAATTAGACTTTGTCTTGTCCTTAGTAACTTTAAATAGTGAATGGGAGGCAGCTTGTTGCTCTAGAAGATTGGTACTTAAGCGGACCTCATGTCCCACCTCTCAACTAGAGACTGGTCTAGTTGGTCTTATCTGAAAGTTATCTGCCTGTACAAGTGATACTGGACGTCCTAACAACACATGTCGTGATGGCGACCCTGATAAGAATCACCAGACGTTGCCAAAGCTTATCTAATGTTAGTAAAGACCTGAGTCGCACATGCATGATCATCATACATAAGCACCACCTAGGGACGTAAGTTGTTTGTGACATACAAAATAGTTATTGAAGCATTGCTCACTATTCTTAATACTTCCTGAGGAGGGACGTACAATGTGAACCCGGGAATACCTGGGGAGGGACATTTGTACGTGAACTTAGGGCGACATACGATCACAAAACCATTATGAGACGGTGTCATACATACACACATGTTTTACTATTTATGATGGTATGTTGTGTATATGTGGTATTTGATTATGAAGTCTTCTTTTTAATTGTCATATTCACGAACTATTTTACCCACTGGATAATAGCTCATCCCGTTGTTATCCAATTTTTCACAGGAGTTTAGGGTGGACTGGGTGGAGGTTTTTGGGCCCACATTTTGTAACCCTTGTTATTTATAGGGAGATTTTGAGAGGATGTTCCATCAATCATATTTTGTACAAAAATACATTCTAAAATTAATGAAATCAGATTTGTACTTAATTGTGTACCTGCGCACTCATTTATTATTTTAATGCATTAACGCCCCGTCTGTTTTGGCGCGTCTGGGCGGGGTGGGACAAATGGTGCATAATAATAAAAGAAAATATTAGCGTCAATATTAACGTTAGTGTCAATGTTAATGTAATAGTACATAATAATAAAAGAAAATGTTAGTGTCAATGTTAACGTTAGTGTCAACGTTAGTATTAGTAATGACATCATAATAAAAGAAAATATTAATGTTAGTGTCTATGTTAATGTTAATGTAATAATACATAATATTAGCTTCAGGCTAATTTACAAATCCACAAATTTGTGGGTCCCGTGAACAAAACTCATGTGATTTCACATGAAATATTGTTAATGATGTTAGAGAAATAAAAAAAATGAAATAATGACATAACTTCTAGTTATAAATATATATATATATATATATATATCTAGCTCTTGGCTATAAAAAAAATTTAATAGCTTCAGGCTATAAATTCATTTACATAACTTTAGGTTATGTACACAAAATATCAATATAGTTTCATGCTATATGAATTTCTCTACATAGCTTCAGGCTATGGAATCAAGATAAAATAAATAAAATAATAGTACAACTGAAAATATATCAAATAAATAACTATGATAAAAATACATAAAATATTACCTCAATATACATTTTATGATCAAAATCCTTGGTTAGACAGAGCTTTCGTGCTGATAACGTGTTGTAAAACTGTCAGAACTTTGTTACAATACAAATGATGAATACTAATTTCTCAAGAGGATTACAAGAGAGAGCTTAAAACTTGAAAAATTTTAGTACACCATAACCTCAAATCCCTCCTCTATTTATAGGTAGAAATGTGTAACTATGATCTCACATGGATGGGTAACTATGCTCTCACATGGATGAGTAACTATGCTCCCACATGATTCATGTGGGATACATATACATACATATTTATACAACTTGGATACATGTACCACTTGAATACATATACTATTTGGATATTCAACATATTTACAACAATTCGGATATATATATAGACAGAGAATAAATAAAAAACTGTGAGGCAGTGGAGTTGTACAATAAAATGGCTCTAACAACCATTTGTATGTTGTGTATATGTATGTAGACGTGATATTAAATAAAAGCGAAGTTTGAGAAGTTGGTATAATTGTGCACCCAATTTGTGTACATGTTGGCATAATTTTGGAATTACAACCACTTACATTTGGATAAAAGAGTACAAATGGAAAAAGGAATAAAAATGAAATACAAATTGGGGTGATACAATTAAATGGTATCAGAGCGTGATGGTCTTCGTATGGGAACGGACACAACGGAATGGCGGCCAAGTGCGACGAAACATGGCAATCTTCCGACATCAGGAGTCTTCGCGCCAAGTTCAATGAACACCGAGTTATAGTGTAGTAGTTGCTTTGGTCAAGTGTAGGAGAAATGGTGCGTGATACACCAAAATGGATGTACATCACATCCATATAATTGTATTAGAATAGTGGGTGTAAAAACATTTAATAAAAGTTAGAAAGAAAGAAGAAGAAATCGGAGAAGAGAAAAATTGGACTTGTTGTAGACGTTGGAGTTGAAGAGCTGAAGAACAAGAAGTAAATGAGAAAGAGAGATGAAAAGTAAGCGTGGAAGAGTTGACTTCGCTATCATTTTCACAGAAGAAGAGGCTCGGGACATATGCCGACCTCACGCCGATGCTTTGGTAGGGACAATGGGTGTCGTGAACCACAAAGTCCATCAAATCCTAGTCGATAATGGGAGTTCGGCTGATATCCTCTATTGGCTGGCCTTCGAGAAGTTCAGGCCTACGAAAGCTCAGCTCACCTAGGTCGACGTCCTATTAATTGGGTTCACAGGAGATGGAATAATGCCGGAGGGAAGGATCACTCTTCCAGTGACAGCTGGAGAGAAAGAACACAAAGCTACAATCATGGTAGAATTCCTCATTGTGAAAGGACCATCAACCTACAACGCTATTGTGGGCCGACCTCTCCTCAACGAACTCAAAGACGTGGTATCTACATACCACCTCGCACTCAAGTTTCTAACTAAGCGCGGGGTAGGTGTAGTAAGGGGCAGCCAAAAGGAATCAAGAGAGTGTTATGCAATGCTGATAAAGACCAAGAACTCCGGAGGGCTGACCTTCCGTCCTGACAAGAAGGAACTCATGTAGGTCGACATCGTCCCTGATCACAACCTAGACCCGAGGGAAAACACTCCAAACTTCAAAGCTCGGGATGAATGGAAAGAGGTCTCCATCACTAAAGATACATCTAAAATGGTAAAAGTTGGGATCGGTATGAGCTTGGAATTAACTGACCAAGTCATCCAAGTATTGAAGGAGTTCAAAGACATTTTTGCCTAGTCTTATGATGACATGTCGGGCATCTCCTCTAGTGCAATTTTCCACCGTCTCAATACGGATCATAAGGCGATACCGACACGACAGAAGAGAAGAACTTTGAGTGTGGAACGAGCCCAAGCCCTCAGAGAAGAGGTCGATAAGCTCATCCGAGCTCAGTTCATTTGGGAAGTGTCATACCTAGATTGGCTAGCCAATGTCGTGATGGTGAAAAAGGTGAACGAGAAATGAAGGATCTGTGTCGACTTCACATATCTAAACAAAGGATGCCCGAAGGATAGCTTTCTTTTCCAAAGAATAGATCAACTCGTCGATGCCACAACAAGTCATGAGTTACTCAGTTTCATGGATGCATACTCGGGGTACAACCAGATCATGATGTACCACCGAGATGAAGCAAAGACTTCATTGATTACTGATCGAGGTCTGTACTGCTAAAAAGTTATGCCCTTCGGATTGAAGAATGCCGGAGCTACTTACCAGAAGTTAGTGAATTGTGTGTTCGAGGATAAGATTGGTATGAATATGGAGGTTTATGTTGACGACATGTTCATTAAGAGTGTGAGGTCAGCAGCTCATCCCGATGACCTCAGAGATGTATTTAAGACCATTCGACATTACAACATGAGACTTAATCCAACCAAGTGCACTTTCGAGGTCATGGCAGGAAAATTACGCAGTTTCCTCCTTAACCAAAGAGTGATTAAAGCAAACCCAAACAGGATCCGAGCTATCATAGAGATGAAGCAGCCGCGGACCATAAAAGAGGTGCAACGCTTGACGGGATGTATCGCCGAACTTAACTGATTTGTATCAAAGTCTACAGAAAAATGCCTTCCCTTCTTCAAATTGATTAAAAAGAAGGTCGTGGAATGGGACGATGAGTGTGAACGGGCTTTCCAGGAGTTGGAGACCTACCTCAACTCATCCCTATTATTGTCAAAACCAATTCTGGAAGAAAAGCTATTCATTTACTTGCCTATCTCGGATACAATTGTTGGTCCCACCCAAGAGGGGGTGATTTGGGTGCAATGGTCAATTTTAAAAAGGTCTTCCAATAACTTAAGTGATTTACATAAGTTAATTGGAACATGATGCAAATTAAAACACAGACTAAAATGAAAACGTTTGACACACAAATTAGGAAAAACCCATGTTCCTTTTATGGGCTAAGGAAGAACTAAATTTCCTTTTTTCGGGATGAGGAGAAACCCATGTTCCTGTCACTGGCTAAGGAAGAACTATATTTCCTTTTTACGGGATGAGAAGAAACCCATGTTCCTTTTACTGGCTAAGGAACAACCATGATTCTTTTGCTGGATAAAGAACAATTGTTTTTCTTTTAAAGGCTGAGAGATAACCTATCCTTTTTAAGGTTAAGGACATACCTACCCTTTTACTGGATGAGGATGAACCGGTTTCTCTTTTACAAGCTTAGAGAAAACCTATATGATTTCAATCCTGAAATCATCAAGTGAACTACTTTCACTTGTCCGGGTTGTTTCAATCCAGAAACACACCAGCATTACAGCACTAAGATGTTGGTCGGTTCTAACGAAGTAGAACACTTTAGATTAAGCACAGTACATAGCATTACAAAGATATGAAATGTGAACTAGGTAATTCTAAGTTGAAATACGCCTTCTGTCCTTTACCTTTCAATGTTCGGTATTGCTCAAGTGCAGTTTCGAAAAACATGAATGTTATGATATGAAAATCAGTGCTTTATCGAAAGATAAAATATACCAAACAAATATTGACGTTAAAAATAGAGGGCAGGTGTAAATCAAAGACACATACAGTTTTCAAAATAGATATAAAATATATGTATGAAAACTTCTAGTTCAACGATCAGTAGTTTAACGCAACTACTGGTATAGTTCAATACAATACTTAGGATATGAAATCAAGTACGACTGTATATCTTGAACTATTTCTCAAATTATATCATCAGCATGAATGATACCAGATATGAATCAGTGTTGAGAATTTGAGTTGATACCAATATAAAATAGATTTTCAAAGATAGAAATATATTTGAAACTCAATATGAAAATCATATAGGTATCAGTGAAAAATACTTTGAAAGATTAGAAAAATGAAATTCATTTTGACATAGACTAACTTCCAAAAAATATTGGCACAACACAAAGTGATTGGCAAGTTGTTTGGTCCTAAGTTTTGGTATTTATAGACTTAGTGGGACATAGCCGTTAGAAATTTGAATTTTAAATAATGTGAATGTTTTCACACAACGGCTAGAATGTTATATGAAAATAGCAACTGCAATTTTCACTAACATTCTGGTTCTTTTCAGATGTCATGAAAGAGGACAGTTTTAGAAAAACTTATTTCATGTATCATAGATGATCTCTGATAAGTATGAAAAGGACTCTGTGCAAATGTCTGTTATGAAAAAGTAAACTGACGTAGTGTACTCATTCGAACAATGACGATAGTTGAATTAGCGTCCTGATTCCGTAATCAGTGTCTTAATGCATAATATCAACTTTGTTGTTTTGTTCCTTGAGGGCGCTTACTACGTATAAGCATCCTGTTGAATACTTAAGTGAGGGCGCTACTAACTTGTAAGCGTCTTGACTTACTTATGACTTTAAACAACTTAAACCTTGCGGGCACTAATGCACAGTTATCGTTCTGCTATGTTTTAAAACTATTAAGCGCATGAGGGCACTACTAGCCGAGTAAGCGTCCTGCTTTTAAAACATAAAACAAAACATGAGGGCGCTACATTACGTGAGCGTCCTACTAGATAAAAACATAACATGAGGGCGCTACTACTATGTAAGCGTCCTACAAGTTAAGACATTTAAAAGCACGCTGAAGGACAATCATTATTAAGTTGATTTTCAAAAGTAAGGGCGCCCCTATTCAGTAAACGTCCTGATAGTTTAATCAACTTATAACCATCAGCGTCCTTAAAGAAACATTCTTTAAAAAACTTAAAGAGATCTTTCAATAAGCTGATGTTGAGTCAGCTTCCTGACAACTTCAAAGGTTGACTAACAAATAAGACCGCTACTATACAAGTAAGCGTCTTGATTATTTAGTTCAATTCAACCTTGAACGTTATCAGCGTCCTAAAGACCTATCAACGTCTTGACTTAGCAAGTTCAGGAGAGCGCTGCTATTTCATTAGCATCCTGAAGGAATCTTTGAAAACAGTTTTGACTCGCGATAAAATATTCGATAAATGCAAATAAAAACTCAGTATATTTCAAATTAAATATATAGTATTAAATCATTTGAAATATTGTTAAAAACATGAAATCAAAACATGCAGATTTAGAAAACATATGATAATGATATATGCATGGTTTTGAAAAACATTTTGAGCAATAACGATTAGAGAAAAATATATCTTAAATACTTTGTGTATTTCTCTTTTCTCATAACTGTTAAATCTAACTCTTCATTATGATATCTTTAATAAGAGCAATTCGGAGTTGAATGACTTGGACGTTGATCAAGAGATGTCGACATGAAGCTTGATCGAGACGTTCGAGTGAAGTGATCTTGAAATCATGATGTGATCATTGAAGTCCGTTAGTTGAAACAAGCTTGAACGTTGGATGTAAGCTTTGAATTCCTTGATCGAGTCGTTCCTTGGTTTTTTTCTTATCCTTTGGTGCAGAGATAATTTCTTGAGAAACGTTTGTTAGCATCGAAAAATACTTTGTTTGTGATCATCAAAATATACTTCATCAAGTATACTTTAGGGATGTGCTAAGGATGAACCATATAGGTTAACAATAGCTTTGAGCATTGCCTTGGTCAGAGAGGAGCAAGGTGTTCAAAAGCCTATCTATTACATGAGCAAATATCTCCTCGATGTAGAAACAAGGTATATCGAGATGGAGAAGTTTGCCCTCGCCTTGATTACTTTAGCTTGGAATCTCATACCATATTTCCAAGCACATACGGTGGTGGTGCTCACATGACAACAACTTCAACAAGTATTGCAGAAGCCAAAGACCTCTGGGAGATTGGTAAAGTGGTATGTTGAGCTCAACGAATTCGTCGTCAAGTACCAGCCGAGAACTTCAATCAAAGGTCAAACACTAGTAGACTTTGTAAAAGAGTTCTCATTTAAGCAAAAAGAAGAGGATGACACCGATGCCGAGCTAGAGCTAACATGGAAGTTGTTTGTCAATGGTTCATTATGAAAGTAGGGAAGCAGAGTTGGAATCGTATTAGTTTCTCCGAAAGGAGAAAAACACCTAGCAGCTCTTTGTTATGGCTTATCTGCCTCCAATAATGAATGTGAGTATGAAGCCCTCCTGGAGTTGGGGGGTACCGAAGGTGGTGATATGTTGTGAGTCGCAGCTGGTAGTGAACCAAGTCACAGCTGAATATCAGGCGAAAGATGATTTCAAATGATGAAAGAGCTGCTGGCCAAGTTTGAAGAACATGAGGTCATCCAAATCCCGCGAGGAGACAATTTCCTAGCCGACGCTCTCTCAAAGCTCGCTTTATCATCCAAGGATCGTCCTCCAAATATCAGTGGAATACCTGCATACCAGGAGCATAAATGAGGGAACTCAGGGCGGCCTCACTGACGTCAACTCTTCCTGGATGGATCCAATTATGGAGTTTCTGAAAACAGGAGAGCTCATGGAGGAAAAAGTGGCGGCTAGGAAAATACAACGACAGGGAGCAAGATATGTGATGGTTAATGACGAGTTATACCGATGCAACTACAGCTTACCATACCTCAAGTTTTTACGGGAGGAACAAGCTCAGCTCATATTGGATGAAGTACACTTAAAAGTATGTGGGAATCACTCAGGAAGAAGAGCTCTAGATTATAAAGTACTCTGTCTGGGGTACTGCTGGCCAACCATCGGCCGCGACACACTAAAAACTGCGAGGAGTTACGATAGCTGCCAGCGACATGCCATAATTATAAGAGCTCCTCCATAAAATTTAACTCTCATTCAAAGTCCGTGGCCTTTCGCTCAATAGAGGTAGACCTGATCGGGCCTCTGCCGATCTGTAAAGGTCAAGTGAGGTTTGCCATCGTAATAGTGGACTACTTCACCAAATGGGCCGAAGCAGAACCCTTAGCTCAAATAACTGAGTAAAAGACTACGTAGTTCATCTGGAAATCGATCATATGCTGATTCAGTGTACCACATGCCATAGTGTCGAACAACGGAAAGCAGTTTGATAATTCAAAGTTCAGCTCATTCTGCGATCAGCTTAGAATCTGCCACTTCTTCTCAACACCAGCTCACCCTCAGGCAAATGGGCAGGTGGAGGCCGTAAACAAGATCATCAAACTTACGTTGAAGGCAAGAATTGTAGAGAAAAAAGGCACGTGGGCTGAAGATCTTCCACAAGTATTATGGTCATATAGGACGACCTCAAGGACAACGACAGGAAAAACACCTTTTCCCTAGCCTTCGGAATGGAAGAATTAATCCCAATAGAGCTCGAAATCCCATCCCTGAGAACATCTCAGTTGATGAGCAAAAGAACTCCTAGGCTCAGGAGGCCAACCTCGATTTGTTAAAAGAGAAGAGGGAACAATCTCAGGTCAGGTTAGCCACTTACCAAAAAAGAATCTTGAAGTACTATAACTCCAAAGTCCGACCTCGAAGTTTCAAAGTTGGTGACCTAGTATTGAGAAAGGTGATGCAAAACACCAAGGAACCAGGAGCTGGAGCATTCGACCCTAACTGGGAAGGGTCGTATAAAGTCGTCGCAACCCCGAGAACAGGAGTATATGAACTCAAAGAGTTGGATGGAAGGAAAATCGGAAAGCCTTAGAATGCAGAGCATTTTAAGTTCTACTACCAATAGTAGTTGCACAACAAGTAGAAGTAGCATAACAGAAGTAGCATAACAGTGGTCTCTTTTTTATTTATGCAAACAATGTCTTTGGTACATCAGTAAAGAAAATTGGTTTTCGACAACTTGTGCAAATGTATTCTTCAGGCGATGAACAGTGATGGATGGAGAAATAGTTAATGCCTTGGGATGAGTCATGGGAAGGAGGCTTAGACCTCATAAAAGCCTTGGAGTCCGATTTGAGAAGTTTGGATTATCGCCGAAGAGAAGACAAAACCTTGGGGTCCGAGCTCGGAAGCTTGAAGTATCGTCGAGAAGAAGGGTAAGTCCCTAAAAGTACCTCGGAGCCCTAAAACAAACTGGTTGGGTTACGCCAAGAAGAAGGCCAAAGCCTAAAAACCCTGGGACCCTGAACTCTTATAAGGTCAGATTATCATCGAGAAGTAAAAAAGTAACCCCACCATCACAGAAATTTTCAAAAATGACCAAGTCCATAAACCAACTCGGCAAGTAGAAATCAGGATGATAACACCGAGATCAATGATGTGGTCGTCGCCACCATCAACTTCCTGGTCGCCCTCGTTCCCTCCGACTTGCTCCTCAACTCTCTCCCTTACTTCACTGACATCAACGACCTCAACTCGGTTGGCGATCTCCCCTTCCCCAGTCTTGCCCTATTCACCTTGCTCGGCTATGAAAGTATCAAAGGCCACCATGTCGACCTTATCTCCAAAGTACTTGCCGAAGTCGACGCGCATGTCAACTTGTCCGTCCTCGTACTCTGATGGAAGGGCTGCTTGGTACTCCTTGAACGCCTTGAAGTCTTCTAAAGCCTGGCAGCATTCCTCGGTCCAAACAAACATGATCTCGACATCTTTAGCCATGAGCTTGGCCTGAAGCACCTTGTTAGCAGAGGTGACGAGCTCAAACTCGCAGCAGAACTTAGCAAGGTCGGCCTTAGCCTTAAAAGCTTGCGCACTCGCCGCCTTGGCTTGCTTGGCCATCTCTTCTTGGAACTTTTGGTTGGCCAGCCAAATCGCAGTCAAGATGTCTTCGAACTGCGAAGGCCGAGGATGGCGTGAAAAGCACCCTAAAAGCAATTTAACGAAAACTTAGAAAATATGCAAAAAATGGAGGAAACGAAGCAGAGAAAGGGAGAAGAAAAGCTCACCTCGACAGTTCGGGAGATCGCCTTGGACAGGCTATCCCCAAGCTCATCATCTGCGGCTAATTCGACCTGATGATGAGGAACGCCTACCAAATACCCTCAGTGGGTGAGGTCGAGCTTGCAGACCCAAGTGACAGGAGGGTATAGTATAGAAAATAATATTATATTGTATATTATAAATTGAGGCAAAAAAAGAAAAAGATCAAATCATTGATACATTTTGTATTCTAGCGCACTAGGAAAATATAAACAAAAATATGAATTAAACAAAATGGTTCAAGGTAACAAACAGAATTTAAAAGAGTTAGGTGGGGAGCAGCTTCAATTGTTGATGCTCATCGAATAAGTGGAGAAATTATGTTGAATAAAAAAATAAAAGGTGGGAAGTAGATTCAATTGTTATTGCTCATTGAATAATTGAAGAAATTATGTTAAATAAAAAAATTAAAAGTGGGCCGCAGAGTCATAATGATCTTTATAAATTCAATTAAAACCAAGTGTTCGAGAAAATTTTCTCACATATCAATTATAAATACAATATAATATAATATAATATATGTTGGTGCAGAATTTAACCAACACTGAATTTGTTGATGTGCGGAGGAGACGAGCCAACCGGGGACCGTGAATCACAAGAATCTGAAGTAGTATAAACGGAAGAAAAAAGACTATCGTAAGGAACACCAGTGTGGTGTCGACCAAAGATTCTCCGATGCTTAAGTCAGTGTTTGTTTCAATAAGAAATCTTGCATAGGATTTATGGTATGTATTTTCTCATACCTTTAAAAAGAGGAATAATGAGCTATTTATAGGAGAGGTCTTCTGGCCGGAGTGACTAGTTTCCCATTAGGATTGTGCCACGGTTCGATTCCTGATTGGTTGATGGTAGGCAGGATGAGCTGTCAAGCTCATCTGCTTCGGGATTATAGGTTTCCCTATCCCAGATGAAGTAGATCTCATTTCAAGTTGCGGATTGTAGTTTATCCCTAATTTATCATAGTTGTCGCGTACATTTCTATCTCGAATATCTCAGGATCCTCTTTGAGTTGTACTAAAACACATTTATAATGGAGATCGGCCTTGGCCTCGACCTCGTTTCCTTATTAAATCAAGGTGGCCGACATCCGAGCTACCGGTGATCGAACATCCCGAAAGTTTACGTCTGGTCTCTTCATGGCTAGATCGGCGTGGGACGAGCTACCTATATTTGATGTTTTCCGCTTTTCTTGGTTGTCGGACTGGGTTGTTGTCTATTTCGACCCAGGCACCGCCAGCTCAGCATCTAGTCGGACCCGTCTGCCAGCTCGGTTAGCTCGTGTCGTGCCAAGCTGATTGTCCAACGTTTACCTCCCAAGCCTCCTTGCTTCAATGAAGATTAGAGGATTTCCTTCTTTTCGTGACCTTAGTCTCGGTCCACGTGGTAATAGGCTCACGTGTCACAGATCATTATCAAGATTCGTGTCAGTCTGCGATAGGTACGACAGCAAGTCGTACCGTTCCGGCTGCTCGACGTGGCGTAATTGGATTTTTCTCGGGATGCGCATTTATGTTATCCAACTAACAAGGTTGGCCGAGCTCCTAATATATATAGGGACCCCAGCCATTTGCGACTCACTTAGAAATTTTCTCTCCTTCAGCTTGGTATTTTTCCTTCTCGACCTTTTGTTTTCTTTCTTCGTTTTCTAGGTCGGAGTGGATTTTTAGGATGTCTTTCCTTTAGCCATTTATGTCCGAGCTGGGGCGATACTCTTCTGAGGATTCTAACCCCGAGCTATCGCCTCATCACGTTGAGGAAATGGCAGCTTTCTCCTCTTTTGATCTCATCGAGGAAGATAGCTCATCTAGGGAAGTTGAGGTCCTAATTGAGGACCGAGCTACTCTCAGCTCGCAATGTCAATGTCGTGTTGAGCTGGTTCAGGAGCCACCGAGCACCTCGGGGCGGCGAGCAGAGAAGGATCTCCGGACCCCCGAGGAGGATTCCTCCGATAATAATGAGGCCGGGGAGGAGAGTGACCAAAATGTGGAATTTTTCATAGACTTTGTTCGCTTTTCGGTCTCCTCAGCTTAATTGGACTACCTTAGGGCTCTACTCGGCATCCCAGCTTGGGTAGAAATGCATGTCCCAGACCGTGAAGACGTGCCAAGCTGACCTCAAGAGGGCGAGGTTGTTTTCGATATTGACTGGTTCAAATATGGGGTGACCTTACCATTGTCGAAGGTAGTATGTCAATTTTTTGGCCGACCAGGAAGTTGCACCAGGTTAGCTCAGCCAAAATGTTTGGAGGGCCTTCCTGAGTTGCATGGTGCTTTGGAAGGAGTGGTCGAACTACACTTTTGCCGACTTCAAGTTGAAGTATAAGCTAAAACTTCATCCTGGCTCCTCGGGGTTGTATTATGCGGCCAAGTGGCCTGACCCAGCTAGACGTCCTCCATTGATAACCAAAACCCCTAACTCGAACAAAGATTGGAAGGATGCCTGGTTCCTTGTTTCGGGGAATTGGGTCGAGGAGGTCGGCATCGTGCCTATGAGCTATGCGTACCCAAGTACTGAGTTGACCTGCCTTCCTTTTAGTTTTTTATTTTTATTTTTATTTTTTAGAGAGCTCGACCAGATTTGTCACCATCCATCGTGTAGTTCATTAGGATAGCCCTTACAAAATCGAAGGCGCCGACCTGACGAAATCCAAGGAGATATACCGGATTCCCTTCGCAAAATGTCGGTACGTAGAGATCTTTACTGCAACTCACCTTTTCCGTGTTGAGCTCATAAAAAAAAGAAACTTTTTTTTCCGGGTGTAAGTGTTGAGTTGACCTGTCATTTAATACCACAATATGTTTTTTTGTTGTCTTGTCTCAATAACTTATTGTGTTCAATTTCAGCCTTTCTTCCCGATATGATGGTCCGAACTAAGTCCAGTCAATGTGCTCTTAACTTGGACAAACTCCGAGATGCTAGTGTTGGTACCTCGACCCCCAACGAGCCTGGTTTAGTGGCAGGTCCGTCAGTTCTACCCTCCTCCTCCCAACCTGTGGCTCTGGCCGGGGAGAGCTCATCAGCCTAACCTTCCACGTCGACCCCCGAATTGTCGTGGATATTCCTTCTGGGGCACAAGATGCCTCAGCTCGCCACAAGGGGAAATCAAAAGTTGTTGACCTTCCAGCAGCACGGCCCAGGAAGCGTCTTCCGGATCTAATGGTATTATAAATATAAGTGCACATACGTCATTGTCATTAAGATATTATTTGCTAAGGAATATTTAATGCAATTCTTTGAAATAAATAATTAAAATATAGTATGTTATAGCTTTATAGCATGTGGTTGACAAAACTTTGTTTTGTTGCACATGATAAGTTCATTTTGTTTTAAATAATAAGTAAAGGACAAAATTAAGAAATATTTTTTTGGACAATAATTTTTAGCTTCCGGTGGAGGATTTTTATGTGTTTTGTTTATATTTGGTGGGTAATAATTTATACTTTGTTTATTAATAATGATGGGATGAAAATAAAAACAAACAGTTACCTAATTTGGGTTTATTGAATAATTGAGGGTTTTGTTTTATGTTAGTTGGATAAACAGGAAAATAATGTTGGCCTAGATGTGTTCAAGAGGGGGGTGAATTGGACACTTAGCAGATTTTAACCTTTCTTTTAATTGTGCGAAAAAATGAAAGCAAATTAAACAAAGTATAGCAATGAGATACAGTAAATGTAAATGGGACAATGCAAACAAAATTTATAGTGGTTTTGCCGCGGCTACATCCATTACCTAACCTCCTCAGTTAGGATTTGTTTAAACTCCACTATGGACCTTCTTACGGGTGAAGATCAAACCGGAACACTTTCTCAACTTATGGGTGTGAGAACTACCGTTTCTCAGCTTACAGGTGTGAGATGAATGTTTATTTACTTACAGGTGAGAGAGAACCTATTCTCAACTTACTGGTGTGAGAAGAGCGCTTACAACTTTGAGCAACACTTGCTCAAACTCAGTGACATAGCCGTCACTACAATCTGATTACAGAATGAGATATGATTCCCTTTACTTATAATCAAAGTGATACTTACAATGCTTTGGATTGAACCTTCTGTTGCCACAGATTCAGCGAAATATGTATGATGAAGTTTATGCTGAAAACAGGTTCAAATAGCTTTTGTCTTCGTTAATGGGTTTTTGAAATAATGAAGAAGAAGATCGATCAACCCAGATGACTTGAAGTTTTTCTTTCAAAAGATCGTAAGATCAAGCACAGGTGAAAGAAGACTAACTTTCAAAAAGTGTTTTGGCGCAAACGAAAACTGTCAATACATTTTGAATGAATATCAGTTTCGTATTTCATTAGTTAGTTAATCTGCTCTGAGGCAACACGTATATATAGGAATAATAGAGGTGCAATGGACTTGGTAATTTTGGCGCTCTAAGTTATTTCAAATATAACGTTAACATTCTTTCCAGAAATGGATCGATTCAGCTTAAGGCATATTACGGCGATAGAACTTGAATCATCTAATCCTTTCATGAAAGAGGAATGTTCTGACAAAGTTTTAGAACGTTTTAAAAAGTTTTAAAAAGTTGTACGATTCTGAAAAGTTTTGAACAGTATTCGTACATTTCTGAAAAAGGTTAACAGAAATGGCAGTAATGTAAGAACAGCAAAAAAAAAAATTTTTGTCGTTTTGTTCCTTTGAGAGTGCTCATAGAACATCAGCGCCGTCCTACAGAACAATGAAATAAGGGCGCTGCTAAGTAGTAAGCGTCCTGACTTGCTTTAACACTTAAACGACTTACAGCATGAGGGCGCTACTTTACAATAAGCGTCCGACTTTGTTTTAAAACGCAAAACATATGAGGGCGCTACTCAAGAGTAAGCGTCCTGAACTATTAAAAACAGTTTTAAAACAATGTTTAAGCGCGCTGACGGACGATGAGTGTCCTGAAAGTTGCTTAAGTTGATTCTAAAGATGAGGGCGCTTCTACACAAGTAGCGTCCTGATAATTTATTCAACTTATAACTTATTAGTGTCCTTAAAGATAGAAATCACTTAAAGATATTTCAGCGAGCTGAAGCTAAATCAGCGTCTTCACACTCTCAAAGGTTGATAAGAGAAAGGTCACTACTAACAAGTAAGCATCTTTATTAATCAGATCAATTCAACCTTGAGCGTCTTAACATTTTATCAGCGTCCTGACTCATCAAGTCCAGGAAAGCACTGCTAAAACATTAGCGTCCTGAAAGATATTATAAAAGCGATTTTTGATTTCTCGATTAAAACACGATAAAACATAAAGTAACCAGATTAAATCAAACATGCAACCAATTGATTAAAACATGCAGGCATGCATATTGCTAAATCACATGGCATAGAAGGTCCTACAACCTATCATAATCTAATCATACAAATAAACATCTTCAAACGATCATGGTCTTCAAGAAGATCTTTTAATACGTTCGCCATGCATCATTGAATCTTTGATACCTTTAAGTGAGATTAGATATGCCATATGTGCAGTAATATCATGAACATAATATAGTTTTGTAATCATTAAAATCTTTCACAATAGGGACATATTCTCGTAAGGGACACGAGGATAATTGGTTCAACAAATAAATTGGATGGTTTATTAATAATGGTGGGATAAAAACAAAATAAACAGTTAACTAAATTGGATTTATTGAATAATTGACAGTTTTGTTTTATATTTGTTAGATAAACAGGAAAATATAATTTGACCAATTGAATAATTGAGGGGACAAAATAAAACAACTAAATATATAATAAAATTAGTAAAAATAAGATCAAGTTGGAGAAGATATGTAGGATTTTTTATAATTGCATGATTTGAACGGCTTATTTGTTTAAGTAAAGGATAGAATTAAGAAATATGTTTTTGGACAATAATTTTTAGCTTTCGGTAGAGGATTTTTATTGTCAATGTATTTCCATAAATACTTTTATACAGTGAAGTGGGAAAGTTTAAAGTCTTGTAATTTTTTTGTTGTGAACGTAATGAATAAATCCAAATTTCTAATAAATTCAATATCAAACGACAATAATGAATATGTTGGGAAGGCCGACTTTAACGCCTCTATCATGTCCGAGTCCGAGAGGATTAGTTTCGCTAAAAAAGAAAGGACACCTCTAGGGTGCCAAAAAATCGATAATAAAAAAAATCACAATTAAAGTAGAAAATGGAAGAAGACAATAAAACAATTAATTTGGGACATTTGAAGATCACTTATATAGGTCGGCATGTTGCAGAAATTGTTGCAATTGGGTTGCAATTGGGTGCTTTGAGGATATGCAAATTTCTCTATTTTGTATTAGCTTGGAATTAAAGGAAGGAAGCGAAAGTATAAGAACTTTAATAAACAAAAAATGTTTGATGATTAATTTCGCTGAGTTGTTAGTAGCATCTTATGTATACGGTACTGTTTTAAAATTTTCTAGCATAATGATATACATCTCATACTTCAAATAATTTAAAATAAAAAAATTTAGCGTGATGGGTGGGGGACCAAAATTGACATAGGCGCTTAGTGGTAGCACGGTCGTTCTACAGTTTTCATGTCCTTACTTTTATTCCTTCCAAACGCTACCCAGTGCTCCAGCAACGTCTCTTTTCATTTATGCTTCATTCCGACTTCAGACAACACGCCATTTCCTTTCGACTCCTTCTCGATACAAAAAAAAAGTCTGTGTGAGCGATTAAGCACTTCGGATAGTTTTTGTTTTTTGTTTTTTTTTTTTTTTTTGTTGCACCCGCGACCAAAAGCTCCGGCCGGTCGCTGGAAGAGGCCGTCGGTCGGCGGCGATCCATTCTTCGGACAGAGAGGCCCGCGATACGTGGAGATAAACATCGACGTATATTCGGAAGGAGATAATCCTTCGATGTTTCTGCGATCAAGGAACATGGAATCATGTTTTCAACGTCCCTTTTCATTTCTTCTTCTTCCCCATTTCAGACACCACACCATTTCCTTTGACTCCTTCTCGCAACAAAATTTCTGTCTGAGTGATTGGTTCTTCTCATCGTTTTTGTTCCTTTTTTTATTCGAGGCCCGCGATACGTGGAGATAAACATCGATGGGGCCAATCCTTCGATGGTTCCGCGATCAAGGACCATGGAATCATGATTTCAACGCTTTTTTTTTTATATATTTCTTCTTCTTCCTCATTTCAGACATCACGCCATTTCCTCCAGATAAGAATTTGAGGACACTAATGAAGACTAATAAACTGCTTCGAGAATAATAAGAGCTGGAAGAGAGAGTTTGTGTGGAGGTTATGTGGTGTTTTGCTTTTATATATATATATATATAATTATATATATATATATATAGATATATATAATTAAGGGGAGAGAGAGGAAGCTTGAGCCCGCGGAATTACATGAGGTGTCAATAATTAGCAAAAGATAATAGAATGATGGTTAATAATGCAATTTTACCAGCTAATTAAGAAAATGTCCAAAAAAAAAAAAAGATATAAAAATTAGTGGCTAGAATAATGTTAAGAAAAAAATAAAATAAAAAAAATCTAAAAGATTAGTGGAATCAATAATTGAATTAAAAACTTTAAAAAGAAGAGACAGTTGGATTATCTCTTATAATGCAATTCCCCTATTTGTGGATAAAGATTAGTGGCTAGAATAATGTTAAGAAAAATTCAAAATGAAAAAGATATGAAAGATTAGTGGAATGAATAATTGAATTAAAAACTTTAAAAAGGAGAGAAGGTTGGATTCTCTCTTATATGAAAATGAGGACATCAAAGGAATTTTTCAATTTTGAGCAGCCTAGGATCAATATTTTTAGGACCGCCGTATGGGTGGAGACTTATTCTAAGCCAAAGTTATGTATAATATTTTGATAAATTAAGACTAGTGATTAGAATTCCAAAAAAAAAGATTGGAGTAATTAATGTTTGAATAATCTTTTGTGTTTTTTTTTAAACTTGAATAATGTTTTGTTAAAGATTGAAGTAGTTGTATTTTTTTTTTTTTTCAAGTGTAATAAATAAATTCAATTGTCTTATCATTTTAATATTTAACGTTAATAATTATGAAAAATTGCAATGAATATAAATCACACTTTGAGGAGGACATTGTCATAATGATTTATAAATAGACAATCTTTTATTTTCCTTATAAAGTTATGCCAGAATTATAGCATTTGTGTTTGTTCAGTCACAACAACATATTTAATGTTACTAGATGGTATTATTTTATGTTATATTTTATTTTATGTATTTATAATTGATGAGAGAGAAAAAAAGAGTTAGAATAGGATAATTTAGAAACAAAATTATAAATTCTATGTTGTGAGGTGCTTTGTTGACAATTATTTACTTTCTGTCCTATCAATATATTATATTATATTATATATTTTGTTCGCTTATGTGTTTATAATTGATAGGTGAGTAAAAATTTCTCAACTACTTAATTATATTTAATTTAGAAAGCCCATTAGGACTCCGCATCTCACCTTTTTTTTTTTTTAAATTTAACATAATTTCTCCATTTATTTGATGAGCAATAACATTTGAATCTGTTTACCAACTTTGTATTTGTTAATTCAACATAATTTCTTCACTTATTTTATAAGTATCAAGAATTAAATCTGATCCCCACCTAATTTTTTTTTTTTTGTTACCTTGAATCATTTTGTTTAATTCATATTCCTTAGTGGTTTATATATTCCTTGTGCATCAAAATACAAAATATATCAATGATTCGATTTTTTTTTTTATTCAACACAATTTATCCTCAATCATAGCTAAATAAGAAAGCATAATATATAATATAATATAATTTTACTTAATGTAATTTTATATATATAATATTGTTTTGTAAATATAAGTTGTTAGTGCAAGATTTGACCAATACCAGTAGACAATGAGGTGGAGGAAAGATAATGATCTGGAACTCGTCGGAGTGTTGGAGAAATCGCCGGAAGTTGGTTATCTGAGAGAAGAAACCCAGATAAAGTAGGCTATCGTAAGGAACACCGGTGTGATGTCTTCGATGCGTAAGTTAGTTCAGAACTCCGTAGAGTTAGTACTACTGAACTGAGTTAAGAATTGCTTAGGGTTGCTTACCTCCCCCTTAGGGGTTGTGGTCTTTTTATAGAGAGGGCTTGAGGTCTTTGGCCTTGTAGTAGTGTTATTGTAGAATTAGGAATCCAACTCGAGCTAGGATAACATATTTGATTCCTATTAGAATTAGGAAGATCTAGTATGATCCTTATAGGATTAGGATAACTTATCAGCCTTCTAGTCGAACTAGTAGAGTTTTAGGCCTTATCAGAGTCGAATTAGGAGTAACTCCCGAACTTATCACAGTGGATCATGCCTTATCCCTATCTGATCGGGCGTTCTGTCGTTATACGTTTTGTTGTCGGAGATCTCTACAGGTCGGTATACCGATCTATAGTCTCTTGTTCTATCTAATCGATACCGAACATATGGTATGTAAGAAGATTGGTAGATAATGGATCGACCATGGCTTGGACTTTGTGCACAGTTTGGTAGATCTGTATTCTCTGTCCATAACAGGTTGGTACATTAACCTGGTACGTGTTACTGGGCAAGACTAACATGGCTGAAGTGTCTTGTGCTCGGTATATGGTCCAAAAGTTACCCCCGAAGCTCCGTGCAAGACTCATTGTTTGGAGGTTAGATGAAACCTAGGATACCGAGCCATTTAATGCTCGTGGCAGTTGTGCCCCGAAAACTATGCTGACATGTGCCGCCTAACAGCCCGACTGCCAATGCACGTCCTTTAACATTGACTGGCAGTTGATTTTGTCTCAAGATTCGTACTTATCATTACACCTTACAGGTCATTTGCCTATAAATAGAGAACTGGTGATTTGCTCTTCATTCATCAACTGCGCTCCAAGAAATCGGTAATCGCTTGCTCGGCTTTTCTGGCCTTCTATTCTTGCTCGGTAACTCCTTATTCCAAGCTTTTTGCTTTTGTCTTTCTGCTAAGTAGTCTTTACGTATAGTCCTTAGGTTATTTAGATGGCATCCTCTAGTGTAGATCCACCCACTGACCAGAGAGTTCCTTCTCCTTCCTTTATGGAAGTCTTCTACGAAAATGGTAGGTGAAATATTCTTCTCGGTAGACCGTATTACTTCCAAGAAAATGAAGCACCATCTTGCTCAGTTGAGGAGCGAGGTCGGTATACCCAACCGTATAGGGTTGAGGGCACTTGCTCCTGGAAACCGAGCTAGCCAAGCTAAGAAAGGAGATGTTGCTTTGTACACCAACCTATTTGAGGATGAGTTAGCCCTGCCCCTTCACTTGCCCCTATGTCACCTGCTTAGACATATCCAGGTTGCCCCTGCTCAGCTCAACCCCAATGTATGGAGGGTAATTTTGAGTTGCCTTGTGCTCTGGAAGGAGAAAGGGTGGTCGGAGTTCGAATTTCAGGACTTTGTGTCACGACGCCCCTGACATAGGCTGACGTCATGACAGGCACAATGTACTATACACTGTACATACCCTGTATACAGTATATAATACACTGTCAGCCTCAACAGAATTCCACTAATCTCCAAAAATTTGACAGTAACTCCCTATAAAATGGACCTCTCACAACTTGATATACCACAAATCAAATTCAATATATATATAAATAATCATCCCATTCATTCCATTCATTCCACAAATCAAATTCTCACATGATAGATATGTATGATCATCCCATTCCATCATGACAAGCATTGTATAACTAAAGTATTTAACTATAATCCACATTACCACACAACCCATCTAGGTGATATTATATATATAGTATGTGATAATTATACATATCAAAATAAAAGAAATATAACCCATTTCCTCCAAGCATACATACATAAACAAAGGCGAATATGGATCTCATGTCAGTCACTCTCTAGTCTTTCCTTTTCCCCTTGATTATGTACCTGAAATATTGAAGGAAATGGAGTGAGCAATCAACAAGCTCAATGAATATATCTCTTGATATGGCAATCATATGCATTTTGGGAAACATGACATTTAAAATCATTTAAAACAATTATTAAACACACGCATCATAAATCATACATGTCAACAACATAAATTTCATAATTTTTCAAGAAAACAATGCATCATTTTCAACTAAAACCACAATTTCCCTCCTTCTCGTAATGGAGCAGGTACGAACTCCTTATTATACACCGATAAGGAGCCTACGCTTGGACCTCACATTATTCAATTCACAGTCATTTCAAGGATCTAAAATCATTTTTAGAACAGGCCTACTGACAATGAGGTTACGCATAACACTCATCCGGGTCTAATTCCTAACGAAATGACAGCATATGCGATCTGCCTTCGCACGTCTCGCATACTCCAAATGCCAAAATAATTTTGAATGATCAATAAAATACAATGCATTTACGTATATAACATGCTTACAGTTAAACATTTCATATAATACAATGTCATACAAGAACCAAAATCAAGAAATATATTCACAGTATAATATTTTTCAACTTAAAATACAATCACCGCCGCTTTCGAGTCGAGTTCCAATTGAAATCCAACTAACTCAACCTGTCATAGCCATTCTATAATTTTATTCCATTTATTGATACATATTTCACGCATAAATACTCAGTTACCATTTACATATTTAATTTCTCAACTCACTTTAAATCACCAATAATAAAGATCAACCTGAAAAATATTATACACATTCCATGAATCTAGATTCCAACTCAATTTAGGACTCATACGCAATTGAAGACGCTACTATACCGTTTCTACATTCAATCTAGATATTTCCACAAGCAGAAATAGTGAAAATAGATTTTCAAATCATATTTCCACTAGTTCTCAATTTTATTTTTCTACTCGAAACATATATCAATTTTATTAAAAATATAGAACATTCCTAAAATCATTGTCCACATTAACATGTGTAAAATCAGTCATACTATCATTCTACCACCTTCAACAGGTATTTCACTAAGGTTTTACATGTTCGCGGAGGTATCCAAAATCAATTTTACTCACCAAAACCATATATTTAGTTACTAAAAATGTCAAATCATATCCAAAAATCATAATCTTAACATCGAAATGTCCAGAATTGATAGATCTATCTTTCTACAGTCTCAAACCGGAGTTTCATCGGGTTTTAATTTGATTCAAAAGGTCTCCAATATCAAATCTAACTTCCAACCGCCATAAAAATTTCAAATGAACAAATAAATAAAATCCAACTACATATTCAAGGCTTCTACAGTCTAAGAAGTGTTTTTCAACCTTTCTAACAAATTTTCATTCAAGTCGGGTCAAAACCCCAATTTCAAAAACACCGTAAAACTGCTTCAATAGCAAAAATTACTCCGAGGGAATCGTTACATCTAGCTTAGATATTAATTTCACGAAGAAATAAAGTGAAAAACAGTTACCGTGAGTCCCGATTCGGCGAAGATCCCGTGCTTTCTCCTCCTCCTTCTCGGCTTCCTTTCTCACGTTTTCTCTTCTATTTTTTTTCTCACGTTGGAGAGAGAGATTAGAAATGAGAGAATGAGATACGAATCTCATTTAACATCATCCCATGCTTTCAAAACCTCTTAGTTAAACAACTCCCCCATCAAATTTCATTAATTCATTAAATCATTGTACAATCCACATATTTAATTAACCAACCCCATTCACTTTATTGAATTTATATTATTCATTTAATAATTTTATTAATTTACTAATACCCCTTAAATATAGCATGTATTTTTATATACGCATATATTTGCCTCTTACGTATAAAATACACGTATTATATATCTCGATATACGCATATTTCAACGTATGTATTTAATTAAAACTACGGGATATTACAATCTCCCCAACTTAAGGAATTTCGTCCTCAAAATTTAAGATCATAGAATATTCCTCAAGTGATACTCAATTCCAGAAAAGTGCTCCTGCATTTTATATTTCCGCTCTCATGTTTGCTCCTCTTGATACGTGGTATCCTCCCCAACTTATAGTTGAGTTATATCCATAACATATATGAAATTCGAATGATATTTCCTCAACATCAATATATTGAAAATATTATGGATATCTATCATCTGTGACAGTAGAGCAAATCAGTAAGCCAATGGACTTATCCATTCAAGGATTTCTAATGGTCCAACAAATCGCGGTGCGAGCTTTCCTTTCATCCCAAATCTCATTTGGCCTTTCTGTGGTAAGACCCTTAACAAAATGGAGTCAGCCACAATACTTTTCAAGGCCTATATACCAACCCTGTGTATTTAGTAATATCCTCTGGCACCAATAGCAATAACTCCATACTTTCAAATCAACAAGTTGGAGATCTATAAAGCTTACTATAAAACCTTTAGAGTGTCGTCAATATGCTATTATAATAGGTATTTATACACACAAGTTTATACAAATAAAATATTCCTTCCAACTTTCACCAAAATTCAAGTATACCAGACCCGAGCATGCTTGCAAGCATCAAAGTCACTCTCTCAATCTGTCAACCAGTCTGAGAATAAAATATCACACTGAGAAGGAGATGAGTACCAAATCGAGTCTGCATCATATATCAAATCTCGACAAAATCTTCGGATCTTAATCCGACATGAAAAATATCAGAGTACCCCCATAAAATCTCCCTATCTCTCACATATACAATCTGCTCAGTCTATCAAAAGAATTCTGGTGTTCATTGGAAGAATACGCAGACTTGTCAGTCCACTAATGGTTATCCAAATGGTATCATTTCTACCCATAACCCATAAGATACCATTTGAATCCCATCTTCATTTAACACAATTCATATTACCAATTCCATAATCTTTCATACTGATATCATGCTTGTCTCATCATAAATCTTACTCTCTAAATATGAGTATCAATCAGCTGAACATGCATCTGAGCACAAATATCAACACATGGAGTAATAGAGAGTACACTCATAACTGTAACTCTTACTTACAAACAATTTCTATTTATGGCTAACTGATAATTACTACTATAGTTTCAGCCTGTTTCCTGCTCAATGTCTTAGCAACATATTGGCCTTTCCCAGGATAATAATTCAATATAAAATCAAATCCTTCTGGAATTCTTGCCACATTTATTACCTCATATTCAATTTCTTTCCATTCAAATAATTATTTCAGACTCTTAAAATCTGAAGATAGTGTGACCTTTTTATTATAGAGGCAATGCTCTCATCATTTCAAAATAACTACCAACTAATTTTTATTCACTCTCACGATAGTTATTCTCGTGCACTACCAAATATTTGGAGGCACAAGTAATTAACCTATCCTTTTGTATCAATGCACAATCCAAATTTGGACGTGATATTCATCAATTACAATTACTTCCAGGTTCTGGAAATAGTAATACAATTTAATACTGTGAGTGCTTCCTCATGCACAACGGTCCACAAATTATATAACATTCATCTGGTTTAGTTTCGTGAGTGGAACAGTTAGCTTCAAGGATCTTTCCATGCACTTTCTATAACATACAACTAATACCTAATTGAAAAGCCAACAATAAATATATCATCCACCAACTGTAACTTGTCCACATAATGTAACTGTATTGGTAGAGCACACACCCACATTTAAAATTAAACAAAAGCTCCATCACTACATGTGCATTAATCATTTCCAATTGTTTTTCAAATCATTCATACAACAAAAACCAATATTTACCATCTTATCATTTTATCACCCTCGTGTACCTATTAGCTAAACCTTAAACATTTCACAAAAAATAAGTGTGCACTTATTTGGTTATGGTTTAGCTGTCAAGGGCTTATTTCTCTTATGTGCAACTTGTGTCTGTAGTGACCCTATTCATACTAACATTTTTTGACAAATAAAAAGTAACACCATCATCCAAAAGAACAAAAAACAAAGAAATAGAACCAGAGCAACAAAAGCACAACTCTCTAAAAGGAAGGTAATGGTAAAAAAAATTGGTTCAAGCAACATCTAGAAAAACTAAAAAAAACATATAAAGAGGGAGAATGTTGAATTCCTTTCCATTTACACAGTAAATTAATTCCTAGATTCTTCAAAAATCTAATAAGCTAAAACAGGCTAGTTTAAACATGGTTTGACCTATACCACACAAGCATATACATGGACAGGTGGTATTATCCCTTCATAGTTCATACCACTTTTCTACAACAAGTGCTTACCAAAATAGCTACCATAACTTCTCAAATAAATCTTCAAGAATGAACTTCCATGATATTGAGGCATAACAAACCATAACATTTAAATTTCATAAAGTTTTAATTATTAATTTATGTTGGTCCAAAACCCATTTATAGTTCGAAAAAAATAAACCCTGGATCATCAGGAACTAATATACAAAAATCCATTTAAAAATAAATCTTGAACTCTTATTCAGATACAAATCATTAAGATGTTCCCTCTCTCTAGTAAACATGTAGCAAGCAAGCAAGAACCATAAAACCTTAGTTGAAACCAAGAATCTAACCTTCAAATCAGAAAATGATATCCTCATCCTTCTGCATAGCATCAGACAACAAGTTGAGACCTGCATTAACCAAAATTCCTTTCTGCAAAGAGATTTTCTCCGCAAATTGCTCCTCAGCAAATTCCCTAGAAGTTGTAAGTTGTCTCTCAATCTCCCTTTTCTTGAACTCTTGAATCTTCTTCAACCTGAAGAAATCTTCTCTCTCAAGCTCATCCAACTCTCTCTTAACATAACTTATAGTATTCTCCAACCTCGGCATATTATCTGTAACAATTTTTGTGTGAATTAGGCCTATAGAAATATTGTTGGTTATTAGGATCAAAGCAGAGATTTCTTTACATTTTGTTTTCTTGCCCATCTCTGATAGCTTCAAGATCAGTAGGTAGATCATAGATGTTTGTGGTTTAAACATGTCTTGGAAAAGCCTTGGAGAGATTTTCATGCTATCCATAAAAATCCCCTGCTAAAGGAACTAAGTTAGTTTATTTAAGGATCAAAAATTTGATTTGACTTCACGTTGTTCACTTGAAAATTAAAATTAATTCGGAGAAGTTTAATTCGACATGAAATTTTTTTGTAAAAATTCGCTAAATTAGAGAAGTTTAGAGAATTTTTGCATATATGATTAAATATCTAGATTTATTGTAGTATAAGCTAAAAACTAATATAAATAGACACTTTTAATACATAAAAATACCAATAAGTGATCTAACAAAATCAATCTTAAGTGAGTTGATGAGTTTGAAATGGTAGCTTTGGTCTTAATTCATTTTTTTTTTGTTCTGATATTTAATTTTGTGGTGTCTTTGCTTCTTGACTACATACTTTGCTAGTTTAAATTTTACCATGCTTAATTTATTAGTTTATTATTTAAATGTGTTATTTTTTAATCTTGTTTTATAAGAATTAACTAAAAGAAGATGGTTTTTGGAACTTTTTAAATTTATTTTTAAGCTTTTATCTTATTTCAATTTTTTTTTTTTTTTGCTTCTTTTCTTCTCTTTTTGGTAAAGCATATCTCATAAACTACATAATTTGTTATCTTGTTAAATTATTTTTTAAAATTTATATTATTATGTTGGTCAATGAAGTTAAAAATAATACATAATTATTGGTATTGTTTTATTTTATATTGATGAAATAATATTTTTTTTACTTCTCTATCGAATTTTATTGAATTTTATCAAATTTTGTTGAATTTTATTAAATTTTTTGTCAAATTTTTTAATTTTTGAATTGAAAAATAGAAATTTTCTCAAAGTTTATTGAATTTTGTCGAATTTTTATATTTTTTATTTTACATCCACTTCGCACTTCGGTAGTTAAAAAAAGGAAAAAAATTCATGGAAGTTCACCGAATTTCAAGAATTTTTTTAACCATAAGTTTATTTAAAATGGAAAATGAATTAGTATTAAGCATTATGCAGCGACAAGGTGGAGACATGTAAAAATTACGCTTCCTAATTATTGCTTAACAAATTTTGTTTGATGGAGAAAGAAATCTTCTTGCTTAAAAAACCATAAATAATGCCATGAGTGATGCAGTAGTAATGCAATGCAACTAACATGAAAATGCTCAAGGTTGTGTTAATATAGCGATGAAAATGCCACAGATTGTCTTAATATAGCGTGAAAAGAGAGAATCATGCAACAAAGCATAAAAAGTACCAAGAAAAAGACTAAAATGGTATCATTCTATATATAATAACGATTGAACAAAATATATATATCTATATATATAAAATAACGCTCCACTAAATCCGTATTGATAAGCTGTTGAAATCTTGAATCTGTTAAAATGCCCTTCATGTCCTCTTCCATTATTGAGGGTTGTCTTTTTCCTTTTTACATTTTTGCGTTTTTTTTTTCTCTCCAACCTCTGTCTTGTTCCCCGGCACCAAACCACCATTAACAGATGCCCTTCATGTCATCTTCCATCATTGAGGGCTGTCTTTTTCTTCCTTACATTTCTGCGGTTTTTTTTTTTTTTTTTTTTTTTTTTTTTTTCTGTAATACCTCTAAATTACACAAAAACAAAATAAAAAATAAAAAAAAATGAAAATTCGGGCTCGCCCGAAGGTTCGAGCATTCCTTTTTCTATAAAAGGAACCCCCCTTTTCATTTTCACTCAAGTCTCTCTTCTCTCCTGCTCCTTATTGGTTCATCACTCTCTTTTCGATTTTTTTCTCCTCTTTTTGAGACTCTTTCTTAGAGACTCTCCTTGTGGTGCAAGGAGGTTCTGCTCGGGAAGAACCGCCAGTTCTAAAAGGAGGTTTTATCTGAAGGTGGGGAACAAAACATAGGTTTGCGTGTCTTATGACTTTTATTAAAGTTTTCATTGATTATCATTATGTCTACTATTCATTTACACCGCATTATTGTGTATAACGTTCATACTTGCCATAATTATGTCTGTATATTTGGAGTTTATGTATTACACTGTTACTACGCCGTATTAGTGGTCAATCTGACTCAATCTGACTTAGTCTTGTCCTCAGTAACTTTGAATAGTAAACGGGAGGCAGCTTGCTGCTCTAGAAGATTGATATTTAAGTAAACCTCGACTCCCACCTCTCAACTGGAGACTGGTCTGGTTGGTCTTATCTCAAAGTTATCTGCTTGTACAAGTGATAATGGACATCCTAACAACGCATGTGGTGATGCCGACCCTGATAAGAATCACCAGACGCTGTCAAATCCTGTCTAATATTAGTAAAGATCGGACCCACACGTGCATGGCCATCATACATAAGCACCAATAGGCACGTAAGTGGTTTGTGACATACAAAATAGTTATTGGAGCAATGCTCACTATTTTTATCTATGGAATGGTCATTGGAGAAATGCTCACTATTCTTGATACTTCCTGAGGAGGGACGTACAATGTGAACCTGGGATTACCTGGGGAGGGACATCTGTACGCGAACTCAGGGCGACTTCCCTAGGGTGAGACGTATAATGTGAACCTGGGTTTACCTGCGGATGGACATCTGTACGTGAACTCAGGGCGACGTACGATCACAGAACCATTACGAAACGGTGTCATGCATACATACATGTTGTATTGTTTATAATGCTATGTTGTGTAGATGTGATGTTTGATTATGAAGTCTTCTTTATTAATTATCGTATTCACGAACTATTTTACCCACTAGGGAATAGCTCACCCCGTTGTTAACCATTTTTACAAGAGATTAGGGTGGATTGGGTGGAGGTTTTTGGGCCCACATTTTGTACCCCTTGTTTATTTATAGGGAGGTTTTGGGAGGATGTTCCCTCAATTATATTTTGTACAATAATAAATTCTAAAATTAATGAAATCAAATTTGTACTCAATTGTGTACCTGCCCACTCGGTTATTGTTATAATACATTTGCGCCCCGCCTGTAAGTGTTTTGCCGGTTTAGGTGCATCCGGGCAGGGTGTGACATTTAATGGTATCAGAGATAAGGGTCCACGGCCCGCCCAAGTCCACCACTTAGGAGAAGAATTTTATTTATAGCTAAATAAATATGTAGTTAAGATATATTAGATATATACATCTATATAACTACATAGTTTTATATAGTTAGGATTAATATATATATATAGTTAAAGATTTATTATAACTATATTATATATATATATATATACATATATAACCTATTGTTAATGAAAAATTTGGATTTAATGATGCCATAAACATCAATAGAAAAATAGAAAATATTGTCCAATGGACAAGGCATAAATCTTAAAAATGTTAGGAATATATTTTATGTACTTCACAAGTTTTATCTTTCTTTCAACAAGATAATGGCCACTAGTCAATGAACGACATCCAGTAGTCGGGAACAAGTTTTCACAAGACTCACAAAAATTTACCAACGTAGGGTTGTATTAATGAGGAGCATCGACATGAAGAATCCTCGCCTCCGTTCCAATCTTCACGACAAACTCACAAAGTTGGGGTGGTTGAATATCACAAATGTTAGGGGTCTTGTCTCCCTCAACTTTGTGAAATTATTTTACGAAAAAATGAATATTGTGAGACCCCAGGAGGAGCGAATCAGCCCTGTCTTGGAAACATTGATCGGGGAGAAAAAATTTCTATTAGCATCGAAACTATCACGCGACTAATGAAAATCCAAATTGGAGACAAGATCATTGATCCACACGAACCCCAGACTATGGCAGAAATTGTTGAATCCAAGGAAAAGTTATTCAATTCCCTCACCGAGAAAGCGTACACCCAAAAGACGTACGCCCACCTCCCAAACAATCTCCTTAAACCATCCCTTGCAGGCCTTAGGAAGATTGTAGTCAACAACATCTTGCCAGAAGTGGTGACTAGAGGTTCAATGCCAAGGGCTCCGCTCCTTGTCCTATACTGCTTAGAAAAGGGAATTTCAGTCTCCCTACCACACATCATCGTCCAGTAAATGGCAAGGGTAATCCAAAACCCTACAAAGGAGTACCTCGGCTATGGAGCCTTAATCATGAAGATACTGAACGAGGCAAACATTAATACTTTTGATGAATATTCAACAAAGATTACTAAAGTCGTTGTACTATCCTCCTTGTCCAAAACCTTCATCACAAAAGGAGGGGTGACGGACGAGGAGTTATTTGATGCTACTTTAGAGGAAAATATAGGAAGGGCTAGCGATAACACTAAAGGTTATCGATGAAGAATTCATGTTAGAGGTTCGCCAAATAATGAACCAGGTCAGAACACCAAAACGGACCCAGACCCAACCATTGATCAACACAATCAACATTTCACCGAGAAAGAACTCTTTGGGAACCTGGCGGGAAACTTTGATCAACCCCAATTAAATTAGGATGGACAGGGAGTTTCGAAAAATCCACCTTCTTGGAACCTCTCAACCCAAGGAAATACGACGTCTTAGGGGTTTCCAACTCCTGAGGTACCCCACCAGCTAAATCCATAATTCCATGTGAACGGACAACAAAATTGTGCGGCACCAACTTTGGAATACAGGATATCCCGATGAGTCCACTTTTTCAAAATTTTCCAACTCAGACATATCCAACCGTCCAAGAAGTCCCAGTTAGGGAATCGTCATATAATCAAACCAACTACCCTCCACCTTTGAGTCAACCATACGACCAATATTTTTCACCAATGCCTACTGCCTACCCTCCACCTATGGGAAAGTCAACCTTCCATTTGTCGATGGGACAACCGACTAACCCATTTGACCAGTTACATTTGTTAGGGTCCGGTCTTGCTCAGGTGTAGGAGGACCAGAGCGCTTTGATGATGCATATGCAAACCTTAGAAGAACTGCACAACGCCTCTCAGCGTTCTTCTAGTAGTCGCTCCGCATCTTCCAGGAGATCTAGGTGGAGTAATAGTTGGTGGGGAAATTAGGAAATTACTGGCATTGTAAATATTTTCTTTTTATGAATGAAATGTTTGTTTGAGACTATGTTTGGTGGGCCGACTTACAACCGTTTTTTCTTTTGTATCACTTACTTTGGAGTGGTATGAGACACAACAAAATAGGAAGATACTAAATAAAAGGTGGAAGTAAGAAAACCCACGACCTTGTGTGGAAAACATCTGGGGAAAGTTGAATTACTAACATTATCACTAAGTTTATAGAGTATGGGATGTGTAAACTTGGACGATACTATTAGTGACTCCTCTCCAGCTGATGTTTTGTAGAGACCGTGTTCATACAACTTAACTTGGTTGAACCCCTTATTACTAAATTCATGTGGTATGGGACACACGAATTTGGATAATAGTCGAAAAGACTAAGGGAAAGAGTTTGAACACATAAGAATGCAATAGAACGTTAGATTAGGATATTTACCGAGGTTAATCTCAGAATCTCTATGACTCGTATGGATTTTCAAAAACATATGTATGTTCACAAAACCACAACCAAAACATTTGAAATACTTTCAAAATTTTACTTATTATATGAACACTCTAACCTTGTTTTATACCATTGCCAAACATACGAGGCACATAAGATTTTTTGATTTCTCACCAAAACCTTACACCATACCTAGAAAAATAGGTGATTTTATATTGCAGTACTCTCGAACTTATTGCTGAGAA
Source organism: Paratinospora sagittata (assembly GCA_035771175.1). NCBI lineage: Eukaryota > Viridiplantae > Streptophyta > Magnoliopsida > Ranunculales > Menispermaceae > Paratinospora > Paratinospora sagittata. The sequence continues at coordinate 23,161,544 of CM069592.1, read as the reverse complement.
TATCATATCACTATACTTGGCTACGGTTCCTAAAGTAGGGTTTTATTTTTCTCCTTGCCAGTGAGAAAATGCAAACCAAAAGAGAGGAAGGCCATGCACAGTCCGTCCAGTAGAGGAGGCACCTCCTGAGGCACAAAATCAGGAACCGTCGCCTCCTAGGACAGAGCAGGCCACACACGACACTGCCACTACTTCTGGGCAGGCAGTGCCACCTCAACCCACACCTTTTGTCATGCCTCCGGGCATGGAACACTTTTTCGCCGAATGTATTGATGCGATGAAAGTGACAGTTCAAACGGTCGTTCGTGAGACTGCGGCCAACCAAGTGATCACCGTACAGGCACCTGTAAGATTTGGGTCGGAGAGCCAAACCGACCATATCACGAAGTATAAAAGGCTACAACTACTTACCTTTGTTGGCACCATTGATGCGGATGAAGCGCAGAAATGGCTTGATGAGTCGAAGAAGGCTCTCGAGGCTATGGGAGTCGATGAGGGTCGAAAAATTCCACTAGCTTCCTACCAACTTGTTGGTGGAGCTAAGACCTGGTGGATAACAGTGAAGGAAGATCCAAAGGTCAACATAACGGACATGACTTGGCTAGATTTCTAGTCACTGTTCATTGATGAATACTTCCCTGGCACAGTAAAGAGGTAGAGACGCTAGGAGTTTGCCAGGCTCTACAAAGGCAGCATGACAGTTAGTGAGTATGCTGTCAGGTTCAAAGAATTATCGGTCTTCTCTCTCTCTACCATCTCAACAAAGCGAGATAAGGCCGAGAAATTCTATAATGGCCTACGTGCAGACATCCGACAGACCTTGTCTATCTTGGATGTTAAGAATTATAGGGAGTTGGTCAATATGGCCATGAACTTTGAGCAGGAGAAAACTGAGCAAGAACAGAGGAAAAATAGGGGAAAACGACCTGCAAAATTTTTCCAAACAGGGCAACAAGAAGAAGCCTTACTTTAATCAAAACCCACCCAACCCCTGTACAAAAATAGGAGACCACGACACCTTCGGCTGAAACTTTTAACTCGGGCAATCAGGGTTTTCACAATCATAACCGAAGAGGTCGTAATGGCAGGGGTGGCCGCCGAAATGGCAACAACAGAGGTGGTGGCCAACAACACCACAATCAGCACGACCAACAAAACTAGCAACAAATGCCTCAGCAGCAGAGGCTAACTTGTTTCAACTGCGGCCAGCAGAGCCATGTAAAAAGTGTTTGCCCCCACCCTTCACAACAGCGACAGCCTGTTCCCGTAGTCTTAGTCTAACAAGTCCCACTTGCTGCTAACACCCAGCCTAGGCAGAACCAGTAGAATCAGGGACAAAGACAACAGGGCAGAATGTTTGCCATCGCTCAACAACCCCTCCTAGATAACAATGTAGTCGAAGGTACATTTCTCTTGTTCAATACAATGGTGCATGTCTTGTTTGATTTGGGTGCTACGCACTCCTTTATATCTTCTGCATTGGTAAGGCATTTAGGGTTGCAACCTTTTCCCACAGACATCACAATCTATGTCTCAACACCATTGGGATCTGGTACTGACGTGAAATTGAAGTATTCTAGATGTGAACTTTTAATGTCAGAACATATAATTTATGCAAATCTTTTACTGATGGACATTGAAGACTTTGACATCATCCTCGGCATGGGCTTACTTGCACCACTGAATGCAAATATCGATTGTTTGAGGAAGCAAGTTCAGTTAACCTGGCACACTGGAAAGTTTGTCAAAATTCAGGGAACGCGAAAATAGATACACAACTCGACTGCTGCACTCCTCAAGGCACAATTTCGAGCCTTATCCCTTGGTGATTACAATGAATCATCATCACTGTACCCTCTCGAAGTACACGATGTCCCGGTTATATCTGAATCTCTAACAATTTTTCTAAATAACCTTCCTGGTCTACCTCCAGTTTGAAAATTCGATTTTGAAATCAAACCCATACCAGGGACGAGACCCATCTCAATTCCACCATACAGAATGTCCAATGTCGAGTTGGTTGAGTTGGACAAACAACTGAAGGAATTGGAGAGTTCGAGCTTCATTAGAAAATTTCATCACCCTGGGGCGCTTTAGTTTTATTTGTTCGCAAAAAGGATGGTTCGTTACGACTTTGCATCGACTATTGCAAGTTGAATAACGTCACCATCAAGAACAAATACCCATTACCCAGGATCGATGACTTGTTCGACCAACTTAGAGATGCCAAATACTTCTCTAAGATTGATTTACGATCTGACTATCATCAACTCCGGATTAGAGAGTCGGACATAAATAAAACGACTTTCAGAACTCGGTACGGTCATTACGAGTTCTTGGTCATGCCGCTCGATCTAACAAATGCACCTGCAACATTCATAGATTTGATGAACCGCATCTTCAGACTATATTTAGACTGATTTGTGGTGGTCTTTGTAGATGATATCTTGATATATTCTTCAACTGAGGAAGACTATAAGATACATCTGAAGATTGTCCTCCAGACCTTAAGAAGCCATCAGTTGTATGCAAAGTTGAGTAAGTGTGAATTTTGGGCGAAGAGAGTTCAATTCCTAGGTCATGTGGTTTCAGGCAATAGCATTGAGGTGGATCCTTCGAAGGTTTAAGCTGTTTTAAATTGGAAACAACCTACCACAGTTACTCAAATCTGTAGTTTTCTTGGTTTGGCTGGCTACTACAGACGCTTCATCAAGGACTTCTCAAAGATTGCTGAACCTATGACCAAGCTCACTCGAAAAGACGTATGATTTATCTGGAATCCCACCTGTGAATCGTCATTTCAGGAATTGAAGAAGCGCCTGACGATAGCACCAGTACTAATCACTCTAAGAAATGGAGTTGGGTTTTCACTATACACTGACGCATCTCTCCAAGGATTAGGTGCAGTACTAATGCAAGAAGGCCAAGCTGTTGCATATGCTTCTAGGAAATTAAAGATTCATGAGGGTAATTACCCAACGCATGACCTAGAACTTGCAGATGTCGTATTCGCACTGAAGTTATGGGGTCACTACCTATACGGTGCATGGTTTGAGGTCTTCTCGGATCACAAGAGTCTCAAGTACATTTACACTCAGAGAGATCTAAACCTCCGCCAAAGACGATGGTTGGAAATTTTGAAAGGTTATGACTTTCAACTCCAATACCATCTCAAGAAAGCCAATGTTATGGCTGATGCCCTGAGTCGAAAATCTTATATTGTTTGTACTCTTATCTTTGAAATGGGGAAGTTGGCTACAGAGATGGACAATTTTAACTTTTAGCACATCGAGGAGGGAAGAAGATCACGACTTTCTCAATTATCAACCAATTCTAAGCTTGTCCGAAAAATTTCAGCAGCTCAAGCCAACGACCCCATGATAATAGAAAAAAAAAAACTTCTACTTAGTGGACATGACCTTCCTTACTAGTCGGTCTCTGATGACGGTGCAGTTTTATACAAAAAACGTCTCTGCCTACCGAACGATCCTGAAGTTTGGAAAGAAGTGCTTACTGAAATGCATTGCTCAAGGTTTGTTATGCATTCTGGGGGAGACAAGATGTACAAGGATGTCAAGCGACAATTCTGGTTCTCTGGAATGAAGAAGGCTATAACAGACTTCGTTGCCCGATGTCTTGTTTGCCAATAGGTTAAGGCAGAATGCAGACTTCCTTTTGGACTTCTCCAGCCTTTACCTATTGGATAATGAAAGTGGGAAAACATTGCAATGGATTTTGTTACGGCCTTGCCTCGAAATAATAAAGGGCAAGATGCAATCTGGATTATTATTGATAGACTTACAAAGTTTGCACACTTTTTACCAATAAAGTTCACGGATAACCCGCCAAGCTAGCCGAATTATATGAAAGAGAGATCGTACGCCTCCATGGCATACCACTCACGATCGTCTCCAATCGAGACCATCGATTCACATCAAAATTTTGACAAAGCTTCCAGAGTAGAATGGGCCCCAGGATCACCATGAGTACAACTTTTCACCCACAGACTGACGGGCAATCAGAGCGCTTAATCCAAATCTTGGAGGACATGTTATGATGTTGCATTTTGGACTTTCATGATAGATGGGCAAAACACTTACATTTGGCTGAGTTTGAATACAATAACAACTACCAAACAAGTATCGGCATGACACCATACAAGGCTCTCTATGGTCGCCCTTTCAGATCTTCGGCATGCTGGTTAGATATGTCAGATCGACCGCATCTGGGGCTACAACTAGTTCAAGAGACTTCTGAGAAGATCACACTAGTTAAGGAATGATTTCGTGTAGCACAAAGTCGACATATGAGCTATGCCGACAAGCGGAGACAACCTCTAGAATTTTACAAGGGGGACCTTTTTTTTTCTAAAAGTTCAGCCTACAAAAAGTGTCAAATGCTTCGGGATCAAAGGAAAGCTTTCTTCACGATATATTGGCCCATTTCAGATCGTCGAACGTAGTGGCAAACTAGCATATCATCTATCCCTTCCCTTATCCATGTCCAAGGTTCATGATGTTTTTCATGTATTCATGCTTCGAAAGTATCGTCCTGATCCTTCACATATCATCCCTCTGGCCGAAGTCCGGGTTGAAGGAGGTAGCAAATATCAGGAGAGAGCAACACATATTCTTGGTAGGAAAACTCAAGAACTGAGGCGACTTAGCATTCCACTACTTAAAGTACTCTGGGATCACCATGGAGTAGAGGAAGCAACTTGGGAACTAGAAGAAACAATTAAACTAAAATGCCCCGAATTGTTTTCTAGTAATAGTTGATGATGTGATGCATTGTATTTTTTCACTAATCAATGAAATTGTGAAACTTCCTTTACAATATCTTAATATATTGTTTCATTTAATTAATCATGCAGATGTCTGAAAACAACACAGACGGGAGTAATGAATCATACACTCTATGGCCTGCTTGGCAACCAGTGGAGACTTCTTCTGGTTCCGAGTCAAACCACAACTTCTTTGCATTACCAACCCCCTCGCCTCTGCGACAACAATCCTTATCTCCAGAGTGCACATGGCTATATCGTAACAATATTGCTTGAAACAATCCAGTGCCCTCATCCCGGCAAGATCTCTTACCAAAATTGCCAAGCAGCCGAATTCGGGCAACTGCATGAAAAAACATTCCGTCGTTCAACCTACCTCCCCTGAAATGCTGCAACTTGTAGTGCCCTACACCACCATCTCTTAGGCAAATGTCAGGACCTTCTGAGGACGAATCCGATTTTATTTGCTCTCTATTATTTGATGATGTTGAGGATTCCACCGGCCACAATATTATTCAGGGACTTTACCATCTTTACCCTGATCTTGGGAATAATGACGAAGGAGGTGAATCTCACAAAGATAGCAATCATCACTACATGGACTGAAATTTGGAGGGCAAAATTCCTTTAAGGGGGTAAAGTGTAATACCCCTAAATTATATATAAAAGAAGAGCTCAGGCTCTCCCGAACGTTCTGGCAACCCGCTCGAAGGTTCGGGCATTCCTTTTTCTATAAAAGGAAACCCCTCCTTTCATTTTCACTCAATTCTCTCTTCTCTCTTGCTCCTTGTTGGTTCATCACTCTCTTTGTGATTTCTCTCTCCTCTTTTTAAGACTCTCCTCGCGATGCAAGGCGGTTCTGCTCTGGAAGACGCGCCAGTTCTAGAAGGAGGTTTTATCTGAAGGTGGGAAATGAAACATAGGTTTGCGTGTCTTATGAATTTTATTAAAGTTTTCTTTCATTTATCATTATGTCTATTATTCATTTACACCGCATTATTGCTTATAATGTTCATACTTGTCATACTTATGCCTGTATATTTCTAGTTCATGTATTACATTGTTACTACGTTAGATTAGTGGTCAATCTGACTCAACCAGACTTAGTCTTGTCCTCAGTAACTTTGAATAGTGAACAGGAGGCAACTTGCTGCTCTAGAAGATTGATATTTAAGCGGACCTCATGTCCCACCTCTCAATTGGAGACTGGTCTAGTTGGTCTTATCTAAAAGCTATTTGATTGTACAAGTGATACTGGACATCCTAACAACGCATGTGGTAATGCCGACCCTGATAAGAATCACCAGACACTGCCATATCCTATATAATATTAGTAAAGACCGGACCCGCACATGCATGGTCATCATACATAAGCACCACCTAGGGACGTAAGTGGTTTGTGATATACAAAATTGTTATTGAAGCAATGCTCATTATTTTGATCTATGGAATGGTCATTGAAGCAATGTTTACTATTCCTGATACTTCCTGAGGAGGGACGTACAATGTGAACCCGGGATTACCTGGGGAGGGACATCTGAATGCGAACTCAGGGAGACGTCCCTGGGATGGACGTACAATGTGAACTTGGGTTTACCTTGGAATGGACATCTGTACGTGAACTCAGGGCAACGTATGATCACAGAACCATTACGAGACGGTGTCATGCATACATACATGTTATACTGTTTATAATGCTATGTTGTGTATATGTGATGTTTGATTATGAAGTCTTCTTTATTAATTGTCGTATTCACAAACTATTTTACCCACTGGGGAATAGCTCACCCCATTGTTAACCATTTTTACAGGAGATTAGGGTGGATTGGGTGGAGGTTTTTGGGCCGACATTTTGTACCCCTTGTTTATTTATAGGGAGATTTTGGGAGGATGCTCCCTCAATTATATTTTGAACAAAAATACATTTTGAAATTAATGAAATTAGATTTGTACTCAATTGTGTACCTGCATACTCGATTATTGTTATAATGCATTCGCGCCCCGCCTGTGAGTGTTCCGCAGGTTTAGGTGTGACATTTTCCCTCTATCTCCAACCTCTGTCTTGTTCTTCAGCACCAAACCACCATTATTTCACTCTTCCTTCTGATCAATCCCCTTTCCCTGTCTTGCTCGCTACTGCAGCGTCGTTGGACGATTTTAGAATCAGAGCCACAAAGCGTTCGTTTCGTACGACATCGTCTCGCCTCCTCCGAACAACAAGCTCTCGAACCGAGCACAAGACACGTCAGCCATGTTAGTCTTGCCCAGTAAGACGAAATACGTACCAGGTCAATATACCGACCTGTTCTAGCCCATTGTCGATTCTACCACTTAGATGAATGTATTATTCACAATGTTTGCGAAGTCGGCATACCATATCATGGATTACCAACCACTATCTACCGATCTTCTTACAGACCATATGTTAAGTATCAAGCAAACAGAATGAGAGACTACAGATCGGCATACCCGACCTGTAGAGATCTCCAACTCTAAAATGGATGACGACTGAACGCCCGATCAGATAGGGATAAGGTGTGATCCACTGTGATAAGTTCGGGATCTACTCCTAATTCGACTCTGAAAAGGCTTGAAACTCTACTAGTTCAACTAGATAGCTGATAAATCATCCTAATCCTATGAGGATCGAACCAGATCTTCATAATTCTATTACGAATAAAAAATGTTTTTCCAGCACGAATTAGATTCCTGATTCTACAACAACACTATTACAAGGCCAAAGACCTCAAGCCCTATCTATAAAAAGACCACAACCCCTAAGGGGGAGGTGAGCAACTTTAAGCACTTCTCGACTCAGTTCAGCACTACTAACTCTATGGAGCTCTGAAATAACTTAGGCATCGGAGGGTCTTTGGCCGACACCACACCGGTGTTCCTTAGGATAGCCTACTTTTTCTTGTTTTCCCTCTCTCAGATAATCAACCTCCGACGATTTCTCCAGCACTCCGACGAGTTCCAGATCAACATCTTTCCTCCACCTCATCGTCTTTTGGTAATGGCCAAATCTTGCGCCGACTGTGGGGACCGACATTGGAAGTCAGAAATAGCTCTGTCGTCATGAGTCAACAAGCAGAAATACCAGTTAAGGAGGAGCCTATCACCACGCCGGCGGCACCCCAAAAACAAAGGGGAAGACCACCAAAAAAGCTGTCAAAGAACTCTGCTTAGAAATCGAGATTGACTGCTATAAAGAGGAATTTGGAAAAAATGACTGAAAACATCCTAGAGCAGTAACGAGTACTGAGGGAGGTACTCTCCTTACAACTACTTCATAGTCACCTACCACGTCCTAGCCTTCGACCTCAGAAAGAGGAGGAGAGTAGGTGTCGAAGTGTGACCTCGAAGAACAGGTCAGTATTGGGGAAACCACCTACTAAATACTTGCGTCACTCCTTAGATGCCAAGAAAAGTCACAGCTCGATTTTCTCTCGGATCAGGTCGGCTCTTTCGGAAAGGCCGAGATCATGAAACCTACCTCATACAAGTCGATATCTGCAAAAGGAGCTGCGGTAAGAAAACTTGTTCCACACTTCGGCACTATGACGAGTATAAGGAACTCCCTTCTTCATTTATTAAGGATATACTCCAGACACCGCTTTCAAAGAACGTCAAGACCGCAGAGGTTAGGACGTACAAAAGGAAGGTAGACCCCAGAGAGCACGTCGAGAACTACAAGTCCTGGATGGAATTTAAGGGCTATGACGACGCTACCATGTGCAAGGGCTTCCAGATCACCCTTGGTGGGCCTGCTTGGAAGTGGTACCGAAAAATCAAAATCGGTTTTATATGTTCTTTTGGGCACTTAGCTCACAAGTTCATGAACCACTTCGCTGGAAAAAAAGGAAAGAGAAAAGCCTGTGAACAGCTTGCCTGCTATCAAGCAGAAGAAAGGCAAAACTCTAAAAGAATACCTCGGTTGTTTCGAAGATGTATGAGTGGAGGTAGACGATTGTGATGATAAAACGCTGATCACCGCCTTCCTCGCAGGATTAAGGCCCGGGAAGTTCCACTACTCCCTTGGAAAAAAGAAAGCCCAGACCTACGAAGAAATCCTGGACAAAGCAAAAAAATACATCAATGCCGACGAGTAGACCGATGCAAAACAAGGGGTAGATAAGTCCTCAAGAAGCTCTAAGAAAGAGAAGAAGAGGAAAAGGGAATACGACTCAAAGGAGGACAACAAAAGAGGAAAAAGATCGGATGCTGGCAGCCGAGATCAGAGGAGTAACAAAGTACCAAAAACGTGTACTCCAACTATACGCCTTTCACTGCTCCACGAGAGCAAGTCCTCCTTGAGATCCAGAACATAGAGTATAACTGATGGCCCAGAAAGTTGAAAACGCATGTAGAGCAGTGGGATAGGAAGAAGTACTGCCGGTACCATCGAGACCACGGTCACAATACCGACCAATGCTATGATCTCAAGCAGGAGATCAAAACTCTAATTCGAAAAGGTCATCTAAGGGAGTTTGTGAAGAATCCCAACCGGTGGAGGACTCTAGAAGATGACCAAGTTGGGCTAGTGGGCGAGATCAAAACAATCTTCGCTGGAGACCAGATCAGTACGTCGAATCGAGCTATGAAGGCTTATGTCCGGGAATCCAGGTAGGATGTCATAAACCTAGGGTACCAACATGAGAAACATAAGTGAGTAGATTTCGCGATTACCTGCACGGAAGAGGAGGCCTTAGACATACTTCGTCTACACGCCAACGCTTTAGTGGTCACGATGACTGTGGCCAACTACAAAATCTGTTGGATGCTGGTCGACAATGGTAGCTCGACAGATATCTTCTACTGGTCAGCGTTAGAGAAACTAAGACTGACCAAGGATCAGCTGAGCTTGGTAGATGTCCCTCTGATCGGCTTCACAGGAAATAGTTTCATGCCGGAAGGACGAATCACCCTACCAGTGACTCAGAGTACAAAGTCACGGCCATGACCAACTTTTTGGTGGTAAAGTGCCCTATCGTTTACAATGCCATAATAAGACAATCACTGCTCAAAAACTTGAGGGTGGTTGTATCGACCTATCATCTAGCTCTGAAGTTCCCAGTAGAGCGAGGTGTCGGAGTGGTACGAGGTAGCCAAAAAGAATCTCGGGACTACTATGTCACAGTTGTGAAAAAGAAAACGAGACATGAGGAAAGTCTCAAATCTACAGAGGAGCAACTAATGCTCCTAGAACATCCAGTCAGCCTCGACCCTAGGGAAGAGGTGTCAGAGCTCGAACCCCAAGATGAACGGGTTGAGGTGCAGATCGGAGAAGATTCAACGAGGATGGTCAACGGAATCAACGGAATGAGTTATTCCCTCACTAACCACCTGGTTGGCATCCTACGGGATCACAAGGATATTTTCGCCTAGTCCCATGAAAACATGCCTGGCATACCAACCAGGGTGATGGTGCATCGTCTGAATGTCGACCTGGAAGCCAAATTGGTCCGACAGAACAAAAGGGCTCTCAGTTCCGACCGAGCTCAAGGTCTACAAGAAGAGGTAGACAAGTTACTAACGGCAGACTTCATCAGAGAAGTGCTCTATCCAGATTGGTTGGCCAACGTAGTAATGGTCAAAAAACCCCAATGGAAAGTGGAGAACATGCATCGACTTCACTGATCTGAACAAAACCTGTCCAAAAGATAGTTTCCCACTGCCCCGCATTGACCAACTAGTGGATGTAACAACAGGACACGAGCTGTTGAGCATCATGAACGCTTATTCAGGGTACAACCAGATTGTGCTAAGCCGCAGAGACGAAGAGAAGACAACCTTCATTACATACCAAGGTCTGTATTGCTACAAGGTGATGCCTTTTGGCCTGAAAAATGTAGGGGTTGCTTACCAGAGGCTGGTCAACAACATGTTCGCGAAGAAAATTGGAGTCAACATGGAAGTCTACGTCGACGACATGTTGGTCAAAATTGTGGAAGCGACAGCTCATCCTACCCACCTGTCAGACATGTTTACGATACTGAGAAAGTATCACATGAAGCTCAACCCTGCAAAATGCACTTTTGGAGTGAGCGCTGGTAAATTTTTGGGATTCCTCATTAATCAGAACGGAATCGAAGCCAACCCCGACAAGATTCAGGCTCTAGTCGACATGCAGTCACCCCGCATCGTGAAGGAAGTCCAGAGGCTCACTGGGTGCTTAGTCACACTGAGCAGGTTCATCTCCAAGTCCACAGACAGATGCCTTTCGTTCTTCAAGCTGATCAAAAGGAAGGCAGTGGAGTGGACCCCAAAATGTAAGAAGGCCTTTTAAGAGCTAAAGGCTTACCTAGGTCGGGCTCCTCTGCTCTTAAAACCCCTTCATTGAGAACAACTCTTCCGATACCTAGCAGTTTCGGAAGTGGCCATTTGTTCTGCCCTGCTCAGAGAAGAGCTAGAAAACCAGAAGGCTGTGTACTACACCAGCAAGTCTTTGCTCGACGCAGAGACAAGATATCCTGAGATTGAAAAGCTGACACTGGCACTTGTCACTTCAGCTCAGAAGTTGAGACCCTACTTCCAGGCTCACACCATAGTCACCAGGCCCACACCATAGTCATTCTCATTAAGCACCCATGGAGACAGGTGCTCTTGAGGCTGAATACATTCGGATGATTGACTAAGTAGGCCATCGAGTTGAGTGAATTCGACATTGAGTACCAACCTCGTACAACTATGAGGGTCAGGCATTGGCAGATTTTTTGTGGCGACCCCACAACCCACACCCAGGACCACGAACCCCACAGGGAATGGCTTGTGGAATGTCGGGGAGGGACGCCCGGCGGTAGCATCTCCAACCACCCCTCAACCCAAGCCAGGTGGTTGAGACCCTGCAAGCCTTATCATAACCTAAAAGGTACATGTACAATTCTACCATCCATAGTTATGAATTCAAGATAAAGACAAAACCCACAACAAATACAGTCCATAAACCATTCAATCCATCTAAACCAAAAACGTATGAAGAGTCTCTAAAACCAAGGGTACAAAATCGTCACATGTCCACAAGGTTTATCTACTAAAGTCCCAACTCACCATACTACAAAATGTGGTAAGTATTATATTTACATAGTTCAAAATATGATTACTTCATAAATTAAAAACAAATTTCAAACAAAAGTGCCTACTAACTCAAGTCGAGGCCTATACTCTAGCACCGACAAGGTCCTTAAGAAATGACCACTCCCTTGCCCTTATCCTGAACAGAAGGACCTGAAAAACGGAAATGAGAATGAGCCAATGATGCCTAGTGAATAGAATTCAGATATGCCATCAATACTCATCAATATAATCCGTGTATGCATGCCAATGTGTAGAATGATTAAAAGCATAATACATAATATCAAGCATTCAAACATGTAGTTCAATGCAAGTAAAAGCCTATCGTTTTGGATTCCACATTGCATATCTATTGGGGTTACTAGTCCACGTTTATTTCACCGTGTCGTTCCCATCCCTAATCATGTTCACTTAGGGCTACTAGTCCACAACTATTTCACCGTGCCGTTCCCATCCCCAAATACTTCCTTTCTAAACCTTCCTATGAGAAGGTCAAGTCTCCCTATTAGCCAGATAGGTGAGCCAAACTAAAGTCATAAGGTTTTTCCATATCATGCATCATTCAAGTAATTGGAACACATTTCATGCTTTCAACATATAACATATAACATATAAGTAATATGATGATATAAAAGATTTAAACATAAATGAAGTCTACTCACCTCCAAGTCTTGCGAGAGTATTTATCCACACACAGTAACCCAAACCAAATCAACCAAATTAAGATCCTAAAATATTCATCAATTCCCATACGCACATCAATTTTCATGCCCAACCACATAGACATTGTACACCATACATAATCATACCCACATATAGACAATAGGTTTATACTTCATCTAATTATAGCATACATCTCAATTTACATGCCATAGGCCTCTAATGCCTAATTCCCACTCACAAATCACTCATTAAACCATAATCATCAATATTCAAACCCTAGGCATAATCATGCCCAAATTGGGGATTTAAACTCACACATAGGCCTAACCCATGACATGGTCACCACTCATTAATTAATAGCACAAACAACTCTAATTATGCTCAATTAGACATAAAATGCATCAATTCCATGTTTCTAGGTCAAGAGCATTCAAAAGCCCTAAAATATGGGAATTTTCATACTTAGGCCATATTGGCAATTTACACAAGGTCACCATGTTCAGCCATGATAATCACTGATTTAGCATCAAGGACTCATCAACAATGCCAATTTAGTCAACATAGTTGACAGGCAAGGCATGTTCTCAACTTTAGGTCAATGAATCAAGCAAGGGCCATTTGAACTAAACCCTATGACTTCACCATGAAAATCTCTAACAAAATACATGGATCAACTTCTATCATCCATAAGCCAAACATAATTGACATGCAAGCTATTTGGAAAGGTCTAAGGCCATGAACTAAGGGTAGGTCCTTTCACAAGAAGCTCCACCAAATCTAAGTGAGAAATTTGGGAAAATGGTATCAATGGCTTCCATTCAACACTAGGGTTCATAAAAACGTACATGCAAGCCAACCTTAGGTCTGGAACACATTCAAACCAAGACCCATACCATTCCTTAAATCAAAATAAAGCTCTCATGCACAAATTAAAGAGATTAATGGAAGAAGAAGGGTAAGTTACACATACCGTAAGAGATTTTTGAGCTAAAACTCCAAAAATCCCCAAGCTCCTTCTCACCTCTTCTTCTCCACCTCTTTCCCCTCTTTTAATGTGTTAAAGTGTGCAAATGAAAGACAAATGAGGGGTATAAGGGGTTAAAACCACATGTGGGGCCCACAAAATTGCGTTATTTTTTTGTGTTTCACCTAGTAGAAACGAGTTCCATGGTCAAGGAATGCATTTTAGGGATTTTGTTTTGGCCTGGAAGCTTTTCGGATAATGTGAAACACGTTTCAGTTTTTTCCAGTTTTTATGGTTTTTCATCTCTTCGCTATACACTCAATATACATTAAAATTTTGGCTATAATAAGTCGATTTCTTTCTAAAAATGCGTTCGGGACTCATTTTTAATATTCCCAAGTCCATTTAACACACCCAACATAAAGTTATCATATAATCAACACACACACATATATATATATATATAACATATTAATGCAAACACATAGAGTTGGGCACTCAGGCGGAATGGGATACGAGCTATTTAGACGAAATTTTGGGGCATTACATTTTTTGTCTGAGCTGCCTCAGATAGATTCTCCTAACGACTTGTACCCTGAAGAAGCCTGAAAGCTGTTCGTCGACGCCTCTTTCTATAAACATGGATGTGGCGCGGGTATAGTACTCATCTCCTCCAGAGGTGAGAAACATTTGTGTGCTCTTCGCTTCGGTTTCCCAGCATCCAATCACGAAGCGGAGTACGAAGCACTTGTGGCTGGCCTACGACTCGCTCTCAGTTGGGGGGTGGACAAACTGGTCATCCATTGCGATTCTCAGCTCATCGCGGGGTAGGTCACATTGGAGTATCAGACCAAGGACGACAAAATGCAAGCATATCTGAAAAAGTCCCTAGCCCTACTAGGAAGGTTCAAGGGCTATGAACTGACGCAGGTGCCGAGAATAGAAAATACCTTGGCCAACGCCTTTTCAAAGCTGGCCTCCTCCTCAGAGGCCGAGCTCATGATCTAGGTCTCGGTGGAATTCCTATTAGAAATGAGTATTGCCAAGTTGGGTACCGACCAATAGGTCGGTAGCCTTAGCCAGAACCCATCATGGATGGACGTGATCTAAGATTTCATACGGAGTGGCAACCTCTCCAAGGACAAGGTCAAAGCAAGAAAAGTACACAGACAAGCTGCTAGGTACTCCATAATAGATGATCAGTTCTATAGGCGTAGCTTCACTATGCCTTACATAAGATGCCTACATGAAGAGCAAGCACGACTAGTTCTGGAGGAAATTCATGCAGGCGTATGTGGCAACCATTCCGGTGGAAGGACTCTCGCGTACAAGGTTCTTCGCCAGGCTTATTATTGGCCAACAATCCATAAAGATGCTATAAGGATAGCTCGAAAGTGCAACAGTTGTCAGAAACATGGAACCCACATCCGAGCTCCAGCGGAGAATCTCTCTTCAATCCAGAGCCCATGGCCTTTTGCTCAGTGGGGGGTGGATCTGATAGGACCACTACCGATCTGTAAGGGACAGGTCAAGTTTGCAATTGTTGATGTTGACTACTTCACCGAGTGGGCAGAGGTCGAACCGTTAGGACATATTACTAAGCAGAAGACCACGCGCTTCATCTGACATTCGATTGTGTGTCGTTTTGGTGTCTCGTACGCCATCATCTCTGATAACGGTAAACAATTCGACAACGCTAGCTTTGGTCATTTTGTGAAGACTTCAGTATTCGACACTTCTTTTCTACTCCAGCCCACCCCAAGCCAATGGTCAGGTAGAAGTCTTGAACAAGTTTATCAAACACACATTGAAGGCCAGGCTCGAAGAAAAGTAGGGAATGTGGGCTGAAGATATGTCGAAAGTCCTCTGGTCATACTACACCACCTCCCGAACAGTAACAAGAGAAACACCGTTCTCCCTAGCATTCGAGATGGAGGTCGTCATACCAGTAGAGCTCGGTATACCGACTTTGAGGATCTCTTTCTTCGATGAAGCCAGGAACTTGGAGGCTCTGCGTACCGACCTGAATTTACTTGAATAAAGAAGAGAATGGGCACAACTCAAGCTAACAGCATGCCAGCAGAGGATCTCAAAGTACTACAATGCCAAGGTAAAACATAGAAGCTTCAAAGTTGGTGACCTAGTACTAAGAAAGGTCATGTTGAACACACATGAACCTAGAGCAGGCGCTTTCGGTCCCAACTGGGAAGGGCCTTACAAGATCACTACAGTACTCGGTACGGGGGTGTACGAACTTGAAGACTTGTTAGGAAGAAGAATTCTTAAGCCCTGGAATGCAGAACACCTCAAGAAGTACTACCAGTAGGCATTAGCAGTAGTAGTAGCAACTCAGTAGTTATGTTCTAGTATTTTCCGAGGAGTTGGTTACCTCTAGTTTTATTTTTTAGATTTCTATAAGTGTTTGTTCGAGATGTTTCTACAATAACCAAGAGGTTTTGTTCTACAAATCTACGTCTACGATCTATAATTAAAAGTGTCTTAGGACTACCGACTAGATCAGAAGCCACCAAGAAGAAGGGTCCCAGCCCTAAAATTCCTTGGGGGTACCAAGCTTTAGCTATGTACCTACCGAGAAGATGACCACGGTCAAGAGTGTTTTGGGGTACTGCCCCAGAAGGGTCGATACTACCGAGAAAATAGATCATTGACCCTTGAAGTTCCTTGGAGTAGCAAACGAGCCTTTACCGAGAAGAAAACCTACAGGTTCAAAATGCAGTGGGTGGTCGAATGGTATCTATTGACCTCACGATTCATCGAACAATTAGAGAAAACTAAGTAAAGAGATCGGCATGAAATCACAACTCACTGACCTCATTACGTGACAAATCCTTTAAAAAAAGTAAAGTACAAACTCAAAGTGCAAGAAAATCAGGTCTGAACAAAAACAAATATTTCATTAAGATTGAAGCAGAATACAATGAGGAACAGAGAAGGTAAAATCATCAAGGCACGTAGGCCCATTACAAAAGACATAGCTGAGACTAAAGAAATCCTCTACGACTCCTGACCAATGGAACGGTGCAGGATTTTAGTCAGACTGATTTGCTCATCGTCGTTACCTGCTCGGCGCGTCTCCTCCTCAGATTTGACAGTCTGAGGCTGCTCGAATGATTTCCTTGGAGCCATAGGTGTAGCACTAGTCTGTGGTTCCTCGGACAATGCTCCTCGAGCCACGGGTGTAGAACCCTGGTCGGCAGAAATGCCTTCAGCCCCGGCCTCCTCCTCTACTTCTCTTTCTTTAGTATAGTTGACCTGCCCCACTTTTCAAAGCCCTTCCAGTTTACGAAATCATCGAAGATCTCTTCCAAGTTTGCTCGGTACATAGTCACAGCTTCGACGCAAGCCTCATCCACTCGGGCTTGGCAAACTTCTTCAACCTTGGCCTCAACAGTGGCCCGAAATTGAGCTCAATACCTGGTCAGCTCGTCCTAATTTGATTCCACCTCAATCTTTTTGAGTTTCAGCCGCTCCTTCATCCTCTTCAGCTCGGCATCCCGAGCCACAACCTTAGATTCCCAGATTACCGACGTGATCTGGGCATCTTTCACTGCCTCCTGAAACTTGACATAATGACTTTTTATACGGCGGAGGTTGTACACAGTTTGAGCAAAAGCCTACAAAGCCAAACAGAACCAAGTCAGAGACGACAGAGGAAGATCACATAAGCATCAAAGTAGATTAATAAACGAACTCATCTCCACAGACTTCATGAAAGCATCAACCATGCTTTCAAACATGTCATCGTCTTTCATCATGATCGAGAAGGCATTGGGGACACCAACCTGATAGTTGTCTATGTTTAGGCTGATATCCCTAATCTTAGTTGTAAGGCGCTCGGCCTCTCCAAATTGTGCCTTCTTGGCAGCCCCCTGGTCTGTAAGGGCAGGGGACTTCAACTTGGATCCTATGGACCTCATTTTCCGGGTAGGTGAGCCCACCTGCTCGGAGGAAACAACCAGATTTTTCCCTTTCAAAGCCAAAGTCTTCTTCGGGGCGCTACTCAGAGATCTCACTACTGACCCCTGGGCGGCAGCTGTTTGTTCAGCAACAATGTTCCTTAGCCTGGTCGAGCCGATAACATACCGCCCGGCAGCAGCTCTTTTGTGGGCCATTTCTTCTGGCTCTTCCTTCTTCTTTTGTCGTTGGTCGGTAGATCCGGAAGCAGAAAAACCTACGTTACAAACCCAACATTTCAGTTCGGAACTTTAAAGCTGCTCGATATGAAGAATCAAAACGTTCCAAGTTAACTTACGTCCTGAGAAGACTTTCTTCTCTTTGATAATACCAGCAGAAGTCAAATATTTCCTCCCTGCTCGGTCTATCCCAAGTACCTGTCAAGAAAAGCAAAAACATGAGTCCACACCGAGCAAGAATAAGATGAGAAATAAAGATAAGGGATGTAGTAAAGTTCGGTACCTAGTTTCCGAAATGTAGTCGGTACACCAGCTTCCTCCGCCGACTTCCCCAAAGCAAAAAACCACTTGTCTTTCCATGATTTCTTGAAAGTTGGGTTCTCTGTGATCAAGGGTTAGCCTTCCTCGGCACCCTGATAAGCCGATGCATAGTACCACTCGCTACATTTCGGGAGGAACTTTAGCCGGTATGCGAGGACGAAGTCCTGAAAATCTAACGTCGGCCACCTTTTCTCCTTCCAGAGCACAAGGTAACTCAGAATTGTCCTCCACATATTTGGGTTGAGCTGAGTAAGGACAACCTAGATATGACTAAGATTGGTAAGGGCAACCTACTATGTGATCTATCGACTAAGAGGGGCACCACGTTAAGGACCCTCGTCCTGCTCGGTAGCCTCAAAGTCCTCGGAGGATGACAGAGCTACGGCATCCCCTCCGACCTGAGGGTCAGCCTTAAATTCCTCTTCTCCTTCTGTAAAGAGGTCCTCGTAGGAGACTTCCATAGAGGAAAGATAATAAACTCTCTGGCCGGTGGGTGGACCTATACTAGAGGAAGCCATATAAATTACCTAAGGATTGTACCTACAGACCACCTAACAGAAAGACAAAAGCAAAAAGCTTGGAATAAGGAGTTACCGTGCAAGAATGAAAGACTAGAAAAGCCGAGCAAGCAATTACCGATCCCTTTGAAGCGCAGTTGATGAATGGAAAGCAAATGACCAGTTCTCTATTTATAGGCGAACGACTTGTAAGGCGTAATGATGAGTACGAATCTTAAGACAAAATCAACGTCCAACAGTCAAATGACCTGCAAGGGCAGCCGGGCTGTCAGGCGGCGCACGTCCGTGCAGTTTTCGGAGCACAACTGTCATGAGCATTAAATGGCTCGGTATTTGGCGTTTCATATAACCTCCAAGCAATTAGTCTTACTCGGAGCTTGGGGGGTAACTGTTGGACCATATATCGAGCACAAGACACGTCAGTCATCTTAGGCTTGCCCAGTAAGACGTAACACGTACCAGGTTGATATACTGACCTATTGTGGACAAAGAATACGAATCTACCCAACCGTGCACATAGTCCGAGCCCATGGTCAATTCTACAGCCCAGATGAATGTATTATTCACAATGTTTTTCAGGTTGGCATACCATATCATGGAGTATCGACCACTATCTACTAATCTTCTTACAGACCATATGTTCTGTATCAAGTAGATAGAGCGAGAGACTACAGATCGACATACCTACTTGTAGAGATCTCCGATTTCGAAACGGATGACAACAGAAAGCCTGATCAGATAAGGATAAGGCATGATCCACTGCGATAAGTTCGGGATCTACTCCTAATTCAACTCTGATAAGGCTTGAGACTCTACTAGTTTGACTAGAAGGCTGATAAGTCATCCTAATCCTATGAGGATCGTGCCGGATTTTCATAATTCTACTAGGAATCAAACATGCTATCCCAACACGATTTGGATTTCAGATTCTACAACAACACTATTACAAAGCCAAAGACCTCAAGCCTTCTCAATAAAAAGACCAAAACAACTTAGGTGGAGGTAAGCATTTCTATGCAATTCTCGACTCAGTTCAGTACTACTAACTCTACGGAGCTTTGAACTAACTTAGGCATCGGAGGGTCTTTGGCCTATACCACATCGGTGTTCTTTACGATAGCCTACTTTCTCTTGCTTTCCCTCTCTCAGATAATCAACCTCCAGCTATTTCTCTAACACTCCGACCAGTTTCAGATCCACATCTTCCCTCCACCTCATCATCTACTGGTGTTGGTCAAATCTTGCACCAACAATCTTTATGTTTGTGATCATTTTAGCTCTTTCTTTTGAAGCCATATTCCCCTGGAACTGACATATATTAATTCTTCATTTTCCGGTTCATTTCTTTTATGGTGTCTAAGCTTGGAATACTAAAATAGCATTGAGAATGGATATAAATTGTTGCCCACTACATAAAAAATCTTCATAAAAAAGTTAAAAAAAATTTTCTACGACCCATTTTGAATTACAACAATCTAGAGGCTTAGCACCTCAGAAAACCCCTAAACACTTTGAGATTGCGTGCTTTTTTGAAAAAGAAAAAAAATCCTCCTTGGAAGTTTCAGATTTTCATGGACGATAGTTCTTCTCTTGATGATGAAGGTGGATCTCTGTCCCTTGGAACCCCATCACACTGCAGATCCAACATCGATCTTTGGCGGTGAATGTAAGCCAAAAAGGTCTGTCATTCGAGCAGCAAATGAAGGAAACAGAGATCAAGAAGGCATATAAAGAGAGAATGACTGAGTTGAAGGAGGAGATAAGGTTGAACAAAGTGGAGAAGAGGAAGAAGAGGGAGGAGAGAGAGAAGAAGAAGCAAAATGATATATTGAAGTCTAGAACTAAGCTTCAAAAGATTAGCAATCCAAAGACGTTGAAGAAGATTGCTAAGTCTAAGCAGCGGAAGCTTCTCAAAGTGGTTCCGGATGATGTTCTTAAGAAAAAGTCGGCTAGTAAGAGAGTACTGTTAAAATTTTGTTTCGTTTTGTTTTATTTTTTATGGTTTATGAGCCACTCAACACAAATGGGTGGGAATGATGACAGTGATTTATTTCCAGCTCTCTTCCTTTTCTATCTATTCTTTTCAATCATTTTTTTTTTATGATTTTTATTTTTATTTATTTTTTGTGAAAAGTTAGTCGTTTAATCTTTAAGAATTCCTTAAAATTTTTAGAGTTACTAGTTCTTGTTGACATGGTGATGCCCTTTTGGTTGGACCCATTAACAATTTTTTCATCAAATTGTCTGAAAATCTTTTGCTCGATAGAGTTATCATGATTTTATCATAGTTCTTTAGGGTTGAAATATGTTAAATTTTTATTTTTTTTTTGTTTGCACTCAATCAATAAAATGAAATGGGAAAATTCAAATTTTTTTCTCTATTTCTTTTGGAGGTCTCGAGTTCTAATGATGGATTTTGATTTTGATTTACAACAATACCACCATGATCACCTCTTTTCCTTTACACCTACTCCACCCACCAACTCCATGCAACTTTTGAGGTTTGTTATCTTCTTTTTTTGAATATTTTTATTTTTGTTCTAGTATGAATGGATCAAACCCATGTTACCCAAGATTCTATTCCAAAGTTAGGCTGGATTAACCTGATTAAATATTTTTGGAGTTGGGAAAGCTTGGTTGTAGTCCAAAATATGATTGCCTTAAAACTTTGTTTGTAAGTCTTTTTTTTCTTGAAGTTTCTACAACTTATGTGTGCCATGTCCCCTTTTCTAATGCAGATAACTGTTCAGTGTTGATTAAATCAGGTTTGATGCTTTTTAAATCACCAAATTTGGTGTGGCCTGCGGCAATAGAAGAAGAAGAGAAGAAGACGAAAGAAGGATGTTAATATTTTTTTTTCCATATTGCATGTATTTTATTCTTTTAAATATTATCTCTTTCAAATTATATAGGAATCCATACTTTTTCAAGTCCCTGCCGATATGCAATTATTAGGTTCTTGAGTTTTTTTTTCCTCTGTATATATTTCTTTAACTTTGTTCTTGCGTGCCTTGGTTAATAAGTTTTGGTATTTGGGAGAACCTGGAAATTATTCTCAAAATCAAAGCAACATCAAATTTAATGGATGACTGTTACCATATTACTCTTCATATAATCATTTTGCTTGGAATTAAATTAATCATGTTGTTAAGAATAATGAGACAAGCCTGTATTATTGAAGACAATTTTCAACTATACCTCCCTTTATTGATCTTAGTACATAAGATACCTCCCAAATTCTCAGAATATTTTTTTTACAGCAATTAGGTTGGAATAGTTTATATAAACGAGCCCAAATGAGTGAATTTAAAAAGTTAATTTTATTAAATATTATCTTTACCCTCCATATAATTAAAAAATAATAATAATGCTATAGATGACAAAATAATTGATAAATCAATGGGAAAAGCAAATATAATCTATTTGCTTATAAGATTTTTTGAAACACACCAATCGTTAATGCGTTTCTGTCACACTCAGCCCAGACGCACTTAAACAGGCGGGACACTCGCAGGCAGGGTGCGAATGCATTATAACAGTTACCGAGTGCGTAGGTACACAATTCAAGTACAAATCTGATTTCATTAATAACAAAATATATTTTGTACAGAGTGTAGGCGGTCAAACCACCAATAATAAGGGATCATCCTCCCAAAAATCACCTTAACTATAAGTAAGGGAGTACAAAATAAGAGCTCAAATACCTCCACCCAATCCACCCTAAACTCTTGTAAAATGGTTAACAACGAGAGTGAGTTATTGCTTAGTGAGTAAAATAGTTCGTGAATATGACAATTAATAAAATAGACATCATAATCATACATCACATATACACAACATAGCATCATAAACAGTACAACGTGGCTTAACAAGAATGTATGCATAACATTGTCTCGTAATGATTCTGTGACTGTTCATCTCCCTAGGTTCACGTACAAATGTCCATCTCCAGGTAATCTTGAGTTCACATTGCACCAGTAAATACGTCACAGATCACAGACCACGTACGTCCCTAGGTGGTTCTTATTTCATGTATGATGACTATGCATGTGCGGGTCCAGTCTTTACTAATATTAGACAAGATTTGTCAACGTCTGGTGATGCTTACCAGGGTCGGCATCGCCACGTGCGTTGTTAGGATGTCTAGTATCAGTTATACAAGCAGATAACTTTTAAATGGACCAACCAGACCAGTCTCCAGGTCGAGAGGTGGGAACACGAGGTCCTGTTTAAATACCAAGTCTTCTAGAGCAGCGAGCTGTCTCCCGTTCACTATTCAAAGTTACTGAGGACAAGACTAAGTCTGGTTGAGTCAAATTGACCACTGATCTGACGTAGTAACAGTGTAATACGTGGATTCAAAATATTAAGTTATAACTATGACATGTATGAACATTATACGCAACAATGCAGTGTAAATGAATAATAGACATAATGATAAATGAATGAAAACTTTATGAAAATTCATAAGACACGCAAACCTATGTTTCGTTCCCACCTTCAAATTGAACACTTGATGTTCTGCGCTCTTTGCTAGGTTGCAGCTCCGCACTGTACCAATGGAGAGTCTCAAAAGAGAGAGAGAGAGTCTCAAAAGAAGGAGAGAGAGTCTCTAAAAGAAGGAGAGAGTGTGAGGAGGAGTGGTGTGAGAAATGAGGGGGAGGAAGCCCCCTTTTATAGAAAAGAGGGGCACCAGAACGTCCCGATTTTTTTTTTTTTATTTGTTTTTGTGTAAACCATCGGTATTACACTCTACCCCCCTTAAAATAATTTCTCCCTCAAAATTTCAGTCCATGTAGTCATAATTGCTATCTTCGTGAGATCCACTGCCTTGGTCATCTTCCATTAAATCGGGGTATTGTTGGTAAGGTCCTTGAATTATACTCTGGCCAGTGGAATCCTCGACATCATCAAACAATGGACAGAAAATAGAATCAGATTCTTCCGCAGAAGGTTCCGACATTTGCCTAACTGATGGTGGTGTAGGGCAGTGCAAGTTGTTGCGTTTCAAGGGAGGCATATTGCGAAGTGGAATGTTTTTACGTGCAGTTGCCCGAATGCGCCCACCTGGTAGTTTTGGTAGGAGATCCTGCCAGGACGAGGGGCCCGTATTGTTTCGGGAAATTTCATCACGATATAACCATATACGTTATGGCGAAGGAGTTCGCAGTCGCTGAGGCGAAAGAGTTGGCGATGTATAGAAGTTGTGGGTTGCTTCTGGACTTGAAGGGCTCCCCCGTAGTTGCCAAGCAGGCCATGATGTATATGGTTCTTTACTCCTGTCTGCGCTATCAGTAGACATCTGCATTTTGTGTAATGATTATTAGATGTTGACACAATTATAGTTGTACAAGAACAATTTTATTGATAAATGAAAAGTACAATATATTACAACATCAATTATTGTTGGAACAATTCGAGATATCTTTGTTTGATTTTATCTTCTAGTTCCCAAGTTGTTTTCTCTATTCCGTGGTGATCCCAAAGCACTTTTACAAGTGGAATACTACGTCGTTTAAGTTCTTGAATTTTCCTATCCTGAATTTGTATCGCTCTCTCCTGATATTTGTTTCTTTCTTAAACCTGAACTTTGATCAAAGGGATGATATGTGAAAGATCAGGACGATACTTTTAAAGCATGGATATATGGATGAGGGAAGGGATAGTCGATAGGCTAGTTTGCCAATGCGTTCGATGATCCTAAATGGGCCTATATATCTTGGAGAAAGCTTTCTTTTGATCCCGAAACGTTTGATACCTCTTGTAAGCTGAACTTTAAGAAAAACATAGTCCTCATTCTCAAACTCTAGAGGCTATCTCTGCTTGTCGGCAAAGCTCTTTTGTCGACTTTGTGCTACACGAAGTCGTTCCTTTACTAATCTGATCTTCTCAGAAGTCTCTTGAACTAGTTCTGGCCCCCAATTGCAGTCGATTTGCCATGTCTAACCAGCATACCGGAGATCTGCAAGGGCGACCATAGAGAGCCTCGTATGGTGCCATGCCAATACTGGATTGGTAGCCGTTGTTGTATGCAAACTCAGCCAAATGTAAGTGTTTTGCCCATCTGTCCTGAAAGTCCAATATGCAACACCGTAACATGTCCTCCAAGATTTGGATTAAACATTACGACTGCCCGTCAGTCTGTGGGTGAAAAGTTGTGCTCATAGTAATCTTGGAACCCATTCTACTCTAGAAGCATTGCCAAATGTTTGATGTGAATCGAGGGTCTCGATCATATACGATCATGAGCGGTATGCCATAGAGGTGAACAATCTTTTTTTCATACAATTAGGCTAACTCGGCGGGGTTATCCTTGAATTTTATTAGTAAAAAGTGTGCAGACTTTGTAAGTTTGCCACTGATAACCCAAATTGCATCCTGCCCTTTATTATTTTGAGGTAAGGCCGTTAGAAAATCCATTGCTATGTTCTCCTACTTCCATTCTCCAATAGGTAAAGGTTGGAGAAGTCCGGAAGGAAGTCTGCATTCTGCCTTTACTTGTTGCAAATGAGACATCGAGCAACAAAGTCTGCAATAGTTTTCTTCATTCCAGAAAACCAAAATTGTCGCTTGACGTCTTTGTACATTTTGTCTCCCCTAGGATGCATATCAAACCTCGAGCAATGCATTTCGGTGAGCACTTCTTTTCGAACTTCAAGATCGTTCGGTAGGCATAGACATTTTTTGTAGAAAACATCCCCGTCATAGGAGACCAACCAGTGGGGAAGGTCCTGTCTGCTGAAGATGAGTTCTCTTTTCTCCATTAACACGGGGTCGTTGGTCTGAGCAGCTGAAAGAGTTGGTTAATAATTGGGAGAGTCGTAATCTTCATCCCTCCTCAATGAACTGTAAGTTAAAATTCTCCATTTTCGTAGCCAACTTCCCCATTTCGAAGTTGAGAGTACAAGCAACAACATAAGATTTTCTACTCAGGGCATCAGCCTCAACGTTGGCTTTTCCCATATGGTATTAGAGCTGAAAGTCATAATCTTTCAAAAATTCCAACCATCGTCTTTGGCGGAGGTTTAGGTCTCTCTTAGTGTAGATGTACTTGAGGCTCTTGTAATCTGAGAAGACCTCAAACCGTTCACCGTATAAGTAGTGACGCCATAACTTCAGTCGAATACGACAACTGCAAGTTTTAAGTCATGTGTTGGGTAATTACCCTCATGATTCTTTAGTTACCTAGAAGCATATGCAACAACTTGGCCATCTTGCATTAGTACTACACCTAAGCCTTAGAGAGAGGCATCGACGTATAGTGAAAATCCAACTTCATTTCTTGGACTGATTAGTACTGGTGTTATGGTGAGACGTTTTTTCAATTCCTGAAATGACGATTCACAGGCTGCGCTCCAGATGAATCGTGTGTTTTTTCTAGTTAGTTTTGTCATTGGTTTGCCAATTTTGGAAAAGTCTTTGATGAAACGTCTGTAGTAGCCAGCCAAACCAAGAAAACTCCAAATTTGAGTGACATTTGTAGGTTGCTTCCAATTTAATACCACTTCAACCTTTAAAGGGTCCACTTCAATGCCCTTGCCTGAAACCACATGACCTAGGAATTGAAGTCTCTTCGCCCAAAATTCGCACTTACTCAACTTTGCATATAATTGATGGTTTCTTAAGGTTTGGAGGATAATCCTCAGATGTGTCTTATGGTCTTCCTTTTTTGGTGAATATACCAAGATATCATCTGCAAAGACCACTACGAGTCGATCTAAATATGGTCTAAAGATGCGGTTCATCAAATCCATGAACGTTGCAGGTGCATTTGTTAAACCGAACGACATG
This sequence comes from Paratinospora sagittata, assembly GCA_035771175.1. Taxonomy (NCBI): domain Eukaryota; kingdom Viridiplantae; phylum Streptophyta; class Magnoliopsida; order Ranunculales; family Menispermaceae; genus Paratinospora; species Paratinospora sagittata. The sequence continues at coordinate 23,135,276 of CM069592.1, read as the reverse complement.
ACCAAGAACTCGTAATGACCGTACCGAGTTCTGAAAGCCATTTTATTTATGTCCAACTCTCTGATTCGGAGTTGATGATAGTCAGATCGTAAATCAATCTTAGGGAAGTATTTGGCATCTCTAAGTTGGTTGAACAAGTTATCGATCCTAGGTAATGGGTATCTGTTCTTGATGGTTACGTTATTCATCTTGCGATAGTCGATGCAAAGTCATAATGAATCATCCTTTTTTCGAACGAATAGAACTGGAGCACCCCAGGGTGATGAAATTTTTCTGATGAAGCCTGTCTTCTCTAATTCTTTCAACTGTTTGTCCAACTCGACTAGCTCGACGTTAGAGATTCTATATGGTAGGATAGAAATGGGTTCAGTCTCTGGTATGAATTTAATCTCAAAATTAAATTCTCGAACTGGAGGTAGACCAGGAAGGTCATTTAGAAAAATCGTTAGGAATTCAGATATGATCGGGATATTATGTACTTCAAGAGGATATAGTGATGATGTTTCATTGTCATCACCAAGAGATAGGGCTCGGAGCTGTGCCTTGAGGAGTGCGACAGTTGAGTTGTGTATCCATTTTTGGGTTCCCTGAATTTTGACAAACTCCCTAGTGGGCAAGGGTAACTGAACTTGCTTCTTTAAATAATCGATTTTAGCGGTCAGTGGTGCTAGCCAGTCCTTGCCGAGGATAACGTCGAAGTCTTCTATGTCCATCACTAGGAGATCTGCATAAATTATCTATTCTGACATTCGAAGTTCACATCTAGAATACTTTATTTTCACGTCAATACCAGATCTTATTGGTGTTAAGACATAGATTGTGATGTATGTGGGTTCAGGTTGCAACCCCAAATGTCTTACCAATGCAGAAGATATAAAGGAGTGTGTAACACGCGAATCAAATAAGACATGCATCATTGTATTGAACAAATGAAATTTGCCTTCTACTACATTGTTGTCTGGAAGGGGTTGTTGAGCGACGGCATACGCTCTACCCTGTTGCCTTTGCCCCTGGCTCTGTTGGTTCTGCCTGGGCTAGGCGTTAGCAACAGGTGAGGTTTGTTGGATTGGAAGTGCAGGAACAGGCTGTTGCGGTTGTGGAGGGTAGGGACAGAGGCTTTTTACATGGCCTTGCTGGCCGCAGTTGTAACAAGTCAGCCTCTGATGTTGAGGCGCTTGTTGTCGATTCTGTTGGTAGTGCTGATTGTGGTATTGTTTGCCACCACCTCTGCCATTGCCATTGCCATTGCCATTTGCGGCGACCACCCCTGTCATTGCAGCCTTCTCTGTTATGACTTTGAAAACTCTATTGGTCAAGGTTAGAAGTTAGCCGCAGGTGCAGTGGCCTCATGGTTTTGCACGGGGGCTGAGAGGGCTGAGTTTGAAATCAGGTAAGGTTTTTTCTTGTTTCCCTGCTGAGTGCCTTGTTGGGAAAAAGTTGCAGCCTGTTTTTCCCTATTTTTCCTATGTTCTTGATCAATCTTCTCTTGCTCGTAGTTCATGGCCATATTTACAAGTTCGCTGAAGTTCTTCAGCTCTAAGAAAACAAGGGCCTGGTGAATGTCAGGTCGGAGGCCATTGAAGAATTTCTCAGTCTTGTCTTACTCCGCAGAGATTGTGGAGAGAGACTAATAATTCTGTGAACTTTGCAGCATATTCTCGAACCATCATGCTACCTTGATAGAGCCTTGCAAACTCCTCACTTTTTGCCTATTCACAGCGCCAGGGAAATATTCATCAAATAATGATTACTCGAATTTTATCCAAGTCCTAATTGTCACACTGACCCTTGGGTCCTCCTTCACTTTTTTCCATCAAAGATTAGCTCTAACGAGTTGGTATGAAGCTAGAGGAATTTTTTTGTCATCGCTAACTCCCATAGCCTCAAGAGCCTTTTTAAACTCGTCCAGCCATTTCTGAGCCTCATTAGCGTCTGGGGTGAACGAAAAAGTGATGGGCTGGTGCCTTTTGTATTTTGTGATCTGATCGATTTGGCAGTCCGAATCAGATCTGACAGATACCTTAACGTTGATCACTTGATTAGTCGTTATTTCACGAATGACCATTTGTACAGTTCCCTTCATCGCCTCAATGAATTCGGCAAAAAAGTGTTTCATGCCCGGAGGCATGGTGAAGGGTGTGGGTTAAGGTGGCACTGCCTGTCCAAAAGTGGTGGCAGTGTCTTGTGAGGCCTGCTCCATCCTTGGAGGCGACGGTTCCTGATTCAGTGTCTCAGGAGGTGCCTCCTTTATTGGACGAACGGTATGTGACCCTCATCTTCTTCTGGGTTGCATTTTCTCACTGGCAAGGAGAAAGTAGAACTCTTCTTTTAGGAATTTTTCTCATGACATGTAGCCAAGTATAGTAATATAACATTCTCAACAATTCATAGATTTAAGAGTTCTGCAAAGTTTTATTTGGTATCTACCAATTTTGTTATGTTTCATACCACTCCAAAGTTAACGATACGAAATAAAATAATGGTTGTAAGTCGCAACCCCTCTCCAGATGACGTTACGACCGGCACAGAATACCATATCTGTCATACCTAGACGTATACGATACTCTGTCATCCCCGTCCTTTAAAACTATACCACAAAAATCACTAAAAGTTTTCGCAGAACCTCCCCATAAATCTGAGGTTCCACAAAATTTTATAATAATCACATCCTATCACACAAAGACATATAATCAAATAATCAACATCATTCATATCAAACCCATTCATTTTTGCCTTCTCTCATTACTTATCCACATCTCAAGTCTTTCCAAAACCAAACAAACCACAACTATCTATGTTTTATGTACATAAATACCTGTGATAGTTATATACAGTTTACAAACGAACCAAATAGTTAAAACTAGTCCCAAGTTCTCCAAAAATATACAAACCAAAACCTACGTTCAAAAGAAAAAGAGGAAGGCTGCATAGACTTTAAGCTTTGCCCTTTCCTTTTTGAATTAAACCTGAAAAAGTAGGGGAAAATGGGGTGAGCTCAACTAGCTCAGTGAATATTTTTCACAATAATCTCCATATACACATTTAGATAAAACATGTATGTTACTTGAAATAACATTGCTAAACTTAAATGCATCAATGAAGTATATGATACATACGTCAAAACTAAATATGTAGTTATGCATATTTTTCATAAAAGATATGCAAAAAAGCCTCAACAGGAGGTCGCATCAAGATGACACATGCCTACACTTCCCCCATTGCGCTATGGGTTCAAACCAGCACATTATCCATGACAATTCTTCCACCCTTGTATTCCTCAGTTAGGAAAGGTTTGTTCCCCAAAGGACAAGCAAATGGAAAGAAATCAAATGCCAACTTATTTAATCCTAAATACCTAAGGCCATTCCAATGCATAAAATCCGTGCTCATAATCATATACCTAGTCTAATCATTATAAACCCACAATTTCACTCAATTTAGGTTCAATTAGACAAGTCTCAAGTCAATTTAATCAATTGACTTGATTTAGGTCAAAAGCCCCAATTTGGGCAAAATCTCGAAATCAAGCCCTAGGCTAATTTTTACACTACACCTAGGCTTTCCACCATTCAAAATCTGTGAATTGGGCCATCAATCACTTAGAATCAGTCATTTATTCAACATAGTTGACATGCAACTTGAATGGAAAACCCTAAGTTCATTTTCTAGGTTTAGGGCCACTACACTTAGTTCCACCAATTTCTTACTAAAAATTGAGGAAAATGGTACCCTTGGGTTCCAAATCACCTTAGGAACCCAAATCCCTAGAATACAATTTGTTCCTAAGGGTTTTAAACAAAACCCATTTTCCTTGCACCACCAAAAATGTGGTAAAGTGCTTGCAAAATGCACATTGGGTGTAGATCTAAGTCAAGGAAGGTTGTTTCTACCATAAACAAGATCGAAAGAGAAAAATACCAACCAACCCTAGGTTAGGAATACCCAAAACCGTGACCCATGGAGAAAATTATACCATTACAAAGCTTACTCTCACCTTCAATGGTGATTTCATGGAAAGAAATGGAGAAAACACTTACTTTAGGGGTGTAGATGGTGAATACTTCCTTTTTGAAACCCTAGTTTTCCTCCCTTCTTCCTTCTCCAATTTGTTCCCAACTCAAATGGGGATAGTAGCAACTTTTTTCCTTTTAAAATATTGATTTTTTCCATTTTTCACTAAAAAAAAAAGCCCAAAAAGTGTGATTAGCGTCCTCCTCCAGCGCATTAGCGCGCTAATCCTTCGCCTAAAACAGTCATTTTTCATTTCGTTACTACGCGCTCAATACACATCGGAATTTCGCATATAGCCAATCGATTTCTATGTAAAGACTCATTTTGGAGTCATTTTTAATATCCTTAGGTCCATTTAACGGACCAATAATTAATTATCATGCAAAAATGTCAAATACATACACAAAATATGCAAAATATGAGTATTATACACATCAAATACATACACACGACCTAGAGTCGAGCATTTTACGTCATCACGACATCATATGTGAAAGTGGGTCGTTACAATCTCCCCAACTTAGGAAATTTCATCCTCGAAATTTTGTATAAAATTAAATCTTACCTCAAGCGGTGAACAAATCCGGAAACATCTCTCGCTCCCAAGTTTGCTCTTTATTATCATGGAACTGCCATTTGACTCGAACCAAAGGAATTTCTTTGTTCCTGAGCTTTTTAACTCTGCGAGCCATAATCTAAATTGGTTGTTCCACATAAATAGCATCCTCCCCAATTTGAATTTGAGAAACGTCAATCGTAGGGACATGCTTGGGGTCTGCATTATACATTCTCAACATAGACACGTGAAATACATCATGAACTCCAGCAAGTTGAGATGGTAGAGCAATCCTATATGCCAAAGGACCTATCCTCTCAAGGACCTTAAATGGCCCAATAAGACAAGGAGAAAGTTTTCCTTTCACACCAAATCTCATCCGCCCTTTCTGTGGAGAGACTTTCAATAAAACTTGATCTCCCACATCAAACTCTAATGGTCTGTAACGTCTGTCGAACTAGCTCTTTTGTTGATCCTGAGCTGCCTTCAACCTTGCCCTAGTCTGCTTAATCTTCTCAGTCTGTGCTACCACTACTTTTAGTCCCACCAACTGTGTCTTTCCCACTTCAAACCAACAAGTAGGAGATCTACCAGGTCGCCCATAGAGAGCCTCAAAAGGTGTCATGCCAATGCTAGCCTTAAAGCTATTATTGTAAGCAAATTCACACAGATGAAGATATTCAATCTAACTCCCACCAAACTCTAAAATGTACGATTTTAGCATATCCTTCAGCATCTGAACAACCCTCTCAGATTATCCGTTCGTCTGAGGATGAAATGTCGTACTGAGACAAAGCTGAGTTCTCATTTGTTTCTGCATCACACGCCAGAAACTCAAAGCGGATCTCTATCTGAAACAATCAAAACAGGAACTCCATGAAGACTCACAATCTCTCGAAGGTATAATCTGCTCAATCAGTCCACGAAATCCTTGGTGTTCATCGGCAAGAAATGCGCAGATTTCGTGAGCCTATCAACAATAACCCAGATGGCATCATATCTACCCTGAGACCAAGGAAGTCCCATAACAAAATCCATCGTAATATGTTCTCATTTCCATTACGGAATAGGTAATGATTGCATTTGTCCTCCAGGCCTTTGGGGTTCAGCTTTCACCTGCTAACACACTCCACACTTCCGAACATACTCAGTTATGTTCTTTTTCATCCTATGCAACCAAACTGTACGTTTCATATCATGGTACATCTTGGTCGCTCCGGGGTCAATTGCGATCTATGTGCCTCTCGGAGTAACTCATCTCTTAACTCTGGATCATATGGAATCCATAGTCTCCCCTGAAATCTCAGAATGCCATCTGCATCTCTCGACCAATCAACACGATCAGTACTATCAGCCCAAGCATCAAACACCCCAAAATTTGGACTATGTTGCTGTAGATATCTGATCCTCTGAATATGAGTGTCCGAGAGCTGTGTCCGCATCTGAGCTCACACATCCAAAGATGGTTCAACAGAACATATACTCATCATCGAGATCCTCTCCAATAATTGCCACTCATGGACCATCTGATAAGCTACAACGCCTGTTTCAACCCGTTTTCGGCTCAATGCATCGGCAACAACATGGGCTTTCCCAGGATGATACTCCAATGCGAAGTCATAATCCTTAAGAAATTCAAGCCATCTACGTTGTCTCATATTCAATTCCTTCTCATCAAACAAGTACTTCAGACTCTTATGATCATAATACAATGTGAAACTCTCGCAATATAAATAATGTTTCCAAAGCTTCAGAGCAAAAACTACTGTCGCTAACTCCAAATCATGAACTGGGTAATTCTTCTTATGCACTTTCAACTGTCTAGATGATACGCAACAACTCTATCGTTCTGCATCAGAACACAATCCAATCCTACATGAGATGCATCGGTATAAATTACCAACTCTTTCCCACGTTCTGGAAGTATCAAAACAGGTGCGGTAGTAAGCTTTTTCTTCAACTCTGCAAAAGCTTTTCACAGGCATCAGTCCACACGAAAGGAACGGTCTTCTAGGTTAACTTAGTAAGTGGGGTAGCTAACTTCGAAAAGCCTTGCACAAACTTTCTATAGTGCCCAACCAAACCCAGAAAACTCTTAATCTCAGTCACTTTGGTTGGTCTTGGCCAATTAATAATCGCCTCAACCTTAGCAAAATCAACAAAGATACCATTTGCACTAACCACATGACCCAAAAATTTCACTTCAGAAATCCAAAACTCACACTTGCTGAGCTTAGCATAAAGTTTATGCTCCCTTAATGTCTGCAATGTGATCCTGAGGTGCTGCTCATGCTCCTCATGTGTTTTGGAATATATCAAAATATCATCAATGAAGACAATGATGAAGTGATCTAAATACGGTCTAACACCCTTTGCATCAAATCCATGAACATCGCAGGTGCGTTCGTCTACCCAAAAGGCATGACAAGAAACTCATAGTGACCATATCTTGTCCGGAAGGCACTCGTAGGGACATCATCTTCTCTAATCCTCAACTGATGGTAGCCTGATCTCAAATCAATCTTATAGAAAAAGTTGGCACCATTTAATTGATCAAACTGATCATCAATGCGAGGTAGAGGATATTTATTCTTCACTGTCACCTTGTTCAGCTGACGGTAATCTATACACAGTCTAAGACTCCCGTCTTTCTTTTTCACAAAAAAAAACTGGTGCACCCCAAACTGACATACTAGGGGTAATAAACCCTTTCCTCAAAAGCTCTTCAACTTGCACCTTGAGTTCTAGCAACTCCTTTGGCGCCATCCGATAAGGTGGAATGGAGATAGGTTTTGTACCAGGCATCAACTCGATAATAAAGTCAATTTCCCTCTTGGGTGGTAACCTAGGTAAATCATCAGGAAATAAACCGAGAAACTCACTCACTATTGGAAAAATAGATATCTAAGCATCCTGGCCCTTCTCCTCCAATGGTCTAATACTAGCCATGAACACAACTTTTACATCAGTAGCCAGCCTGCCTCGAGTAGGTGGTTTGGTAGTAGTCATACCTCGGTTGACAAAAGATGGCTACCCAGGGATATGAAATACAATCAGCTTATGGAAGAAATCCACTTGGGCGTGATATGCCACCAACCAGTCCATACCCAAAATAGCATCAAAATCGAGGAACTCTAACACCCCAAGGTTCACAATCATCTCAAGTTCCTCATATTTGACAGCACAATTCATACAAATCATATTTGGGTAGATTCTCTCACATGTAGTCGTACTCAAAATTAAAGGTGTACTTGCTCTAACCACAGGCAATTTAAGTCTATCTACCACATGTCAAGATATGAATGATAAAGTAGAACTAGAATTAATCAATACATGCATCATCATATCACAGATAGAAATCATACCCTCTATCAGATTCTTGTTGGCATCAGGATTTGGTTCAGTCACTGCCTTAGCTTGCTCTCTTGTACTAGATGCAGCAGAAATAGCTGGAGCAAAAGATTGCCTTGGCATAGAACACTGATTAGCCTTGTGGCCTTTCATACCACATCTAAAGCAAGTAATAACGAGTCTCAGACCTGAAGATGCAGTCTGTGACTGACTATGTGATGTAATTGGAGTCTGCTCTCCCTTAGTGTAAACTGTTAAAGCAGATGCTACAAAAATAGGAGTAACAAAAGAATCAGCCCCAAAAAATCCACCACTAGTCTTGGGATTCTTGCTATCATCCCAAAAGTTCTTGTTCCACTTCTTCTTTTCCTTCCCTAAAGATGGAAAAGATGAATCAGAAAGAAATACAAGTACTGGCGGAATAGTCGTTGTTTTAGATCTCGCTTCAGCCTCAGCAGTCTCAAAATCCATGGCCTGCCTTAAGGCCTAATCATAAGTCGACACACCAGCCAATGCCAAACCCTATCGAATCTGATTTCTAAAACAATCTCGAAGTTTTGTCATCCTCAACTCATCAGTAGGGACTAACTCTGGAGCAAAGAGTGATAGTCTATTAAACTCATATTCGTATTCTCTAACTGATCTGCTACCCTGAGTCAACTGAATGAACTCATTCTGCCTCCGATCAACCTCTGACCGCAGGTAGTAAGTAATGTAGAACAGCTACTTGAATCTTGTCCAAGACTTGATCTCACCAGGAGATCTTCAAGTAGTTTCCCACCATTTTTTGGCTCCATCAGCCAACTTAAATCTAGCCAGGCGAATCTTATCTCTGTCTAGAGATTGCATGTTGTCAAAGATGACTTTCATGCGCAGAATCCAACTCTCGGCATCCTCAAGCTTCAAACTGCCTGAAAATGTTGGAGGTTCCAACATTTTGAAAGCCTTCACCACTTTCTCATACTGTTTCTTTTCTTCAATGTCCTCACTGGACTCAAGAGTCGTTACTCTAACTTTAGCAGGAGGAGTAACAACCACGGCACCAACACTACTAGTGCCCACACCTTGTACAACAGGTGCATCAACACGTGGCCTGTCTTGTTGCAGCTTGGTGATCATCTCAAGGAGTTGAGCATTCTGCTGCTGCTGGATAGCAAACATTTCCTCCAGCCTCTTAAGCCTATCCTGATCTCTAGGGTCCATTGCTAACCCTAATTTTTCCCTTCTTTAGAAAATTGAAATTTCAATGGGCAAACAAGAATGCATCAAATAGGGTAGCATACAATGGATAACATTAAGATAATCTAACCACCCATACAATCAAACATAACAATATAAGGCTTTTATCTTTTTTAAAGTTTTTATAACCTAACTATAGGTATCCTAAACTTCAAGGTTCAGGCTCCGATACCAACATTGTCGCAACCCCTCTCCGAGTGACTTTACGACTTGCACAAAATACCATATACGTCATACCTAGATGTATACGATACTCTGTCAGTCTCGTCCTTTAAAACAATACCACAAAAATCACTAAAAATTTCGACAAAACCTCCCCATAAATCTGAGGTTCCACAAATTTCCTGATAATTACATCCAATCACACCAAGACATATAATCAAATAACCAACATCATTCATATCAAACCCATTCATTTTTGCTTTCTCTCATGACTTATCCATATCTCAAGTCTTCCCAAAACAAAACAAACCACAACTATCTATGTTTTATATACATAAATACCTGTGATAATTATATATAGTTTACAAAAAAACCAAACAGTTAAAACTAGTCCCTAGTTCCCCAAAAATATACAAACCAAAACCTACATTCAAAAGAAAAAGAGGAAGGCCACACAGACTCTAAGCCTTGCCCTTTCCTTTCTGATCTGAACTTGAAAAAGTAGGGGAAAATGGGGGGAGCTCAACTAGCTCAGTGAATATTTTTCACAATAATCTCCAAATACACATTTAGATAAAACATGTATTATACTTTAAATAACATTGCTAAACTTAAATGCATCAATGAAGTATATGATACGTACTTCAAAACTAAATATATAGTTATGCATCTTTTTCATAAAAGATATGCAGAAAAGCCTCAACGAGAGGTCGTGTCAGGATAACACATGCCTAAACTTCCCCCATTGCGCTATGGGTTCAGGCCACCACATTATCCATGACAATTCTTCCACCCTTGCATTCCTCAGTCAAGAAAGGACTTTTCCCCAAAGGACAAGCAAATGGCGAGAAATCAAATGCCAACGTATTTAATCCTAAACACCTAAGGCAATTCCAATACATAAAATTCGTGCTCATGATCATAAAGACAATGCACATATATAATTGATGCATATCATTCAACAATTCAATTTCATATAACTACAATTTCATAAATGGAGAATTAAGGTGAGAAATACTCACAATTAGTCTAATAGTTAATTGAACAAACCAATTACATCCCAATTGGCCAATCAACTTATATAAACCTGAAATAAATCATATACATATACCAAATGATCAATCCCAAGTCAATTATGTCTAAATACATAATTATTAACCCAAATCACATTTAATCGACACCAATTCGGATTAGAAACACCTAAAATCATTCAATTGACCAATTCCAATTTAAATGCCTCAAAAGCCTCAAATTTAGATAAATCTCTACAATAGGGCATAAAGTCAAATTGAACTAATTCATGCAATTCCAACACTAGTCTAATCATTATAAACCCACAATTTCACTCAATTTGGGTTCAATTAGACAAGTCTCAAGTCAATTTAATCAATGGACTTGATTTAGGACAAAAGCCCCAATTTTGGCAAAATCTCGAAATCAAGCCCTAAGCCAGTTTTTACACTACACCTAGGCTTTCCACCATTCAAAATCAGTGAATTGGACCATCAATCACTTAGAATCAGTCATTTATTCAACATAGTTGACATGCAACCTGAATGGAAAACCCTAAGTTCATTTTTTAGGTTTAGGGTCATTACACTTAGCTCCACCAATTTCTTGCTAAAAATTGGGGAAAATGGTACCATTGGGTTCCAAATCACCTTAGGAACCCAAATCCCTAGCATACAATTCGTCCCTAAGGGTTTCCAAAAAAACCCATTTTCCTTGCACCACCAAAAACATGGTAAAGTGCTTGCAAAATACACATTGGGTGTAGATCTAAGTCAAGGAAAGTTGTTTCTACCATAAACAAGCTCAAAAGAGCAAAATACCAACCAACCCTAGGTTAGGAATACCCAAAACCGTGACTAATGGAGAAAATTACACCATTAGAAAGCTTACTCTCACCTTCAATGGTGATTTCATGGAAAGAAATTGAGAAAACAGTTACTTTAGGGGTGTAGATGGTGAATACTTCCTTTTTGAAACCCTAATTATTCTCCCTTTTTCCTTCTCCAAGTTGTTCCCAACTCAAATGGGGATAGTAGCAACTTTTTCCCTTTGAAAATATTGATTTTTGCCATTTTTCACTAAAAAAAGGCCCAAAAAGTGTGATTAGCATCCTCCTCCAACGCATGAGTGCGCTAATCCTTTGCCTAAAACACTCATTTTTCATTTCATTGTTATGCGCTCAATACACATAGGAATTTCGCGTATAGCCAGTTGATTTCTATATAAAGACGTGTTCCAGACTCATTTTTAATATCCTTAGGTCTATTTAATGCACCAATCATTAATTATCATGCATAAACATTAAATACATACACAAAACATGCAAAATATGAGTATTATACACATCAAATACATACACAAGACCTAAAAGTCGGGCATTTTACGTCATCATGACATCATATGCGAAAGTGGGTCATTACATTATGACTTGCATTTGGGGTGGTTCATAGTTCTAAACTCATCACACATTTCATCAAAACGTGACATAATAGTTTGAAATTGATCATCCTGGTTGGCTGGTTGTCCCCTGAGGGGAGGGTAGGCCGGTTGTCCCATCGATGGTGGGTAGACTGTGGGCATTGTTGGAAATTGTTGGTTGGTTGGTTGACCCATTGGTGGAGGTTAGTTTGTTTGATTATATGAGGTTTCCCTAACTGAAACTTCTTGGGAGGTTGGATTTGCTTGAGTCAGAAAGTCTTAAAAAAGTGGACTCATCGGGGCATCCTGTCTTCCGTAGTTTGATGCAACCCAATTTTGAGGTGGTTGGTTCATAGGGAATTGTGGAGTTGGTTGGTAGGGCACTTCCTAAATCGAAATCCCTTGAGATGTCATATTCTCTTGGGCTAGGGGGTTCCAGGAAGGTGGATTTAGCGAAACTCCTTGTTTGCCATGATTTGGTTGGGGTTGCTTAAAATTTCCTTCTGGGTTCCCAAAGATTTCATCTTCCGTGACCCATTGATGATTGGATTGTTTATTGTTAGATTCTGGGTCTCTCTCAGTCCTCTGCCTTGCTTCTTTATTTGGCATTCCTCTGGTAGGAATCTTGTGTTGACTTCTACATTAGCCACTGATCGTGTCGTCACTAGCACTTTCACTGTTTTCCTCTGAAGTGGCGCCAAATAATTCTTCATTGGTCACCCCTCCTTTGTTGGCCTAGATGTGTCCAAGAGGGGGAGGAGGTGAATTGGACACTTAGTAAATTTTAACCATTCTTTTAATTGTGCGGAATAATGAAAGATGATTAAACAAAGTATAGCAATGAGATACAATAAATGTAAATGGGACAATCCAAGCAAGATTTATAGTGGTTCAGCCGCGCCTACATCCGCTACCTAACCTCCTCAGTTAGGATTTATTCAAACTCCACTATGGACCTTCTTACTGGTGAAAATCAAACCTAAACACTTTCTCAACTTACGAGTGTGAGAACTACCGTTTCTCAGCTTATGGGTGTGAGAGGACCGTTTCTCTACTTACAGGTGAGAGAGAATCGTTTCTCTACTTACAGGGGAGAGAGAACCTATTCTCAACTTACTGGTGTGAGAAAACCGCTTACAACTTTAAGCAACACTTGCTCTAACTCAGTGACTTACCCGTCACTACAATCTGATTACAGAATGAGATATGATTCCCTTTACTCAAAGTCAAAGTGATATTTACAACGTTTTGGATTGAACCTTCTGTTGCCACAGATTCAGCCAAATATGTATGATGAAGTTTATGCTGAAAACATGTTCAAATAGCTTTTGTCTTCATTAATGGGTTTTTGAAATAATGAAGAAGAAGATCCATCAACCCAGAAGACTTGAAGTTTTTTTTTCAAAAGATCGTAAGATCAAGCACAAGTGAAAGAAGACTAACTTTCAAAAAGTGTTTTGGCACAAACGAAAACTGTCAATACGTTTTGAGTGAATATCAGTTTTGTATTTCATTTGTTAGTTTTTCTGCTTTGAGGCAACACATATATATAAGAATAACAGAGGCGCAATGGACTTGGTAATTTTGGCGCTCTAAGTTACTTCAAATATAACATTAATATTCTTTCCAAAAATGGATCGATTCAGCTTAATGCATATTACGACAATAGCACCTGAATCATCTGATCCTTTCATGAAAAATGAATGTTCTGACAAAGTTTTAGAACGTTTTAAAAACTTCTGAAAAGTTGTTGTACGATTCAAAAAAGTTCTGAAAAGTATTCGTACGTTTCTGAAAAAGATTAATAGAAATGGCAGTAATGTCAGAACAAAAAAATATCTTTTCTGTCGTTTTGTTCCTTTGAGGGCGCTCATAGAACATCAGCGTCCTACTGAACAATGAAGTGAGGGCGCTACTAAATAGTAAGCGTCCTGACTTGTTTTGTTAATTAAACGACTTAAAGCATGAGGGCGCTACTTCGCAGTAAGCGTCCTTTTTTGTTTTAAAACGCAAAACATATGAGGGCACTACTCAAGAGTAAGCGTCCTGAACTATTAAAAGCAGCATTAAAACATTATTTAAGCTCGCTGACGGACGGTGCGTGTCCTGAAAGTTACTTAAGTTGATTCTAAACATGAGGGCGCTCCTACACAAGTAGCATCCCGATAATTCATTCAACTTATAACTTATCAGCGTCCTTAAAGATAAAAAGATCTTTCAGCGAGCTGAAACTAAATCATCGTCCTGACACTCTCAAAGATTGATAAGAAAAAGGTCACTACTAGCAAGTAAGCATCCTTATTAATCAAATCAATTCAACCTTGAGCGTCTTAACATTTTATCAGCGTCCTGACTCATCAAGTCTAGGAGAGCGCTGCTAAAACATTAGCATCCTAAAAGACTTTATAAAAGCGATTTTTGATTTTTCGATTAAAACACGACAAAACATAAAGTAATCGGATTAAATCAAACATGCAACCAATCGATTAAAACATGCAGACATGCATATTGCTAAATCACATGGCATAGAAGGTCCTACAACCTATCATAATCTAATCATACAAATAAACACCTTCAAACGATCATGGTCTTCAAGAAGATCTTTTAATACGTTCGCCATGCATCATTGAATCTTTGATACCTTCAAGTGAGATTAGAAGATATGCCATATGTGCAGTAATATCATGAACAGAATGTAGTTTTGTAACCATCAAAATCTTTCATAATAGGGACATATTCTCGTAAGGGACATAAGGATAATTGGTTCAACAATCTCCCCCTTTTTGATGATTTCAAACACATTACTGTAGGCTTTGAAGCAAGCTAATAAAGTGATGTATGTATGCATGAGATGCAATACTAATGTTCCTTATTTCATATGCTATGAGTGTATTAGCAAGGAATGTGCATAAGCTATCACTAAGACTCTCCTTTAGTGTTATACTCCCCCTGAGTTTATGTTGCTTCAATGATAGCACTTTCTTTCCCTTTTGAAATATCAAAAAGAGTAAAGTAACATGAAATATATCTCCCCTATATGGAGGTAAGCATCAAAGTGCTATAGATCGGTTTCAGAGAACATTCCAAGTTCTCTGCGAATATGAACAAACTGGTTTTTTGGTAGGACTTTAGTAAATATGTCAACCAGTTGTTCTTTGGTTCCAATATGAGATAATACGACTTCTTCATTTTGCACATGATCCCGTACAAAGTGATGTCTTATTTGAATATGCTTAGTTCAGGAGTGCAATAAAAGATTTTTAGATATGTTAATAGCACTAGTATTATCACATAAAATTTCAACACATTGAAAAAATATTTGATAATCCTGAAGTTGTTGTTTCATGTAAAGAACCTAAGAACAACAACTTCCAACTGCAACATATTCTACTTCAGCTGTGGATAGTGCCATGGAATGTTGTTTCTTACAGAACCAAGAAATTAGAGAATTTCCAAGAAAGTGACAAAATCCGGAGGTACTTTTCCTATCAGTTAGACTGCTGGCATAATTAGAGTCTACATAACTTTTGAGATCAAAAGTAGTACCTTTGGAATACAAAATTCCTAAATTTGTTGTGCCATTTATGTATCTAAATATTTGTTTGACACATTTTAAATGAGATTCTTTCTGTTCAGATTGAAATCTTGCACAGACAGACATTGAACATAATGTCAGGTCGACTTGCTGTTAGGTACAGAAGACTTCCAATCATGCTTCTATAAAGTTTTGAATCAATTGATTTACCTTTTTCATCCTTATCTAATTTGATTGCAGAAGTACAAGGAGTGTCAATCGATTTCAAATTGTGCATTTAAAACTATTTAACCATTTTCTTAGCATACTTTGATTTGCTTAAGAAGGTGTTTTTCGGCATTTGTTTAATTTGTAAGCCGAGAAAGTATGTAAGTTCTCCCATCATACTCATTTCAAATTTGATAATCCTGAAGTTGTTGTTTCATGTAAAGAACCTAAGAACAACAACTTCCAACTGCAACATATTCTACTTCAGCTGTGGATAGTGCCACGGAATGTTGTTTCTTACAGAACCAAGAAATTAGAGAATTTCCAAGAAAGTGACAAAATCCGGAGGTACTTTTCTTATCAGTTAGACTGCTGGCATAATCAGAGTCTACATAACTTTTGAGATCAAAAGTAGTACCTTTGGAATACAAAATTCCTAAATTTGTTGTGCCATTTATGTATCTAAATATTTGTTTGACACATTTTAAATGAGATTCTTTCTGTTCAGATTGAAATCTTGCACAGACAGACATTGAACATAATGTCAGGTCGACTTGCTGTTAGGTACAGAAGACTTCCAATCATGCTTCTATAAAGTTTTGAATCAATTGATTTACCTTTTTCATCCTTATCTAATTTGATTGCAGAAGTACAAGGAGTGTCAATCGATTTCAAATTGTGCATTTAAAACTATTTAACCATTTTCTTAGCATACTTTGATTTGCTTAAGAAGGTGTCTTTCGGCATTTGTTTAATTTGTAAGCCGAGAAAGTATGTAAGTTCTCCCATCATACTCATTTCAAATTTGATAATCCTGAAGTTGTTGTTTCATGTAAAGAACCTAAGAACAACAACTTCCAACTGCAACATATTCTACTTCAGCTGTGGATAGTGCCACGGAATGTTGTTTCTTACAGAACCAAGAAATTAGAGAATTTCCAAGAAAGTGACAAAATCCGGAGGTACTTTTCTTATCAGTTAGACTGCTGGCATAATCAGAGTCTACATAACTTTTGAGATCAAAAGTAGTACCTTTGGAATACAAAATTCCTAAATTTGTTGTGCCATTTATGTATCTAAATATTTGTTTGACACATTTTAAATGAGATTCTTTCTGTTCAGATTGAAATCTTGCACAGACAGACATTGAACATAATGTCAGGTCGACTTGCTGTTAGGTACAGAAGACTTCCAATCATGCTTCTATAAAGTTTTGAATCAATTGATTTACCTTTTTCATCCTTATCTAATTTGATTGCAGAAGTACAAGGAGTGTCAATCGATTTCAAATTGTGCATTTAAAACTATTTAACCATTTTCTTAGCATACTTTGATTTGCTTAAGAAGGTGTCTTTCGGCATTTGTTTAATTTGTAAGCCGAGAAAGTATGTAAGTTCTCCCATCATACTCATTTCAAATTTCTTCTGCATTAATTTTGAAAACTCAACACATAGTTCTTTGTTTGATGCACCAAAAATGATATCGTCCACATATATTTGAACAATGAGCATATTATCATTGTGGTGTTTGAGAAACAAAGTTGGATCAAGTTTTCCTGTTTGAAACTTATGATCTAAAAGAAATGAACTCAGTCGATCATGTTATCTCAATGAACCCCATGATATGAAGGTTTTGATGATTCCAAATATCTCCAGTTGGTTTTTCTAATGATCTTTTCAAGTGTTTCAGATATATCAAGAATCAAGATCAAAGAACTGATATCACAAGCCTATTGAACAAAAAAATGAAGTTCCAAGTCTGTCAGTACTTAGATTGTAAGGTCTATCAATCAACTTACTCTCAGCAAGATTTTTATCATTTCCATGTTTTGATCGTAACATTTTAATCATACCTTATGATTCTAAAGTATTTGATTTGATCAAAAGAAACATTATGTTTTATCGTGTTTTAATTGAGAAATCAAAAACTATTTTTATAAAGTCTTTCAGACGCTAATGTTTTAGCAGCGCTCTCTTGGAGTTGATGAGTCAGGATGCTGATAAAATGTTAAGACGCTTACTTGTTAGTAGTGACCTTTCTCTTATCAACCTTTGAGAATGTCTGGATGCTGACTTAGTTTCAACTCGCTGAAAGATCTTTTTATCTTTAAGTGATTTTTATCTTTAAGGACACTGATAAGTTATAAGTTGAATGAATTATCAGGACGCTACTTGTGTAGGAGCGCTCTCATCTTTAGAATCAACTTAAGAAACTTTCAGGACGTTCACCGTCCGTCAGCTCGCTTAAACATTGTTTTAAAACTGCTTTTAATAGTTCATGACACTTACTCTTGAGTACCGCCCTCATATGTTTTGCGTTTTTAAAACAAAGCAGGACGCTGACTACAAGGTAGCGCCCTCATGCTTTAAGTCTTTTCATTGTCCAAGCAAGTCAGGATGCTTACTATTTAGTAGCGCCCTCACTTCATTGTTCAGTAGGACCTTGATGTTCTATGAGCACCCTCAAAGGAACAAAACGACAAAAATGATATTTTTACAGTTCTGACATGTACGTATTTTTTTGCCACCTTTTCAGAACAACTTTTCGTACAAAATCAATTTTCAGTATTTGTAAGAGATATTCTCTGATTCACAAACCACGTCTTCTAAAACTTTCCTTATTCGTGTATCTGGAGAAAAACAAAATATTCATGAATTGTGCAGTTGCCATTTTCGTGGTATATTCTAGCTGTTGTGAGTAAACGTTCATATTTGAAATTCAAATTCAAATGAACAACAACTTCATCTCTACAAGTCTATAAATACAGACACTTAACAATTTGTTAAGGATTGAAAATTTTCTAAGCTAAAACATTTTTTTAAAGTTAGTCGAATTTTCATCTGGTCAAGAAAACGTATAAGTCGATCTATGTTCACGGTAGTTTTCTTTGAGACTTTACGTATTCAAAAGATTTTCATACTGAGCTAACATTCTATCTTTATCTGAAAATCTATTTGAAGTTTTGAACTTTTTTCACTCAAATCGTTCAACACTGTTTTAACTTATATCATTCTTGCTGAAAGAGTAATTTGAGAGATAGTTCATAGGATATAGTTCTATTTAATTTCATATCTTGTATATTGTATCAAGGTTGTAACAGTAGTTAGATAAACTACTGAGTTGATATTTTATATTCAACAAAGTCAGGTCTTCTCACACCCGTAAGTTGAGAAACGGTAGTTCTCACACCCGTAAGTTGAGATAGGTTGGTCTCACGCCTGTAAGTTGAGCAGTGTAACTGTTGTTCTCACACCCGCAAGTTGAGAAAAGGTGTAACGGGTTGATTCTCACCCCTAAGAGAATCCCTTAGTGACAAGGTTAAAATCCTAATTGATGAGTTTAGGTAGTGGATGTAGGCAAGTAGCCGAACCACTATAAATTGACTGTGCATATTTGTTTATTTTCTACACTGTATTTTTGCCATTGTTATTATTTTCTAAATCATCTAAGTGTCCAAGTCACCCCCTCTTGGACATATCTAGGCCAACAATTGGTATCAGAGCAGTGTTGCTCTTCAAAGAAACTTCACAATTTTTTTGATATCAATGGTAATGACCAGAGGGAACGTCATAGAAATAGGTCAACCTTTAGACAGACCACCTCTAATCAATAAAGACTGGTTTGAAGATTGGATGATAAGGATGAAGTTCTTTCTACGATCTAAGGATATCAGTCTAGCGAAAATGGTTGTAAATGGCTGCATCATGCCCAACAATCCTATTGAGCTATGGACAGATAAGGAATGACTAAATGACAAACTTAACGCTTAAGCGGTCTATGCGTTGTACTGTTTTCTACCCGAGGAAGAAGTAGAAAGGGTAGTTCATCTTGATAGTGCCAAGAAAATTTGGGAAATTCTCAAATCACTTCATTGTGATAAGATTAACATTCAAGATGAAAAGCTCAAAGAGTCTGATAGACTATTCAATGCCTTTGAAACATTGGAGAATGAATCTCTCGATATGGCATGCAACAGATAACAATCCATTCTTGACGGAATGCAAGAAGTAAATCAGGAAATACCTGCAGAAATATCCCTAGTTTATTTCTATGATAAGCTTCCAAAGAAATGGAATGATAAGCTGACTACGTTAGCTGAGTCTTTTGAACCATGGGAAATAAATTTAAAGGAGTTATGTGATCTCCTGCAAACCATGGAAAGAAGGGATGAAACTAGAGACCCAGTTAGAACATTAGAAGAGTCACGTGTCCACTTTAGGGTTTCAAACAACGAGTCAGTTCATGATAACCTTCAACGTTTTATACATATAGTAAATGAACTCGAATACTTTAGAAAAACCATTACTCACTCTACTTTAGTACAATATTTTCTTAACAGTTTTCTTGAGAACTGGAAATATAAAGTAGATTTTATAAATGAATTTTCAAATCCATTTGAAATCAGTTTTAGAAAAATTGATTATATTTTAAGTGGATTAGAAACTTCATTTGATAGAGAAGACATTCTTGCAAATGCACCAAACAGGAGCAGAAGTGAAGTTGCTGATGAAATATATACAATGAGTCAGCAATCCTCAGCAAGCACATCCAGAACTCTCAGTGAAAGATCTCCTGATAGAATGTCGATAAAGAAGTCTGCATGGAGAACAAAGATAATGAATTATCTCAACTGCTTCAAAATGAAACAAAGTACTCAAGTCGAGGACTTTGCAATACCTTGAGGTAAAAGTCAAAAATATGTAAAGGTATAAAAGTCACTCTATTTTCTTCTACTACTGAAACATACTCATCAGTGACTACTTGAAATTAATGTCTATGTTTAATTATGTGTTGCTCGGAATGTTTAAATTATTTTTGCTCGTGATTAAATTATTGATTGTTGGTTGATAAAATATAATTTGCAATATCAGTTATTCAACCATACGATAATTGAGCTTGTATTAGTCAAATATGCTAAATATTAGAGTCTAAGTATCAATAAGGATGCTAACAGTGATTGAGGACGCTAATGTGCCCGATGTCATTAGTTGTTCCAAAATCACTCGTCACAAGAAGGACGCTAATGTGCATAATAGCTCTAGTCGAGTAAGAACGAAAGTTTGAAGTAGGACGTTAATCGGTCAATATTACTCATTAAATCAAACTGCCTTTTTTAAGAATAGGAAATGACACGTGCTGATATATGTCAGGAGCGAGCTTATCACTTTCTCTCTATAAAGCCAAACCTGTTGTATCCTAGAACTCACTTTTTACCTTTTATGCCCTAGAACGCTTCGAAGAACTTTTCCAGGAATCGTTTCCAAAGTTACCACTGAATCTTCATCTTTAACCTTGGTAAATCCTGTTCTCTGCTCTTTTTTGAATCCTTTATTCTCTTGTTCTTCAGTCTTTGTCTTGTAGTCTAAGTTCTTCATAATCTTCTCTTTTGATTTTTTTTTTAATGGCACTCAAACCCGAAAAGTTTTGCCCCTTTTCTGTTAGCAAGCGAGTTGTGTCGCCATCATCACCTCTAGATAGGAGTGTGAGACCAAGAACTGAACCAACTCAAGCCACACTGGCTGAGGAACCCACACTAGTGATACCCACACCTCCTACTAAAACCACGTCTCACCCGCCTTCTTTTTCTCAAATAAGAAGAAAATGAGACAAAGCCAAGAAGCTCATGAACCGAGCTGTAATTGATGGAAGTTATGTCGATTTTGATTTCTTCATTAACTCACATCTGGACATTTTCCCTCTTTCTGAATTCCAAGGTTGGATCAATTTTCTTATCCTCAATTCAAAACGGTACCCTAGTCTCGTCAGCCAATTTTATTTAAATTTGGTTGATAAACCCGACTCTGAACTCTCAAAACAATTTGTGGTGAAGGGAAAATCTGTTGAGATTTCTCCCAGATTCTTTTCTGAGACATTCCATTTGCCAAATGATGAAAGTGCCTACATACTTTCATTCATCAAGAATAAAGTCCAGTATCCAGTTATAACAACCTTTATGCTCTCAATCTTGTCTCAAGGAAAAAATGACCATTCTTATGTCAACAAGAAACTCACAAATCAGTCCTTTGAACTTATTCCCAGAATAGTCCACAACGTCATTACCCCCATCATTCAACCTAAAACCGGCAGCAGGGGTAATGTAAGTGAATTAGACTTATTCTTAATCTGGTACATTTTGGAGAAGAAGAAAGTAAATCTCGCCCACATTCTCATGCATGTAATGAATACGATGGTTAGTAAAGGAGGAGGTCTACCTCTGGGTATGTACCTCACCACTCTGTTCGAGAGATGTGGTATCGATTTTAGTGGAGAAAGCTTTAAGGAACCTGGCAGATACAACTGCATTGGTCAAACCACTGTGAAATTGAAGAGATATTCTTATGTTCCTGCATTGGACAAATGGCTTCTAATGTCAGAAGTTCCACTTGAAGGTGAACCTAGTAGAAAAGATGAAGTAAGAGAATAAGACGTATCAGCAATAGAGAAAAAAGCTGACCAAGCTTCAAATGCTCCAGTCGAAAAGGCAGTGCTAGAAGAAGTTGTCCCCACAGCTAATATTGAGCATGTGTCAATTGATGATGTAGTAATTGAACATGCAGAGCAAGATGTCTATGTTGATAAAGATCTAATGGAAGAGGTAACCCAAATTGCTCAGGCCATAGTTGAAGACCATTTGCATGAGTCAGAAAATGCTGATGCAATCTTGGAGGACATCACCAGAGAACGAGTCAGTGAGGACTCAGATAAAACTATCTCCAGACTACCATATCCATTTGATATCCCTGTACCAATGGAATCTTAAGACTCGCAGAAAAATGATTTTGATGGTATACAAAGTAAGGATTCAGAGAGCTATGATCTGGCTATTGTACCCTATCAGGGAGATGACATGAATGAAGAAGATCATGTTGAAGATTTTTATGAGGCCAATGCTGAATTTCAAGCAGAAGATGAAGTGGAAAATATTTATGAGGAAAACTCATCAGATCATAAGTAGCCTTCTTATCCATCCACAAGCAGGCCAAAAAATGAATTCTTCAGAGAGGAAGACTTTCTCAGATGAGTAAGAGAAGATCAAATTTTTGTCATGTCTCAACTAATGACTCGTTTGGAACAGAACCAAGTTCAGTTGAAAAATGAGACATAGTCAGAAGTCCAAGAATCTCTAAAATCTCAGGAGAAAGTTGAGATTAATGAGACCAAAGAACTTAACTCTCACATGATCAAGGCAACTGAATTGCTCGAGAAGCTGTCTCAACAAATGGATTGCCAGTTAAAAGTCATGCAGTATTTGCCTTCATCGAGCTCCGCTTCATCATCATCACTAGATGATTTTATTAAGACAATTCAGCAGGACATGCGACAGGTCAAGAAATTCATAAATGCCTTTGTTGTTGCTCTTCCGCCGAGATTGGCAGCTCCTCAACAACCTCCAGCCAGACCTCAAGATCCACAGAGTCGCACAATGTCAGCTACACCAAGTCATGTTGCCAGTGCTATAACTGAAGAGGCTTTGAAAAAGATTCTTGAAGAAATTCAAAGCTTGAGAGGTAAAATGGTTGAATCCTCTAAAGATAACTCCATTTCTGAAACTCTGCAATCAATTTTGGATGTTATCTTGGATCAAGTAACGAGCAAGACAACACTTGATTCGGTGCTGCAGGTCATCTCCAGTATGAAAGAAAATTTAGATACTGCAAGGCCAGCACCAACAGAGGATGATAGACTAACCAAGATTCTAGCCTTGGTTACTCGTGCTTTTGAGAAATTTTAAAACTTGGAGAACAAGATGCATTTCCTTGCCACAACCATTATGGATCTGTCTTATACTGTCGTCAAAGCTACAGATCGAGTGGAAGGAGTCGTAGGCTTCTTTGAAGACCTCTTCAAGGTAATGAACAGTAGGATGCATTCTATTGTTTGGTATATTGCCTCTAGCATGAAACGTTTTACAAT
This sequence comes from Paratinospora sagittata, assembly GCA_035771175.1. Taxonomy (NCBI): domain Eukaryota; kingdom Viridiplantae; phylum Streptophyta; class Magnoliopsida; order Ranunculales; family Menispermaceae; genus Paratinospora; species Paratinospora sagittata. The sequence goes on along the minus strand of CM069592.1, from coordinate 23,111,871 downwards.
GTTCTTTCATCTGTTGAAGAAGAAAGGTGTCAAAGTTCCACCTGCACCACGGGCTCCAGCCTTCACACGTCCTCAAGGACCCCACGAGTCTGACAATCTTCTTGGAATATTAGAATGTGAAGATGAAGATGAATCGAATGAAGAGCCATTGCATAGAATCAGTCGAAGAGTTTCTCTACCCCCAGATCCCTCATCAGAAACTTTCCTAGATACTAAACGCAAGCAACCAATTAGGCCAGAATTTGAAGGTCACACACTTTCTCCTAAGTTTGCTTAAGGTCTTGTGGAACGAAAAGCAAAAGGTTTCAAACCTGGTCCACCTCTTGATCCATTTGAATTTGGTGTTTCCAAGCATACTCATGAAAAATTCATTGAAAAATCTAGGAAGGGTATTGTAATTGATGAATCTATCAACAGTGTGAGACAGAGCACACGTGGTTCTTCAAGACCACAAGCACCAAGGAAACCCAAGAATTTTGTACCTAGTTCTAGTGGATCCAAGAAGGATGAGGAGGCCAAAAGAAAAAGAAAAGGGAAGGGTCCAAGTATGGGCTAAGCCTACCCATTTTTTGATGTTTTCAAAAGGGGGAGAAAAGATTGCAGATTGCAGATATTAAGGCTAAATTGGCTCAAGAGGGAAGCTACATGTAAGGGGGAGTTTACATGTAAGGGGGACTTCTATCCAAGTTACTGTGTTCTATCCAAGTTAATGTATTCATTCTTGTTTATAATTTACATTGTTTGTATTCTGCACTGTTTGCATCTTACCATGTAAATTGTATGATTAAAATCAAACAGAACTGACATGACTGCATATATCATTCTAAATTCGTTTTATGTTTGATTACATAACTATATTTGTCTGCATGATCTCTAAGTATTTGAAATCATCAAAAAGATGGAGATTGTTATCTCAATGAACCCCATGATATGAAGGTTTTGATGATTCCAAATATCTCCAATTGGTCTGTCTAATGATCTTACCAAGTATTTCAGATTTATCAAGAATCAAAATCAAGGAACTGAGATCACAAGCCTATTGAACAGAAAAATGAAATTCCAAATCTGTCAGTACTTAGATTGTAAGGACTATCAATCAACTTACTCTCAGCAAGATTTTTATCATTTTCATGTTTTGATCGTAACATTTTAATCGTACCTTATGATTTCTAAAGTATTTGATTTGATTAAAAGAAACATTATGTTTTATCGTGTTTTAATCGAAAAATCAAAAATCGCTTTTATAAAGTCTTTCAAGACGCTAATATTTTAGCAGCGCTCTCCTGAACTTGATGAGTCAGGATGCTGATAAAATGTTAAGACACTCAAGGTTGAATTGATTTGATTAATAAGGACGCTTACTTGTTAGTAGTGACTTTTCTCTTATCAACCTTTCAGAATATCAGGACGCTGACTTAGTTTCAGCTCGTTAAAATATATTTTTATCTTTAAGTGATTTTTATTTTTAAGAACGCTGATAAGTTATAAGTTGAATGAATTATCAGGACGTTACTTGTGTAGGAGCGCGCTCATCTTTAACATCAACTTAAGTAACTTTCAGGATCCTCACCATCCGTCAGCGCGCTTAAACATTGTTTTAAAACTGTTTTTAATAGTTCAGGATGCTTGCTCTTGAGTACCGCCCTCATATATTTTGCGTTTTCAAAACAAAGCAGGACACTTACTACAAGGTAGCGCCCTCATGCTTTAAGTCATTTACTATTTAGTAGCGCCCTCACTTCATTGTTCAGTAAGACGCTGATGTTCTATGAGCGCCCTCAAAGGAAACAAAACGACAGAAATGATATTTTTATTGTTCTGACATGCACATAATTTTTTGCCACCTTTTCAGAACAACTTTTCGTACAAAATCAATTTTCTGTATTTGTAAGAGATATTCTCTGATTCATGAACCACGTCTTCTAAAACTTTCTTTATTCGTGTATCTGGAGACTTATTCGTGTATCTGGAGAAAAACAGAATATTCATGAATTGTGCAGTTGCCATTTTCGTGGTATATTCTTGCTGTTGTGAGTAAACGTTCATATTTGAAATTCAAATTCAAATGAACAACAGCTTCATCTCTACAAGTCTATAAATATAGACACTTAACAATTTGTTAAGCACAGAAAATTCTCTAAGCTAAAACATTTTTTGAAAGTTAGTCGAATTTTCATCTGGTCAAGAAAACGTATAAGTCGATCTGTTTTCACAGTAGTTTTCTTTGAGACTTTACGTATTCAAAAGATTTTCATACTGAGCTAACATTCTATCTTTATCTGAAAATCTATTTGAAGTTTTGAATTGTTTTCACTCAAAACCTTCAGCATTGTTTTAACTTATATCATTCTTGCTGAAAGAGTAATTTGAGAGATAGTTCATAGGATACAGTTGTATTCAATTTCATATATTATTTACTGTATCAAGGTTGTAACAGTAGTTAGATAAAGTACTGAGTTGATATTTTATATTCAACAAATTAGGTCTTCTCACACCCGTAAGTTGAGATAGGTTAGTCTCACGCCTATAAGCTGAGCAGTGTAACGGTTGTTCTCACACCCGCAAGTTGAGAAAATGTGTAACAGTTTGATTCTCACCCGTAAGAGAATCCCTTAGTGACAAGGTTAAAATCCTAACTGAGGAGGTTAGGTAGTGGATGTAGTCGAACCACTGTAAATTGACTGTGCATATTTGTTTATTTTCTGCACTGTATCTTTGCCATTGTTATTATTTTCTAAATCGTCTAAGTGTCCAATTCACCCCCCTCTTGGACATATCTGGGCCAACAGATCATACCAAGCTCCAAGAGCTTGTCTCAATCCATATGAGGCTTTGTAGAGTTTGAACATATATTCTAAGTCTTGAGCATCCTCAAACCCTGGAGGTTGTTCCACATATGCCTCTTCATTGATGTAACTATTTAGAAAAACACTCTTTACATCCATTTGGTATAAGGGAAAATCCTTGTAACAAGCGTAGGCAAGTAACATTCTTATTGCCTCTAATCTTGCTACTGGGGCAAAAGCTTCTTCGAAGTCTATGCCTTCTTCTTGGTTGTACCCTTGTGCAACCAGTCTAGCCTTACTGAGGACAATGATGCCTTGTTCATTCATTTTATTCCTAAAGATCCATTTGGTTCCTATAATCGATTGATGAAAAAGTCTAGGAGCTAATTCCCATACTTTGTTGTGCACAAAGTGTCCTAGTTCTTCTTGCATAGCAAGAATTCAGTTATCATCTTTCAGTGCATTTTCCACTTTAATTGGTTCAAATTGTGATACAAAAGCAACAAGCTCTTGATCTTTTTGAATTGAGGCTCTAGTGGATACACCTTTTCTTGGATCTCCTAAAATTTGATCTTGGGAAAGACCTTGAAGTAGTCTAAAGTTTTTAGAAGATTCTAGAGATGGTTCAGGTTCAAGATCTATAACCTTGGTTGTCTTAGGTTCATCGTCATCAAAATTTACATGAATTGATTCTTCTACAGTTTGATTTGATTTGTTGAAGACTCTGTAGGCTCTACTGTGAGAAGAATATTCCTATGTCAGATTTAGGTTCAAACTTGTCTAGATTGACTTTATCATTTAGAATAAAACATTTACATCTGAATACTCGAAAGTAACTAATGTTGGGTGTTTTACCCTTCCATAGTTCATATGGACTTTTATTCAAATCTTTTCTAATCAGAACTCGGTTCATCACATAGCAGACAGTGTTTATAGCTTCACCCCAAAAATGATTTGCAGTGTTATACTCATTGAGCATTGTTCTACACATCTCCTGCAGAGTTCTGTTCTTTCTTTCAACTACAACATTTTGTTGTGGTGTCCTAGGGGCTGATAGATAGTGAGTGTAACCTTGATTGTTACAAAATTGTTTGAGATTTTTATTGACAAATTCACCACCTCTATCACTCCTAATTATGTCGATTTTGTACCCCTTTTCATTCTCAACTCTTTTACAAAATTTTATAAATGTTTCACAAGCATCAGATTTATAAGCTAATAGAAATACCCATGTAAATCGAGTAAAGTCATTAACAATCACAAACACATATGATTTACCACTTAAGCTGTGGGTTTTGGTTGGTCCGAAAATATCCATATGAATCAGTTCGAGAGCTCTAGAGCTTGATTGATGCCTCTTGCTCTTAAATGATGATTTGGTGTGCTTGCTAAGTTGACATGGTTCACAAACCTTGTCATTTGAGTAAGTTCCTTTTAGAATTCTCGTGGCCAGATCATGTTTAACAATCCTAGATATGTTGTTCATATTAATATGAGCTAATCTCCTATGCCATAGCCATGCATCATTACCAGAGATAGCACTTAAACATGTTACATTTTGTTTTTGCATGTTATTGAAGTTTGTGCAATACACATTCTTAATTCTAGATGCCATGAATGTAACAGTTTTATCAGCATGCTTGACAATACAACTATTTGCCTCAAATGAAATGTCATAACCTTTGTCACATAATTGACTTATGCTCAAGAGATTATGCTTCAGCCCTTTAACATAAAGTACATCAGATATGGATAGAGAATCGTTACCAATAGTTCCAATGCCTTCAATATCACCTTTGCTATCGTCTCTGAAGGTGACCTTTCCTCCTTTCTTCTTTTCAAGGCTCAGAAAGTTAGATCTATCTCCAGACATGTGCCTGGAACAGCCGCTGTCTAGATACCATACATCTTCGTTTTTGCATATCTACACAACATAAAATATTTTTGACTTTGGTACCATGCTTGTTTGGGTCCATGCGTGTTAACATCAGTAAGAACAGATTTTTCAATCCATGCATTTTTTTCTTTCTACGTAAGACATTGCATCTGAATATTGTATGACCTTCCCTATGATAGTTGTTGCATTTTGGTCTCTTGGTCAGTACGGTGTCGTACTCCTTTTGTTTAGACCCATGAGTATAGCCTAGTCCAGTCTTGTTGAATGCACATTTTTGTGATCCTAACATCATGTCAAATATCTTTTGACCATTTGTGAATTTAATCACTGTGGAGTGCAGGTCTTCCTTTTCTTTTCTAAGAGTTTCATTTTCATTTTTTAGTTTCCCAACAACTTTCTTAAGTTGCTCATTGTCTAGAGACAGTCCGTCTAGTTCTTTTTATTGAAATTCAATTTCCTCAAGAGCTTCTTCAGGACTATGCTTAAGTTTTTTATTCTTCCTAATCTCATTACTAAATAATAACTTAAGCTCCTGAATATAAATGTTGAACTCATGCGATTTGTCAGTAGGTTCAGTTTTTACCTCTGTGTTTGCCATTAAGCATAATGCAGCAATGTGATCTGAATCCACTTCATCTTCGCTTGAGCTTGAATCATCCCATGTTGCTTTGAGAACTTTCTTGTCTTTTCTGTAAGAGTTGGTGTTCTTCTTATATTTTATGGGGCATTCACTCCTTATATGACCTGGTTTGTTGCAACCGTAACGTATTAACTATGCAGGTTTAGACTCGAGTTTCTTTCCTTTGTGAAACCTTGAGTAAGAGTTATTTTTACTCTTTCTCTTAAGTAACTTATTGAACTTTCTGGATAACATAGCCATGTCATCTTCTGAGTCTAAATCAATTTCAGAATCAGTTTCAACATTAAGGGCAATTGATTTCTTTTCTTTTTCCTCAATCTTGACCGAACACATTGTCTCTTTTAGCTTCATTTCATGAACCATTAATAAACCACACAGTTCAGCAAAAGTGTATACAATCAGATTCTTGGATTCTTCTATGGTTGTGGCCTTGGGTTCCCATGCTCTGGGTAGACCTCTAAGAAATTTTCTAACAGTTTCTTCTTGGTCATAGTGTTTTCTTAGGTTCTTCATCTCATTGATGTTTGTTGTAAACCGAGCAATAGTTTCAGCTATCGAATCAGTTTCCTTCATCCTATAGGTTTCATATTCAACTAACAGTCGGAGCTTTGCCTTTTTAACTTGCAAAGTTCCTTCGTGGGTGACCTCTAACTTGTTCTAGATTTTCTTAGCGGTTTCACACGCACTAACTCTATTGAACTCTTCGACTGATAAACTGCAAAACAAAATGTTTACAGCTTGGTTATTCAATAGTTTTCTTTTCTCTTCTTTAGTACTTCATTCGTCTATATCCTTTGGGACAGTAACATCATCAACTATTTTTGTAGGCGTTGGACAGCCATGTGTCACAACATCCCACATCTCTAGATCTTGGGCTTTAAGGTAATACCCAATCTTAGTTTTTCAGTGTGAATAGTTTTCTCCCTTGAATAGTGGTGGTCAGTTGGTGGAGTTTCCTTCACCTGAGAGATAAGTGCTTCTTTCGTTTTGTCCTGCCATACTCAATCAAAGATGGTTAGATACCTTGATGGTTAACCTGCTCTGATACCAATTGTTGGCCCAGATGTGTCCAAGAGGGTGGGGGTGAATTGGACACTTAGCAGATTTTAACCTTTCTTTTAATTATGCGAAATAATAAAAGCATATTAAACCAAATATAGCAATGAGATACAATAAATGTAAATGGGACAATGCAAGCAAGATTTATAGTGGTTCGGCCACGCCTACATCCACTACCTAACCTTCTCAGTTAGGATTTGTTCAAACTCTACTATGGACCTTCTTACGGGTGAAGATCAAATCGGAACACTTTCTCAACTTACGGGTGTGAGAACTACCGTTTCTCAGCTTACGGGTGTGAGAGGACCGTTTCTCTACTTACATGTGAGAGAGAACCTATTCTCAACTTATTGTTGTGAGAAGACCACTTACAACTTTGAGCAACACCTGCTCTAACTCAGTGAATTACCCGTCACTACAATCTGATTACAGTATGAGATATGATTCCCTTTATTCAGAATCAAAGTGATACTTAGAACACTTTTGATTGAACCTTCTATTGCCACAGATTCAGCGAAATATGTATGATGAAGTTTATGCTGAAAACAGGTTCAAATAGCTTTTGTCTTCGTTAATGGGTTTTTGAAATAATGAAGAAAAAGATCGATCAACCTAGAAGACTTGAAGTTTTTCTTTCAAAAGATCGTAAGATCAAGCACAACTGAAAGAAGACTAACTTTCAAAAGTATTTTGGCACAAACGAAAATTGTCAATACGTTTTGAATGAATATCAGTTTCGTATTTCATTTGTTAGTTTTTCTGCTCTAAGGCAGCACGTATATATAGGAATAATAGAGGCGCAATGGACTTGGTAATTTTGGCGCTCTAAGTTATTTCAAATATAACGATAACATTCTTTCTAGAAATGGATCGATTTAGCTTAATGCATATTACGACGATAACACCTGAATCATCTAATCCTTTCATGAAAGAATAATGTTCTGACAAAGTTTTAGAACGATTTAAAAAGTTCTGAAAAGTTGTACGATTCTGAAAAATATTCGTACACTTTTTAAAAAGGTTAACGGAAATAGCAGTAATGTCAGAACAACAAAAATATCTTTTCTGTCGTTTTGTTCCTTTGAGGGCGCTCATAGAACATTAGCGTCCTACTGAACAATGAAGTGAGGGCGCTACTAAATAGTAAGCGTCTTGACTTGTTTTGACAATTAAACGACTTAAAGCATGAGGGCGCTACTTCGCAATAAGCGTCCTGCTTTGTTTTAAAACACAAAACATATGAGGGCGCTACTCAAGAGTAAGCGTTCTGAACTATTAAAAGCAGTTTTAAAACAATGTTTAAGCGCGCTAACGGACGGTGAGCGTCCTGAAAGTTACTTAAGTTGATTCTAAAGATGAGGGCACTCCTACACAAGTAGCATCATGATAATTCATTCAACTTATAACTTATAAACGTCCTTAAAGATAAAATCACTTAAAAATAAAAAGATCTTTCAGCAAGCTGAAACTAAATCAATGTCCTGATACTCTCAAAGGTTGATAAGAGAAAGGTCACTACTAACAAGTAAGCATCCTTATTAATCAGATCAATTCAACCTTGAGCGTCTTAACATTTTATCAGCGTCTTGACTCATCAAGTCCAAGAGAGCGCTGCTAAAACATTAGCGTCCTTAAAGACTTTATAGAAGCGGTTTTTGATTTCTAGATTAAAACACGATAAAACATAAAGTAACCGGATTAAATCAAACATGCAACCAATCGATTAAAACATGCAGGCATGCATATTGCTAAATCACATGACATAGAAGGTCTTACAACCTATCATAATCTAATCATACAAATAAACATCTTCAAACTATCATGGTCTTCAAGAAGATCTTTTAATACGTTCGTCATGCATCATTGAATCTTTGATACCTTCAAGTGAGATTAGATATGCCATATGTGCAGTAATATCATGAACAGTAGTTTTGTAATCATCAAAATCTTTCATAATAGGGACATATTCTCGTAAGGGACATGAGGATAATTGGTTCAACATCCTTTTGGGTTTAAGGTTTTGGAATAGGAGACTAGTGAAACCATTTTTGTGATTGGTATTGAGGATTCATTAAAGGTATTCAGGTTTGCCTCGGCTAGCAATTTCATGATTAAAGCTTTATAGCCGAGGTATTCCTTTTGGGTAGAGTTTAAGGCTACTCCAACCATCTGTTGAATGATGATGTGGGTCAGGCTGGGCCAAGCCTTATAAAATTTCGGGTCGAGCTGGGCCGGGCCAACATTAAAAAGCCTTGTCCCAAACCCAACCCAAAAAATATATGGACCGGGCCTTTGGGTTGGGCCTTTGGACCGGAGTTTTGGACTACTAATATAACCAAATACGTATTTTAAGGTTAGATTAGTTACAATAAAATATAAATTTTAGTTAAATACTTAAATAAAACATACAAATTAAAAATATTATTTATTTAATTTATCTTAAATATGTGTTAATTTATTCTAAATGAATTAGTTTATGTATGTAGTTGGATTATATATTTTCATCTTTCATAATTTTATCTCAACCCTTATTATAATATAGTTAAATTCATTATATATTTATATCTAGCCCTACTACACACATTTAGAGAGTATACTTAATAAAATATATTGGTATATATATATATATATATATAAGTTTGTGCGTGTGTATATGTATGTATAATATATTATCTAATTATATAATAATCTTGAATCTTAATTATGTTTTGTTTTTACCATTTTATACTATAATTGTATACTATATATACTCTTATTAAGAAATAGAGTAGGTATGTAGATTATTTGTTTTATTAAGAAATAGACTAGGTACGTGGATTATTCGTATTATTTACCTAATTGAACATACTCTTAATAATGTATATATAATACAAATATAAACCCTTAATTAAATAACACCGTTGACTTAATTAAATATATATTATACACATTTTATACACTCTTAATTGTAATAATACATTTGATTATGTTTTTTATCATTATATATACATTATATTATTTTTTTGACACAATGTATTATGTATGTGGTACGTATTATATTTATATATACTATATATTCTTTAATTATATATTTATATAACACAAATTTAATTATGTTTTATTTTTTCATTTTATACTCTTAATTACGTGCACATATATATATATATATATATATTTTACAGTAAATCTAAAATATATACAAAATATTATATATATACATGTATGTATATATAATCGAGCCCAATTTTTGAGCCTTTGGGTCAGGCCTTCAGGCCGGGCCGGCCCATGTAATAGTTGCACCAAGATTTGAACCAGGCCATTTATAGCAGGCCGCATTAGGCCCATGGGCCTCGGACCAAATTGCCACCCCTATGGATACGGTAATTCCCTTGTCTATGCAGTAAAGGACAAAGAGTTGAGCCTTTGACATTATACTTCTACTCACCACTTCAGGCAGGATGTTATTGACCACAACTTTCCCAAAGCCTACAAGGGTTGGTTTTAGAAAATTATTTGGGAGGGGGCGTATGTCTTTTCGGCGTACGCCTTCTGGGTGAAAGAGTTGAATAGTTGTTCCCTTGATTCAGCGATCTCTACGACGGCTTAGGGTTCATGTGAGTCAATGATCTTGTTTCCTATAGGGATTGCTATTAGTCGAGAAATAGCTTCGGAGATGTTGAAAATTTTCACTCCCCTGACATGTGTTTCCAAGATAGGGTTGATTCCTTTCTCCTGGAGTCCCACAACATTCATGTTGTCGTAAAACAACCTTACCAAGTTGAAGGAGACAAAACCCTCAACATTAGTTATGTTCAGCCACCCCAGCTTTGCGAGTTTGTCGTGGAGGAAAGGGCAGAGGCGAGGATTCTTCATGTCTATATTCCTCATTAACACAACCTCCCGTTTGTGAAGTTCTGTAAGTCTTGTGGAGACTTGTTCCCGACTACTAGAAGTCGTTTCTTCACTAGATGTCATTATCTTGCTGAAAGGAAGATAAAACTTGTGAAGTACACAAAAATATATTCCTGAAATTTTTTAGATTTATGTTTTATGTCACAGCCCGCCAGAACGCGCCTAAACTGGCGGTACACTCTCGGACGGGGCGCGCATTTAGAATAATAACAGTGGTAACAACAGAGTGCGCAGCAAAAATATATAACATACACAGTACAAATCTGATTTCAGAATATAATTTGTACATGAAATATACAAAGGGTACAAAAATGTGGGCCCCATAACCTGCACCTACTCCATCCTAATTTCCTGTGCAAGATTTCATAATAATGGAGTGAGCTTAATGCGCTCAGTGGGTAAAATAGTTCGTGAGTATAACAATTAATAAAGCATACTTCAATATCAAATATCTTAAAATACACAAGATAGCATCATAATCGATCAATATGTATGTATGCATGACACCGTCTCGTATTCGTTTGATGAACGTACATCGCCTGAGTTCACGTACAAATGTCCGTCAGGACGTTCTCCCCTGGCGTAGCCAAGTTCTATTGTACGTCCCTCCTCAGGAACATGCTTTGGATTCACGTACTGATGTCCCTCCCCAGGCGTGCCCAGGTTCTCATGTACGTCCCTTTCCAGAGAAATATAATGAATAGCGAGCAATGTTCTTAACTATTCTATGAGTCATAAACCACGTACGTCCCTAGGTGGTGATATGTATGATGCCAATGCATGAACTGGTCTAGTCTACTGGCCTAGTCTACTGGTCTGGTCTTTTCTTAACATTTAGACTGACTTTGGCAACTTCTGGTGATCCTTATCAGAGTTGGTATCACGACGTGCAAGGTTAAGACATTCAGTATTACTTATATAAGCTGATAGCTTTCAATAAGACCTACTAGATCAGTCCCCAGTTGAGAGGTGAAACACAAGGTCTAATTAAATACCAATCGCCTAGAGCAGCCCACTGCCTCCCGTTCACTATTTAAAGTTACTGAGGACAAGACCGAGTCTAGTTGAGTTAGATTGACCACAAATCCGACATTATAACAGTATAATACGTGAATTCCAAGTGTTCAGGCATAAGTGCGACAGTATAAACATTATATGACATAATGCAGTGTAAATGAACAGTAGATATAATAATAACTGAATGTAAACTTTAATAAAAGTTATAAAACACGCAAACCTATGTTTTGTTCTCCACCTTCAGATAAGAACTTCTTCTTTTTCAGATCTGGCGCTTTCCTCCGGACAGAACTTCGTCGCACCGCACCGAGAGTCTCGAACAGAGAGTCTCAAAAGACTAAAAACTCAAAATGAGTGAAAAGAGGAGGAAAAATCACAATTTGGAGTGAATTTGGTGCGAAAAATGAAGAGGAGAGGGTTGGTTTTTGTAGAGGTTTTGCCGCCGGGACGTCCGGGCGGGCTGCCCGGACTTCCGGACATTTCTACCCAAACGAATTTTTTTTTTTTTTGTGAAATACAGGGTATTACACTCTACCCCCCTTATAAGGATTTCGCCCTCGAAATCAATTCAAGTAGTTATGATGGTTATCTGCTTGAGATTCACTACCGGAGTCATCTCTTGCGAGTTCAGGGTAGTGCTTGAATGGTCCCTGAATAGCACTGTGGCCGGTGGAATAGTCATCATCATAAAACCATGGAGAGCAAATGGAATCGGACTCGTCCTCTGAAGATTCCAACCTTTGCATAACATATGGTGGTGGAGGGCGCTGGTTACATCGTTTGAGAGGGGGTAGGTTGAGCGGCAGGATACTTTTTCGTGCAGTTGCTCGAATCCGGCCGCCTGGCAGTTTTGGTAGATGGTCCGGCAAGATGATGGCAAGGGATTGTTACGAAAAAGCCATGCACGCTCTGGCGATAATGATCCTTGTCTGTGTGGTGATGGAGTTGGTGATGCAAAGTAGTTATGACTTGACTCTGATTCTTGAGAAGTAGCCATAGGTTGCCACGGAGGCCACTGCGTGTGTGCATCACTATATCCATTGATATTATTTTCAGACATCTGCGTAGTTATTCAAGTGAAACAATGTATTAAGATAAGTGTAAATAATGTTTCATCATTTTATTGATAAGTGAAAATAGTACAATGTATCACATCATCAGTTGGTACTAGAACACAATTCAGGATATTTCTGTTTAATTGTTGCTTCTAGTTCCCATGTTGCTTCCTCTACGTCGTGGTGATCCCAGAGCACTTTCACAAGTGGTATGCTACGTCGCCGTAGTTCTTGAGTTTTTCTATCTAAAATCTGTATCGCTCTCTCCTGATACATATTTCCTTCCTTAACCCAAACCTCGACTAAAGGGTTGATATGCGAAGGATCAGGACGATACTTGCGAAGCATAGATACGTGAAAAACGTCATGAACCTTAGGCATGGACGATGGAAGGGACAGACGATAAGAAAGTTTGCCAATACGTTCAATGATCTGAAATGGACCTATATACCATGGGGAGAGCTTTTCTTTGATCCCAAAGCGTTTGACACCTCTTGTGGGCTGAACTTTTAGAAAAACAAAGTCCCCCTTATCAAATTCTAGAGGTTGCCTCCGCTTGTCAGCATAGCTCTTCTGTCGACTTTGTGCAACACGAAGTCGTTCCTTTACTAGTGTGATCTTCTCATAAGTCTCTTGGACTAGTTCAGGGCCTAACTGCGGTCGATCTACCATATCTAACCAGCATACCAGAGATCTGCAAGGCCGACCATAGAGAGCCTCGTACGGTGCCATGCCGATACTAGTTTGGTAGCTGTTGTTGTATGCAAACTCAGCTAAATGTAAGTACTTTGCCCATCCATCATTAAAGTCCAAAATGCAACACCGTAACATGTCTTTTAAGATTTGAATAAGACGCTCTGACTGCCCATCAGTCTGAGGGTGAAATGTTGTGCTCATGGTGATCTTAGAACCCATTCTACTCTGGAAGCTTTTCCAAAAGTTTGATGTGTATCGAGGGTCTCGATCAGAGACGATCGTGAGTGGTATTCCATGAAGGCGTACGATCTCTCTTTCATATAGTTCTGCAAGTTTGGCGGGATTATCCGTGAACTTTATTGGCAAGAAGTGTGCAGACTTTGTAAGTCTGTCAATGATAACCTAGATAGCATCTTGCCCTTTATTGTTTCGAGGTAAGGCCGTAACAAAATCCATTGCGATGTTCTCCCATTTCCAGTCTCCAATAGGTAACGGCTGGAGAAGTCCAAAGGGAAGCCTTCGTTCTGCGTTAACTTTCTGGCAAACAAGACATCGAGCAACGAAGTCTGCAATTGCCTTCTTCATTCTAGAAAACCAGAATTGTCGCTTGACATCTTTGTACATCTTGTCACCCCCAGGATGCATAGCGTACAGGGCATCTCAGTAAGCACTTCTTTCCGAACCTCCGGATCGTTCGGTAGACAGAGACGTTTTTTTATAGAAAACGGTCCCTTCTTCAGCGACCGACCAGTGAGGAAGGTCATGTCCGCTTAGTAGAAGTTCTCGTTTCTCCATTAATATAGGGTCATTGACTTGAGCTGCTGAAATCTTTCGAACGAGCTCAGAGTTGGCTGATAATTGAGAGAGTCGTGGTCTTGGTCCCTTTTCGTTCAGCTGTAGGTTAAAGTTCTCCATCTCTGTAGCCAACTACCCCATTTCGTAGTTAAGAGTGCAAGCAACATAAGATTTTCTACTCAGGGCATCGGCCACAACATTGGCCTTTTCGGGATGGTACTGGAGTTGAAAGTCATAATCTTTCAAGAATTCCAACCATCGTCTCTGGCGAAGGTTTAGGTCTCTCTGAGTTTATGTACTTAAAAATCTTGTGATCCGAGAAGACCTCAAACCATTCACCGTATAGGTAATGACGCCATAACTTCAGTGCAAACACAACAGCTGCAAGTTCTAAGTCATGTGTTGGGTAATTTCCCTCATGAATCTTTAGTTTTCTCGAGGCATATGCAACAACTTGGCCTTCTTGCATTAGTACCGCACCTAAGCCTTGGAGAGAGGCGTCGGTGTATAATGAAAATCCAATTGCATTTCTTGAAGTGATAAGTACAGGTGTCGTCGTGAGGCTTTTCTTCAATTCCTGAAATGATGCTTCACTGGCGGGATTCCAGATGAATCGCACGTCTTTTCAAGTTAGCTTGGTCATAGGTTCAGCAATCTTTGAGAAGTCCTTGATGAAGCGTCTGTAATAGCGAGCCAAACCAAGAAAACTTCTAATCTGAGTAACAGTGGTTGGCTGCTTCCAGTTTAAAACTGCTTCAACCTTAGAAGGATCTACCTCAATGCCAATGCCTGAAACCACATGGCCTAGGAATTGAACTCTCTTCGCCCAAAATTCGCACTTACTCAACTTTGCATACAGTTGGTGGCTTCTTAAGGTCTGGAGGACTATCTTCAGATGTATCTTTTGGTCTTCCTCGATTGAGGAGTATATCAAGATGTCGACCACAAAAACCACCACAAATCGGTCTAAGTATAACCTGAAAATGTGATTCATCAAATCCATGAATGTAGCAGGTGCATTTGTTAGACCGAATGGCATAACCAAGAACTCGTAATGATCATACCGAGTTCTGAACGTCGTCTTGGTGATGTCCGACTCTCGGATCCGAAGTTGGTGATAACCGAACCGTAAATCAATCTTAGAGAAGTATTTGGCATCTCTAAGTTGGTCGAACAAGTCATCGATCCTGGGCAACGGATATCTGTTCTTGATGGTGACGTTATTCAACTTGCGATAATCAATACAAAGTCGTAATGAACCATCTTTTTTGATGAAGCCATTACTCTCTAATTCCTTCAGTTGTTTGTTTAATTTAGCCAACTCGACATTTGATATTCTGTATGGTGGAATTGAGATAGGCCATGTCCCAGGTATGAGGTTGATCTCAAAATCGAATTCCCTAACTGGAGGTAGACGAGGAAGGTCATTTAGAATAACTGTTGGGAATTCAGATATGACTGGAACATCATGTACTTCGAGAGGGTATAGTGCTGGTGATTCATTTTCATTGCCAAGGGATAGAGCTCGAAGTTGTGACTTGAGAAGTGCAACTGTTGATTTGTGTATCCATTTCCTTGTTCCCTGAATCTTGACAAACTCTCATGTAGGCAAGGTTAACTGAACTTGCTTATTCATGCATTCAATCTTTGCATTCAGTAGTGCTAGCCAGTCCACGTCGAGGATGATGTCGAAGTCTTCAATGTCCATCACAAAGAGATCTGCATATATTATCTGTTCTGGCATTCGAAGCTCACATCGAGAACACTGCAAATTCACGTCAGTACCAGATCCTAACGGTGATGTGACATAGAGTGTGATGTCTGTGGGTTCAGGCTGCAGGCCTAAATGTCTTACCAATGCTGACGATATAAAAGAATACGTAGCACCTGAATCAAACAAAACATGCACCATTGTATTGAACAAAGGAAAGGTACCTTCGACTACATTGTTGTCTGGGAGGGGTTGTTGAACGATCGCAAATGCTCTGCCCTGGTTCTGCTGTCTGCCTGGGTTGGGCATTAACAGAAGGTGGTGCTTGTTGGACTAGAACAACGGGAATAGGTTGCTGAAGGTGAGGACGTAGATATTTTACATGGCCCTTCTGGCCGCAGTTGAAACACGTCGGTTGATACTGCGGATGGTTCTGTTGGCCATGTTGATTGTTCTGTTGGCCATGCTGATTGTGGTGTCGACCACCACCTCTGCCATTTCCGTTTCTACGGCCACCCCTTCCATAACAACCTCCACGGCCATGATTACGAAAAATCTGATGGTTAGGGTTAGAAGGTTCAGCCGCAGGTGTTGTGGCCTCATTCTTCGAAACAGGAGCTGGGAGGGCTGGGTTTTGATTGTAGTAGGGCTTCTTCTTGTTGCCCTGTTGCGAGCCTTGTTGGGAAAACGTTGCAGGTCGTTTTTCCTTATCCATTCTCTGCTTTTGTAAGATCTTCTCTTGTTCAAAGCTCATGGCCTTGTCAACAACCTCCTTGTAAATCTTGAGATCCAAGATTGACAAGGCTTGTCAAATATCATGGTTTAGGCCATTATAAAATTTCTTAGTCTTATCTTGCTCCGTTGAGATGGTGGAGAGAGAGTAGACTGATAATTCTTTGAACTTTCCAGCATATTCCCTGACGGTCATGCTGCCCTGGTATAACTTAGCGAATTCCTTACGCTTCTGCCCCTTCACAGCACCAGGAAAATACTCATCAATAAACATTGACTCGAACTGTTGCCCAGTCATATCTGCTGTGTTGACCCTTGGGTCCTCTTTCACTGTTATCCACCATGTGTTTGCCCCACCAACAAGTTGGTAGGTCGCTAGTGGAATTTTGCGAGTCTCATCGACTCCCATTGCATCAAGAGCCTTCTTTGACTCATCCAGCCACTTTTGTACCTCATCCGCTTCAATGGTGCCAGTAAAAGTAAGAGGTTGTAGCCTCTTGTACTTGGTAATCTGATCGGTTTGAGATTCTGATCCAAATCTTACAAGTGCCTGAACAGTGGCAACCTGACTGGCTGCGTTCTCATGCACGGCCGTTTGAACAGTGACTTTCATCGGCTCAATAAATCCAGCGAAGAAGGTTTTCATACTCGAAGGTATGGCAAAGGGTGCGAGTGGGGGTGGTATTGCCTGCCCAGATGTAGTGGCAGTGTCGGGTGTGGCCTGTGCTGTTGTTGGAGGCGGCGGTTCCTAAATCTCAGGAGGTGGCTCCACTGCTGGACGGACAGTACGTGGCCTTCCTCTCTTCCTGGTTTGCATTTTCTCACTGGCAAGGAGAAAAATAAAACCAAGATTTAGGAACTGTAGCCAAGTATAATGTTATAGTATGCTCAGCAACAATTTCGAGAGTACTGCAATATTAAAATCACCTATTTTTCTAAGTATAGTGTAAGGTTTTTGTTGAGGAATCAAAGAATCTTATATATCTCGTATGTTTGGCCATGGTGTAAAAACAAGGTTAGAATGTTTATATAATAAGTACAAAACTTTACAAGTATTTCAAATGATTTGGTTATGGTCTTTGTGAACATACATATATATTTCATTGAAAATCCATACGAGTCATAAGAATTCTAAAATTTGCCTCGGTAAATATCCTGATCTAACGTTCTATCGCAATCTTATGCATTCAAACTCTTACTCTTAGTCTTTTCGATTATTATCCAAGTTCATGTGTCCCATACCACATGACTTTGGTAATAAGGGTGTCAACCAAGTTAAGTTGTATGAACACGGTCTCTAAAAACATTGGCTGAATAGAAGTTCACTAATAGTATCGTCCAAATTTACTCGTCCCATACCGTATAAACTTAGTGATAATATTAGTAATGCAATTTTCTCCAAATGTTTCTTTTCATACAAGGTCATGGGTTTTCTTACTTCCACATTTTATTTAGTATCTTCCAATTTTGTTATGTCCCATACCATTCCAAAGTTAGTCTTAAACAAAACATTTCATTCATATATAAAAGAAAAGTTTACAATGCCAATAATCAATCTTGATTTCCTTGCCTACTACCGCTCCTTCTAGATCTCCTGCTAGGTACAGAACGACTGCTAACAGAAGGTTGAGAGTTTGCTCGCTTTGCTTCGGTGTTTTGCATATGAGTTAATATATTATTTTGGTGGTTGATGACTAGATTGTCCCATAGGTGGAGGGTAGGTCATTGGCATTGGGGGAAAGTATTGGTTGTACGAGTGATTCATAGGTGAAAGGTAATTGTTTTGAAACAGTGGGCTCATTAGGATGTTCTGCCCTGCAAAATTTGGTGCCACCCAATACTGTTGTTGTTGGGTTACAGGAACTTGCGGGAATGGTTGACATGGTACCTTAGGTGTTGGAAATCTTTGGTACGACGTGTTACCCTGAGTTGGCATGTTCCAAGCAGGTAGATTTGCTTGAGTACTTTGTCTATTTTGAGGTTGATTTAGGTTGTTAAATAAATCTTCCTCAGTGAATAGATGATCGGTTGGATCTTTATTTGGGGCAGGGTTTGACGTGGGATTCTGATTTGACTCATTATTTGGTGCTTCTCTGACGGGAATCTTGCGTCTACTTTTTCGAAGGCAACGTCCATGCATGTCTCTTATTCTCTCGGCATTTCCTATCGTCGTGTCGAATACTTCCATGACTGTTGTCTCCAATACACGGCTAATTCCCTCTTCCTAAAGTCCCACGCAATTCATGGCTTCGTAGAAAGATCTCACCAAGCTGTAAGGGACATGACCCTCAACTTTTGTTATGTTCAACCAACCCAGAGTTGCGAGTTTGTCGTGAAGGATTGGGCGGAGCCGGAGATCTCTATTGTCGATGCTCCTCCTAGTCATAACCTCCCTCTTGAACAATTCCTTGAGTCTAGTGGGAATTGGTCCCTACTACTGGAAGTTGCTTCTTCACTTGAGGCCATTCTTTGCTGAAAGGAAAATAAATTTGTGAAAGACACAAAATATATTCCTAACATTTTTAAGATTTATTTTTTGTCTTTTAGACAGTATTTTCTATTTTTCTCTTGATGTTTATGCCATAATGAAAATAAAAAATTTTCATTAGCAATATGATATATATATATATATATATATCGTATACGTATATGAATGTATAGATATATATATTTAATCATAACTGGATATATAGTTTTCATAAATCAACTATATATATATTTGAAATTTAAACTATATAAAAATCATATAGTTTTCTAGATATATATTTAATATAAATCTCAATTATATATAATTGACATATATATAGTTCTAGAGATATATATATCTAATAACATTTTTCATTCAAATTTTCCTCCTTAGCAACAAGGTACATATATATCTCCTATATGCATAGATATATTGATATATATTTAATCATAACAATAAATATAGTTTTCATAAATCATAACTATATATATATTTCTAAACTATATAAAACTATATAGTTTTCTTAGATATATATTTAATACAAATCTTAACTATATATAATTTATATATATATAGTTCTAAAGATATATATATATCTAATGAAATTTTTCTTCCCCTAATTTGGTGGACTTGGACGGGCCGTGGACCGTACGCTCTGATACCATTAAATGTCACACCCCGCCCGGACGCGCCTAAACCGGCGGTACACTCTCGGACGGGGTGCGCATTTGAAATAATAACAATGGTAACAACAGAGTGCGCAGCAGAAATATATAACATACACAGTACAAATATGATTTCAGAATATAATTTGTACATGAAATGGTCAAGGGAACATACTTCTCAAAATCCCCAATGAATAATACAAAGGGTACAAAAATGTGGGCCCCATAACCTGCACCCAGTCCATCCTAATTTCCTTTGAAAGATTTGATAATAATGGAGTGAGCTTAACGCGCTCAGTGGGTAAAACAGTTCGTGAGTATAACAATTAATAAAGCATACTTCAATATCAAATATCTTAAATACACAAGATAACATCATAATCGATCAATATGTATGTATGCATGACACCGTCTTGTATTGGTTTGATGAACGTACATCGCCTGAGTTCACGTACAAATGTCCGTCCGGAGGTTCTCACCTAGCGTAGTCAGGTTCTATTGTACGTCCCTCCTCAGGAACGATGCTCTGGATTCACGTACTAATGTCCCTCCCAAGCATAGCCGGGTTCTCATGTACGTCCCTCTCCAAAAAAATATAATGAATAGCGAGCAATGCTCCTAACTATTCTATGAGTCATAAACCACATACGTCCCTAGGTGGTGATATGTATGATGCCAATGCATGAACTGGTCTAGTCTATTGGTCTGGTCTTTTCTTGACATTTAGACTGACTTTGGCAACTTCTGGTGATCCTTATCAGAGTTGGTATCACGACGTGCAAGGTTAGGACATTCAGTATTACTTGTATAAGCTGATAGCTTTCAATAAGACCAACTAGATTAGTCCCCAGTTGATAGGTGAGACACAAGGTCTGCTTAAATACCAATCGCCTAGAGCAGCCCGCTGCCTCCCGTTCACTATTTAAAGTTACTGAGGACAAGACCGAGTCTAGTTGAGTCAGATTGACCACAAATCCGGCATTATAACAGTATAATACGTGAATTTCAAGTGTACAGGAATAAGTGCGACAGTATAAACATTATATGACATAATGCAGTGTAAATGAACAGTAGATATAATAATAATTGAATGTAAACTTTAATAAAAGTTATAACACACGCAAACCTATGTTTCGTTCCCTACCTTCAGATAATAACTTCTTCTTTTTCAGATCTGGCGTTTTCCTCCGGACAAAACTTCGTCGCACCGCACCGAGAGTCTCGAACAGAGAGTCTCAAAAGACTAAAAACTCAAAATGAGTTAAAAGAGGAGGAAAAATCACAATTTGGAGTGAATTTGGTATGAAAAATGAAGAGGAGATGGTTGGTTTATATAAAGGTTTTGACGCGTGGACGTCCGGGCATTTCTGCCCAAACGAAATTTTCTTTTTTTTTGTTGTTGTGAAATACAGGGTATTACACTTTACCCGTTGGACAATATTTTCTACTTTCCTCTTGATGTTTATGCCATCATTTCATCTAAATTTCTTTTTAGCAACAAATTATATATATATATATATATATATATATATATATATATATATATAACTATATAGTTATGTAGATATATATATATCTAATATATATATTTTTCTTCCCCTAAGTGGTGGCTTTGGGTGGGCCACAGACTTTTTGCTTTGATACCATTAAATGTCACACCCCTCCCGGACGCGCCTAAACCGGCGGGACACTCACAGGCGAGGTGCGAATGTATTATAAAAATTACTGAGTGCGCAGGTACACAATTTAAGTACAAATCTGATTTCATTAATTACAAAATATATTTTGTACAAAATGTAGGCGGTCAGACCGCCAATAATATGGGAACATCCTCCCAGAAATCTCCTTAACTACAAGTAAGGGAATACAAAATGAGGGCCTAAACACCTCCACCCAATCCACCCTAGACTCCTGTAAAATGGTTAATAACGGGAGTGAGCTATTGCCCAGTGGGTAAAATAGTTCATGAATATGACAATTAATAAAATAGACATCATAATCATATATCACATATACACAACATAGCATCATAAACAATACAACGTGGCTTAACAAGAATGTATGCATAACACCGTCTCGTAATGACTCTGTGACCGTTCATCGTCCTAGGTTCACGTACTAATGTCCATCTCCAGGTAATCCTGGGTTCGCATTGTACGTCTATATCTAGGGGAAACATCAATAATAGGGGGCACAGTTGCACCAATAAATACGTCACAGATCACAGACCACAGACCACTTATGTAGCACCCATACCTTTAAATGACGCCATTTTGACCCATAGTGTACCCGTAGAGTACCCGTATACGTATTTGATGCTCGACGTGCGTAGGATCGAGTGTCTTTGCATGATCTTAGGTCATAGAGAGTGCGCATGAAGTTTCGGAACCATCGAAAACCCTTTCAACGTCGAAACATGTCGAAAACGGTGTTTTCGATCCAATGGAGCTCGCTCCATAGAGGAAGAAATTTATGTCACTGATTGCATCAATGACTTGATTTCCTAGATCCGTGGTCTGATTGAGCTAACATTTTGTCAGCTTATTCGTCTCTGATAGATGTTCATTATGAACGGTGAAGATCTTCATCGGAGTTATCTACTATGAGTTATAAGACTCCAAACACTATTTTTCGGATTTACGGATTTCTTGCGCAGTTTTGATCAAATGATTTCATCTCGCAATCCCACCGTTGGATTTAGCTGACTTTTACCAGAATGTTGGTAACTGACTCATAAAACTTCTTAACGGTTAAGATGTTAAATTGATGAGTATTTTGCAAGAAATTAATTATCTAAGTGTAAGTAATTGCAGCAGGAAACTGTTCCTTTTATTTAAGTGTATTTTTTCATGTGGGCCCAAAATACTTCTATAAAAGCCACTTTGGACGTGGGTTGCTCAGTTTTTCACTTTGAAGAAGTGGAAAAGAAGAGGAGAAGAGAAAGGAGAGAGGAGGCTTGGATTTTGGTGCTCTCATGCCCAAAATCCCTCCAAGGGATATCATTTTCTTCATTATATCTCTTTCATGTGTGTTTGCAAGCTTAATTTTGACCTAGGGTTGTATAAATTCCAAAATTTAAGGGAGTGGTGAGGAAAATAATGTTGAACTTAGGCTTTTATTTTGAGATATGTTAATCTAGATTGCATGGGGAGTCTATAAATGGTAAAACCCCCAATTTCTAACAAGAAATTGGAGGTTTCATGGTTTTGACCTAAATTAAAAATTTAGACCTAGGGTTTACTATTCAAATTACATGTGATTAATGATGAATGCATGGGTAATTGTGGATGTATGGTACTCCAAATTACTGCTTTTGATTAGTGGATGTCCTATGGTAGAGTAATTATGACCTAGGCTATGTAATTTGGCAATGTCCCTGTTATTTGGGAATTTGCATGTGATTTGGGGATTTTTGCCCAAATTTGGGCTTTTGACCCAAATCAAGTCAATTGATAAAATTGACTTGGGGATTGTTTAATTGGACCCAACTTGAGTAGAATCATGGGTTTAGAATATTTGAACATGTGTTAAATTCGTATGACTAAGTTCATTTTGACTTTATGTTTTGTATTGGCCTAAATTGGGGATTTTGACCAATACTTAGTCAATTGATGAAATTGACTTGATGTATAGTCTAATTGACCCTAATTATGATTGAATGTCATGTATATTGGTGGTTGGATCATGGGATCAACGTATTACATTCAATTTGGGTCAATCTTGGTTTAATTTGAGTTTAAATGATCAAATTGGGCAATATGTAATTTGGCTCAAGGGGGGGTAACCAATTTAGAATTTAATTGACTTTTGATTTGGGTTTAAGCATGGGTTTTTGGCACACTTATAGGCTGATTTTTAGTTTGTGTAAACCATGTTCTTTTTAGGGTTTTGTGATTGATCTAGAACCCATATAATCAATTGGAGAGTTGTGGTGATTGGATTGGCTAGACTTAGCCAATCAAGTGTGAGCGTTCTTTCACTTTTGAATTATTTATATGTGGCATTGTAATATAAAAATGTTTTAAATGCTTATGTATTATGGTATGCATGTTTTAATATTCCATGAAATATATTTGAGCATAGTCAATGGGATGGCAATTTGGGTTGAGGCTCCTAGTTGGGGTTTCCTTTTTCGAAATTCTCGTAAGTCTAGCGGCGATCCCAGTTGTGTACCTGGCAGAGGGTTCTATGACTTGTGTATAGGCAGGTTAGCTTAGGCTAATCATACGTGCTGCACAACTCTAGAAATCCTATTAGAATACGAGTATTGTGTGTGTGTTCAGGTGTTCTGTGTCGCGCACCAGCCCTTTGATCCCCGTACTCAAGAGGTGTTAGGATTTCATGTGCATGATTACAAATGATTTGCATTGTCTTACGTATGACATGATGCATTTATGTTAGCATGTATGTAATCTTATTTCATCATCATGATCTTGCCATGTTTTTATAAATGCACGTATATGCCACTTGTAAATGACATTCACTGAGATTGTTGTAGCTCACACCTCACCGTTTTCTTTCAGGATCTGATAGAAAGGGGAAAGGAAAGACTTGACTGCGGAGCGTTCCTTGATTTTGATTGATGTAGGTGTTGTACATTTATTTTTGTATTTTGATATTATGTACATGATAACACCTAGTATTTGTATATTTAACACATAGATGGGATGTGTTGGGTTGTATTATTTTGTGGACTTTGGAATTTTACTTTTGGTAAATTTGGAAATGTAATATGTTTATTCATTGTTGATCATGTTTAGATGGATGTTATATCAAGTTTGTGTTTTATTGGGATTTGTATTTAAATTAGGCTGACGGGACATTGAGTGTACCGATGGAAGGTATACTCGGGGGTTCTACGTCGGTCATGACGTCACATATAGTGGGTCGTGATAGTTGTAGTCTATAATTCAATCAATTTCCAGCTCCAATTCACTCAATTTCGGTCCAGAACCTCCATTTCCCATATTCAATTCTAATCGTAGAAAGTCATTGCATGTTATATATGAGAGCTCTTGAGCACGATAAGGTCAAGCTTGCCAGGTTCAAGCTCATTGACATGGCAAATAAATGGTAGGAACGAATGGAGCGTATCGAGGGTGAGTTCCGGACTTGGGCTAGATTCAAGGAGTTGTTCTTTGAGGAGTTCTATCCACTAGCCAAGAGGGATCAACGTCGGATCCAATTTTTACATCTGACCCAAGGCAACATGTCTGTTAAAGAGTATGAGCAAGAATTCAACAGATTGGCACTCTTCCCTCCAGAGATGGTGTCAACCGATGAGCTGAGGATGCAGAGGATACAGGATGGTTTTCGAGACCGTATTTGACAGGGTTTGGCACTGGCCAAAGTACAGACTTACGCTCAGGCGTTGAGGCAGGCCGCAGATTTTGAGGCCACAGAGGCTAATTCACGGATGAGGTTACCTGCCGTAGTCCAGACACCTGCAGCTTCATCAGTTCAGACACAGCCGACAGGGTCAGGAGTACAGTTTTATGGTGATAGGAGGGGCCGACGTAACAAGAGGTCGAGATATAGTGGCAGTGGATATGAGGCGTTTGTGGCCTCCGCTCTAGTATCAGTGGTACCACCAGCTACAGGCCAGAGTGTTCAGATTTCTGGTCGACCCCAGCAGCAGCAGAGTTTTGTCAAATTTGGTGGACAACAGACAGCCGGGGCTAAGTCTCAGGCAGTGTCTTCAGCACCTAGAGTACCGAGGCTGATTGTTTGTTTTGGTTGAGGGGTTCCGAGGCACAAGAGGAACCAGTGTTCACAGAGGACGTCTTTTGGCCAGTATAGTCCTATACCAGTTCTTACTAGAGAGCGGGCCAAAGTTGTTACGCAGGCAGATCCTGAGGCCAACAAGTAGCTAATAGAAGGTACAATCAGCATTTGTGAGTCTATGATGTATGTTTTGATTGATGCTGGTTTTATTTTGTCGTTTATTTATGGTAGTGTGGTAGATAGATTGAGATTGTCTACTGTTAGGACTAGTACGTCGTTGATTTTGAGTACGACGGCCTGTGAGAGGATTTACCTTAACATTGTATGTGTGGGATGCATTATGAGATTCGAGGACCACGAGATGTCAGTTGACCTTAGAGTCTTAGAGTTCCTCGTGTTTGATGTCGTATTGGGTATGAATTGGCTGGAAACGTATCACGCTCACATTAATTGTTTCGGCAAGAGGGTTGTCTTTCAAATACCCAGAGAACCAGTTTTTATTTTTCGAGGCAGGACTGCATCGAGACCACCTACCTGGGGTAGATTAGCTACTGATGATGAGGTTGCTACGATGGCCGGTTTGAGGCCAGTGGATGATATGGGTCAGGGTGTTCAGTTAGCAGACATTCATGTAGTCTGTGAGTACCCAGAGGCTAAAGTCGGCTCAGGCTTTGCAGACTCGATTTGGGACCCGTCTTCGACTCAGTACAGCATTTCACCCTCAAACGAATGGTCAGTCCGAGAAAGTGATCCACATGTTGGAGGATATGCCCAGGTCTTGCATTTTAGAGTTTGATGGTGGTTAGGGTGAGTATTTGCCCTTGTGTGAGTTTTCGTAAAACAATAGTTATCAGGAGAGCATCGATATGGCACCGTATGAGGCTTTGTATGGAAGACCCTGTAGATCTCCAGCTTGTTGGCACGAGGTGGGTGATACGCAGTTATGGGGCCCTGATGCAGTTGTTGAGCATACGAAGAAAGTCAAGCTTATTCAGCAGAGGCTAAAGTCGGCTCAGGACAGGCAGAAGAGTTATTACGATAACCGGCATCAGTCGTTAGAGTTTGCAGTGGGAGATTTAGTTTTGCTTAAGGTTTCGCCACTCAAGGGTCAGATGAGGTTCGGCGTCAGAGGGAAACTTGCCCCTTGGTTTATTGGACCTTTCCAGATTGTTGAGAAGAATGGACTGGTGGCATAGAGGTTGGTTCTACCTTCTCAGCTCGAGGGTGTTCATGATGTTTTTCACGTATCGATGTTGAGGAAGTTTAATGAGGATCCACTGAAGGAATCTTATCCCGATCCATCTCATGTGCTTGATGTGAGTCATCCGCAAGTTGAGGAGGATACGACTTATTTAGAGTTGCCTATTCAGATTGTGGCTCGTTGGGTTCAGAAATTGAGGAATAAGGAGATCCCGCTTATGCGAGTCAAATGGCAATTCCACGATAATGAAGAGCAAACCTGGGAGTGCGAGGACCAGATGAGGGAGCAGTTCCCCGATCTTTTTACTGACTGAGGTTAGTTCTCTTGCTTTATTTTTTAGGGCAAAAGTACTCCTAAGTTGGGGAGAGTTGTAGCACCCATACCTTTAAATGATGTCATTTTGACCCATAGTGTACCCATAGAGTACCCTATATGTATACGTATTTGATGCTTGACGCGCTTAGGATCGAGTGTCTTTGCATGATCTTAGGTCATAGAAAGTGCGCATGAAGTTTCGGAACCACCGAAGACTCGTTCGACGTCGAAACATGTCGAAAACGGTGTTTTGGATCCAGTGGAGCTCGCTCCATTGAGGAAGAAATTTCTGTCACCGATTGCATCAATGAATTGATCTCCTAGATCCGTGGTCAGATTGAGCTAAAATTTTGTCAGCTTATTCTTCTCTGATATATCTTCATTATGAACTGTGAAGATCTTGATCGGAGTTATCTACTATGAATTATAAGACTCCAAACAGTTTTGATCAAATAGTTGGATCTCATAATCCCCACTGTTGGATTTAACAAAATCTTACTAGAATGTTGGTAACTGACTCATAAAACTTCTTAACGGTTAAGAAGTTAAATTGATGAGTAGTTTGCAAGAGATTAATTATCTAAGTGTAAGTAATTGCAGCAAGAAATTTGGGTCAATCTTGGTTTAATTTGAGTTTAAATAATCAAATTGGGCAATATGGAATTTGGCTCAAGGGGGGGTAACCAATTTAGAATCTAATTGACTTTTGATTTGGGTTTAAGCATGGGTTTTTGACACACTTATAGGCTGATTTTCAGTTCATGTGAACCATGTTATTTTTAGGGTTTTCTGATTGATTTAGAACCCATGTAGTCAATTGGAGAGTTGTGGTGATTGGATTGGAATTGGATTGGCTAGACTTAGCTAAATAAGTGTGAGTGTTCTTTTATTTTTGAATTATTTATATGTGGCATTGTAGTATAAAAATATTTTAAATGCTTATGTATTATGATATGCATGTTTTAATATTCCATGAAATATATTTGAGCGTGGTTAGTGGGATGGCAATTTGGGTTGAGGTTCCTAGTTGGGGTTTCCTTTTTCGAAATTCTCGTAAGTCTAGCGGCGATCCCAGTTGTGTACCTGGCAGAGGGTTCTATGACTTGTGTATAGGTAGGTTAGCTTAGGCTAATCCTACGTGCTGCACAATCCCAGAAATCCTATTATAATACGAGTATTGTGTGTGTGTTCAGGTGTTGTGTGTCACGCACCAGCCCTTTGATCCCCATACTCAAGAGGTGTTAGGATTGCATGTGCATGATTACAAATGATATGCATTGTCTTACGTATGACATGATGCATTTATGTTAGCATGTATATAATCTTATTTCATCATTATGATCTTGTCATGTTTTTATAAATGCACGTATATGCCACTTGTAAATGAAATTCACTGAGCTTGTTGTAGCTCACACCTCACCCTTTTCTTTCTGGATCTGATAGAAAGGGGAAAGCAAAGGCTTAATTGCGGAGCGTTCCTTGATTTTGATTGATGTAGGTGTTGTGCATTTATTTTTGTATTTTGATATTATGTACATGATAACACTTAGTATTTGTATATTTAACACATAGATGGGATGTGTTGGGTTGTATTATTTTGTGGACTTTGGAATTTTACTTTTGGTAAATTTGGAGATATAATATGTTTATTCATTGTTGATCATGTTTAGATGGATGTTATATCAAGTTTGTGTTTTATTGGGATTCGTATTTAAATTAGGCTGATGGGATGTTAAGTGTACCGATGGAGGGTATACTTGGGGGTTTTATGTTGGTCATGACGTCACATATAGTGGGTCGTGACAACTTACGTCCCTAGGTGGTTCTTATTTCATGTATGATTACTATGCATGTGCGAGCCCAGCATTTACTAATATTAGATAGGGTTTGTCAACGTCTGGTGATGCTTATCAAGGTCGGCATCGCCACGTGCGTTGTTAAGATGTCCAGTATCACTTATACAAGCAGATAGCTTTCAAATGGACCAACTAGACCAGTCTCTAGGTTGAGGGGTGAGAACACAAGGTCCCGCTTAAATTCCAAGTCTTCTAGAGCAGTGAGCTGGCTCTCGTTCATTATAGAAAGTTACTGAGGACAAGACTAAGTCTGGTTGAGTAAAATTTATCACTAATCTGGCGTAGTAACAGTGTAATACGTGGACTCCAAATATTAAGGCATAACTATGACATGTATGAACATTATACGCAATAATGTAGTGTAAATGAATAATAGACATAATGATAAATGAATGAAAAGTCATAAGACACGCAAACCTATGTTTCGTTCTCACCTTCAAATTAAACACTTGATCTTCCGCTCTTTTTGCTGGGCAGCGACTCCGCACCGTACCAGTGGAGAGTAACTTAGAAAGAGAGTCTCGAAAGAGAGAGAAAGAGAGTCTCAAAAGTGGGAGAGAAAGTCACTAAAAGAAGGAGTGAGAGTGAGGAGTGGTGTGAGAAATATGGGGGAGGGAGCCCCTTTTATAGAAAAGTTTTGGTATGTGTAAACCAGGGTATTACAGTTTCAATGCGTCACCACCAACTTTACAACTTTTATTTTTTTAAATTGCTCCTACACATCTTTGTTTTTAATAATTGAACCAATTTGCACTCAATTTTTTATTTTTTTATTCAACAAATTTACCCTGCACTCAATTAATTGAGTTCATATTTTGTCTCTCTCTTTTCTAGCGTTAATGCGTTTCAATGCCTCCCCACCCACTTTACAACTTTTATATTTTAAAATTTCGTTAACTATTGAGTGCGTCACCCATCGTTTCAACTTTGGTTTAAATTCCTCCTACATATCTTTGTTTTAAATAATTGAATCAATTTGCACCCATATATAGAATATTTGAAATAAAAAATAGATTGAATAATTAAGAGAAATTGAAGATATTGTATTGAATAAGTAATTATAAAATTAAAGATAATAGCAATATATTATATTATATTATATAGAATGATATATATGTTCAAACTAAACACCCTTAAGTCAATTATTCATAATTATTCTCCGACATTATTATATTCTATATATTTTCAATCACCTAAAAGGTTGTAAATAAGTTCATTGCAAAAGATTAAAAAAATCACAATAAAAAAAATTAAACAAAAAAACAAAAAACAAGTAACTATTTATCATGTTATTGGGTTATAACATGCAATGCTTTAACATGTCATTGGGTTATACTCCACTGGCATTTTTTTTTAATCTTCTATTAGCTATGGAGGATGTACAGGTTAAAATGTAAGGAAATGAGGTAAAATATGGTTTGTAAACTTATTAATTAAAAGTCGTACATAATTATCTTATTTCTGGTTGTGTACAAGGTGAGGAATGCATTAAATTATAGTGTAGTTGAGAGTGGCCCAACCAACAACAATTTTAAAGGCTTGAATAAGGGAAAAACAATAAATTTTATAACCTAAAAATGCAAGAAACTCGCATCATTTTGCTAGAGTAAATAATTGAAAGAAACAAATTAAGGTGATTTATTGTTCCAGGCTATAGCCTCGAAAAACAAAAACTCTCAAAAAAATAGCAAGCAATCAGGTACGGTTCTACGCTCATAATTTTCTTAACTTAATACTATAAGAGAATCTCAAAAAGATACATAGTGACAGGCTATTAATATTCATACTTCTTCACGCACTATTATAACACTCCAATGCATGAGGCCCACTTAAATCACATTAAAAATATATAACAGGTGATTGATTGACAAAGCAAGTGGTAATAAGGCCTTTGCTATCTAGGCAACACAATATGGGTGCAAGCTGTGAGGAAAAAAAAAAGGAACCGTGGTAGCGTATGGGTCAGTGTGTCAGTAAATCACATGGCTTACTCATGCAGACATGTCAGTGCTGGTCAATTAACCCATGGTAAATTAATCAGGGTAACTCATTCATGTTGACATAGTGTATTCATACAAAGAGTACTACCAAGTTTAACGTTTAATTTATTTTTAATGTCCAATTTAACCTATCCACCTAACTACTATGATTTAAGGCCAAGTGTTACAACTACTACCAAAGATAGCAAAAGAAGTGAAAAATCGGTTAAATAATATTGGTGTATTCATGCGTTGTCTCCTTAAACAAAGGAAATAGTCATTTCATCATTAATTTTTAGCCACCAACTCCATTACTGCCTTATTAATGACAAACAACAACTTACAAACAGCAACATGAACAAATTTGGTAGGCGTTTTGAAAATATTATCAAAACATTTTTCTTAAGCTGTGCATAATTTGAACAACTTAAGAACAGCAACAGGAACAAAAACAGCAAAGGAAAAACAAAGACAAAACATATATATATATATAAGAGAAATGGAGAGTTTTCCAAAAAGGCAACGATGCACGCCTTAATTATTTGCTTTAAAAAAATAATGGAATTCCAACCAAACTGAATTGATAATCAAGGCTTCCACCTAAAATACAAGTGATGTATTTTAACTTGCTTAATGCAAATTTATAAAAAAGTGTTAGTCACTATAGAATAGTTACACCAAATTGGTGGAAAAATGGCAAAACTGTCTTTTTGACAAAAAAAATTATGTAGTGGCATGACGTTGTCTTCTTCTAAAATCCAAGTGGTTATAGAATTATTAGCCATGGAAAATGTTGTGGAAGTGCATATTATGGAAATAAGAGAATTAGGCAGTGTAATTTGTAAGGAAAAACTACACCTCGATTTGCAAAACAAAATGGTCAAAAACGCAATCATTTGATATCGTGTATAAATTTTTTAATTAAAAATAGTATAAAAAAATATAGAAATACTAAAAGATCGTATTTCGAAGAGCTACCAACCCATTTAACCGAAATTAAAAGAAACAATACAGATTTCCTTCTATGTTGTGTGCATTTGATACATGAATTGGAATTCTTGACCCAATACCAAATGCACAAGTACCCATTGAAATTTCATTTTCGATACAAACTTAATTAGATGATTGATTTTGGATATGGTAATGTATTCTTCCGTCCACGGCTAACATATTTAGATCTAGCGATGCATCCCATTGTGTTGTATCTAAGCCCATGCCCAGTTGTTGTGTACACTCACCATCACTTCAATAACAATCAAGCTCAATTTGTAACCCATTCATTATCTTCATAGTTTTCGCAAACATTTTCTTTTGAACACAAAACTCACGCTGCATTCGTGCCATATCCAAATTTTGTTTACTTAGTAGCTTCTCCAAGCAATATATCATGCTGTCCCTTTTTTTTATTTCTTCTAGCAATACATCCAATTTTGTTTCATTCTCTTCTTTTCCGTGATTAATGTAAAATTAGTCTTCATGCACTAAACCCCCCTGTACAAACGAGGGGAAAAAAATATTATCTAGCAATTAAAATGGATTAAAAAATGGTTTATGAAAATACCTTATATTTTCGTTGTAAAACTTCATAGCATTCCTGGTCTCGCGACATCATTGCCTATCTTTGGAGGTTGAGATCAACTAAACATTAAATAGTAAAATAGAAATATAAAGCGTGTACAAGTAATTAAGTGTGTTCAATAAGTTGTTACCTACGTCACCCGTTTCACAGTTTTCACTAACTCAGTCTCCTGTCCAATAGTTATACATACTCCTATAAGATTTTTTTTTCTCCTATCGAGAAAATAAATAAAGGAAAATGCTAACATCTGCACATGTTTATTATATCATGAGATGTGTGATGAATATAGATGAACTCATTTTTGATATCTCCATTATTTGGTGTGATCGTGTATCCGTGTATATACAAAATTTGAAATAAAAGGTGGATTGAATAATTGTAGGAAATAAAAGACAATGTATTGAGTAAATAATTATAAAATGAAAGATACTAGCAATATATTATAACAATGGAAAATCGTTTACATCGTATTTTAATATGCTTAGTATCTTTTCATTTCTATCCTTTGAGCCCACAGAATGAAAAAGGATAAGGATAACCGATTGTATTAACTTTTAGTATATATCAAGAAGATTGTTGAAATAAAAAGCGGATTGAATAATTGCGGAAAATAAAAGACAATGTATTGAGTTAATAATTGTAAAATGGAAGATAGTTATAATATTCATTATTTAGACTGATGGTGTATATGAAAATTTTGAAATAAAAAGTAGATTGAATAAGTGAGGGAAATAGAAGACAATGTATTGACTAAATAATTATAGAATGAAAGATAATAGCAATATATTATACTATATTTATTTGTTTGTTTTTTTTTTCTTAAAGGAAAAAGAGGGGAGGGGAAGGTGGTAATAAGTGAAGAGAGAGAAATGAAGAGGGGGTCGCAAAAAGGAGCCGAGAAAGAAAGAGGAATAAAGAGAAAGGGACAAAAATTATTAAAGAAGATAGGAAAGAAATATATAGATTACTCCTATAATTTTCTGTTGACAGAAGAAAAAAAGTAATCACAATTCAGCAAGTACTAAAGAAAGACTTAGCTTTTACTGCGAGTGCAATCTTTCTTCTTAGTTCGAATTATAAATTATTATCAGTTTTTTTTCTCCTTCTTAATGATTATAACAACATCACAAAATTAATCAAACATATTATTCTTTGATCCTAATTAATAATAATATAAACAGTTGCTCTCTAGCTTAAACGTAACATAAATAATATTTATTCGTAAGAGATTTCATTATATAATTAAGTCATCAAAAATTGTCTTGGATATAATTAAATTGTCAATTTCACTTGATTATTACTTATACTTAGAGAAATATCTCCTTAACATTTACAATTACTAATATTAAGGTAATGCATTAACTGCTACATAATTATTTTTTTAAAATAAATCAAATATTGACAAAGACCCAAACGTTTTAAAGTTTAAGGTTAAAACATGCATATTGTGCCAAGCCATCAAAAGAAGGTAAAATGAATCAATAGTCCAACATGTGCGCATCATAAAAAGAAGAGAAAAAAATGGCTCGACAATTAAAGCTAGATCCATGTGGCAAATACAAATTCAGCATGATCGAGATATAAATATATCCAACTCAATTTAAAGTTTCAAGTAAAAATATTCACATTGTGTCACGACATTGAATGAAGATAAAATAAGGCATATGCGTTGCATCAAAATAAAAGAGCAAACAAAAAGGTCTCGAAAATTAAAGAAAATCCATGTAGCGGATACAAGCAAAAGAGATATGAATTTGACAAACTAAATTATTCATGGAAGATATTATACGTTTGTAAAACCTCTTATCAATTTCGCTCTTTTTCATCATTTATTATTCACGTTAGGGCCACAAGGTGTTAAACTTTAAATTATTGATACAAGAGATAAAACAATGTTATACAACTTCAAAAGGAGTGAAAAAAAGTGAGTCCCGACAATTAATGGTATACCAATCTGGTGAATTTTTATAAACATATAGCAAACTCAATTATGCATGAAATTTCTTTACGTTTGTAAATCTTCTTATTAATTTGGCCCTCTTACATCATTTATTGTTCACGTTAGCCCCACAAGATGTTAAACTTTAAATAATTGATACAAGAGATAAAGCAATGCGAGTGAAAAAGTAAGGCACGACAATTAATGCTACATCGATCTGGCGAATAAGAATTCAAAATAAAACAGATATACATATAACAAACTCAATTATTCATGAAAAAAACTTGTGGTTGGCTAATATAAATGACCATATTATGTCATTTATTGTTCACATTACTGTCACATTATGTGAAATTCAAAATAATTAAATAACTAGATAATAGACTTTTTCCAAGAATCTCAAGAGCGCAAAAAAAGAGATAAATAATAGATACTACTTCGTTGAAAAAAGCAATCCATCAATTTCTTATAATTTCTTTGCGTTGTGTCTAAGATAAGTATCATTCATAACTATTCATAAAAAAGATGTCATCATTAACTTCTAAAATATAAAACCTATATGAAAGAAAAAATATGTATAAATTGATCATGTATATTAATAAGTGTAAACATATTACTTTAGAATTTATGTACTAAGTATTTTTTTTGTTAGTTTAATTAAAAAAATACGTTATTATTATCTCATTTATGAATATAAAAAATGTTCACAATTTTTTATTTTTAAATAAAGGTATTTGGTTCATATCTTTTGAATGTATCAATTATATAAAAAAATGGGGATAAAATTTGATTGATTGATGCATTGGTTTAGGGAGACATAGCGGAACTTAAAACTAATTGATAGCATATATGGACCCTAAATAACACCTACATGTCTGTTTTGTGGCGCAATCTGATTGGTTGATGTATTGACCTATAGAGACATGTTGTGCCTAAACCGGCGAAACACTCCCAGGCGGGGCGCGAATGCATTATAACAGTGATCGAGTGCGCAGGTACACAATTAAGTACCAATTTGATTTCATTAATTTCATAATGTATTTTTGTACAAAATATAATTGAGGGAACATCCTCTCAAAATCTCCCTATAAATAAACAAGGGATACAAAATGTGGGCCCAAAAACCTCCACCCAATCCACCCTAGTCTCCTATAAAAATGGTTAACAACGGGGTGAGTTATTGCCCAATGGGTAAAATAGTTCGTGAATACGACAATTAATAAAGAAGACTTCATAATCAAACATCACATTTGCACAAACAGCACAACATGTATGAATGCACGACACCGTCTCGTAATGGTTCTGTGATCGTACATAACCCTAGATTCACGTACAGATGTCCATCCTCAGGTAATCCTGGGTTCTCATCGTATATCCCTCTCCAGGGGAAACATCATGAATAGTGAGCATTGCTCCAATAACTATTTTGTGGATCACAAACCACTTACGTCCTAGGTGGTTATGTATGATGACTATGCATGAGCAAACCCGGTCTTTACTAATATTAGACAGGATTTGGCAACGTCTGGTGATACTTATCAGGGTCGGCATCACCACGTGCATTTTTAGGATGTCCAGTGTCACGTGTACAAGCATACAGCTTTCAAATAAGACCAACCAAACCAGTCTCCAGTCGAGAGGTGGGACACGAGATCCGCTTAAATACCAATCTTCTAGAATAGCAAGCTGTCTCTCGTTTACTATTCAAAGTTACTGAGGACAAGACTAAATCTAGTTGAGTTAAATTGACCACTAATCCGGCGTAGTAACAGTGTAATACATGAATTCCAAATATACTGGCATAAGTATGACAGGTATGAACATTATACCTAATAATGCAGTGTAAATGGATAATAGACATAATGATAAATAAATGAAAACTTTAATAAAAGTCATAAGACACGTAAACCTATGTTTTGTTCCCCACCTTCAGATAAAACTTCCTTCTAGAAATGGCGCTTCTTCCCGAGCAGAACCGCCTTACACCGCGAAGAGAGTCTCAAAAGATGAGGGAGAAAATCACAATGAGAGTGATGAACCAACCAAAGAGAGCAAGAGAGAAGATAGATGAGTTTTGTGAAAATGAAAAGGGGGCGAGGGGCCTTTTATAGCCAAAAGCATGCCCAAAGGTTCGGGCATTAACCCGAACGTTCGGGCAAGCCGAATTTTTTATTTTTTATTTTTGTATTTTTTTTTCTAAACCGAGAGTATTACACTTTACCCCCCTTAAAAGAATTTCGCCCTCAAAATTTCAGTCCATGTTGTGATGATTGTTATTATCGTGGGATTCACCGCCTTCGTCATCATTCACAAGATCAGGTAATGCTGGTAAGGTCCCTGAATAATACTGTGGCCGGTGGAATCCTCAACATCATCAAACAATGAAGAGGAAATGGAATCGGATTCGTTCTCAGAAGGTTCCGGCATTTGCCTGACAGATGGTGGTGTAGGGCGCTGCAAGTTGCAGCGTTTTAGGGGAAGTAGGTTGAGCGATGGAATGCTTTTTCGTGCAGTTGCTCGAATTCGGCCTCCTGGCAATTTTGGTAGGAGATCTTGCCAGGATGAGGGAATTGGATTGTTTCGGGCAAGATTGTTACGATATAGCCATACACGCTCTGGCGATAGGGATCGTTGCCGCTGGGGCGAGGAAGTTGGTGAGGAAAAGAAGTTGTGGTTTGTCTCAGAACTTAAAGGAGTTTCCACTGGTTGCCAAGCAGGTCATGACGTGTATGATTCATAAATCACGTCTGTGTTGTTTTCAGACATTTGCATGGTTAATTAAAATGAAACAATATATTAAGATATTGTAAAGGAAGTTTCATAATTTTATTGACAAGTGAAATAGTACAATATATCACATCATCAATTATTACTAGAAAACAATTCGAGGTATTTCTGTTTAATTGTTTATTCTAGTTCTCAGGTTGCTTCCTCTACTCCGTGGTGATCCCAGAGTACTTTTACAAGTGGAATGCTACGTCGCCTCAGTTCTTGAGTTTTCCTATGAAGAATTTGTATCGCTCTCTCCTGATATTTGTTTCCTTCTTCAACCTGGACTTCAACCAAAGGGATGATATGTGAAGAATCAGGACGATACTTTCGAAGCATAAATACATCAAAAACATCATGAATGTTGGACATGGATGAGGGAAGGGATAGTCGATAGGCTAGTTTGCCAATACATTAGACGATCTGAAATGGGCCGATATATAGTAGGGAGAGCTTTCCTTTGATCCCGAAGTGTTTGACACCTATTGTAGGCTGGACTTTTAGAAAAACCAAGTCCCTCTTGTCAAATTCTAGAGGCTGTCTACGCTCGTCGGCATAGCTCTTCTGTCGACTTTGTGCTACACGAAGTCGCTTTTTTACTAGTGTGATCTTCTCAAAAGTCTCTTGAACTAGTTCTAGCCCCAATTACAGTCGATCTGCCATATCTTACCAACATACTTGAGATCTGCAAGGGCAACCATAGAGAGTCTCGTATGGTGCCATGCCGATACAAGTTTGGTAGTTGTTGTATGCAAACTTAGCCAAATGTAAGTGTTTTGCCCATCCGTCATGAAAGTCCAAAATGCAACATCGTAACATGTCCTCCGAGATTTGGATTAAGTGCTCTGACTACCCGTCAGTCTATGGGTGAAAAGTTGTGCTCGTGGTGATCCTGGAGCCCATTCTACTCTGGAAGCTTTGCCAAAATTTTGATGTAAATCGAGGGTCTCAATCAGAGAAGATCGTGAGTGGTATGCCATGGAGACGTATGATCTCTCTTTCATACAATTCGGCTAGCTTGGCGGGGTTATCTGTAAACTTTATTGGTAAAAAGTGTGCAGAATTTGTAAGTCTGACAATGATAACCCAAATTGCGTCTTGCCCTTTATTATTTCTTGGCAAGGCCGTAACAAAATCGATTGCAATGTTCTCCCACTTTCATGCTCCAATAGGTAAATGCTAGAGAAGTTCGAAAGGAAGTCTGCATTCTGTCTTTACTTGTTGGCAAACAAGACATCGAGCAACGAAGTCTGCAATAGCCTTCTTCATACCAGAGAACCAGAATTGTCGCTTAACATCTTTATACATCTTGTCTCCCCCAGGATGCATAGCAAACCTCGAGCAATACATTTCAGTAAGCACTTCTTTCCGAACTTCAAGATCGTTAGGCAAGCATAAACTTTTTTTGTAGAAGACTGCCCCGCCATCAGAGACCGACCAGTGAGGAAGGTCCTATCCTCTGAGTAGAAGTTCTCTTTTCTCCATTAACATGAGGTCGTTGGCTTGAGCTGCTGAAATTTTTCGAATAAGCTCAGAGTTGGTTGATAGTTGAGAGAGTCGTGATCGTCTTCCCTCTTCGATGAGCTGTAAGTTAAAATTCTCTATCTCCGTAGCCAACTTCCCCATTTCAAAGTTAAGAGTACAAGCAACATAAGATTTTCTACTCAAGGCATTAGCCACAACGTTGGCCTTTCCCAGATGGTATTGGAACTGAAAGTCATAATCTTTCAAAAATTCCAACCATCGTCTTTGGTGGAGGTTTAGGTCTCTCTGAGTGTAGATGTACTTGAGACTCTTGTGATCCGAGAAGACCTCAAAAACCATTCATCATATAGGTAGTGACGCCATAACTTTAGTGCGATTACGACAGCTGCAAGTTCCAAGTCATGCGTTGGGTAATTACCTTCATGAATCTTTAGTTGCCTAGAAACATATGCAACAACCTGGCCTTCTTGCATTAGTACTGCACTTAAGCCTTGGAGAGAGATGTCGGTGTATAGTAAAAATCCAACTCCATTTCTTGGAGTGATTAGTACAGGTGTTGTCGTGAGGCGCTTTTTCAATTCCTGAAATGACGATTCACAGGAGGGATTCCAGATGAATCGTACGTCTTTCCTAGTGAGCTTGGTCATAAGTTCAGCAATCTTTAAGAAGTTCTTGATGAAGCGTCTGTAGTAGCCAGCCAAACCAAGAAAACTCTGGATTTGAGAAACTGTGCTAGGTTGCTTCCAGTTTAAAACTACTTCAACCTTTGAATGATCAACTTCAATGCAATTGCCTGAAACCACATGACCTAGGAATTAAACTGTCTTCGCCCACAATTCGCACTTACTCAACTTTGCATATAATTGATGGCTTCTTAAGGTCTGGAGGACAATCCTCAAATGTATCTTATGGTCTTCCTCATTTGAAGAATATATCAAGATAACATCTACAAAGACCACCACGAATCGGTGTAAATATAGTCTGAAGATGCGGTTCATCGAATCCATGAACGTTGCAGGTGCATTTGTTAGACCGAACGACACAACCAAAAACTCGTAATGACCGTACCGAGTTCTGAAAGTCATTTTTTTATGTCTGACTCACTGATCCCGAGTTGATGATAGTCGGATTGCAAATCAATCTTAGAGAAGTATTTGGCATCTCTAAGTTGGTTGAACAAGTCATCAATCCTGGGCAATGGGTATTTTTTCTTGATGGTTACATTATTCAACTTGCGATAGTCAATGCAAAGTCGTAACGAACCATCAGTTTTTGCGAACAAATAGAACTGGAGCCCCCCAGGGTGATGAACTTTTTCTGATGAAGTCATTACTCTCCAATTCCTTCTGTTGTTACTGATGAAGTCATAACTCTCCGATTGGTACTTAAGTATACCTCGTGTCTCACCTCTCAAATTGGAGACATCCTGGTTGGTCTTATTTGAAAGCTATCAGCTTGTACAAGTGATACTGAACATCCTAACCTTACACGTGGTGATACTGACCTGATAAGAATCACCAGATGTCCTGTCTAATGTTAGTAAAAATCGGACCTGCTCATGCATTGGCATAATACATAAACACCACCTAGGTACGTAAGTGGTTTATGACCCACAAAATAGTTAAAAGCAATACTCACTATTATCGATATTTCTTTGGAGAGGAACCTACAATGAGAACCCAGGTTTACCTGGGGAGGGACATATGTGTGTGAATCCAGGGCGTTGTTCCTGAGGAGGGACGTACAATAAGAACCCGGCTACACCTAGGGAAAGACATCTGTACGTGAACTCAGGCGATGTACAATCATGGAACCATTACGAGATGGTGTCATGCATACATACATGTTGTATTGATTATGATGATATGATGTGTTTTTGTGATATTTGATTATGAAGTTTCCTTTATTAATTGTTATATTCACGAACTATTTTACCCACTGGCTGAGTAGCTCACCCCGTTGTTATCAAATTTTTCTCAGAAGATTAGGGTGGACGGGGTGGAGTTTTTTGGGCGCACATTTTGTAACCCTTTGTTTATTCATTGGAGATTTTGGGAGGATGTTCCCTTTACTATTTCATGTACAAAAATATATTTTGAAATTAATAAAATCAAACTTCTACATTATTGTGTTCCTGCGCACTCGGTTATTATTATAATACATTCACGCCCCGTCCATGAGTATTCCGCCGGTTTAGGCTCGTCCAAGCGGGGTGTGACATTTAATGGTATCAGAGCGAAAGGTCCACGGCCCGCCCAAGTCCACCAATTAAGAGAAGAAAAATTGATATTAGATATATATATATATATATGTTATATAGTTAGAATTTATATATATATATCTACGTATATATGAGATATATATATAACTTTTTGCTAATGAAAAATTTTGAATTCATTGATGTTAGGAGTATGCCTTGTCCGTGGACAAGGCATAAATCTTAAAGATGTTAGGAATATATTTTGTGTCTTTCACAAGTTTTATCTTTCTTTCAGCAAGATATTGGCCTAAAGTGAAGGAACGACTTCCGGTAGTCGGGAACTGATTTCCAC
Source organism: Paratinospora sagittata (assembly GCA_035771175.1). Taxonomy (NCBI): domain Eukaryota; kingdom Viridiplantae; phylum Streptophyta; class Magnoliopsida; order Ranunculales; family Menispermaceae; genus Paratinospora; species Paratinospora sagittata. The sequence continues at coordinate 23,071,061 of CM069592.1, read as the reverse complement.
ACGGCTGAGGGAACTTTCCAAACGAGAGGTTATGACTATGAGGAGTATCGACAATAGAGATATCTGCCTCCGTCCTATCCTTCACGACAAACTCTCAAAGCTGGGGTGGCTGAATATAACAAAAGTTGAGGGTTACGTCTCTTTCAACTTGGTGAAGTCATTTTACGAATCTATGAATATCGTGGGACTTCAAGAAGATGGGATCACTCCTATCTTGGAAATAATGATCAAGGGAGTAAAAATTTCCATTAGCGTCAAAATTATTTCACGACTTATGGAAATCCCAATAGGAAAAAATATCATTGATCCACACAAACCCCAGACAGTTGCAGAGATCACGGAATCCAAGGAACTGTTGTTCAACTTCCTTGCCGACAAGCCGTACACCCAAATGGCGTACGCCCACCTCCCAATAACCTCCTTAAACCACCTTTTGTCGGCTTTGGGAAGATTGTGGTTGACAACATTTTGTCGGAAAGGATGACTCGAGGTACTATGTAAAGGGCACAACTTCTTGTGCTATACTACTTAGAAAAAGGAATCTATGTCTCCCTACCTCACCTTATTATCCAGCAAATGTTGCAGATGATTCAAAATCCTACAAAGAAGGAACTACTCGGCTACGGAGTTTTGATCATGAGGATGCTTTGGGAGGCAAACATCAATACTTTTGATGAATCTTCGAAACTAGTTACTAATGTTGTTACAATAGCCTTCATCTCAAAGATTTTCGTCTCAAAGGGAGGGGTGACTGACGAAGAAATTTTTGGCGAGACTTCAGGAGTAAATAGTAGAAGAGCTAGAGATAACAATGGACGTTGTCAACGAAAAAGTCGACGCAAGATTCCAATTAGGGAAGCACCAGTCAATGAGCAAAACCAGAACAAAACAACAGACCAGCCCTGAATAATGATCAAACCGATCATCTATTCTCCGAGGATGATCTTTTTGGAAGCCTGGGTCAACCACAACCAAATCAGTGTGGACAGGGAGTTCCGGCGAATCCACCTTCCTGGAACCTCCCAACCCAAGACAATACGACATACCAAAGGTTTCCAACTCCTGAGGTACCATGTCATCCAGCTCCACAAGTTCCTGTGAACCAACCGCAACAAAATTGGACGGCACCAAACTTTGGAAGATAGGATATTCCGATGAGTCCACCATTTCAAAATATTCTGACTCACACATATCCAACTGTTCAAGAGGTCCCAGTTAGGGAGACATCATATAATCAAACTAATTACCCTCCACCAATGAGTCAACCATACGGCCAACATTTTTTGCCAATGCCTACAGCCTATCCTCCACCTATGGGACAATCGGCAAATCCATTTGACCAGTTAAATGTGATTGTATCTCGTCTTGCTTAGATATAGGAGACCCAAAATGCTTTGATAACATGTGTGAAAGGCATGGTAGAAAAGCGAACATCTTCTCAACGTTCTTCTGGTAGTCGTTCGGTAACTAACAAAAGTTCTAAGAGAAGCAGTAGTAGGCGGGAAAATTAGGAATGATTACTTGCATTGTAATTTTATTTATATATATATAAATGAAATGTTTGTTCGAGACTATGTTTGGTGGGCCGACTTACAACCATTCTTTCTTTTGTATCACTAGCTTTAGAGTGGTATGTGACAACAAAATTGGAAGATACTAAATAAAATGTGAAAGTAAGAAAACCTACAACCTTGTGTGAAAAGAAACATTTGGGGAAAGTTGAATTACTAACATTATCACCAAGTTTAAATGGTATGGGACGAGTAAACTTGGAAGATACTATTAGTGAACCCCTCTCCTGTCAATGTTTTGTAGAAACTGTGTTCTTACAACTTAACTTGGTTCAAACCCTTATTGCCAAATTCATGTGGTATGGGACACACGAATTTGGATAATAGTCAAAAAGACTAAGCGAAAGAGTTTGAATACATAAGATTGCGATAGAATGTTAGATTGTAATATTTACCGAGGAAAATCTTATAACCTTTATGACTCGTATGAATTTTCAAAGAAATATATATGTATGTTCACAAAAACTAGAACCAAAACATTTAAAATACTTGCAAAGTTTTATACTTATTATATGAACATTCTAACCTTGTTTTACACCATGGCCAAATATACGAGGCACATAAGATTTTTTGATTCCTCAACAAAAAAACCTTACACCATACTTAGAAAAATAGGTGGTTTTATATTGCAGTACTTTCGAACTTATTGCTGAGAATATCATAACATTATACTTGGCTACAATTCCTAAATCATGATTTTATTTTCTCCTTGCCAGTGAGAAAATGGAAACCAGGAAGAGAGGAAGGTCACACACAATCCGTCCAGCAGAAGAGGCACCTCCTGTAGTTCAAAATCAGGAACCACCGCCTCCGAGGACAGAGCAGGCCACACATGACACTGCCACTACTTCTGGGCAGGCAGTGCCACCTCAGACCACATCATTTTCCATGCTTTCCAGCGTGAAAGTCTTTTTCGCCGGATTTATCAATGCGATGAAGGTAACTGTTTAGACGGTCGTTCGCGAGACTGCAGCCAACCAAGTAGTTACTGTACAGGCACCTGTACGATCTGGGTCGAAGAGCCAAACCAACCAAATCATGAAGTACAAGCGTTTACAGCCCCTTACTTTTGGTGGCGCCATTGATGCGAGGGAGGCGCAGAAATGGCTTGATGAGTAAAAAAAGGCTCTTGTGGCGATGAGAATCGAAGAGGGTCGAAAGATTCCACTTGCGTCCTACCAACTTGTTGTTGGAGCAAATACATGGTGGATAACGGTGAAGGAAGACTCAAGGGTCAATACTGCAGATGTGACTTGGCAGCAGTTCGAGTCATTGTTCATCGATGAGTACTTCCTTGGCACTGTGAAGAGGCAGAAGCGCCAGGAGTTAGCCAGGCTATACCAGGGCAGCATGACAGTCAGAGAGTATGCTGTCAGGTTCAAAAAATTATCGGTCTACTCTCTCTTCACCATCTCAACGGAGCAGGATAAGACCGAGAAATTCTACAATGGCCTTTGTCCTGACATCCGACAAGACAGGGAGGTCATTGACAAGGCCATGAATTTTGAGCAGGAAAAGATTGAGCAGGAGCAGAGAATGAATAGGGAAAATGTCCTGCAACGTGTTTTTAACAGGGCTCACAGCAGGGCAACAAAAAGATGCCCTACTATAATCAAAACCAAGCCTTCCCAGCCCATATTCAAAAGAATGAGGCCAAGACACCTTCGGTTGAACCATCTAACCCTGACCATCAGGATTTTCAAAATCATGGCTGAGGAGGTCGTAATGGAAGGGGTGGCCGTCGCAACGGCAATGGCAGGGGTGGTGGTCAGCACCACAATCAGCATGGCCATCAGAACCAGATACATGCACCTCAGCAGTAGAGGCTGACTTGTTATAACTACGGCTCGCAGGGCCATGTAAGAAATGCCTGCCCCCACCCTCAGCAACCACGACAACCTGTTCCCGTTGTTCCAGTCCAACAAGCCCTACCTGCTGCTAATGCCCAATCCAGGCAGAACCAGCCTAACCAAAGGCAACGGAACCAAGGTAGAGCGTTTGCCATCGCTCAACAACCCCTCCCAGACAACAATGTAGTCGTAGGTACATTTCCCTTGTTCAATACAATGGTGCATGTTTTGCTCAATTCGGGTGCTACGCATTCCTTTATATCTTCTGCATTAGTAAGGCATTTAGGAATGCATCCTAAACTCACAGACATCACAATCCATGTCACATCACCATTTGGATCTGGTATTGACGTGAATTTGCAGTGTTCTCAATGTGACCTTCGAATGTCAGAACAGATAATATATGCAGATCTCTTTGTGATGGATATTGAAGACTTTGACATCATCCTCGGCATGGACTGCCTCACACCTCTAAATGCAAATATCAATTGTATGAAGAAGCAAGTTCAATTATCCTTGCCTACTGAGGAGTTTGTCAAGATTCATGGAACGAGGAAATGGATACACAACTCAACTGTTGCGCTTCAAAAGGCACGGCTTCAAGCTTTATCCCTTCGTGATGACAATGAATCACCAGCGCTGTACCCTCTCAAAGTACATGATGTCCCAGTAATATCTGAATTCCCAATGGTTTTTCTAAATGACCTTCCTAGTCTACCTCCGGTTAGGGAATTCGATTTTGAGATCAAACTCATACCTGGGACCGGGCCTATCTTAATTCCACCATACAGAATGTCCAACATCGAGCTGGTTGAGTTGGACAAGCAACTAAAGGAATTGGAGAGTAATGGCTTCATCAGGAAAAGTTCATCACCCTGGGGCGCTCCAGTTCTATTTGTTCGCAAAAAGGATGGTTCATTATGACTTTGCATCGAATATCGCAAGTTGAATAACGCCACCATCAAAAATAAATACTCATTACCCAGGATCGATGACTTGTTCGACCAACTTAGAGATGCCAAGTACTTCTCTAAGATTGATTTACGATCCGGTTACCATCAACTCTGGATCAGAGAGTCGGACATTACCAAGATGGCGTTCAAGACTCGGTACGGTCATTACGAGTTCTTGGTTATGTCGTTCGGTCTAACAAATGCACCTGCAGCGGTCGTGGATTTGATGAACTGCATCTTCAGGTTATACTTGGACCGATTTGTGGTGGTCTTTGTGGATGATATCTTGATATATCCCTCAACCGAGGAAGACCATAAGATATATCTGAGGATTGTCCTCCAGACCTTGAGAAGCCGCCAATTGTATGCGAAGTTGAGTAAGTGCGAATTTTGGGTGAAGCGAGTTCAATTCCTAGGTCATGTGGTTTCAGGCAATGGCATTGAGGTGGATCCTTCAAAAGTTGAAGCGGTTTTAAACTGGAAACAGCCCACCACAATTACTCAAATACGAAGTTTTCGTGGTTTGGTTAGCTACTATAAACACTTCATTAAGGATTTCTCAAAAATTACTGAACCTAAGACCAAGCTCACTCGGAAAGACATTCGATTCATCTGGAATCCTGCCTTTGAATCGTCATTTCAAGAATTGAAGAAGCGCCTCACTAAGGCACCAGTACTAATCACTCAACGAAATGGAGTTGGATTAGATGCAGTACTAATGTAAGAAGGCCAAGATGTTGCATATGCTTCAAGGCAACTGAAGATTCATGAGGGTAATTACCCAACACATGACTTGGAACTTGCAGCTGTCGTATTTGCACTGAAGTTATGGCGTCATTACCTATACCGTGAATGGTTTGAGATCTTCTCGGATCGCAAGAGTCTTACGTACATCTACACTCAGAGAGACCTAAACCTTCGCCAAAAGCGATGGTTGAAATTCTTGAAAGATTATGACTTTCAATTCCAATACCATCCCGGCAAGGCCAATGTTGTCACAGATGCCCTGAGTAGAAAATCTTATGTTGCTTGCACTCATAACTTCGAGACGGGGAAGTTGGCTACAGAGATGGAGAATTTTAACCTACAACTGATTGAGGAGGGAGGAAGATCAAGACTCTCTCAATTATCAGCCAACATTGAGCTAGTTCGAAAGATTTCAGCAGCTCAGGCCAACGACCATATATTAATGGAGAAGCGAGAACTTCTACTCAGCGGACGAGACCTTCCTTACTGGTCGGTCTCTGAAGACGAGGCCGTTTTCTATAATAAACGCCTCTGTCTACAGAACGATCTTGAGGTTCAGAAATAAGTGCTCACTGAAATGCACTGTTCGAGGTTTGCTATGCATCCTGTGGGAGACAAGATGTACAAGGATGTCAAGCGACAATTCTGGTTTTCTGGAATGAAGAAGACTATTGCAGACTTCGTTACTAGATGTCTTGTTTTCCAGCAAGTAAAGGCAGAACGTAGACTTCCCTCTGAACTTCTCCAGCCTTTACCTATTGGAGAATGGAAGTGGGAGAACATTGCAATAAATTTTGTTACAGCCTTGCCTCGAAATAATAAAGGGCAAGATGCTATCTAGGTTATCATTGAGAGACTTACAAAGTCTGCACACTTTTTGCTAATAAAATTCACAGATAACCCCACCACGCTTGCCGAATTGTATGAAAGAGATATCGTACGCCTCCATGGCATACCACTGACGATCGTCGCTGATCGAGACCATCGATTCACATCAAAGTTTTGGCAAAGCGTCCAGAGTTGGATGGGCTCCAGGATCACCATGAGCACAACCTTTCACCCTCAGACTGATGGGCAGTCAGAGCATCTTATCCAGATCTTGGAGGACATGTTACGTTGTTGCATTTTGAATTTTCATGACGGATGCACAAAGCACTTACATTTCGCTGGGTTTGCATACAACAACAACCAAATCAGTATCGGCATGGCACCGTACGAGGCTCTCTATGGTCACCCTTGCAGATCTTCGGTATGCTGGTTAGATATGGCAGATCGACCACAGTTGGGACCTGAACTAGTTCAAGAGACTTCTGAGAATATCCCACTAGTAATGAGCGACTTCGTGTTGCACAAAGTTTTCGAAAGAGTTATGCTGACAAGCGGAGACAACCTTTAAAATTTGATAAGGGGGACTTGATTTTTCTAAAAGTGAAGCCTACAAGAGGTGTCAAACGCTTTGGGATCAAAGGAGAGCTCTCAAAGGAAAGCTCTCCCCACGGTATATCGGTCCATTTCAGATCATTGAACGTATTGGCAAACTAGCCTATCGTTTATCCCTTCCATCATCCATGTCTAAGGCTCATGACATTTTTCACGTATCCATGCTTCGAAAGTATCGTCCTGATCCTTCGCATATCATCCTTCTAGTCAAGGTTCGGGTTGAGGAAGGAAATAAGTATCAGGAGAGAGCGATACAGATCCTGGATAGGAAAACTCAAGACCTAAGGGGACGTAGCATACTCCTTGTGAAAGTGTTTTGGGATCACCACGGAGTAGAGGAAGCAACATGGGAACTAGAAGAAACAATTAAACTGAAATACCCTGAATTATTTTCTAGTAATAATTGATGATGTGATACATAATACATTTCACTTATCAATAAAATGATGGAACTTTGTTTACACTATTAGTATATTCTTTCATTTAAATAACTATGTAATGTCTGAAAATAATGCCAATGGAGGTAATAATGCACACACGCAATGGCCTCTTTGGCAACCTGTGGCGACTCCTTCAGAATCTGAGTCAAGCCACAACTACTTTGCATCACCAACTCCATTGCCCCACACACAATGATCCTTATCACCAGAGCATGCATGGCTTTTTCGTAACAATTTTGTCCGAAACATTCCTGTGTTCTCATCCTGGCAAGATCTCCTACCATAATTGCCATGGGGCCGGATTCGGGCAACAACACGAAATAGCATACCGCCGCTCAACCTACCTCCCCTGAAACGCTGCAACTTGCAAAGCCTTACGCCACCATCTGTGAGGAAAATGTCGGAACCTTCTGAGGACAAATCCGACTCCATTTCCTCTCCAATGTTTGATGATATAGAGGATTCCACCGGCCACAGTGCTATTCAGGGGCTTTACAACCACTACCTTAATCCTTCGACTAATAACGACGACGGTGAATCCGACGCAGACAACAATCATCACTACATAGACTGAATTTCGATGGCGAAATACTTTTAAGGGGTTTAGAGTGTAATACCCTAGGATTGCACACAAAAAATAAAATAAAATAAATTAATTAATTTGGAACTTCGGGCACTTTTGTTTCTATAAAAAGAGGCCTTCCCCCCCTCATTTTTCACACCAATCACTTGTGATTTCTCTCTCTCTCTCTCACACTCTCCTTGAGTTTTTTTTTCCTCTTTGAGACTCTCTTCGCGGTGCAACACCATTCTGCTCGGGGGAAGGCGCCAGTTCAAGGAGTTATTATCTGAAGGTGGGCAACGAAACATAGGTTTACGTGCCATATAACTTTTATTAAAGTTTATATTCATTTATCATTATGTCTACTATTCATTTACACTGCATTATTGTATATAATGTTCATACCTGTCATACTTATGCCTGTATATTTGGAGTTCATGTATTACATTGTTACTATGCCGGATGAGTGGTCAATCTGACTCAACCAAGCATTGTCTTGTCCTCAGTAACTTTAAATGGTGAATGGAAGACAGCGTGCTGCTCTAGACGATTGGTACTTAAGTAGACCTCGTGTGTCACCTCTCAAACTGGAGACTGATCTGGTTGGTCTTATTTGAAAGCTATCAGCTTGTACAAGTGATATTGAACATCCTAACTTTACACGTGGTGATACTAACCTAATAAGAATTACCAGACGTTGTCAAATCCTGTCTAATGTTAGTAAAGACCGGACCTGCTCATGCATTGGCATCATACATAAACACCACCTAGGTACGTAAGTGGTTTATGATCCACAAAATAGTTAAAAGCAATGCTCACTATTATTGATATTTCTTTGGAGAGGGACGTACAATGAGAACCCGGGTTTACCTAGGGAGGGACATCACTACGTGAATCCATGGCGTTGTTCCTGAGGAGGGACGTACAATGAGAACCCGGCTACACCTAGGGAGGGACATCTGTACGTGAACTCAGGCGATATACAATCATAGAAACCATTACGAGATGGTGTCATGCATACATACATGTTGTATTGATTATAATGCTATGATGTATTTATGTGATATTTGATTATGAAGTTTCCTTTATTAATTGTTAAATTCATGAGCTATTTTACCCACTGGGCGAGTAGTTCGCCCCGTTGTTATCAAAGTTTTCTCAGAAGATTAGGGAGGACTGGGTGGAAGTTTTTGGGCCCACATTTTGTAACCCTTTGTTTATTCATTGGGGATTTTGGGAGGATGTTCCCTTTACTATTTCATGTACAAAAATATATTCTTAAATTAATAAAATCATACTTGTACATTTTTGTGTTCGGGCGGGGTGTGACAATAGGGCTCAGAGTTGTGCCTTAATGAGTGCAACAGTCGAGTTGTGTATCCATTTTCGCGTTCCCTAAATTTTGATAAACTCCCCAGTGGGCAAGGTTAACTGAATTTGCTTCTTCAAACAATCGATATTTGCATTCAGTGGTGCAAACCAATCCATGCCGAGGATGATGTCAAAATCTTCAATGTCCATCACTAAGAGATGTGCATAAATTATCTGTTCAGACATTTGAACTTCACATCTAAAACACTTCAATTTCACATCACTACCAGATGCTAATGGTGATGAGACATAGATTGTGATGTTTGTGGGTTCAGGTTGCAACCCTAAATGCCTTACCAATGCAGAAGATATAAAGGAGTGAGTAGCACCTAAATCGAACAAAACATGCACCATTGTATTGAATAAGAAAAATGTACCTTCGACTACATTATTATCTAGAAGGGGTTGTTGAGCGACAGAAACGCTCTGCCTTGTTGCCTTTGTCCTCATGTTCTACTGGTTCTGCCTGGGCTGGGCGTTAGCAGCAGGTGGGACTTGTTGGATTGGGACTGCCGAAATTGGCTGTTGCGGTTGTGGAGGGTGGGGATAGACACTTTTTACATGGCCCTACTGGCCGCAGTTGAAACAAGTCAGCCTCTGTTGCTGAGGGGGTTCTTGTTGGTTCTGTTGGCCGTGCTGATTGTGGCGTTGCTGACCACCACCTCTGCCATTGCCATTTTGGCGGCCACCCTTGCCATTGCGGCCTCCTCAATGATGATCAAGAAAACCCTGATGGCCAGGGTTAGAAGTTTCAGCCGTAGCTGTTGTGGCCTCATGTTTTTGTACAAGGGCTGGGAGGGCTGGGTTTTGATTAAAGTAGGGCTTCTTCTTGTTGCCCTGCTGAGTGCCCTATTGGAAAAATGTTGCAGGCCATTTTTCCCTATTTTTTATCTGCTCTTGCTCAGTCTTCTCCTGCTCAAAGTTCATAGCCATATTGACAAGCTCCCTGTAATTCTTGAGATCCAAGATAGACAGGCCTATCGAATGTCTGGACGTAAGCCATTATAGAATTTCTTGGCCTTATCTCACTCTGTTTAGATGGTGAAGAAAAAGAAGAACGATAATTCCTTGAACCTGACAGCATACTCGCAGGCTGTCATGCTGCCCTGGTAAAGTCTGGCAAACTCCTGGCATCTTCGCCTCTTCACTACTCTAGGGAAGTATTCATCAATGAACAGTGACTCGAACTCTAGCCAAGTCATGTCTGTTACGTTGACCCTTAGGTTTTCCTTCACTGTTATCCACCAAGTGTTAGCTCCACCAACAAGTTGGTAGAAAACTAGTGAAATCTTTTGACCCGCGTCGACTCCCATAGCCTCGAGAGCCTTCTTCGACTCATCAAGCCATTTATCCACTTGAAGAAGAAGATTCTTCTCGTGGACGCTTTTGGGATACAGGGTTTCCAAACGACATTGGAGGGATTTAGGAGATGAGAAGTCGAGACGTTTAACTGCAGATGACGCAAGTGAAGACGAAACGAAGACTTTAAAACGTCTCAAAGGCGGTCTAGCAATAAATGTTGGGTAGCGTGCAGGCGACGAGCTGACGTCATCGAGATGATTACACATGGAATGCAAAATTCGAAACATGCAGATCACCGATGATAGCCAGGGTTACTAATTTTAATGCACGAGAAACGAAAACCCTAAGATGAACCGTAAATTGACCATAAGATCTAGACTCTAGGTTGTTAGACCAATTTCAGAGAACCCGCTCTGATACCACTTGTTGGTCCCACCCAAGGGGGTGAATTGGGTGCGATGGTCAATTTTAAAATTATCGTATAGGTATCAGTAAAAATACTTTGAAGGATTAGAAAATGAAATTCATTTTGACTTAAACTAACTTTCAAAAAGTATTGGCACAACACAAAGTGATTGGCAAGTTGTTTGGTCTTAAGTGTTGGCATTTATAGACTTAGTGGGACATAGCCGTTAGACATTTGAAATTCAAATAATGTAAACGTTTTCACACAACGGCTAGAATGTTATATGAAAATAGCAACTGCAATTTTCACTAACATTCTGGTTCTTTTCAGATTTCATGAAAGAAGAAAGTTTTAAAAGAACTTCTTTCATGTATCAGAGAAGGTCTCTGATAGGTCTGAAAAGGACTCTGTGCAAGTGTTTGTTCTGAAAAAGTAAACTAACGTAGTACTCATTTGAACAGTGACGGTAGTTAAATTAGCGTCCTGATTCTATAATCAGTGTCCTCATAATATCAACTTTGTCGTTTTGTTCCTTGAGAGCGCTTACTACGTAATAGCGTCATGTTTAACACTTAAGTAGGTCGTTCTGTGCTAAGGATGAACCATATAGGTTAACACCCAGAAGTAGTGGCAGTGTCGTGTGTGGCCTGCTCTGTCCTCGGAGGCGGCAGTTCCTGATTTTGGTGCCTCCTCTGCTGGACAGACTGTGCGTGGCCTTCCTCTCTTTCTGGTTTGTATTTCTCACTGGCAAGGAAAAAATAAAACTCTACTTTAGGAACCGTAGCCAAGTATAGCGATATGATATTTTCAGCAATAAATTTGAGAGTTCTGCAATATAAAACCACCTATTTTTCTAGGTATGGTGTAAGGTTTTGGTGAGGAATCAAAGAATCTTATGTGCCTCGTATGTTTGGCAGTGGTATAAAGCAAGGCCAGAGTGTTTATATACTAAGTATAAAATTTTGAAAGTATTTTAAATGTTTTGGTTGGGGTTTTGTGAACATACATATGTTTTCAAAAATTCATACGAGTCATAGAGATTCTAAGATTAACCTCAATAAATATCCTGGTCTAACGTTCTATCGCATTCTTATGTGTTCAAACTCTTTCCCTTAGTCTTTTCGACTATTATCCAAATTCGTGTCCCATACCACATGAATGTGGTAATAAGGGGTTCAACTAAGTTAAGTCGTATGAACACGATCTCTACAAAACATCGTCTGGAGAGGAGTTCACTAATAGTATCATCCAAGTTTACTCGTCCCATACCGTGTAAACTTAGTGATAATGTTAGTAATTCAACTTTCCCCAGATGTTTTTTCCACACAAGGACGTAGGTTTTCTTACTTCCACGTTTTATTGAGTATCTTCTAATTTTGTTGTGTCCCATACCACTCCAAAGTTAGTGATACAAAAGAAAACAATGGTTGTAAGTCGGCCCACCAAACATAGTCTCAAACAAACATTTCAAACAATGGCAGTAATTTTCCTAATTTTCCTGCCTACTACTCCGCCTAGATCTCCTACTAGCTGCGGAGCGACTACTAGAAGAATGTCCAGAGGTGTTTTGCTGTTCTTCTAAGGTTTGAACACGCATTATCAAAGCTTTCTAGTCCTCTCGCATCTCACCAAAACCAGACACCAAAAACTATAACTGGTCAAATGGGTTAGTTGGTTGTCTCATTGATGGTTGGTTAGCCGGTTGTCCCATCAACTGATGGTAGGTTGACTATCCCATAGGTGGAGGGTAGGCTGTAGGCATTGGTGGAACATGTTGGCCATATGATTGACCTATAGATGAAGGGTAGTTGGTTTGATTATATGAGGATTCCCTAACTGGGACTTCTTGGACGGTTGGATATGCTTAAATCAGAAAATTTTAAAAAAGTGGACTCATCGGGATATTCTGTCTTCCGAAGTTTGGTGCCGCCCAATTTTGTTGTGGTTGGTTCACAGGGAATTAAGGATTCGGCTGGTAGGGTACCTCGAGAGTTGGAAACTTTTGAGACGTCGTATTGCTTTGGGTCAGGAGGTTCCAAGAAGGTGGATTTGCCAGAATTCCCTGTCCATCTTGATTTGGTTGGGGTTGATCAAAGTTTCCTTCTGGGTTTCCAAAGAGTTCTTCCTCGGTGAAATGATGATTGTGTTGATCATTGGTTGGGTCTGGGTTCGTTTCAGTGTTCTGACTTAGTTCATTATTTAGTGTTTCCCTAACAGGAATCTTGCGCCGACTTTTTTATTCATAACCTTCAGTGTTATCACTAGCCCTTTCACTATTTTCCTCTGAAGTAGCGCCAAATAATTCCTCGTCAGTCACCCCTCCTTTTGTGATGAAGGTTTCAGAATAGGAGGATAGTGCAACGGCTTTAGTAATCTGTATTGAAGATTCATCAAAGGTATTGATGTTTGCCTACTTTAGTATCTTCACGATTAAGGCTCCATAGTCGAGGTATTTTTTTTTAGGGTCTTAGGTTACTCTTGCCATTTGCTAGACGACGATGTGAGGTAGGGAGACTGAAATTCCCTCCTCTAAGTAGTATAGGACAAGTAGTTGAGCCTTTGACATTGAACCTCTAGCCACCACTTCCGGCAAGATGTTGTTGACTACAATCTTCCCAAGGCCTGCAAGGGGTGGTCTTAGGAGATTATTTGGGAGGTGGTTGTACGTCTTTTGGGGTATGCCTTATCGGTGAGGGAATTGAATAGTTTTTCCTTGGATTCAGTAATTTATGCCACAGTCTGGGGTTTATGTGGATCAATGATCTTGTCTCCAATTGGGATTTCCATTAGTCGCGAGATAGTTTTGACGTTGATAGAAATTTTTACTCCTCTGATCAATGTCTCCAAGATAAGGCAGATTCCCTCCTCCTGGAGTCCCACAATATTCATGTATTTGTGACTTCACCAAGTTGAGGGAGACAAAACCCTATTCAGCCACCCCAATTTTGAGAGTTTGTCGTGAAGATTGGGACGGAGGCGAGGATTCTTCATGTCGATACTCCTCATTAAAACAACCCTCTGTTGGTAAAGTTCCATAAGTCTTGTGGAAACTTATTCCCGACTACTGGAAGTCGTTCCTTCACTAGAGGCCATTATCTTCTTGAAAGGAAGATAAAACTTGTGAAGTACACAAAATACACTCTTAACATTTCTAAGATTTATGCCTTGTCCGTTGGACAATAATTTCTATCTTCCTCTTGATGTTTATGCCATCATTGAATTCAAATTTGTCATTAGCAACAAGTTATATATATATATATATATATATATCTCATATATATATGAATCTTAACTATATAAAACTATATAGTTATATAGATATATATATCTAATATATCTTAACTATATATATATAGTTATAAAAAAAATTCTCCTAAGTGGTGGATTTGGCCGGGCCGTGGACCATTCGCTCTGAGACCATTAAATTTCACACCCCGCAAGGACGAGCCGAAACCGGCGGAACACTCGCAGGCGGGGCGCAAATGCAATATAACAGTGACCGAGTGCGCAAGTACACAATTGAGTACAAATCTGATTTCATTAATTTCAGAAAGTATTTTTGTACAAAATATAATTGAGGGAACATCCTTCCAAAATCTCCCTATAAATAAACAAAGGGTACAAAATGTGGGCCCAAAAACCTCCACCCAATCCACCCTAGTCTCCTGTAAAAAATGGTTAACAATGGGGTGGGCTATTGCCCAGTGGGTAAAATAGTTCGTGAATACGACAATTAATAAAGAAGACTTCATAATCAAACATCACATATGCACTACATAGCATCATAAACAGTACAACATGTATGAATGCATGACATCGTCTCGTAATAGTTATGTGATCGTACATAACCCTGAATTCATGTACAGATGTCCATCCCCAGGTAATCTCGGGTTCTCATTGTACGTCCCTCTCTAGGGGAAACATCATGAATAGTGAGCATTGCTCCAATAACTATTTTGTGGATCACAAACCACTTACGTCCCTAGGTGGTTATGTATGATGACTATGCATGAGCAAATCCGGTCTTTACTAATATTAGACAGGATTTGGCAATGTCTGGTAATACTTATCAGGGTTAGCATCACCACGTGCATGGTTAGGATGTCCAGTATCACTTGTACAACCAGATAGCTTTCAAATAAGACCAACCAAACCAGTCTCCAGTCGAGAGGTGGGACATGAGGTCCGCTTAAATAACAATCTTCTAGAATAGCAAGTTGTCTCCCGTTCACTATTCAAAGTTACTGAGGACAAGACTAAATCTAGTTGAGTCAAATTGACCACTAATCCGGCGTAGTAACAGTGTAATACATGAACTTCAAATATACAGGCAAAAGTATGACAGGTATGAACATTATACATAATAATGCAGTGTAAATGGATAAGAGACATAATGATAAATGAATGAAAATTTTAATAAAAGTCATAAGAAACTCAAACCTATGTTTTGTTCCCCACCTTCAGATAAAACTTCCTTCCAAAAATGGCGCTTCTTCCCGAGCAGAACCGCCTTGCACTGCGAAGAGAATCTCTAAGAGAGAGTCTCAAAAGAGGAGAGAGAAAATAACAATGAGAATGATGAACCAACCAAAGAGAGCAAGAGAGAAGAGAGATGAGTTTTGTGAAAATGAAAGGGGGGGCTTTTATAGCCAAAAGCATGCCCGAACGTTCGGGCGAGCCCCATTTTTTATTTTTATTTTTTTTGGTCTAAACCGGGGGTATTACACATATAATATGTCATCAGGTATGTACACACCAGAGAGAAAAAAAAAATTAATGCACATATGAATCCTAAGTGACACCTATATGTTTCTTTTTTGTATGTTTACTTATAGATGATGTTTCTTCTACGTTGTGATTTTAAAATATTTGCTTCTTTTTTTCTTTTTTGGGAGACCATCAATAGAATATTCATGCATGCATATATATGAGTACTAAATGATAGAAAACCAACCATATATACATAAGGAAATGGTTAGCAACAAATAGAACTGGAAGAAAAAAACAAAGGAAAAGAGGGAAGCGTTGATAGAAGAGAGAGAGCACAACGCACAACAACTAAAAAAATGTTTGCTTTTGTTGGAAGTAGGCTCTTTCTTCTTTTGTTAGTACCACAATGTCTTTCTTATATCTTTTTCTTTTTATTAATTCCTTTACTTATGTTACAGTCTCTTGATGCATACGTATATTACGTTTTAGGGTTTCTTTACAATGATCTGGTCACTGCCCTTTTAAATAATTTTGTTCATTGCTTCTATGCATCATCCTTTTCTCTATTTACAATGTTAGTTGTCCTCTCCTTGCCTTTATTATTCCTTAACTTTATTATCAGTGTAAGTAGATATCTATTTTTCAAATGTTTATTTCTTTTATAATAGTTGTATCTTCCTAATTCACCTTCAAAGAGTTTTTAATTTTTTTTTTCTAGTTATATTGGTGCCTAAGCTTAAAGAGTGTGCAACTACAACTGGTAACCTCCGCAATATATTGAATATATCACCAGCTATCCTCTGCAGTCCATTAAAATGAACGATCTTTCGAAGGAGAATTATGAACCAAGGTATAATTGATCCGTTAATAATAGTGTTATCAAATGATTTGTATGATTTTGGCATACAGCCTCGAATCTTAGATAATGACGATAGACCTTTTTTGGAGTTTCACGAGCAATATGCGAGAAATTGGAGGCCACGAGAAACGAGTACACTTATTGTACTCAGGTTTATAATTGGTTGTCCGATTATCAGAGTTGTATTGGATGATGATGTTATTCATACATATCCTGAAGCATTTGAAGGATTTTGGCAGGGTCTTAGAGATTCAGAACTTCCATTCATCATAACATATGTATCTTATGATTACAATTATTTGTAATATAATTTCTAGAATACCACTTATTAGCTTATTTTTTCTTTACTTCTTCCCCCTACAATTTAATGTAAACTTCAATTCTTTTATAATGTTTTGTGCAGATTGTTTGTTATTGTACACATAACGTATAACATGATGTAAATTACTAATATTGTAAAATGTTAAATCTTATGCTTACAATTATATGCAATATATTTAATAAATCTCTACTTAATATCTTATTTGTCCTTTACTTCTTTTACCTTTGAAGAGTTGAGTTATTGGTCAAGAAGGCAACAACATCCACAATATATTGAATATATCACCAGCAATCCTCACAAGTTCATTGAAAGAACCGACTTTTGAAGAAGATTTATGCAATAAGCTATAATGTATCTGTTAATAATAGTGTTATCAAATGATTTATATAATTTTGGAATACAACATCGGACCTTAAATAATGAAGGTAGAGCTATTACAGAGTTCCACGAGCAATATGCAAGAAACAAGAGCCCATGAGATACCAATACACTTATTGTTCTCTGGTTTATAATTGATTGTTCTGATTATCAGAGTTGTATTGGATGATGATGTTGTTCATACATATTCTGAAGCGTTTGAAGTATTTTGGAAAAATCTTAGACATTCAAAACTGCTATTCATTATACCATTTGTATCTAATGATTACAATTATTTGTAATATAATTAATAGATCACTACTTAATATTTTATTTGTCATTTACTTCCTCCTTCAATTGTTTAATGTAAACTTCATTTCTTTTATAATGTTTTGTGCCAACTATTAGTTGTTGTACACTTAACATATTTGCACACCGCGTATAACACCGTGTATAACATGAAGAAAATTAGTAAAATGATAAATCGTATGATAACAATCATATGTAATATAATTAATAAATCAATACTAATATTGTAAAATGATAAAAATTTAATGACGAAATATTATTGTTTAATTATATTATACATTCAATAGAAATATATATATATATATATATCATGAATTCGAAAATAAGTATGTATATATATTAACTCTAAGAAAAATTTTGAAAGTTTGATGACTACGTACTCCAATTACAAAAAACCTTCAATGGCCCAAATTACAAGAGCCAATATAGGATCTGTAATAATCAAGATAAAACACTTCTTTGTTACTCTTTTTGATGAAATTCTTAGAGTTCCATGCCATGTATTCCACCTACAAAAAAATTTTGTGGTTCATTAATCATATTGGCACCTAAGTCCATTGGAACTTGGCCTAAAGCATCAAAACCTAAGGTTTGTGCGTAATATGATATCGGTGCAACTATTGATCCCGTAGCAAAGTGCGAACCAACAATCGAACTCTCATTCATGTTACTGATGGTGTTTGATAATGGATTTTGATTCGCACTCTAGATTGCTCTCATCAAAGATAAAATATGTGAATTTTGCGGTAAACCCATAAAGGATGCACTTGATGGCAAGATTTGACCATGAGTATATTCTGCACTATTCCTGAAATAATCTCTCCGATCTTTCTTGCCCACTCTAGCTGTTGAAGCCTCTACAAGTGAGCTTCGTAATTTAACATTATCTTGCTTGATTCTCTTCAACTCATCAGTAAGGCCCTTCATCAATCTTTCAAGAGAAGTAGTTCGGTTGTCTCTTGACTTAGAATCTTCATTAATTTTTTTCCATAAAAGTCTCTAACATCTTCTGCAATTCACCATTTTTCTTTGAAACCTCGCATGTCTCCTTCAACTCAAAGAAAATCATATTATAGAGTAGTGTAGCCTTCACAAAAACACAAAAAAAGTCAAGACTTTTCCTCCAAAAATGATTTAAATATAATTGTTGCAAGATATCAAGATTTTTAATAAGTTACCTCAGACATATGGCGAAAAGCTTTTTGCCATTTCTCCATCATTGACATCGACAAATACTTATGTATGGTTGCACTAGGGATGTCGACTAAATGATCTTTGAAACCTCTTAAAGTATACCCAGGGAAGAGAACAGTGTCCTCATTATCGCTAGAAGACATTGATTTATCCTTCTGTGCCATGTCATCATCCTTTTGCAAAAAAGGTTCTGTTAAACTCAAATTGTGACAACAACCCGTTACACACTTCCCTGAATTAGATCTATCTATTGAGAATTCAATTCCTTTTCCTTTGTTTGCATGACCCAAGCGGCTAACCCCATTACCTTCATTAACATGTGCCCCCATTTCGATTCTAACAATTGTTGCTATAGACATTGTCTTCTACTTTTTCATTGCTGGAATAGTTTTTGAATGAACTTTGCCATAGCGTTTCCCTTTTTACTATTGGTCATTTCTACACTGCTAAGAAATGGACCATCAACAAAGTATGCCAACTATAAATGTTGTATCAAAATAAACTGAAGCACGAATATAATCTAGGACTTTTGTGCTTGCTAACTTTAATACAATTTACTAACTACGTAATAGTTTGTCTTTTTACATCATAGATATAAAACTTTGCGTTTATCCATATCCCTACAATTTTCCCCCATTTAATTTTCTTGCACTACAAATAAACTAATTTATTAAATTTTAACAATACTTATTTTTTTTATACAACAATGTTTTCTTGAACCATTATGAAACATATTTAATTATGGGAAAATATTTTTAATAATTCAATATCATTATAATTATTTTAATATATTCACAAAATCGAACAAATGGAAAATGAACTTCATATATACAAACCATATAATGTGCACAACCAATTACAATGATGCATTTATTATGTTATGATTTTTTTTGTGGGAAAACGTAGATAATATTATAAAGGTTTAGCATAAAAATATTAATTATTTCTTTTAATTACCTATTTTACATATTGTCACACCCCGCCCGTACGCGCCTAAACCGGCGGTACACACTCGCGGACGGGGCGCGCATTTGGAATAATAACAATGGTAACAACAGAGTGCGCAGCGGAAATATATAACACAGTACAAGTCTGATTTCATTTAATTCAGAATATTTTTGTACATAAAATGGTCAAGGGAACATACTCCCCAAAATCCCCAATGAATAATACAAAGGGTATAAAATATGGGCCTCATAAACCTGCACCCAGTCCACCCTAATTTCCTGTGAAAGATTGGATAATAATGGAGTGAGCTTAAAGCGCTCAGTGGGTAAATAGTTCATGAGTATAACAATTAATAAAGCATACTTCAATATCAAATATCTTAAATACACAAGATAGCATCATAATCAATCAATATGTATGTATGTATGACACCGTCTCGTAATGGTTTGATGAACGTACATCGCCTGAGTTCAAGTACAAATGTCTGTCCAGACGTTTCTCCCCTGGCGTAGCCAGGTTCTATTGTACGTCCCTCCTCAGGAATGATGCTCTGGATTCACGTACTGATGTCCCTCCCCAAGCGTAGCCGGGTTCTCATGTACGTCCCTCTCCAGAGAAATATAATGAATAGCGAGCAATGCTCCTAACTATTCTAAGTCATAAACCATATACGTCCCTAGGTGGTGATATGTATGATGCTAATGCATGAACTGGTCTAGTCTACTGGTCTGGTCTTTACTTGACATATAGATTGACTTGGGCAACGTCTGGTGATCCTTATCAGGGTCGGTATCACGACGTGCAAAGTTAGGACATTCAGTATTACTTGTATAACTGATTGCTTTCAATAAGACCAACTAGATCAGTCCCCAATTGAGATGTGAGACACAAGGTCTGCTTAAATACCAATCGCCTAGAGCAGCCTGCTGCCTTCCGTTCACTATTTAAAGTTACTGAGGACAAGACCGAGTCTAGTTGAGTTAGATTGAGCACAAATCCGGCATTATAACAGTGTAATACAAGAATTCCAAATATACAGGCATAAGTGCGACAGTATAAACATTATATGACATAATGCAGTGTAAATGAACAGTAGATATAATAATAACTGAATGTAAACTTTAATTGTGACGCCCCAAAAATTATTTCATCTAGCCCATAACCCAATTACACTTTGCCCAAACTCTATGTGTTGCCTTGATATGGTTGGTGTTTGTTTGATGGTTGTTTAATGTTTGTATAGTTGATGCTTGATAATGTATATAAATATGTGTATTATAAA
Organism: Paratinospora sagittata; assembly: GCA_035771175.1. Taxonomy (NCBI): domain Eukaryota; kingdom Viridiplantae; phylum Streptophyta; class Magnoliopsida; order Ranunculales; family Menispermaceae; genus Paratinospora; species Paratinospora sagittata. The sequence goes on along the minus strand of CM069592.1, from coordinate 23,050,438 downwards.
TTGTATATGGGTCATGTTAAATTAAAGTATAATGCATATGTTATTATTTATGCATGGGTCCATTAAACCATGAATTGATATGGGTTAGGATTGATTGAATAAAAGGATAAATGAGAATGAAAATTTGGTGTATTAAATGGATTGGACATTTAAAATACATGGAATCATGAGATTGGTTAAAGCACATGTGGTTGGTATGGGTAGTATGAGACTAACACATGTGAAGGTTGGTGCATGAAAGTGGACAAGTGTCCCATGCCCACTTCTCTTCTCCAAGGAAGTGCAAGAAAGTGAGGTGAGTGGAGAAAATCAAGGAAGTGCTAGAATGAGTGGAGAGAATCAAGGAAGTGCTAGAATGAATGGAGGGAATCAAGGAAGTGCTAGAAAGTGAGGTGAGTGGAGAGAAAGGAAAAAAAATAAAAGAAAAGAAGAGAAAGGAAAGAAGAAGAGAAATAAGGAAGGAGTTGCTTGAGGAAAATCTCTGCAACGTTTTCATCAAAGAGCTGGATCTTCAGGATATATGGTCAGATTGAGCTCAAATTTTGTCAGCAAGTTCGTAGCTTATGGTTCTGCATTCTGAACGGTGGAGATGTTTATGGGTTAAGTATGTTGTGTGATATAGTCATCTGAGTTCGAGTATTTGCAGCAGAAAAGGAGAAATTGTCTGATTAGAGACTTGTTCATCAAAGATACTTATCTTTTCGGTCCACCGTTGGATTGGGCTAATATTTGGACAGAAGGTTTGTTTCTTCACATACTTCAATCTGTACGGTTGATTTTGTGATTACATATTTCTGTTGGTAGATTGATACATCTGAACAGAATATTAAATGAAGAATTGGTAGGGTTGCTTGTATTAGACCTAAATTTAGAATATGAACCTAGACCTTTCCAAATAGCTTGCATATCAACTATGTTGACCTAGTTGTCATTGTTGATGAACCCATGATGCAAAATCAGTGATATACATGGCTGAACATGGTGACCTAGTGTAAATCGACAATATGACCTAAGTATGAAAAATTTCATATTTTAGGGCTTTTGATGCTTTTGGCCTAGAATCATTAAATTGATGCAACTTATGTTTAATTAAGCATGATTAGGGTTGATTATGCTACTGATTTGGTGGTTGTGACCATATCATGGGTTAGGCCTACTTGTGATCAAGTGACCCAATTTGGGCATGTTTATGCCTAAGGAATTGAAAATCAGTATTTTTGATTAATAGAATGGTTTATGAATGAGAGCTGTGCATTAGAGGCCTAAGTCATGTGATTTGAGTTGAATGATGGGATTAGATGGGATTTAGGCCTATTGTCTATATGTGGGCTGATTTAGAGTTGATGTGTAATGTCTATGTGATTGAGCATAGAAATTGATGTATGGTAAGATATTGATGAGTGTTTCAGGATCTTGATTGGGTTGATTCGGTTTGGTGGTCGTGCGTGGTTAAATACTCTCGCGAGGCTTGGTTGTGAGTAGACTTCATTTATGATTATATCTTTTATGTCATCATATCACTTATATATATTGTATGTTGAAAGCATGAATGTGTTCTAATGTTTTGAATGATGCATTGATTTGAGAAAACCTTATGACTTTGGTTGGGCCCATCTATCTGGCTAATAGGGGGACTTAACCTTGTCATAGGAGGGTTTTAAAAAGGAAATGATTGGGGTCAACGGTACAGTGAAATAGACGTGCACTAGTAACCTCAAATAAACATGATTGGGGTCAACGGTACGGTGAAATGGACGTGCACTAGTAACCCCAATGCATGTGGAATGTGGATCCAAATTGATAAGCTTTTACTTGCATCGAACTTATTATAAATGCTTGATATCTATATGTTATGAGCTTTTAATCATGCTACACATTGACATGCATACATGATGTTTATTGATGAGTATTGATAGCATATTTGAATTCTATTCACTGGGCACCGTTGGCTCACCCTCATTTTTCTCTTTCAGGTCCTTCTGTCCCGAATAAGGGCAAAGGAATAGTCATATCTTGAGGGCCTTGCCTGCGAGAGAATCCAAGGCCTCGATGTGAGTTGAGAGGCATTTTGATTGAACTGTGTTTTAAATTATGAAGTATTATATTTTGGATTATGTAATTATAACACTTACCACATTGTAGTATGGGTGAGTTGGGACTTGTTAGATAAACCATGTAGGCATATGACGGTTTTTATTTGTACCCACAATTTTGGACTTTATGTGTATGTCGATTTTAATGGACTGTAGGGATTATGATTTTATTTATGGTTCATTTTTATGAATTATCTCTTGTCTTGGATGATTAATACGGTTGGTAGTTTTGTTTAGTACCATTTGATCTTATGTCGTTGTTTGAGATAAGGCTCGTAGGGTCTCAACCACCTCACGGGAGTTGAGGAGTGGTCGGAGATGCCTACACTGGGCGTCCCGCCCCGGCATTCCGCACACCATTCCCTGTGGGGTTGGTGGTCCGGGGAGCGGGGTCGCCACATTAATAAAAGTTATAAAACACGCAAACCTATGTTTCGTTCCCCACCTTCAGATAAGAACTTCTTCTTTCAGATCTGGCGCTTTCCTCCGGACAGAACTTCGTCGCACCGCACCGAGAGTCTCAAAAGACTAAAACTCAAAATGAATGAGAAAGAGAAGGAAAATCACAAGGAGAGTGATTTTGGTGTGAGAAATGAGAAATGAGGAGGGTTCTTTATATAGAGATTTTTGGTGCCTGAACGTTCAGGCATGCGCCTAGGGTGTTACACTCTACCCCTCTTAAAGGGATTTCGCACTCAAAATCAATTCAAGTAGTTATGATGGTTATCTGCTTGAGATTCACTGTCGGCGTCATCGTTTGCGAGTTCAGGGTAGTGCTTGTATGGTCCCTGAATAGCACTGTAGTCGGTGGAATCCTCATCATCATAAAACCATGGAAAGCAAATGGAATCGGACTCATCCTCTGAAGATTCCAACATTTGCATAACAGATGGTGGTGGAGGGCGCTGGTTACATCGTTTGAGGGGAGGTAGGTTGAGCGGTGGAATATTATTTCGTGTTGTTGCTCGAATCCGGCCGCCTGGCAATTTTGGTAGAAGGTCCTGCCAAGATGATGGCACGGGATCGTTACGAAAAGCCATGCACGCTCTGGCGATATGGATCATTGTCTGTGTGGCGATGGAGTTGGTGATGCAAAATAGTTGTGACTTGACTCTGCTTCTTGAGAAGTAGCCACAGGTTGCCAAGGAGGCCACCGCATGTGTGCATCATTATATCCATTGATATTATTTTCAGACATCTGCGTAGTTATTCAAGTGAAACAATGTATTAAGATAGGTGTAAACAAAGTTTCATCATTTTATTGATAAGTGAGAATAGTAAAATATATCACATCATCAGTTGGTACTAAAAAATAATTCAGGGTATTTCTGTTTAATTGTTGCTTCTAGTTCCCATGTTGCTTCCTCTATGCCATGGTGATCCTAGAGCACTTTCACAAGTGGAATGCTACGTCACCATAGTTCTTGAGTTTTTCTATCTAAAATATGTATCGCTCTCTCTTGATACTTATTTCCTTCCTCAACCCGAACCTCGACTAAAGGGATGATATGCGAAGGATCAGAACGCTACTTGCGAAGCATAGATACATGAAAAACGTCATGAACCTTAGGCATGGACGATGGAAGGGACAGACGATAAGCAAGTTAGACAATATGTTCAATGATCTGAAATGGACTGATGTACCGCGGGGAGAGCTTTCCGTTGATCCCAAAGCGTTTGACACCTCTTGTGGGCTGGACTTTTAGAAAAACAAAGTCCCCCTTATCAAATTCTAGAGGTTGTTTCCGCTTGTCAGCATAGCTCTTCTGTCGACTTTGTGCAACACGAAGTCGTTCCTTTACTAGTGTGATCTTCTCAGAAGTCTCTTGAACTAGTTCAGGGCCTAACTGCGGTCGATCTGCCATATCTAACCAGCATACCGGAGATCTGCAAGGGTGACCATAGAGAGCCTCGTACGGTGCCATGCCGATACTAGTTTGGTAGTTGTTGTTGTATGCAAACTCAGCTAAATGTAAATACTTTGCCCATCCGTCATTAAAGTCCAAAATGCAGCATCGTAACATGTCTTCTAAGATTTGGATAAGCCGCTCTGACTGTCCATCAGTCTGAGGGTGGAAGGATGTGCTCATAGTGATCTTAGAACCCATTCTACTCTAGAAGTTTTTCCAAAAGTTTGATGTAAATAGAGGGTCTCGATCAAAGACGATCGTGAGTGGTATGCCATGAAGGCGTACGATCTCTCTTTCATATAGTTCTGCAAGTTTGGCGGGATTATCCATGAACTTTATTGGTAAGAAGTGTGCAGACTTTGTTAGTCTGTCAATGATAACCCAGATAGCATCTTGCCCTTTATTATTTCGAGGTAAGGCCGTAACAAAATCCATTGCGATGTTCTCCCATTTCCATTCTCCAATAGGTAACGGCTGGAAAAGTCTAGAGGGAAGTCTTCGTTCTGCCTTAACTTTCTGACAAATGAGACATCGAGCAACAAAGTCTGCAATTGCCTTCTTCATTCCAGAAAACCAGAATTGTCGCTTGACATCCTTGTACATCTTGTCACCCCCCAGGATGCATAGCGTACCTCGAACAGTGCATCTCAGTAAGCACTTCCTTCCGAACCTTAGGATCGTTCTGTAGACAGAGACGTTTTTCATAGAAAACGGTCCCGTCTTCAACTACCGACCAGTGAGGAAGGTCCTGTCCGCTGAGTAGAAGTTCTCGTTTCTCCATTAACATAGGGTCATTGGCTTGAGCTGCTGAAATCTTTCGAACGAGCTCAGAGTTGGCTGATAGTTGAGAGAGTTGTGATTTTGTTCCCTCTTCGATCAGTTGTAGGTTAAAGTTCTCCATCTCTGTAGCCAACTTCCCCGTTTCAAAGTTAAGAATGCAAGCAACGTACGATTTTCTACTCAGGGCATCAGCCACAACATTGGCTTTTCCGGGATGGTACTGGAGTTGAAAGTCATAATCTTTCAAGAATTCCAACCATCGTCTTTGGCGGAGGTTTAGGTCTCTCTGAATGTATATGTACTTAAGACTCTTGTGATCTGAGAAGACCTCAAATTGTTCACCGTATAGGTAATGACGCCATAATTTCAGTGCAAACACAACAGCTGCAAGTTTCAAGTCATGTGTTTGGTAATTACCCTCATGAATCTTCAGTTGCCTCGAGGCATATGCAACAACTTGGCCTTCTTGCATTAGTACGACACCTAAGCCTTGGAGAGAGGCGTCGGTGTATAATGAAAATCCAATTGCATTTCTTGGAGTGATAAGTACAGGTTTCGCCGTGAGGCGTTTCTTCAATTCCTGAAATGATGCTTCACAGGCGGGATTCTAGATGAATCGCACGTCTTTTCGAGTGAGCTTGGTCATAGGTTCAGCAATCTTTGAGAAGTCCTTGATGAAGCGTCTGTAATAGCCAACCAAACCAAGAAAACTCCTAATCTGAGTAACAGTGGTAGGTTGCTTCCAATTTAAAACTGCTTCAACCTTAGAAGGATCTACCTCAATGTCATTGCCTGAAACCACATGGCCTAGGAATTGAACTCTCTTCGCCCAAAATTCGCACTTACTCAACTTTGCATACAATTGGTGGCTTCTTAAGGTCTGGAGGACTATCTTCAAATGTATCTTATGGTCTTCCTCGGTTGAGGAATATATCAAGATGTCGTCCACAAAAACCACCACAAATTGGTCTAAGTATAACCTGAAAATGTGATTCATCAAATCCATGAATGTAGCAAATGCATTTGTTAGACCGAACGGCATAACCAAGAACTCGTAATGACCGTACCGGGTTCTGAACGTCGTCTTAGTGATGTCCGACTCTCAGATCCGGAGTTGGTGATAACCGGACCGTAAATCAATCTTAGAGAAGTATTTGGCATCTCTAAGTTGGTCGAACAAGTCATCGATCCTGGGCAACGGATATCTGTTCTTGATGGTGACGTTATTCAACTTGCGATAATCGATGCAAAGTCGTAACGAACCATCTTTTTTGCGAACAAACAGAACCGGAGCGCCCCAAGGTGATGAACTCTTTCTGATGAAGCCATTACTCTCTAATTCCTTCAGTTGTTTGTTTAATTCGACCAGCTCGACATTTGACATTCTGTATGGTAGAATTGAGATAGGCCCTGTCCCAGGTATGAAGTTGATTTCAAAATCGAATTCCCTAACTGGAGGTAGATCAGGAAGGTCATTTAGAAAGACTGTTGGGAATTCAGATATGACTAGAACATCATGTACTTCGAGAGGGTATAGTGTTGATGATTCATTTTCATTGCCAAGGGATAGAGCTCGAAGTTGTGCCTTAAGAAGTGCAACTGTTGATTTGTGTATCCATTTCCTTGTTCCTTGAATCTTGACAAACTCTCATGTAGGCAAGGTTAACTGAACTTGCTTCTTCATGCATTCGGTCTTTGCATTCAGTGGTGCTAGCCAGTCCATGCCGAGGATGATGTTGAAGTCTTCAATGTCCATCACAAAGAGATCTGCATATATTATCTATTCTGACATTCGAAGCTCACATCGAGAACACTGCAAATTCACGTCAGTACCAGATCCTAACGGTGATGTGACATGGAGTGTGATATCTGTGGGTTCAGGCTGCAAGCCTAAATGTCTTACCAATGTTGACGATATAAAAGAATGCATAGCACCTGAATCAAACAAAACATGCACCATTGTATTGAAGAAAGGAAAGGTACCTTCGACTACATTGTTGTCTGGGAGGGGTTATTGAGCGATGGAAAATGCTCTGCCCTGGTTCCGTTGACCCTGGTTCTGCCTAGGTTGGGCATTAGCAGCAGGTGGTGCTTGTTGGACTGGAACAACGTGAATAGGTTGTTGAAAGTGCAGACAGAGATATTTTACATGGCTCTTCTGGCCGCAGTTGAAACACGTCGGTTGATACTGCGGATGGTTCTGTTGGCCATGTTGATTGTTCTGCTGGCCATGCTGATTGTGGGGTCAACCACCACCTCTGTCATTGTCGTTTCTACGGCCACCCCTTCCATAACGACCTCCGCGGCCATGATTACAAAAACCCTGATGGTTAGGGTTAGAAGGTTCAGCCGCAGGTGTTGTGGCCTCATTCTTCGAAACAGGGGCTGGGAGGGCTGGGTTTTGATTGTAGTAGGGCTTCTTCTTGTTGCCCTGTTGCGAGCCTTGTTGGAAAAACGTTGCAGGCCGTTTTCCCTTATTCATTCTCTGCTCCTGTAAGATCTTCTCTTGTTCAAAGCTCATGGCTTTGTCAACAACCTCCTTGTAAATCTTGAGATCTAAGATCGACAAAGCTTGTCGAATATCATGGCGAAGGCCATTATAAAATTTCTCAGTCTTATCTTGCTCAGTTAAGATGGTGGAGAGAGAGTAGACTGATACTTCTTTGAACTTTCCAGCATATTCCCTGACGGTCATGCTGCCCTGGTATAACTTAGCGAATTCCTGGCGCTTATGTCTCTTCACAGCGCCGGGGAAATACTCATCAATAAATAATGACTCGAACTGTTGCCAAGTCATATCTGTTATGTTGACCCTTGGGTCCTCTTTCACTGTTATCCACCATGTGTTTACCCCACCAACAAGTTGGTAGGTCGCTAGTGAAATTTTTCGAGTCTCATCGACTCTCATTGCATCAAGAGCCTTCTTTGACTCATCCAGCCACTTTTGCACCTCATCAGCCTCAATGGTGCTAGCGAAAGTAAGAGGTTGTAGCCTTTTGTACTTAGTAATCTGATCAGTTTGAGATTCCGATCCAAATCTTACAGGTGCCTGAACAGTGGCAACCTGACTGGTCGCGGTCTCATGAACGGTCGTTTGAACAGTGACTTTCATCACCTCAATAAATCCGACGAAGAAGGTTTCCATACTCGAAGGCATGGCAAAGGGTGCGGGTGGGGGTGGTATTGCCTGTTCAGATGTAGTGGCAATGTCGGGTGTGGCCTATGCTGATGTCGGAGGCGGCGGTTCCTGAATCTCAGGAGGTGCCTCCACTACTGGACGGACAGTACGTGGCCTTCCTCTCTTCCTAGTTTGCATTTTCTCACTGGCAAGGAGAAAAATAAAACCAAGATTTAGGAACTGTAGCCAAGTATAATGTTATAGTATGCTCAGCAACAATTTCGAGAGTACTGCAATATTAAAATCACTTATTTTTCTAAGTATAGTGTAAGGTTTTTTTTTTGTTGAGGAATCAAAGAATTTTATGTGCCTCGTATGTTTGGCCATGGTGTAAAAAAAAATAAGGTTAGAATGTTTATATAATAAGTACAAAACTTTGCAAGTATTTCAAATGATTTGGTTCTGGTCTTTGTGAACATACATATACATTTCATTGAAAATCCATACGAGTCATAAGAATTCTAAGATTTGCCTCGGTAAATATCCTGATCTAACGTTCTATCGCAACTTATGTATTCAAACTCTTACTCTTAGTCTTTTCGATCATTATCCAGATTCGTGCGTCTCATACCACATGAATTTGGTAATAAGGGTGTCAACCAAGTTAAGTTGTATGAACATGGTCTCTAAAAACATTGGCTGAATAGAAGTTCACTAATAGTATCGTCCAAATTTACTCGTCCCATACCGTGTAAACTTAGTAATAATGTTAGTAATGCAACTTTCTCCAAATGTTTCTTTTCACACAAGGTCATGGGTTTTCTTACTTCCACATTTTATTTAGTATCTTCCAATTTTGTTGTGTCTCATACCACTCCAAAGTTAGTGATACAAAAGAAAGAATGGTTGTAAGTCGGCCCACCAAAGATAGTCTTAAACAAAACATTTCATTCATATATAAAAGAAAAGTTTACAATGCCAGTAATCAATCTTGATTTTCCTGTCCACTACCGCTCCTTCTAGACCTCCTGCTAGGTACAGAACGACTACTACCAAAAGGTTGAGAATTTGTTCACTCTGCTTTGAAGTTTTGCATACGTGTTAATATATCATTTTGAGTCTCTCTCATTTCAGCAATATTGGATGCCATTTCATTTAACCGTTCAAATGGGTTAGTCGATTGTCCCATTGGTGGAGGGTAAGTCGTAGGCATTGGTGGAAAGTATTGGTTGTACAGGTGACTCATAGGTGTGGGGTAGTTGTTTTGATTATATGGGGATCCCCTAATTGGAACCCCTTGGGCATTTGACGTAGGATTCTGGTTTGTCTTGGTATTTGGTACTTCCCTGACTGAAATTTTGCGTCGACTTCTTCAAAGACAACGTCCATGTTTGTCTCACATTCTTTCGGCATTTCCTAACGTCATGCTGAATACTTCCTCGTCAGTTACCCCTCCACTTGTGCCATATGTCTTGAAGATAGAGGATGTTGTAACCCGCTCAGTGATCTACTTCGATGTCCCATCAAAAGTGTTGACGTTTGCCTCGTATAGCATCCTCATAATCAAGACTCTGTAGCCGAGGAATTCCTTTCTTAAAGGATTTTGAATCACCCTCAACATTTGTTGGATGATAATGTGAAGTAGGGATACCTTAATTTTCTTCTCTATGTAGTATAACATAAGAAGTTGAGCCCTTGACATAGTGCCTCTAGTCCCCCTTTCTGGCAAGATGTTGCCGAATACGATTTTTCCAAGGCCGGCAAGAGATGCCTTAAGATGATTGTTTGGGAGGTTAGTGTACGTGGATTGAGTGTATGGCTCGTTGGCGAGGGAATTGAACAACTGTTCATTAGACTCTGTGATCTCTGCAACTGTCTGAAGTTCGTGCGGATCAATAATTTTATCCTCAATCGGAATCTCCATAAGTCGAGCAATAATTTCGACGTTGATAGAAATCTTTGTTCCCCTGGCCATTGTTTCTAAAACAGGGGTGATCCTATCTTCCTGAAGTCCTACGCAATCCATGGCTTCGTAGAAGGATCTCACCAAGTTGTAAGAGACGTGACCCTCAACTTTTGTGATGTTCAACCACCCCAGAGTTGCGAGTTTGTCGTGAAGGATTGCGCGGAGGCAGAGATCTCTGTTGTCGATGCTCCTCATAGTCATAACCTCCATTTTGGACAATTCCTTGAGTCTAGTGGGAATTGGTTCCCTACTACTAGAAGTTGCTTCTTCACTTGAGACCATTCTTTGCTGAAAGGAAAATAAATTTGTGAAAGACACAAAATAAATTCCTAACATTTTTAAGATTTATTCTTTGTCTTTTAGACAGTATTTTTTATTTTTCTCTTGATGTTTATGCCATCATTTAATCCAAATTTTTCTATTAGCAATATGATATAATATATATCGTATTCATATATGAATGCATAGATATATATATTTAATCATAACTATACATATAGTTTTCATAAATCAACTATATATATATATTTGAAATTAAACCATATAAAAATCATATATAATTTTCTTAGATGTATATTTAATACAAATCTCAACTATATATAATTCATATATATATATATATATAGTTCTAAAGATATATATATATCTAATAACATTTTTCATTCAAATTTTTTTCATCAATAATATGATATATATATATATATATATATATCTCATATATACTAAGGTATATAGATATATATATATTCAATCATAACTATACATGTAGATTTCAATAAATCATGACTATATGTATATTTAAATCAAACTATATAATAATCATATAGTTTTCTAGATATATATCTAATATAATTGACATATATATATAGTTCTAGAGATATATATATCTAATAAATGTTTTTTTATCCAAAATTTTTCACTAGTTACATGGTACATATATATCTCCTATATGCATAGATATATAGATATATATTTAATCATAACAATATATATAGTTTCATAAATCACAACTATATATATATATTCAAATCAAAGTATATAGAAATCATATAATTTTCTAGATATATATTTAATATAAATCTCAACTATATACAATTCATATATATATAGTTTTAGAGATATATATATATCTAATAAAATTTTTCTTCCCCTAATTTGGTGGACTTGGGCGGGCCGTGGACCGTACGCTCTGATACCATTAAATGTCACACTCCGCCCGAATACGCCTAAACCGCCGGTACACTCGCGGACGGGGCGCGCATTTGGAATAATAACTATGGTAACAAAAGAGTGCGCAGCGGAAATATATAACACAGTACAAGTCTGATTTCATTTAATTCAGAATATTTGTGTACATAAAATGGTCAAGGGAACATACTCCCCAAAATCCCCAATGAATAATACAAAGGGTACAAAATATGGGCCCCATAAACCTGCACCCAGTCCACCCTAATTTCCTGTGAAAAATTAGATAATAATGGAGTGAGCTTAAAGCGCTCAGTGGGTAAATAGTTCGTGAGTATAACAATTAATAAAGCATACTTCAATATCAAATATCTTAAATACACAAGATAGCATCATAATCAATCAATATGTATGTATGTATGACACCGTCTCCTAATGGTTTGATGAACGTACATCGCCTGAGTTCACGTACAAATGTCCGTCCGGACATTTCTCCCCTGGCGTAGCCAGGTTTTATTGTACGTCCCTCCTCAGGAACGATGCTCTGGATTCACGTACTGATCTCCCTCCCCAGGCGTAGCCGGGTTCTCATGTACGTCTCTCTCCAGAAAAATATAATGAATAGCGAGTAATGCTCCTAACTATTCTATGAGTCATAAACCACATACGTCCCTAGGTGGTGATATGTATGATGCCAATGCATGAACTGGTCTAGTCTACTGGTTTAGTTTTTACTTGACATTTAGATTGACTTGGGCAACGTCTAGTGATCCTTATCAGGGTCGGTATCACGACGTGCAAGGTTAGGACATTCAGTATTACTTGTATAAGTTGATTCCTTTCAATAAGACCAACTAGATCAGTCCCCAGTTGAGAGGTGAGACACAAGGTCTGCTTAAATACCAATCGCCTAGAGCAGCCCGCTGCCTCCCGTTCACTATTTAAAGTTACTGAGGACAAGACCGAGTCTAGTTGAGTCAGATTGACCACAAATCCGGCATTGAAACAGTGTAATACATGAATTCCAAATATACAGGCATAAGTGCGACAGTATAAACATTATATGACACAATGCAGTGTAAATGAACAGTAGATATAATAATAACTGAATGTAAACTTTAATAAAAGTTATAAAACACGCAAACCTATGTTTCATTCCCCACCTTCAGATAAGAACTTTTTCTTTCAGATCTGGCGCTTTCCTCCGGACAGAACTTCGTCGCACCGCACCGAGAGTCTCAAAAGACTAAAACTCAAAATGAGTGAGAAAGAGAAGGAAAATTACAAGGAGAGTGATTTTGGTGTGAGAAATGAGAAATGAGGAGGGTTCATTGTATAGAGATTTTTGACGCCTGAACGTTCGGGTATGCGCCTGCGTTCGAGCATGCACCTGAACGTTCGGACATGCCCCTGAACATTCAAGCGTTGCCCCTAAAATTTTTTTTTTTTTTTTTTTGTGCAATCCTAGGGTATTACACATATTCCTTAGAAAATAATATCTCATCGGTGTAACACAAGAAACACCTTTACAAAACTATATCCTCTTTCAAAACAATGGGTGCTACTGTATACGTAATAGTCCTACTATCTTGCAGTTTAAATATCAGTATGCTCTCTTTATTTTGTGATATATCTATTCTCTTTAAGCTTTATCCTTTTCTATATATTTATTTCGAACATAATTTTGTATTGATCTTCTTGCCATTTCTTTATCTTACTGTCACCTCTACCCACAAAACAAGTAGGCCAAACATGTCTACTTTACAAGAAATAGAGACATTTCTAAGTCTGTTCCTGCCCTCAACTTCCTCATTGACAACATATGAGATTCACATGCAACAACAATCATCCCTGTTCCAGAATCTGGTTACCTCACGGCACAAGCTTGATGAAGAATTTGTTGATAAATTGAAGCATTACTACCACAAGAGTTTTAAGCCTGAGATGGTGAAGCAGAAGAGGAGGATTCCATGGAAATTAAAGTAAAGAAACGTATCTGCAACACTTGATTCCAACTTGAACACCCTTATGGATTAGGTGAACATTCATGTAGCCAAATCGAATCATACATCCAAAAGATCCACAAGAGTACTCTCAAGCTCTTTCAAATCTTTGCTCAGTGCAGTGAAGATCGAAATAGCGGAAGCGTAACATTTGCAATGGAGACTTGTCATGACTGTTTAGCACTTGATCGAAGGAATTCATAGAGGGATGATTGTTGTTGTATGTGAATCACGTATGCTGTCGATGAGGAAGTTGTGGTCAGGAACAGAGACCTAGAAACGTCTCCATTACTTGGCAAGAAGACCCAGAAACGTCTCAATTTCTTGGAAAGAAGACATGTTTAGCCTACTTGTGTGAAAACACTAATAACGTGAACTCCTCAAAACTATGTTTTAAATAATTTATGTTCAACCAGGCAGATGATGCAGTACCAAAAGAACCATGTGGCGAATTAGATCGACAACCAGAAGACCCATCCATAGTTGATGCCTTAGGTTCTGTTCAAAAGAAGAAAAAAAAGGAAAGTTGAGCAGAAAAAGAGAAGGTGAAGCCAAGACGACTATGGTTAAAACAAAACTCTGCCATTAATCTTCCCAAAGAAACAAACAATGATTCCTGGATGAATCAATATTGGAGGACCTCTTTATGAACAACAAATCATTTGCTTCTTGTTGTTGTTATTCTGAGGAGTTGTTGTCATCAAGGTAGCGTTGGTGTACGCCTCTACTGTTTGGATCTCTACTGCACTAGGCAAAGGTTTGGAAGACTTCGAAATCACTTGCGGATCTTCTAGACGTATAGTTCAATTTGGCTACATGGATGTTCGCCTCATCCATAAGGGTGTTCAAGTCATAATTGAATGTTGCAAATACATTTCTTTTCTTTAATTTCCATAGAATCCTCCTCTTCTGCTTCACAATCTCCAGCTTAACACTCTTGCAGTAGTTATGCTTGAATTAATCAACAAATTCTTCGTCACGCTTGTGTTGTGAGGTAACAAGATTCATGAATTGTTAACCTTGCTATATCTATGGGTATCATTTGGGCATATACAATGTGCAAACAATTATAACGCAAACTCCTAAAAACTATCTTTTAAAAAATCTGTGTTCAAGCATCTTGATGGTGTAGTACCAAAGAATCATGTGAAGAAACACATCCAAAATGCCACTAATAACATTAAAGTTGTTAAGGAAGTTGATGAAGTCATTTAAAAATAAAAAAATTGCATATTCTTTTTCCACTTACTCAATATATATATACACACACACACACATTATATTATATTTATGTTTTCGCTCCATTATTGATTGCAACTCACAAAAATAGTCCCAGAAGTTGGTACTCAACTTCATTTAGCAGAATTAGGATAATTCAATTCGTCGTATTAAAAACGAACTTATTATTCAATATATTTCTTTACATAAGTTGTTGTTCAAATATGTTTATTTACAAACATAAAGAACCAATTCTTCAAGCAAAAGAAGCCTTGAAGTCAATTACTCAAACAAATGAAGCCCAGTAAACACTTCTTCATGAATTCCTTTTCCAATTCTCATATCCTTAACATAGAAAAAATTGGTTTTAATAGGATATTTACAATAATAAAAAATGAAGAATTCTTGAAGAATTCTCATATCCCTTCTTTTCTTTTCTACTTTTTACTTTTTTTTTTTAGGGAAATTATTTTTCTTTTATGTTCTAATAATAAATTACTATCTCATTGCATCTATAACACCACAAATAAATTAAAAATACTTTAATTGGTTAAGTAATTATGCCAATAGGTACCTCGCCCATAGGGCGGGGCTGCAACCTAGTGCATATAATTTTGAAAGAAACAAGACCTATTACCAATTTGAAGTTAACAAACAGAGGACCTTAGATTGTTGGAAGAACCCTTTTTATCCTAGAAACCATAAAATTAAAATCCTTTCCAAGATCTAGATCGTAGGTTTGGTTAGTTGCTCATTGGAAGTGGAAGGTCAATACTTGGTATATTTTGCCAAGAAGGAATCCCTACATTCACCTTTCTCCTCATTGGTGTGTGCTACGTAAGAAGGATGGTGAATTTGTTGACCACATCTTCTTCCATTGTCCTTTCATTGAAAAGATATGGAGGTTGATGTGCCATGAACTCAACATCTCCTTCATTAAACTAGTGAATAGGTAGTAGATCTTGTCATCCCAAAGGGTATCTAATTGGTCCACTAGACAGATTCAGATTTGGAAGATTGCCACCTTCACAATGGTTGGTCAATCTGGTTAGAAAGGAACAAAACAAATTTTTAGAGAGATCAATGACTCTTACACAGTTTGGGATTTATTTAGAGTTACATGCCTTCACTTGGATAGTGGCTTGGAGACATGGTCTAGGTTTTTGTAATACCCTAGGATTGCACACACACACACACACACACACAAAAAAAATTAAACTTCGGGCGCTTTTTTTCCCTATTTAAGGAACTCCCCTCTCATTTCTCATACCAAATCACTTCTCCTTATGATTCCTCTCTTCTCTCTCACTCTCCTTGAGTTGTTCTTCTCTTTTTGAAACTCTCTTCGCGGTGCAACGCGGTTCTGCTCGGGGAAAGGCTCCAGTTCTCAAGAGAGTTTTTATCTGAAGGTGGAGAACGAAACATAGGTTTGCGTGTCTTATAACTTTTATTAAAGTTTACATTCATTTATCATTATATCTACTATTCATTTACACTGCATTATTCCGTATAATGTTTATACTTGTCATACATATGCCTTTATATTTGGAGTTCGTGTATTACACTGTTGCAATGCTGGATTAGTGGTCAATCTGGCTCAACCAGACTCAGTCTTGTCCTCAGTAACTTTAAATAGTGAACGGGAGGCAGCGTGCTACTCTAGACAATTGGTATTTAAGTAGACTTCGTGTCTCACCTCTCAAATTGGAGACTGATTTGGTTGGTCTTATTTGAAAGCTATCAGCTTGTACAAGTAATATTAAATGTCCTTGCACGTAGTGATACCGACCCTGATAAGGATCACCAAACGTTGTCAAATCCTGTCTAAAGATAAGTAAAGACCGGACATGTTCATGCATTGGCATCATACATAAGCACCACCTAGGGACGTATGTGGTTTATGATTCATAGAATAGTTAGAAGCAATGCTTACTATTCATTATATTTCTCTGGAGAGGGAAGTACAATGAGAACCCGGCTACTCCTGGGAAGGGACATCTGTACGTGAACTCAGGCGACGTACTATCATGGAACCAATACGAGACGGTGTCATGCATACATACATGTTTGATTGATTATGATGCTCTAATGTGTATTTATGATATTTGATTATGAAGTTTACTTTATTAATTGTTATATTCACGAACTATTTTACCAACTGAGCGTGTAGCTCATCCCGTTGTTATCCAATTTTTCGCAAGAGATTAGGGTGGACTGGGTGCAGGTTTTTAGGCCCACATTTTGTACCCTTTGTATTATTCATTGAGGATTTTGGGAGGATGTTCCCTTAACTATTTCATATACAAATATATCCTGAAATTAATGAAATCAGACTTATACTTAATCGTGTTTCTGCGCACTCGATTATTGTTATATTGCATTTGCGTCCCGTCCGTGAGTGTCCCGCCGATTTAGGCACGTCCGGACGGGGTCCACAGCCCGCCCAAGTCCACCAAATTAGGATAAGAAATTTTTTATTTAGATATATATATCTTTAGAACTATATATATATATATCATGTTGCTAATGAAAAATTTGGATTAAATGATGGCATAAACATCAAAAGAAAAAAAGAAATATATATATATATATATATATATATATATATTGTCAAACGGACAAGGCATAAATCTTAAAAATGTTAGGAATATATTTTGTGTATTTCACAAGTTTATTTTTCTTTCAGCAAAATAATGGCCTCAAGTGAAGGAACGACTTTCAGTACTCGGAAACCAATTCCCACTAGACTTACGGAACTATTTAACAGAGAGGTTATAACTATGAGAAGTATCGACAATAGAGATCTCCGCCTCCGTCCGATCCTTCACAAAAAACTCGCAACGCTGAGGTGGTTGGACATTACAAAAGTTGAAGGATACGTCTCCTTCAACTTGGTGAAGTCTTTCTACGAAGCCATAAATTGCATAGGACTTCAAGAAGATGGGACCAGCCCTGTCTTGGAGACAACAGTCAAAAGAACAAAGATTTCTATCAACGTCGAAATTATTTTGCGACTTATGGAGATCCCAATTAGAGATAGAATCATTGATCCACACGAACCCCAGACAGTTGCAGAAATCGCTGAGTCCAAGGAACAGTTGTTCAATTTCCTTGCCAAAAGTCGTACACCCAATTGACGTACGCCCACCTCCCAAACAATCTCCTTAAACCACCTCTTACCGGCCTTGGGAAGATCGTATTCGGCAACATCTTGTCAGAAAAGGTGACTAGAGGTGCTATGTCAAGAGCTCAACTTCTTGTGTTATACTGCATAGAGAAGGGAATTAAGGTCTCCCTACCTCACACCATTGTCCAACAAATATTGCGGGTGATTCAAAACCCTTCAAGAAAGGAACCCCTCGGCTACGGAATCTTGATCATAAGAATGTTATACGAGGCAAACGTCAACACTTTTGATGAGTCTTCGAAGCAGATCACTGATGCAGTTACAGCATCTTCTATCTTCAAGACGTTCGTCATGAGTGGAGGCGTGACTGACGAGGAGATATTCGGCGTGACTTTAGGAGGAAATGGCAAAGAATTAGAGACAAAAATGGACATTGTGAACAAAAATGTCGGCGCAAGATTTTTGTTAGGGAGGCACCAAATAATGAGCCAAACCAGAACCTTAGGGCAAACCGAGTCCCGAATAATGATCAACCCGATCATTTATTCTCTGAGGATGATCTTTTTAGCAACCTAAATCAACCTCAACCAAATCGGGATAGACAGAGAGTTCCAGCAAATTCACCTTCCTGGAACATACCAACACAAGGCAATACTATGTACCAAAGGTTTCCAACTCCTGAGGTATCGTATCGGCCAGTTCCGCAAGTTCCTATGAACCAACAGCAACAGAATTGTGCGTCACCAAATTTCGAAAGACAAGATGTCCCAATGAGTCCATTGTTTCAAGACTTTTCGACTCGAGCATATCCAAATATCCAAGAGGTTTCAGTTAGGGAATCCCCGTACAATCAAAACAACTACCTCCATCGTGAATTTGATGACCGCATTTTCAGGTTATACTTAGACCGATTTGTGGTGGTCTTTGTGAATGATATCTTGATATATTCCTCAACCGAGGAAGACCATAAGGTACATCTGAGGATTGACCTCCAGACCTTGAGAAGCCACCAATTGTATGCGGAGTTGAGTAAGTGCGAATTTTGAGCGAAGCAAGTTCAATTCCTAGGTCATGTGGTTTCAAGCAATGGCATTTAGGTGGATCCTTCAAAGGTTGAAGCGGTTTTAAACAGGAAGGACTCTACCACTGTTACTCAGATTATGAGTTTTCTTAGTTTGGCTGGCTATTACAGACGCTTCATCAAGGACTTCTCAAAGATTGCTGAACCTATGACCAAGCTCACTCGGAAAGATGTGTTATTCATCTGGAATCCCGCCTGTGAAACGTCATTTCAGGAATTGAAGAAATGCCTCACGAAAGCACCAGTACTAATCACTCCAAGAAATGGTATTGGATTTTCACTATACACCGACGCCTCTCTCCAAGGCTTAGGTACAGTACTAATGCAAAAAAGACAAGCTATTGCATATGATTTGAGGCAATTGAAGATTCATGAGGGTAATTACCTACGCATGACTTGGAACTTGCAGTTGTCGTATTCGCACTGATGTTATGGCGTCATTACCTATATGGTGAACGATTTGAGGTCTTCTCGGATCACAAGAGTCTTAAGTACATCTACACCCAGAGAGACCTAAACCTCCGCCAAAAACGATGGTTGGAATTCTTGAAAGATTATGGCTTTCAACTCCAGTACCATCCCGGTAAGGCCAATGTTGTGGCTGATGCCCTGAGTAGAAAATCTTATGTTGTTTGCACTCTTAACTTCGAGATGGGGAAGTTGACTAAAGAGATGGAGGATTTTAACCTACAGCTGATCGAGGAGGGAGGATAATCACGACTCTCTCAATTATCAGCAAACTCTGAGCTGGTTTGGAAGATTTCAGCAGCTCAAGCCAACAACCCTATGTTATTGGAGAAATGAGAACTTCTGCTCAGCAGACAGGACCTTCCTCACTGGTCGGTCTCTGAAGACGGAGCCATTTTTTACAAAAAACGTCTCTGTCTACAGAACAATCCTGAGCTTCAGAATGAAATGCTCACTGAGATGCACTATTCGAGGTTTGCTATGAATCCTGGGGGCGACAAGATGTAAGAGGATGTCAAACGACAATT
Organism: Paratinospora sagittata; assembly: GCA_035771175.1. Taxonomy (NCBI): domain Eukaryota; kingdom Viridiplantae; phylum Streptophyta; class Magnoliopsida; order Ranunculales; family Menispermaceae; genus Paratinospora; species Paratinospora sagittata. Next base: position 23,030,962 of record CM069592.1, on the reverse strand, counting down.
CTTATTTTCTGGAATGAAGAAGGCGATTGCTGACTTCGTTGCTCAATGTCTCGTTTGCTAGCAAGTTAAGGCAAAATGTAGACTTCCCTCTGGACTTCTCCAGCCTTTACCTATTGGAGAATGGAAGTGAGAGAACATCGCAATGGATTTTGTTACGGCCTTGCCTCGAAATAATAAAGGGCAAGATGTTATCTGGGTTATCATTGACAGACATACAAAGTCTGCACACTTTTTACCAATAAAGTTCACGGATAACCCCGCCAAGCTTGTCGAACTTTATGAAAGAGAGATCGTGCGCCTCCATGGCATACCACTTACGATCGTCTCTGATCGAGACCCTCAATTCACATCAAAGTTTTGGCAAAGCTTCCAGAGTATAATGGGCTCCAGGATCACCATGAGCACAACCTTTCACCCTTAGACTGATGGGCAGCCAGAGCATCTGATCCAGATCTTGGAGCATATGTTACGGTGCTGCATTTTGGACTTTCATGACGAATGGGCAAAACACTTACATTTGGCTAAGTTTGTATACAACAACAGCTACCAAACTAGTATTGGCATGGCACCACACGAGACTCTCTATGGTCGCCCTTGCAGATTTTCGGTATGCTAGTTAGATATGGCAGATCGACCGTAGTTGGGGCTTGAACTAGTTCAAGAGACTTCTGAGAAGATCACATTAGTAAAGGAGAAACTTCGTGTTGCACAAAGTCGACAGAAGAGCTATGCTGACAAGTGAAGACAACCTTTAGAATTTGATAAGGGGGACTTGATTTTTCTAAAAGTTCAGCCTACAAGAGGTGTCAAACGTTTTGGGATCAAGGGAAAGCTCTCCCCACGGTATATTGGCCCATTTCAGATCATTGAACGTATTGGCAAACTAGCCTATCGTCTATCCTTTCCATCGTCCATGTCTAAGGTTCATGACGTTTTTCACGTATCCATGCTTTGAAAGTATCGTCCTGATCCTTCGCATATCATCCCTCTGGTCGAGGTTCGAGTTGATGAAGGAAACAAGTATCAAGAAAGAGCGATACAGATTCTGGATAGAAAAATTCAAGAACTAAGGCGACATAGCATACCACTTGTGAAAGTACTTTGAGATCACCACGGAGTTGAGGAAGCAACATGGGAACTAAAAACAACAATTAAATAGAAATACCCTGAATTGTTTTCTAGTAATAATTGATGAGGTGATACATTGTACTATTTCACTTATCAATAAAATGATGAAATTTTGTTTACAAATATCTTAATACATCGTTTCACTTAAATAACTATGCAGATGTCTGAAAATAATACCGATGGAGGTAGTGATGCACACACGCAATGGCCTCTTTGGCAACCTGTGGCGACTCCTTTAGGATCTGAGTCAAGTCACAACTACATTGCATCACCAACTCCATCGCCCTACAGACAGCGATCCTTATCGCCAGAGCGTGCATGGCTTTTTCGTAACAGTTTTGCCCGAAACAATCTCGTGCCCTCATCTTGGCAAGATCTTCTACCAAAATTTTCAGGTGGTCGGATTCGAGCAACAGCACGAAAAAGCATCCCACTGCTCAACCTACCTCCCTTTTAACAATGCAACCTACAATGCCATATGTTTGGCAAAGGTCGGAACTTTCTGAGGACGAATCTGACTTCATTTGCTCTCCATGGTTTCATGATGTTGAGGATTCTTCCAGCAACAGTGCTATTTAGGGACCTTACAGGTACTACCCTGAGCTAACGAACGATGAGGACGACGAAGAATCTCACGCTGATAGCAATCATTACTACTTGGACGAATTTCGAGGGTGAAATCCTTTTCAGGTAGGTAGAGTGTTTCCCTAGGATTGCACACACAAAAAAAATTGAACTTCGGGCAAGGTGCCCGAACCATCAGGCGCGTGCCCGAACCTTCGGGCGCTTTTTTTTCCTATTTAAGGAACCCCCCCTCATTTCTCACACCAAATCACTTCTCCTTATGATTTCTCTCTTCTCTCTCACTCTCCTTGAGTTGTTCTTCTCTTTTTGAAACTCTCTTTTCAAGACTCTCTTCGCAGTGCAACGCGGTTTTGCTCAGGGGAAGGCGCCAGTTCTCGAGGGAGTTTTTATCTGAAAGTGAGGAACGAAACATAGGTTTGCGTGTCTTATAACTTTTATTAAAGTTTACATTCATTTATCATTATGTCTACTACTCATTTACACCGCATTATTGCGTATAATGTTTATACTTGTCATACTTATGCCTGTATATTTGGAGTTTGTGTATTACACTGTTGCGATGCCAGATTAGATGTCAATCTGGCTCAACCAGACTCAGTCTTGTCCTCAGTAACTTTAAATAGTGAACGGGAGGCAGCGTGCTACTCTAGACAATTGGTATTTAAGTAGACTTCGTGTCTCACCTCTCAAATTGGAGACTGATTTGGTTGGTCTTATTTGAAAGCTATCAGCTTGTACAAGTAATACTGAATGTCCTTGCACGTGGTGATACTGACCCTGATAAGGATCACCAAACGTTGTCAAATCCTGTCTAAAGATAAGTAAAGACCTGACCTGTTCATGCATTGGCATGATACATAAGCACCACCTAGGGACTATGTGGTTTATGATTCATAAAATAGTTAAAAGCAATGCTCACTATTCATTATATTTCTCTGGAGAGGGACGTACAATGAGAACCCAGCTACTCTTGGGGAGGGACATTTGTACGTGAACTCAGGCGGTGTACTATCATGGAACCAATACGAGACGGTGTCATGCATACATACATGTTGGATTGATTATGATGCTCTGATGCGTATTTATGATATTTGATTATGAAGTTTGTTTTATTAATTGTTTGAGCTTGTAGCTCAACCTGTTGTTATCCAATTTTTCATAGCAGATTAAGGTGCACTGGGTGCAGGTTTTTCGGCCCACATTTTGTACCCTTTGTATTATTCATTGGGGATTTTGGGATGATGTTTCCTTAACTATTTCATGTACAAATATATTCTAAAATTAATGAAATCAAACTTGTACTTAATCGTGTTTTCGCGGACTCGGTTATTGTTATAATGCATTCGCGCCCTGTTCGTGAGTATTCCACCGATTAGGCACATTCGGGCGGGGTGTGACAGTTTTTCCTTATCTGATTAGTTGAGAAGATGGTCTAACTTGGTAATCTTTTTTCATTGCCTTTTATAAGAGTATTTTTTACTCTCCATTTAAGAAATTGAGGTTTCAAAGTTAGAATTATTCCATTAGTGAGAAACCACCTTGTCACATTTCATACTTTCATATCATATATGAATGCAGTACTCAAAAAAAATGGTTGGATGATTTGCAACTTTATCCCTCATGAATTATCATAAAAAGCAACAAACTTAAGTTGTCACACCCCGCCCAGACGTGCCTAAATCGACGGAACACTCACAGGAGGGGCACAAATGCATTATAACAGTTATCGAGTGCGCAGGTACACAATTGAGTACAAATCTGATTTCATTATTTTCAAAATATATTTTTGTACAAAATATAATTGAGGGAACATCCTCCCAAAATCTCCTTATAAATAAACAAGGGGTACAAAATGTGAGCCTAGAAGCCTCTACCCAATCCGCCCTAGTCTCATGTAAAAATAGTCAACAACGGGGTGAGTTATTACCCAGTGGGTAAAATAGTTCGTGAATACGACAATTAATAAAGAAAACTTCATAATCTAACATCACATATGCACAACATAACATCATAAACAGTACAACATGTATGAATGCCTGACACCGTCTCGTAATGGTTTTGTGATCGTACATAGCCCTGGATTCACGTACTGACGTCCATCTCCAGGTAAACCCGGATTCACGTTGTACGTCCCTCTCCAGGGAAAACATCAAGAATATTGAGCATTTCTCCAATAACTATTCCATAAATCAAAATAGTGAGCATTACTCCAATAACTATTTTGTGGATCACAAACCACTTACGTCCTTAGGTGGTTATGTATGATGACTATACATGAACAGGTCCGATCTTTGCTAATATTAGACAGGATTTGGCAACATCTGGTGATCTTTATCAGGGTCGGCATCACCACGTGCGTTGTTAGAATGTCCAGTATCACTTGTACAAGCAGATAGCTTTCAAATAAGACCAACCAAACCAGTCTCCAGTCAAAAGGTGGAACATGAGGTCCGCTTAAATACCAATCTTCTAGAGCAGCAAGCTCTAAGAGAGAGTCTCAAAAAGATGAGAGAGAAAATCACAAAGAGAGTGATAACCAACAATGAGCAAGAGAGAGAAGATAGAGTGAGTTGCGTGAAAATGAAGGGGGGTTCCTTTTATAGAAAAAAGAATGCCCAAAAATTCGGGCGGGCTGCCCGAACGTTAGAGCGAGCCCGAATTTCTTTTTTTTGTGTGTGTGTAATTTAAGGGTATTACACTCTACCCCACTTAAAATAATTTCGCCCTCGAAATTTCAGTCCATGTAGTGATGATTGCTACCTTCATCAGATTCACCGCCTTTGTTCTTATTCCCAAGATCAGGGTAAAGCTGGTAAGGTCCCTGAATAATACTGTGGCCGATGGAATCCTCAACATCATCAAGCAATGAAGAGCAAATAGAATCGGATTCGTCCTTAAAAGGTTCTGACATTCTCCTAACAGATGGTGGTGTATGGCAGAATTGTCTGCAATAGCCTTCTTCATACCAGAGAACCAGAATTGTCGTTTGACATCTTTGTACATCTTGTCTTTCCCAGGATGCATAGCAAACCTCGAGCAATGCATTTCAGTGAGCACTTCTTTCCAAACTTCAGGATCATTACGTATTTTTTTCCCATTAACATGCGGTCGTTGGCTTGAGCTGCTGAAATTTTTCGAATAAGCTCAGAGTTAGCCGATAATTGAGAAAGTCGTGATCCTCTTCCCTCCTCGATAAGATATAAGTTAAAATTGTCCATCTCCGTAGCCAACTTCCCCATTTCAAAGTTAGGAGTACAAGCAACATAAGATTTTATGCTCAAGGCATCAGCCACAACATTGGCTTTCTCGGGATGGTATTGGAGTTGAAAGTCATAATCTTTCAAAATTTCCAACCATCATCTTTTGCGGAGGTTTAGGTCTCTCTGAGTATAAATGTACTTGACACTCTTGTGATCCGAGAAGACCTCAAACCGTTCACCGTATAGGTAGTGACGCCATAACTTCAGTGCGAATACGACGGCTGCAAGTTTCAGGTCATGCGTTGGGTAATGACCCTTATGAATCTTTAGTTGCCTAGAAACATATGCAACAACCTGGCCTTCTTGAATTAGTACTGCACTTAAGCCTTGTAGAGAGGCGTTGGTGTATAGTGAAAACCCAACTCCATTTCTTAGAGTGATTAGTATTGGTGCTATCGTGAGGCGCTTCTTCAATTCCTGAAATGACGATTCACAGACGGGATTCCAGATGAATCGTACATCTTTCCGAGTGAGCTTGGTCATAGGTTCGGCAATCTTTGAGAAGTCCTTGATGAAGCGTCTGTAGTAGTCAGCCAAACCAAGAAAACTCCATATTTGAGTTACTGTGGTAGACTGCTTCCAGTTTAAAATCGCTTCAATCTTTGAAGGATCCACTTCAATGTCATTGTCTGAAACCACATGACCTAGGAATTGAACTTTTTTCTCCCAAAATTCACATTTACTCAACTTTGCATACAATTGATGGCTTCTTAAGGTCCAGAGGACAATCCTGAAATATATCTTATGGTCTTCCTCAATTGAAGAATATATCAAGATATCATCTACAAAGACCACCGCGAATCGATCTAAATATAGTCTGAAGATGTTGTTCATCAAATCCATGAACGTTGCAGGTGCATTTGTTAGACCGAACGGCATGACCAAGAACTCATAATGACCGTACCGAGTTCTAAAAGTCGTTTTATTTATGTCTGACTCTCTGATCCGGAGTTAATGATAGTCGGATCGTAAATCAATCATAGAGAAGCATTTGGCATCTCTAAGTTGGTCAAACAAGTCATCGATCCTGGGCAATGGGTATCTTTTCTTGATGGTTACGTTATTCAACTTGTGATAGTCGATGCAAAGTCATAACGAACCATCCTTTTTGCGAACAAATAGAACTGGAGTGCCCCAGGGTGATGAACTTTTTCTGATGAAGCCATTACTCTCCAATTCCTTCAGTTGTTTGTCCAACTCAACCAGCTCGACATTAGACATTCTGTATGGTGGAATTGAGATGGGTCCCGTCCCTGATATAAGTTTGATCTCAAAATTGAATTCCCAAACTTGAGGTAGACCAGGAAGGTCATTTAGAAAAATCGTTGGAAATTCATATATAACAAGGATATCGTGTACTTCGAGAGGGTACAATGATGATGATTTATTGTCATCACCAAGGGATAGGGCTCGGAGTTGTGCCTTGAGAAGTGCAACAGTCGAGTTGTGTATCCATTTTCGCGTTTCTTAAATTTTGGCAAACTCCCCAATGGGCAAGGTTAACTAAACTTGCTTCTTCAAACAATCGATATTTGCACTCAGTGGTGTGAGTCAATCCATGCCAAGGATGATGTCAAAATCTTCAATGTCCATCACTAGAAGATGTGCATAAATTATTTGTTCTAACATTTGAACTCACATCTAGAACACTTCAATTTCACGTCAATACCAGATCCTAATGATGTTGAGACATAGATAGTGATGTATGTGGGTTCAGGTTGCAACCCTAAATGCCTTACCAATGCAGAAGATATAAAGGAGTGCGTAGCACCTGAATCAAACAAGACATGCACCATTGTATTGAACAAGGGAAATGTACCTTCGACTACATTGTTATCTAGGAGGGGTTTTTGAGCGATGGCAAACGCTCTGCCCTGTTGTCTATGTCCCTGATTCTGCTGGTTCTGTCTAGGCTGGGCTTTAGCAGCAGGTGGGACTTGTTGGACTGGGATTGAGGGAATAGGCTGCCGCGGTTGTGGAGGGTGGGGGCAGACACTTTTTACATGGCTCTACTGGCCGCAGTTGAAACAAGTTAGCCTATGCTACTGAGGCGCTTGTTGCTAGTTCTGCTGGTCGTGTTGATTGTGGTGTTGCTGACCACCACCCTGGTCGTTGCCATTGCAGCCTCCTCGGTTATGATTGTGAAAACCCTGATTGTCAGGGTTAGAAGTTTCAGCCGAAGATGTCGTGGCCTCATTTGTACAGGGGCTGGGAGGGCTGGGTTTTGATTAAAGTAGGGCTTCTTCTTGTTGCCTTGCTGAGTGCCCTATTAGGAAAATGTTGTAGGTCATTTTTCCCTATTCTTCCTCTGTTCCTGCTCAGTTTTCTCCTGCTCAAAGCTCATGGCCATATTGGCCAACTCCCTATAATTCTTGAGATCCAAGATAGACAAGGCCTGTTGGATGTCTAGGCGTAGGCCATTATAGAATTTCTCGCCTTATCTCGCTCCGTTGAAATGGTGGATAGAGAGAAGACCGATAATTCTTTGAACCTAACAGCGTACTTACGGACTGTCATGCAACCCTGGTAGAGCCAGGTAAACTCCTGGTGCCTCTGCCTCTTTACTGCACCAGGGAAGTATTCATCAATGAACAGTGACTCAAACTCTAGCCAAGTCATGTCCGTTACGTTGACCCTTGGGTTTTCCTTCACTATTATCCACCAAGTGTTAGCTCCACCAACAAGTTGGTAAGAAGCTAGTGGAATTTTTCGACCCTCGTTGACTCCCATAGCCTTGAGAGCCTTCTTCGACTCATCAAGCAATTTTTGCGCTTCATCCGCATCAATGGTGCTAGCAAAGGTAAGTGGTTGTAGCCTCTTATACTTCGTGATCTGGTCGGTTTGGCTCTTTGACCCATATCGTACAGGTGCCTGTACGGTGATCACCTGGTTGGCCGCGGTCTCACGGACGGCAGTTTAAACTGTCACTTTCATCGCCTCAATAAATCAGACGAAAAAGTGTTTCATGCCCAAAGGCATGAAAAAGGGTGTGGGCTGAGGTGGCACTGCCAGCCCAGAAGTAGTGGCAGTGTCGTCTGTGTCCTGCTCTGCCCTCGGAGGCGGCAATTCCTAATTTTGTATCTCAGGAGGTGCCTCCTCTACTGGACGGACTGTGCGTGGCCTTCCTCTCTTTATGGTTTGCATTTTCTCACTGACAATGAGAAAAATAAACTCTATTTTAGGAACCGTAGCCAAGTATAGTGATATGATATTCTTAGCAATAAGTTTGAGAGTTCTGCAATATAAAACCACCTATTTTTCTAGGTATGGTGTAAGGTTTTGGTGAGGAATCAAAAAATCTTATGTGCCTCGTATGTTTGGTCATGGTATAAAACAAGGGGAGAGTGTTCATATAATAAGTAAAATTTTGAAAGTATTTCAAATGTTTTAGTTATGATTTCGTAAACATACATATGTTTTTGAAAATCCATACGAATCATAGATATTCTAAGATTAACCTCAGTAAATATCTTAATCTAACGTTCTATCGCATTCTTATGTGTTCAAACTCTTTCCTTTAGCCTTTTCGACTATTATCCAAATTTGTGCCACATACCACATGAATTTGGTAATAAGGGGTTCAACCAAGTTGAGTTGTATGAACACGGTCTCTACAAAACATCGGCTGGAGAGGAGTTCACTAATAGTATCGTCCAAGTTTACTCGTCCCATACCGTGTAAACTTAGTGATAATTTTAATAATTCAGCTTTCCTCATATGTTTTTCCACACAAAGTCGTAGGTTTTCTTACTTCCACGTTTTATTAAGTATCTTCCAATTTTGTTGTGTCTCATACCACTTCAAAGTTAGTGATACAAAAGAAAAAAATAGTTGTAAGTAGGCCCGCCAAACATAGTCTCAAACAAACATTTCATTCATAAAAAGAAAATATTTACAATGCTAGTATTTTTTTTATTTTTTCTCTTGATGTTTATGTCATCATTAAATTCAAATTTTTCAACAGGTTATATATATCTTTTATATATATATTATAAAATAAAAAAACTTCTCCTAAGTGGTGGACTTAGGCTGGCCGTAAACCTTTCGCTCTAATACCATTAAATGTCACACTCCGCCCGGACACGCCTAAAAGGGCGGAACACTCACAAGCGGGGCTCGAATGCATTATAACAGTTACCGAGTGCGCAAGTACAAAATTGAGTACAAATCTGTTTTCATTAATTTCAGAATCTATTTTTGTACAAAATATAATTGAGGGAACATCCTCCCAAAATCTCCCTATAAATAAACAAGGGGTACAAAATGTAGGCCTAAAAATCTCTACCCAATCCACCCTAGTCTCCTGTAAAAATGATTAACAACGGGGTGAGTTATTGCCTAGTGGGTAAAATAGTTCGTGAATACGACAATTAATAAATAAGACTTCATAATCAAACATCACATATGCACAACATAGCATCATAAACAGTACAACATATATGAATGCGTGACACCGTCTCGTAATGATTTTGTGATCGTACATAGCCCTGGATTCACGTATTGATGTCCATCTCCAGGTAAACTCGGATTCACGTTGTAGTCTCTCTCCAAGGAAAACATCAAGAATAGTGAGCATTGCTCCAATAACTATTTTGTGGATCACAAACTACTTACGTCCCTAGGTGGTATGTATGATGACTATGCATGAACAGGTCCAATCTTTACTAACATTAGACAGGATTTGGCAACGTCTGGTGATCCTTATCAGGGTCTGCATCACCACGTGCGATGTTATGATGTCCAGTATCACTTGTACAAGCAGATAGCTTTTAAATAAGACCAACCGAACCAGTCTCCAGTCGAGAGGTGAGACACAAGATACACTTAAATATCAATCTTCTAAAGCAGCAAGATGTCTCTCGTTCACTATTCAAAGTTACTGCAGACAAGATTAAGTCTGGTTGACTCAAATTGACCACTACTTCGGTGTAGTAACAGCGTAATACATGAACTCCAAATATACAAGCATAAGTATGACATGTATGAACATTATACTCAATAATGCAATGTAAATAGATAATAGACATAATGATAAATGAATGAAAACTTTAATAAAATTCATAAGACACGCAAACCTATGTTTCGTTCCCCACCTTCAGATAAAACCTCTTTCTAAAACTGGCGCTTCTTTCTGAGTTGAACCTCCTTGCACCGTGAGGAGAATCTCAAAAAGAGAAGAGAGAGAATTACAAAGAAAGTGGTGAACCAACAATGAGCAAGAGAGAAAAAAAAAGAGTGAGTTGTGTAAAAATGAAGGGGGGCGGAGGGGGTCCTTTTATAAAAAAAGGAATGTCTAAACCTTCAGGCAGCGAGCCCAAATTTTTTATTTTTTATTTTTTATTTTTTTTTATAATTTAGGGGTAAGCTACTACAACTTGTAAAAGTCCATCAACTCTCTCTTCATCCTCACTCCCACAAGTCGAGTTTAAGTTTTGTTTGGCTTAGATGTATTCTCCCAAAAAGAATTCTCACCTTTGAAGTTCAAATAGTAATTTAATAAAAAAAATGTTAATCTAATTACAAAAACTTCAACTACACATTTACAACTTAGATTGCACATCTCAAGCTGTATAATAAATAATTCATTTGTTGTAAATATGTATTATACTTAAAATTACATTTTTTTTTTCGTAATTAGATTAACACTTCCCATTTAATAAGTTAGGTACTTGTGTATCCAACAAAATTTAGTAACTAACATATCTCTTATATGGTTTATGAGGGAGAACAATAATTTAATATATATATTAGATTAAGGTTTTGGGTTTGTATTGAAACCACCCGATCGACCCAACCTACCCACCCGATCGGTCGGGTGATGATATATTTTAAAAATTGTGGGACGAATTCAGGTGAAAATTTTCTTCAACCAACGAGGTTGAGTTAGGCCTATATTTGGGCAAACCCAACCCGGCCACACGCACTTTCAGCCCCACCTAGGCCTCTCTGTTTAAACTTTACTTATTCAGGCATCACTGAGAGGACCTTTGTCAAAGACATACATAACCCAATAAAATAAAATAAAAATAAAAATAAAAAAAGACAAGTAGGCCTAGATATAGAGTTCTCCTTTCGGTGGAGTTGAGAGCCATTCATTGCCCAAGCTTTGATACATTATTGCACAAGAGTTCCTCCGATTTATTTCTATTTCTATTTTAACTAAAGTTATTTTGTTTGGTCTTTTGGCCAAATCAGCCATTTGGGAAGAAAATTGGGCCACCTCCACAAGGATAAAAATTAAAAAAAACCCTGTTCATGATCTTAGAATGCGGTCTCCAATATCAGCAAATGACTTCACTTCAGATCCCCAAAGCCTGCTCAATCAGATTAGCGATTGCTAAGTATAACAACACACAAAAATGCCTTCCCAAAATAACATTATATTCCTGAAAAAAAATGTTTTTTTATTTTTAAAAAAAGGTTGATGATAGCCTGTGCAGCAGCTCATGGTGACACTCAGAAGAAGAAAATGGATATACAGAAAGCTAGCAAGCAACTCTTGCATTTTGAGGTCGAGATGAGGAGGATTTCCTCAGCTTTCATTCATTGGCATGTAATAATATCAATAGGAAATTTTGAAGTCATGTGCACTCACCAGCAATCTATTCCCATGGCGTTGGCTCCAGCCTTATCTGCCTCTATGTCATCTCCAACATGTACTGCTTTTCCAGCTTCCACACCCACTCCATCTACAAAACTACCACATCCATTAATAACTGTTTATAAAGCATGTTTTGAAACAAATGCTTTCAGAGTCTTTTCGACGACATAAGCATAATACGTCAACATGCCCTTTCCGTTGCTAAAAAAGAATTAATATATGTTTACCTACCTAAAGCTGCTTTGAAGATCTGTGGATCTGGCTTTTCATGTCCAACCTCTGAAGATATGATAATGGCATCAAACCTAAATGCAGTCAAGAAAGAAACCTATCATTAGAGAAATAACATCTCTTGAAATCTTGAAGAGTGTAAGTTAATATCATGATTCTACCTTAATAAACATCAGACAAATAGTTTGTCAATTTTTTATATAACTCATAACAAATGACTACACAAGGTGAAGCCACGTGCTAGTGCTTGTCCTGCCAATATTAGGTCTTGGAAGGGTATAAAATTTAATATAGTTCTAAACCTTCTTACTTTTTTCACACATTGTTACTCCCAGGACTGGAAGCCATGTTCTCCAACTATTTGGCCAATTATGCTTACAAAGAAAGCTTATTTATCATTATGAACTTTACTTTTCATGTCCATAACCTTCAAACTGCACCAATGGGAAGGGGAAATCATTGATCATTTGTTTGTACATTGCAAGCTTTTCTAGACAAGCATGGAGCCACTAGGAAGAGGCCACGTGGTACTGGGATAAAGGGGAAAGATGTGATTTCTCACAAAAAAAGTTAGGAAAATAGCTCACCACCCAAGCAAACATTCCAGGGATACAGAAAATCACCACCCAAGGATGTTATACAGGAGATACAAGGCTAAAGAACTCACCACTCTATGGAATCCACCAAGAGATACAGTGTTCTAATAGGGCATAAATCCAAAAACGGGATTTCTATTAATCTCCAGTCCAAAAGTCCTTCTCTCCTTGTTTACATTTAGATTTATAAGCCTTGGCGCCAAGCTTAAGCGCAATAAAGACTTGACAATTTACTAGGAGCGCAATTATGACCACAACTTTCTAAGTACCGAGTTACTAGAAACATAACAATTTACTAGGAGCATAATTATAGCCACAACTTTCTAAGTACCAAGTTACTAGAAACATAACTATGACCTATACAACTTACTAGACAATTAAATACATTCTAGAAAATAAATGCAACATTAAAGAAATTTAATTACTACATGACTACTGCAACTCCCCAAATTATCTTGACCTTCTAGAACCAAAATTCCAGAATTTCTCTTTTTGTTTAACTTCCCAAAATACAAAGCTAAAGAACTCACCACTCCATGGAATCCTCCAAGAGATACAGTGTTCTAATAGGGCATAAATCCAAAAACAGGATTCCTATTAAATCTCCAGACCAAAAGTCCTTCTCTCTTTGTTTACATTTAGATTTATAAGCCTTGGAACAACCCTCCAAGCTTAAATGCAATAAAGACTTGACAATTTACTAGGAGCATAATTATGGCCACAACTTTTTAAGTACCAAGTTACTAGAAACATAACTATGACTTGTACAACTTACTAGACAATTAAATACATTCTAGAAAATGAAAGCAACATTAAAGAAATTTAATTACTACAAGACTGTTGCAACTCCCCAAATTATCTTGACCTTCTAGAATCAAAATTGACCAAAATTTCAGAATTTCTCTTTTTGTTTCACTTCCCAAATTACCCTTGAATTATTTTGAAATTCTGGACACTAGCTGATAAGATCCATAATCATAAACTTGTGATTTTCATAGTTCAGAGATACTCTCGTATCACTATGGCTACGAATCTTCCTAATTTCATAAATTGCAGCGACTTGTTCCTTCGTAGTCATTTTACCAGTCTGCTTTCTTCTTTCTAGATATAAAGTATCGGTGTGAGTTCATGGAAGAAGAGGAAATGGGAAGATTTTTAGGGAGAGGAGTCATTCTGCTAATGTTGAAAGTAGGGACGTAGCCAAGAATTTTATTTAGGGTAGGGTAAAAAACAATTTGAACAAACCTCAACAGTACGAAGAAAATTCATTGATTGAGATATGTAAATCACTAATATCCAAAGGGTAAACATGTGTAGTCATTTTGAATCCAGACAAACATTGTCATAGAAAAAAGGGTCTAGCTAAACTTTTCGAAAATCATTTGGTAGTCTTATCTTTAACGTTGTAAATCGATGTTTAAGTGGCAAATTCAGAGGAATGTTTCAAGTATTTATATGTAAATTTTTTTTATTTGATTGTGATTATAATTTGTTGGATATTAATTTTTGATAAATTAATATTTTTAATAATTTTCTTTTTATTAAATTAGATTATTTTAATTTCTTATATAATTTGATAAAATAATATTTAATATACTTTAAATATTAAAAAACTTTTTAAAAGGGGGGTCTTCCTTCCTTTAAAAATATTAAAAAAACCTTTAATATGGGAGGAAGGAAGGACAAAAAGTCCGTCCTTCCTTCCTTTATATTAAAAAAAAAAAAAAACTTTGAAAATAGGGGCCTTTTTGGGAATAGTCTACCTGGGCTCTAGCCCAGGGTAAGCCCTAAGAAAGCTCCGCCCCTGGTTGAAAGGGATAGATCTCCACTTTTAGCGTCACAATGAGTGGCATATTCTACCTTGTCTAAGGGTTGCAGGTTTAGCGAGTGGCATAGAAATTGGCGGAATGTTGTGTAAGCTTTGGTCATAGCATTTGAGAACTACTTGTGCTCTAGCACTTTCCTTTCCCCTACTATTAATATACTTTATCGTAGTTTCTTACCAAAAAAAAAAAAAAAAAAACTATACCAACTCTCTAAGAAACACTTCACATACCATACTCATAAAGGGGCAGCCTAGTGCAGGAAGCTCCCACCTATGCTCAGGGTCACAGGAAAGGGTCAGACCACTTTTGGGTCCATTGTACACAACCTTACCTTGCTAAAAAGTTTGAGTTGAAAAATGAACACTTCATAATAGTGTCAAAACTAACTTCCAAAGTTAAAATCACAATCAGCTACAAAATTGACATTTCATATTTTACGTTCTCATAATTTATATAAAGAGGGGGGGGGGGGGGGAACTAATTATCATCCCTCATTTCCAGCTCTCTATAATTCATCGCAAATGACATAAATGAATCTTTGTCACTTTTGGAATTGAAGTGATGCAATTAATGGAATATATGGTAAAAACCCAAGATCCATTCTTTACACCTTATTTTGCATAGAAGTGCAAGGGCATTCCTACATTTCACCCAAACATGTATATAAGCATTCTTTCTAATTCCAGAAGCAATTTCCTGGTATACCTAGCAACACTTAAGATTTCAGTCCAAACACTTAAACCAATGTCTTTGTTAAGATGAAAATCTTGATTCAAAATGATTTTTCTTTCTTTTTTCTATTTTCTTTTTTTTGGGTAGAGACTTAAGGACTTGTGTATCTCGATTCAAAATGATTAAAGATTTGTTAATATGAGTATTTTGGCTCATTGAAAAATGCTTGATATCATGTATATAAAAATTTATTTAAAATTCAGAGTAACCTATTTTTACACATTTATTTTTCAAAATGCTCTCAGGTAGATATATTTTGTAAAGCCTCTCCATATTTTATTAGATGCACTCAAAACAATTCATAATTCCTAAGTTTATAGCATGCTCAGGAAAATACAAATCAGGAGGTTCACAGAAAGATATAAAATAAAAAATGATAGCAACTTAATGGTGAAAAAATAGGGTATTTCCAAAACATAGTTACTTCATAATCACTTAATCTAATGGACTTCACTAGAATCCAGAAAACTGAAGGCGTCCACAGGACAGGACATACAACATGGATCTTTAAGGACATGAAAGAGTTTGAATCCCAAGGTAGAAATCCTACATAGCCGACAACATCATTTTCCATTCGCATACGATAACTAGATTTAACATATTCAAACATGCATCTGACACAAGATGCATATGTAGACAGAATTTGGGAATTATTGCCCAAATGTGAAGTCTGCCAATGTCCAAACAGTTGGATATTCCTTGCCAACTCTCTCAGCCACCAAAGATTTTCAATTTGAACATTGTTTTTAAATTACCTGCTTAGTTAAATATTCAAGATAGTTAATGAAAAAACTCCCACAACATCTTGCTTATTTTTGTTCTTATTTAAAAAAGAAAACACCTTTCCATGAAACGATAATCTAGGAACAGAATTGGATAATATAACTTGGCATGGAAATACTACAGAAGGATGCAACAAAATTGACAGGAAGAAACACTTACAGATCTGTGACATTGAAGTCTTTCAATAGCTTCCTTAGGCGGGTGTCAAAATTAGAGACAACAGCCAATTTAACTGCAGAACTGTATAGTTCACAAGGTTAGCAATAACAAAAAGTAAAAATCTACTAAAGAGATGGCATCTATACCATCAGCAATTTAGAAAAGGAAATAAATAACTCAGTCAAAATGACCTCCAGCATCTTTCAGAAGGCACATTGTTTCTTGAGCTCCAGCTGGTAGTCTCCACGCATCACCGTTTGCAAAGAACTGCCAAAAACAATCATTGAGACTCCATTGTGCCAACTCCACATTATATTATTGTTAAACCAAATATTCTATATCTTTGATAGATATCAGCTGATAAGACAGATTTAGCAGCAAAAATCTTTAAAGAACACATAATAACAAATGAGTCTCATCAACTATTCTTTCCTTTATATATATATATATATATATATATATATATATATATATATATATATATATATGTATGTATGTATGTATATACTTCTCCACAAGAGGATATATGGAGGAATATTTAATAAAATTAATTACATCCAACAATGGTGACAAATGAAAACCTAGTGATGATAGATAATAAAGAGAAGAGCACTAAATAACAATACAAAGGGCAATTATTCAATAAGTAAGATAAATTACTTTTGTAGGAGTTACAAATTCATTCCCCAGAATTTAGATGTGCAAAGACGTCCTCAAGCAAACGAAACTTAAAAAACTGCTTTTATAACTGCATATCATGCTTATTTAGGAACAGCAGCCTCAAGAATCTAATACAAGGAAATTCACCTCATATACTTCCTCAAAGTAATCATTGTTGGTACAACCAGTGGCTTCAGAAACAACAAGTCTCCAAAATGGCCTCCCATCTCCCTGCAAATAGCACCAATTTAGAAGCACAAGAGCATACACCAAAAGGATAAAATTAGAATATTATATATAATATAACCAACACACCCTCTTAGAGTTGAAAGGAATTTTCATAAGACTGCTACTAGGTCTTCTATGCCTTATGGGACGAAATGCTGGACAATAAAGAAACAACCCTTTGATAAATTAAATATAATGGAAATGTGAATGATAGGATGGATGTAATGCAAAACAATATAGATAAAATTAAAAATAACACATTTCGAAATGGTAGGCATGGCACTGATTGAAGATAAAATGAGAGAGAATAGATGTAGATCATTTGAATACAAATAAGGACCACCATAAAATGCACCAGTAAGAAGACTGGCACATTAACTATTAATGGTGATGATAGAGGAAGAGGAAGACTCGAAATCACATGAACAGAGATCATTAAGAAAGATACATCTACTTTCGTTATAATTAAAGATTTTCGCCCACAATAGAATAGAGTAGGGAGCGTGGATTCATGTAGGTAAATTAAATACATGTAGTTGGGAAAAAGCTTTTTTAAATTGAGATTATGGGCAAGAGAATGTACACCAAAAAAGAGAAAAGGAGCAAAAGAGTTCTACAGAGGACAAAAGCAATTTGTTCAACAGTTTGAATCTACAGTTTTTGTCCCTAAAATTTTAAACATTGTAAGTACCGAGTAAATTCCTATGTTTAGGTTATGTACTAACAACTGAAAGGTACAACGACATATTTAATATTATTGTATCACTGGTTCCCATAGAATGTCAGGCAAAAAAAAAACAATATCAATTAAGGAAAATAAAACTAACTAAAGTGATTATATAAGGATCATATTAAAAAAGTGCATCCAAAATTTAATAATCATTAAACCAGATATTTGACACAAGAGTGCCATGTCAAAACAACAAAAAAATAGCCTCAGAGAAAAGGTAGAACAGTTGGATGTCATGTAGACAGTTAGGGAGATATACAAAAAGAATCCATAAGAAATAGACCTGGTAACGTAGCTTCACAGGCCATGAGGCAGCAAAAGCTCGCTTAAATCCTTGTTTTATTTCTCCTACATCTGCTTTCAATCCTGTCAAATGCCAAGATTGTTCTTCGTTTAGTACACCAAAGAGTAGTTGTAGTCAATATGATTGCAATCAAATGAAATTTCAACAACTCAAACATATTTAATTTTAAACACCTAATTTATCTGAAATGAAAATATTTGATAGTAAGCATCTATAATAAGATGGAACCAAAGGTTCACTCATAAACCAAGGTTGTACTAACAGCCAAAGTCACTTCCTATCATGCATAACCAACAGGGTTGCCACCCTTGACCTCATGGAAGAAGAAAGGAAAATGGATCAAATAGGAACTCTCATTGACTCACTTCACACGGTGATCAACATGTGGTGTTTTGAGGGTCACCACAAAAGGCGGATTTGAATGCAAACGTAGCCATCACATGTTAAAAATGAACTGCAAAAGACACTAGTCAACCTTAAAACAATATCAACAAAATGAAGTAATAAAATTGATATCAAACAATAACCACAAGGCGAGGGAAGAGAGCGAAAAAAAAAAGAGGTACAAGAATGGATATTATATCTAAGATGCCAGTCATTGAGATATTCATATCAAGAAGGAGGATCCATTTATTGAATTTTACTACGTCGGTACATGTTTAATATAGAAATGATGGACAGTTTTTAAATAAACATGATCTTCACCACTCTTAAGATGTTCTCTTCCTCTTCTATGCTACAGTAGAAGCCAACTCAATTTTTATTTGTAAGACCCATCAAACTAATCCTACAGACATATTCAGTCCATCCGTCCCACACACCAACATAAGAAGGCCAGAGTAGACCCTCGGTTGTCCCATAAGAGGAGCCATAGTGCACTTATTGAAGCCCAATATACAAATAAATGACACTTACTACAGTTATGAAATGTAGCTAGAGTAATATTTTGTAGCATAACATCTTAAAAAATAGTTGAATATAATATTAGCACCATTACTTAACTGATAACCATAAATGTTGTTAACGTTACATCATTTTTCATGATAATTCAAATTTAAAATACTGTTGGGATCCAATCCCATCTTTCAACATTGTGTAAGTGTAACAACAAAGAAGAAGAGTTCCTTGGGGCAGCTGAGTTATTTTTGGTTGTTGCTTTGTTCCATTTTTTGTGTGTTGGATGTGGTCCCTTCCTGTACACTTGTGCATAATTCCTTTACACATACATAGTTCCTTTTTTCTTCTCAAAAAATAAAATAAAATAAAAAAGAAGAACAGTGGAACACTGAACCCACAGTAGCAGGTAACAGACTGATAGGCTATAATTTCTAATTTGCCAGTCATTACAGCAAGTCCACAACATCTTTAAGGTGTTATTCTTGTCCCTTTAAACCGTGGTGCTTAAGGTATTCTGACACATCATCTCAAACAAATATTAGTTAAAATCCAACATAGTTATAGTTGTGGAAAACTGAAATAATTGGAAATCCAACAAAGACCCCTATATATATAATTGTTCTAAAACACAAAAAAGTAAAGTTCCTTACTATCACGGATCCGTGTAATTAGGGAAATTTCTAATTCTACCATATGCTCAATCCTTCTAAATACACAATCTTCATAATTTACACAAATTCTGTTTCCCACAATAGTCAAGCATTCTTATTATCAATAAAAATTTCACATAAGTTATGCCTATTTAAGAATTTGTATTTATGTATTCTCTCATAAATCGCTGAAACCCAATCTCATCTCTTAAACCATCTGAATATGACACTGGCGTTTGTTCCAGCTCTAATTTATATAACCCACCAGAAATCAAGAAAGCAGTTAGCGTTGTTTACAGGATAGAACAACAAACATGAATTTTCTAATTGTTTTCAAAGGCACAATCATGTGGTAAATGCAATAAACACAAACCAATTCTAGTGAAACCTAAGCTACAATAACTTGGTTTTGCATTTTATAACTAATTAAACTATCCAACCTACCCATGAAAATTTACAAACACACACACAAAAGCACACAATCAAAAAACCCCTAAGAAAACAAAAGCTGAGTATAACTAAGAAAAACACTTACCATATTTCCTCCCAATTGAAGCATAGGTATCTGCAACAGGATTCGCCAACTGCAAAAGGGTACCTCCAGCATCCAACAATAAAGCATCATACGCTCTATTCCTTGAGCTTCCACCTTGAAACAGTCACAGCCCGAGCACGTCAGATCATTCTTACTGTGTTTGGGTTCTGCTGCTAAAATGGCACCAAAGTGAATGATATTTCTCTCATAATTCAGAAGATTTATGAGAGAAATATTGATATTTTCCGGAGGTTGTTGCGGGAAATGATGGAACAAAAATTCGCATTTGTGTGGAATTGAAGAGATGGGCGGGAGGAAAATCGTACCTTTATTATGGATTGCAAGGGAAGATCGTAGGAAATGAGATGAGAAGTTGGAATTGATTGTGTTCATGCTTCTGAAGAGAGGTTTGGCAGAGCAAGCTTCCATGGACTCTGTTTATGAGTATAGAATAAAACTGGATTGATGCAAAACATGAGCAAACCTCAAAAGTTTAAACCTAACATAGCTACCAGCCCGCTTAGGTAGGATGCGGTTTTCACCATTGGGAAATTTAGGGGTGGCAATTTGGCCACCAGGCCCGGCAGAGCTTTTTTTTCAATTTTTTTATTTTAGTGTTAGACATAACTTTAGAGATGTTAACACCGGGGCATAAGAAATTGAAATTAGGAATGTCAAATCACATCAATTTAGACCCTAAACCACAAATCGAACCGATGGGCATTGATTTAGCTTTTGTAAACTGAAACCGATCCGAACCAAACTAATTCGGTTTGGATTGATCGATTTACATTTTTAACCTATAAAATATATATTTTAAAAAAATTAAAAGAAACATATTACAAATAATATATCATAATCATCTAATGTTACGAAAAAAATATTTCATCAACATATCATATTGCATTAATACCCACATAGAAATATTTTACATACACAATATAATAACAACATATAGAAGAAATGGGGTTAGGGTTAATGTAATTTTACAATTTTACCCCATAGTCGGTTCGATTCGGTTTAGGGTCATTTTTTAAGACCTCAATCCACAAACCGAACCGAACCAATTGGTTTTTAAAACCTCCAAACCAAAATCGAATGGATTAAAGCAAAAAAAACCAAACCAAATCGAATGCACCCCGTTCGATTCGGTTCGGTTCCGTAGTTTGAACCAATCGACTAACTCCCCTAGTTAGAATCTCTCAATAAGGCCAAAAAGGCGAATACAACTGTGAGAAGCAAAAGGGGACCAGATGGAGACCATGCGAACCAACTATCATGGTCTCACTCCCACTTTTATTAGGGAGGGAAAGCTCTCACTTATTTGTAAGGGAAAAGAATCAAACTCTCAACTTCGAATTTAGAGGTTCGAATGCACACTATTGGAATTAGCCAACGTTTACAACTAATCTAAGAGTTATATGGATTTAGTCTTTGGACCGGGCATATGTACCGAATTTTTGGATCCACAATGTAACCAAAAACATTTAGAGTTAAAAAATTAAAAATATATATATAATTCAATTTAATACTTAAATAAAACATAGAAAAAAAATTATTAGTTATTGATTTCTAAATAAATAACAAATAATTTGTAAACCTAAAATTTTCTAATTTACCGTGAAATTTTAAATATTAGAATGCCACAACAATTTTTCAATTCTAAAACTATAGTATTTTATATATGTATAAATATATATATATATACATACTAGTTTGGGCACGTGCTTCAAACGAGTTAAATATGTGAATTAGGTTATATTTTAAGTGTTTTAATAGTGTCCAAATTATAATAATTAAACTAATTCAATATAACTCATTTAAAACATAAAGATAAAAGATTAAGACAAAATGAAGCGTACATGAATAAGATGTTGTTATTTAATGCGATTTCAAAACCTTACTTTCTTTGCGAAAATATAGTCAAATGCATTATTTTGAAATAAAAACTTATAATTACAACACTTTAAAGACTTGCGTATGAGTTAGTTCAACGGACATCTTTTTTGATAAAGATAATTTATCAAACAAGATAAATCAAATTAATATAAATATATATTTTTTTGTACATTGTTCTACTTCTATCATAATTCAAAAGGTCAATGAGATAATGCAAAAGTTCAGAGGGGCTGAAAACTACTTTGCCACTGTGAGAGACTATCATCGCTGGCCACTAAGAAAGTTGGTTACTTTTTCTCTTATAGTGCATACACCTCCACTCCCCAAAATACTTGAGATTTTCTTAAATAATTGATATGGTGGGAAAAATCTTTGAAGGGAGGATTTAAAGTTTGATTAAACTAACAACACTGAAACACTTTTTAAGCATTTCCTTTGAACTCCCAAAGTGAAATAGAAAACATAGATTGTAGGAAATTTTGTTCACTTTTAATGGATAGATATGTAATGGTGAAGTTCTAGTAAAAGCTTTTATCTAGGACGATATTAAATATTCACTATTAAATCTAATAATATGATTTGATCTAGAGTTTATAGAAAAAAAATTATATAACATTTTGTATTTGTGAATATTTTCTAAACCATGGACAAATTGGTTTTTAAACTTAAAATTTGATATATTTATGTTCCTCAATCTAGATAGAGAAAATACTTATTAGAATTACAACTTATAAGTTTTTTGTTTGTAGTAAATTTTTTTTTTCTACCAGTGACTCTAGCTAAAATAATAATGTGTTTGTGTAAAGGGTTATAATACACTATTATATTGTTGGATCGTAGCATAAAAGATCTTGAAGAAATATTAGAGTCTATTTAAAGTAGAGAAAAAAAAATTAGAGAACAAAAAACTAACCATAAACAAATCAAAGTTTATTGAAGCTCAATGTTTGAAAAACAAAGAGAAATATATGAAATTAAAATAGTTTGAAAAACAAAGAATCATATGAAAAGAGAGCTACTAGATATACCCCATTTGTTGGACCAGATATGTCCAAAAGGGGGATAAATTGGATACTTAGACAATTTAAAATTAATTACACTGGCAAAATTAAAGTGCAGAAATTAAACAAATATGCACCGTCAATTTATAGTGGTTTGACTACTTGCCTACGTCCACTACCTAACCTCCTCAGTTAGGATTTTAACCTTGTCACTAAGGGATTTTCTTACGGATGATAATCAAACCGTTACACCTTTTCTCAACTTACAGGTGTGAGAACAACCATTACATTGCTTAGCTTATAGGTATGAGACCAACCTATCCCAACTTACGGGTATGAGACAAACCTAAGCTTTCTCAACTTATGGGTGTGAGAACTACCATTTCTCAACTTACGGATGTGAGAAGATCGTTTCTCAACTTGCGGGTGTGAGAAGACCTAACCTTGTTGAATGACAACTTAGTAGTTTATCTAACTATTGTTACAACCTTGATACAATTTATAGAATATAAAATTAAGCACAACTGTATCCTATGAACTATCTCTCAAATTTCTCTTTTAGCAAAAATGATATAAGTTAAAACAGTGCTGAAAATTTGAGTGAAAACAATTCAAAATCTCACATGGATTTTCAGATAAAGATAGATATTTAGCTCAGTATGAAAATCATTTGAATACGTAAAGTCTCAAAGAAAAACTCTTTGAAAAACAAAGTGACTTAAACGTTTTCTTGACCAGATAAAAACTTGACTAACTTTCAAAAAGTGTTTTGGCTCAGAGAATTTTCGGTGTCCTAACAGTTTGTTAAGTGTATGTATATATAGACTTGTAGAGATGAAGTTGTTCATTTGAGCTTGAATTTCAAATATGAACGTTTACTCACAACAACTAGAATATATCACAAAAATGGCAACTGCACATTTCATGAATATTTTGATTTTCTCCAGACACACGAATAAGGAAAGTTTTTAGAAGACGTGATTCGTGAATTAGAGAATATCTCTTACAAATACAAAAAATTGATTTTGTACGAAAAGTTGTTCTGGAAAGGTGGCTAAAAAGAATGTACATGTCAGAACAACAAAAATATCATTTTTGTCGTTTTGTTCTTTTGAGGGCGCTTATAGAGCACCAGTGTCCTACTGAACAATGAAGTGAGGGCGCTACTGAATCATAAGCGTTCTGACTTTCTTTGACAATTAAACGACTTAAAAACATGAGGACGCTACTTCAAGCGAGCTGAAACTAAGTCAAGAGTTAGCGTCCTAAAATTAAACGACTTGAACACATGAGGCTGCTACTCAAGAGTTAACGTCCTAAAATTTTAAAAATAGTTTTTTAAAACAATGTTGAGTACGTTGAAGGACAGTAAGCGTCCTGAGGGTTATTAAGTTGATTCGAAAGATGAGGACGCTCCTACACAAGTAGCGTCCTGACAGTTTATTCAACTTATAACTGTCAGCATCCTTAAATATAGAAATCAATTAAAAACAGAAAGAACTTCCAGCGAGCTGAAACTAAGTCAGCGTCTTGACATTCTCAAAGGTTGATAAAAAAAAGGTCACTACTTACAAGTAAGCGTCCTTATTAATCAATTCAATTCAACCTTGAGTGTCCTAATATTTTATCAGCGTCCTGACTCATCAAGTCCAAGAGGGTGCTGCTAAAACATTAGCGTCCTGAAAGACTTTACAAAAGCGGTTTTTGATTTCTCGATTAAAGCTCGATAAAACATAATGTTTCCAAATGAAATCAAATACTGTAGAAATCATAAGGTACAATTAGAATGTTACGATCAAAATATGCAAACGATAAAATCTTGCTAAAAGTAAGTTGATCGATAGACTTTACATTCTAAGTACTGATAGACTCAGAACTTTACTTGAGATGATCAATAGGCTTGTAAGCGCAGTTCCTTGATCTTGATTCTTGATTAATCTGAAACACTTGACAAGATCATTAGATACACAGATTGTAGATATTTGGAATCATCAAAACATTTATGTCATGGGGTTCATTGAAATAACACCATTAATCCCCGAACTTTCCCCATTTACTAAATTTACCTCACCCAAAACTTTCCCCATTTACTAAATTTACCTCACCCAAAATTTCAATACTATTCTTACCCCACAAAAAAACCAAAAACACCTAAACTACCCTTACCCTCACAACTTTCCCTTCTCTCATTCCCACCATCTTCTTCTCCCCAAAACCCTAACCCCCACTCCAAAATTACTTTCCCTTCCCATTTTTTTCTTCCTCTCTCCAAAACCCAAACCTCCAATGTCATATCTTCTTCGCCTTCAAAAAATTTGGACATCTATTGATTCGCTAAGAAATACATATTTTGACACGTTTCTTAGTTTCCAAGCCCTTTATTTATGTTTTAATGGTGTATTTGGTGTGTTTTTGATGTATTTCTGGAAGAAGAAAAAAAAACCCGTCGGAAGCTTGCAAACAAGGCGAGCTTTTGACGATAAGTTTGACCAAATAGTGCAACCAACGTACCAACGTGCTTGGTTTGGCAGGGTCTGACTGAATCACTTTTTATTTTGCTTTTTTTTGGGTTATCCTATTCCAATTTCAAAACATTTTTAGATTTTTTTTATGTTTGTTTTGGAATTTTTAACCTAATTTGAGTGATGGGTTACTGTTCTCCACCCATTCCCATCATTTGGTATATTTCGTTAGCCAAATGATAGGAACGACAGGAAAATGATACCCCACCAACCAAATTGGGTTGGGATGTCCATATACTTCATCAAAATAACTAAAAAGATTTTCAAGTTAATTGTAGAGTAGGAAAAAAAGGTTTGGTCAATCACATGGGTTTGGCCGAAGCCGATCGAACCAATCACATAAGTTCGACAAAAAAAAAGGCAGTACCCGAACGTTCTGGCATGGCCTTTCTCTATAAAAGGGGGCCCCCTCCCCCTCATCTCTCACACCAACTTCTCCATATCTCTCCTCACTCCTTGGGCACTTTTTTTCTATCTTTTGAGACTCTCTCTCTTAGAGACTCTCTACTTGTACGGTGTGGAGCCGCTACCCGGAGCGCAGAACATCAAGTGTCCAATTTGAAGGTGGGAACGAAACATATGTTTACGTGTCTTATGAATTTTCATAAAGTTTTCATTTATTTATCAGTATGTCTATTATTCACTTATACTGCATTATTGTGTATAGTGGTCATACATGTCATACTTATGCCTTAATATTTGGAGTCCATGTATTACACTGTTACTACGACGGATTAGTGGTTAATTTGACTAAACCAGACTTAGTCTTGTCCTCAGTAACTTTGAATAATGAACGACATGCAACTTGCTACTCTAGAAGACTTGGTATTTAAGCGGGACCTCGTGTTCCCACCTCTCGACCTGAGGACTGGTCTGGTCGGTCCTACTGAAAGTTGTCTCCTTGTATAAGTTATACTGGACATCCTAACAATGCACACAGTGATGATAACACTGATAAACATCACCAGACGCTGCCCAATCCTGTCTAATGTAAGTAAAGACCGGACCCTCATATGCATAGTCATCTTACATAAAATAAGAACCACTTAGGGACGTAAGTGGTCTGTGATGTATGGATTATTTACTGGTACAATTGTGCCCACTATTATTGATGTTTTCCTAGAGATGGATGTACAATGTAAACCAAGAATTACCTGGAAATGGACATTTGTACGTGAACCTAGGGTCACAAATCCATTACGAGACGGTGTTATATATAATTACATGTTAAGCTATGTTGCACTGTTTATGATGCTATGTTGTATATATTTGATGTATGATTATGATGTCTATTTTACCCACTGGGCAATAGCTCATCCCGTTGCTAACCATTTTACAGGAGTCTAGGGTGGATTGGGCGGAGGTTTTTTGGGCCCTCATTTTTGTACCGTTAGGGAGATTTTTGGGAGGATGTTCCCTTATTATTGGCGGTTCCAGATCGCCTACATCCTGTACAAAATATATTTTGAATTTAATGAAAACAAACTTGTACTTGAATTGTGTACCTACGCACTCGATAACTGTTATAATGCATTCGCACCCCGCCAGTGAGTGTCCTGCCGGTTTAGGCGCATCCGAGCGGGGTGTGATAGTCGAACCCAGTCGAACTAAACATGTAAGGTCGAATCGAAGCTTTTGGTTCGACCAAGAAGGGTCGAACCGATGCTCGATTTTTTGAAAAATATATTAAAATCTTACCTTTGATTGATGTGCGTTGTCACCCAAACTTGATTCTTGTGCCATAATGCTACCAAATTGTGTAGAGTGGAGAGAAGATGAGATGAAAGGAGATGAAGAGAATATGGAGGTAGGTAAGTTTAGTAGAAGGGTGAGAGAGAAATGGTAAAACATATGAAACTAAGGTCATTTTGGTCAAATGAAATTAGGGTAATTTAGGAAATAGTTTTTTTTATTTTTTTTATTTGTGGGGTAAGGATAGTGGTTGAGTGGGGTTTGAATAGAAATCCTCTATGAAAAAGTCATTTTAATTGAGAATTTAAAAAAATAAAAATAAAGTTAGTAGTTATTAAAAACAATTCTTACCATTGAGGTTTTTTTACCCTCCAGAGTTGTTATAAAAGTGGTTGCTTTCAAACTGTTCTCTCAAAGTAGAATAAGGGTTCCAAAGTTGGTTCAATTAAGGCATAAAAGAATAGACACGTCATTCGAAGTCCAATTAATCGTGTAACAAAAAAGCAAAAGAAAAAAAAATTCGCATAGAAGAAAAAGATTGAGAATGAGGGAAGGGTGCATATAAAAAAAGATAAAACGGGTTTCAAATATACAAGTGTATAAAAGAATTATAAAAGAATTGTTTTTCTTGCCTTGTTGTGGAAAAACTAACAAGTTTTTTTTTCTTATTTTTGATTTATGAGATGTTTATGCAAATAACAATTTTTTTTAAAAAAAATGTAAATAACATTTAATTTGTGAAAAGAAAATAGTAAAGTAACATTTAATGCTTAAAGATATTAAGACAACAACTCAAAGATCTTAATGCAGCTAGATAAATAGAGAAAGGAGATAATTGTAATAAGATAAATTACAAGTTAACCTTGCTCATAATTTTGTATTGACCAAGGAAGGAGGAATAGAAAAGAAAAATGAAATTTAGACATAAAAGATAAGATGAATGGGAGATGAAGCCCGGATAGGAGAGGGAAATAAAATTTAGGTATAAATGATAAGTTGAAGGATAAAATAGGTACAAAAATTGAGCCATTGAAAAAGTACAGACTCTCTCTTCTATAATAGATTATAGATTATAGATTATATATATATATATATATACATACATACTGTAGATACTCTAATTATATAACGTTTTTGAGTCTTGATTATTTCTTATTCTTCTTCTTTTTCATTTTATGTACTCTTAAATATATATATATTATTTATTTCGAACTTAAAATTGGGCCTTTGGGCCGAGTTTGTAAGGTGGGCCTTCAGATCGGGTTTGTGGGCTAGGCCGAATCTAGTTATATAATCCAATAATCCAAGACCCGTCCAATAAGTTTTGGGATCGGGCCATGTTGACCCATATAATAGTCGGGACAAGTCTAGATCGGGTCATTTAAAGCGAGCCGGGTCAAGCGCATGGTCCCGGGCCTAAATGCCACCTCGAGGGAAATTAGCATAAATAATATGTTTAGAAGTCTACTTTGCAAAAATAGCACACCATTTATATAATTAAATGTATAACATGTTTGGCCCTGCGAAAAGACGAAATACCCTTATTCATTTCTAATGACCTGCATCCAACTGTTTATCACCAACTTCCATTTTAGTTTGAGTGCTAAACGTTCCTTTTAAATGAGATCTAAAATTGGCACATTTAATCGCATTTCTCTAATATTTCAAAAACGTAAAACGCTCAAACGATCTCGTCGAATAAAATATCATAATCGTCCTTTCGTAAACATGAATTTCTTGCAATGTTTCATTACATTGCATCCAAAGCTTTTTCCAATGCATTTACTTCAAAATGAAAATGTAGGTACAAGTTTAGTGTTTCTTGTTCATTTGATTCGATTATTACATGAATCTAATCGTAGTTTCATGACGTCCAAGGCTAAACCCTAAAAACAACGTCTAAATTTCGAAAGCATAAACCTTAAATGCAGTTAATAGGTCGTTTTTCGAGTTGCAGAAAAATCATGCTTAACCAATATATCGCACAAGGAAGTTATTACCAGTATATCATACATATTATTAATAAATAGTTTTAGATTATAATATTTTAATAATTAATATAAACTTAAATTATTATTAAAGTATAATTTAATTATATTGTTGTTGAGAAGAAACATTTTAATAATATTTTATTACTTTTCATGTTAATTATATTATTAACAATATTAATTTATTTCAATAATATTATATTATTCTAAGTGTTGTGAGCCTTGACTAGGTTTATAGCTTGGCTTGGGAGCCTTGAGCAGGTATATCATGTTTATTAATTAAATGATGATTAATTATTGTGTTGTATGTTTTGATGTTGTACTTATAATGATTGATGATATGTGATGATTCTTCTATCGATTACCATAAACCATGAAATATCCGCTCGACCTACTAGACTTTTTAGCTCACCCCGTTGCTATCTTCCAAGGGTTTTAGACGTTTATGGCTAAAGTGAAAGCCAGTGAGAGCCACATGCTAAATGAGGCGAGTAGAGTACGAACGATAACTTAGATCTAGGTTGCTTATAATGTAAATTCCACTAAGTACTCATGTATGTAAAATGTAGCTTGTGTACTTTATACCCTCTTTAATTAAAAGAGGATATCGCACCTTGGTTCTTCGTATTTAATTGTATATTTTCGACATGGTTTTTATGCGAGAACGGGGCATGACATTTTGTGGTATCAAAGCAAATAATCTTTGATTTACTACTTCAGTATGTGTGTTGACCATTTAAATGTCGCACTGATTGCCTTAGTACGTCAATTGATTGCCTCAGTATGTGTGTCAACCATCTCAGTACGCATGTTGACCACTTTGGTACGCACATCGGTCATTTTCGTCTATACGATGACAATCTCGATTTGTACATTATCCCCCGAGATATCAATTATGCTAGGAGAGCATTAATGTAACAACCCTCTAGTTCATAAAATAGGACCCATAGAGGTATGTTGTATGATTTTGACATGTAAATTGTATGTGTTTAGGGCACAATTGATTGGGAAACCAATCAGGGAATAAATGAGTGAGAAATATGTAAAATAGTGAATTTGAGCCTAGGAGCTCGTTCCCAGTGGTGGAGGAGCGCACTCCTCTAAGACAAAGACCAATCTGGGTTTCTGGACTGGGGAGGAGTGCGCTCCTTGTGACAAATAGAGAGTTGAATTATCTCAAGGCAAGGAGGAGCGCGCTCCTGACTGGGAGAAGTGCGCTCCTCATGGTAAAATGAAATTTTTTATAAAATGTCGGTGAGCCGGTGTGCGTGAAATAAAAGTCCCAAAACCCATTCTTTCATTCGTTTCAGCTGAGAATGAAGGGGAAAAGAGGGAGAAAGGGGTTTCGAGGCTATTCTCCGCCAAATCAAAGCCAAGTAAGTGATTTTCCTCATTTTTTTTTCCTTGAAATTGTTGGTTGGGCCGTAAAAAACCTTTCCCTCAGTGTATTTTTTGTAATGGACAATGATTTGGGTGTTTTTGGTTTCGGTGTTCTTGACTGAAAATCAATTAGAAATGGTAGAGGTAGTGTTCTAACACCCAAATCAGGTTAAAATAGTGTTTTGTTAGGGTTTACACTTCAAATTGTTGGTTATATAGGTCGGTAAAATCAACTGGAAACATATAGAAATGAAATTAGGAACTTGTAGGAATTAGATTAAGGTGTAAACTTTTACTGTTCCTAATGTTGTATGTATTGAGATTCGGTTTAGGAGTAGAGCTAATAGATTTAATTTCCAATTGTGAAAATAGTAAAAATGCTAGGGTATTAGCATAAAAGTGGGTAATTTGCAATGATATGAATACAATGATGTGTGTAGGTTCTAGTAGAAGAGGTTGAGAAAGTTGATAGTGTGAGAACTTAATTTTGGCAATTTTAGTGAGTAGAATTTCATTTATATCATCATATGTACTTATATTTGCTATGGGTGTTCATGTGTGGGGGGCATAGATGAAAGACATAAATTTTCTACATGGACACAATAAGTTTATTGGAGCTAGATCTTTGGACATAACCAAGTAGGTCGAGTATACTCCCTACGAAGATAGTCAGATCTAGTGATCCTATTTAAATTCAAAGAGCTATGTGGAAATCTATCAATTGAAAAGTGCTACATTGTTCAATTATTAATTTCAAGGAAAGCTAATTATGTTCTAAATGAGGAATGTTTACTCAGTAATGAGTATAGTCACATTCCCTCAATAGATTGTAATTAGTGATGTTGGATAATTCAAGAACATATCCATGAGTACTTATGGCTGAATTATTCGAGTAAGGCTCGAATGTGACTTTAGGCTGTAAAACTAGTACTTATCGACTATATGTTTTCATATACTTTTTGGGAAAGTTTGTCACAAACTTGAATAAGGTTGAATGGTATGCGTTGCATATAGTTTGATTTGCATTATATTTATAGAATGTTATTATGATATATATATAATTGCATATATATAATTGCATATTGATTTGACATAGCATGCTCATGCATACATAATGATGTGGATGTATAGGTGATGGTACATATGAATTCTTTTCACTAGGTATCGTTGGTTCACTTTATACCTATTTTTTAGGTCCTTTAGCTATTGATAAGAGCAAAGGAATAGTACAACAATGAAAGATTAGTGTCCCTGCCAAAAGACTAATTTTGATATAGGTTGACGAATATGAATGTATAAATATATATTTTGATACTTTGGTTATGTAATTATATATATATATATATATACACATGATATATAAAAATTATATATATATATATATACACATGATATATAAAAAGATGGATATTATATGATATGAATTTTTGATAGATGAATGTGTTTAGCCGTTATTTGAGTTTGAGGTAGTTGTAGATAGTAGAAAGTTCTGGAATGGATTATCAGGTTTAAACTATGTTAAATGACTTATTTACATAAGAGACTCTGTCGAAGTCTGATTGAGGGTTAACAGGGATTTAATGGTCCTATTATGTATAAAATATTTAAATTTCTGTATCGACGAGAACGTCCAGAAAATTTGTAAAGGGTCTGAATTAAGATCCATAATCTAAATTGAATGATTAACCCCTTTGATATCAAATTATGGTTTTAAAGCAATGAATCCTAGATTGGGTCAGATTGACGCCTAAGGACGTTCAAAATGGACCTCACTAGACCTAGATTGACGTAGTTGGAATCTAGGGTTACTTGAAGCTTAGGTTAGAAAAGTTAGGTTTCAAATTGCGTAGTTCATTGCTGACACCTTGAAATGCGCATTGGCCCTTGAACAATGTGATTGTCCCATCATTGGAAGACAAAATGATGCTTTTAGAGGCGTATGGGTCACCTTCCAAGGCATGTTGACTCCTTGCTTCGAAGTTCATTTTGACTCGTTGATGAACACGAGAGTCACCACGGGGTGCTTGCGTGTTTTCTTGGACCTTTACAAATATATAATATTATAATAGGGCAACTAGAAATGATTTTTAATCAACTGACCATATTACTAGCACGATATTATTTTAATTTGGAGCAAATTCGATTTGATTAATTAATTGTGTATGATGTGTCCTATAGCTAGTTTATGCGACTTAATGATTATCGTGCTAGTCTGATTATTGATGGAATAGTGATATATTAAGCAGGATGAAAGTTTGAACCAATGAAATGATTTGATTATGTGATGAACTTTAGAATTTATCATAATTTATGATCCTATGTGGTTCAATGACTTTATAATGACGAAAATGATCATATGATTTAGGATTAATAATGACTAGCTAAGAATTAATTAGAATGCATGGTCATAAAATGATTACGCTATGCTTTCCAATATGAAAAATATGATCATTTGGAGTTTGTGATCATAGCACCAAAACAATTATAGTCCCTTAAGGAGTATTAGCATGGCCCAATATCAGATTTTTGTATTAAAGTAATCAAATGGATTGCATTACTTGATTTTATTACTAATATGATCATTTTGAATATATCAATTGATTTGGTATTGATGTAATCAAATACATTAGATGATCATAGTGCGAGAAATTGTGGCTTTATATGTATAATATCGAGATTTAAACATGATTGAAAATATTCATAAATTCCATAAGTTAGAACCACACGAGGTTCACGGGGGATTAATAGGATTTTTGTTGGCCTAGGAGTGTCTAAGAGGGAGGTGAATTGGATAACAAAGCAGGTTTTATCTTTCAATAAAATTGATTTACAGATTTAATTAAGTAATGACAGTTAATGAACAAAAATAGTAAATAACATAAAATAAACAAAGTGCATACAGATTTAGAGTGGTTAGGCTCTTGCTTACGCCTATTACCTAAACTCCACTATCGAATCCTCTTTCGGGGGAAGATTAAACCATTACATATTTTCTTAAATTCACGAATGTGAGAATAATCGTTACACACTTGAGTAATACTTGCTCAACCTTAGTGACATACATAGTCACTTGTACAAATCAAATACATATTTGAGAGCTTGATTCTCTTACTGAGAATAAAAAAAATACTTATAGAGCAATAAGTGAACCTCAGATCGTCACTGATTCAACAATGAATGTATGATAAAGCTAGGTTGAAAGTGTGAGGTATATTTGTCACACCTGGGTTGCACACAGTGCCCCTACCCAGGGTGATGAGTACCCCCGCAGGGCATACTCCAGTCATAGGACCACATAATATTGTCTCATCCCGGTCCAGACCGTCATCACAAGGACGTCTCCCCATGATCATCTGTCCACATTATTCATGAATAGTGCAATGCCTCTCCTGGATTCGAACGTCAAACCTCATATAGGTTGATTTCGCAATCTGAGTAACCATTGAGCCGTTTCATAAGGCTTTTTTGTTACACCGGGTTGCACACAGTGCCTCCTACCCAGGATGATGAGTACCCCCGTAAGGCATACTCCAGCCATAGCACCACATAATATTGTCCCATCCCGGTCTAGACCGTCATCACAAGGACGTCTCCCCAGGATCATTTGTCTACATTATTCATGAATAGTGCAGGGCCTCAAACCTCATATAGGTTGATTTCACAATCTATACATAAGGCATTTTTTGTCACACTGGGGTTGCACACAGTGCCCCCTACCCAGGGTGATGAGGACCCCCGCAGGGCATACTCCAGCCATTATGGACCCATAATATTGTCTCATCCCAATACACAGCCCACATAACAGTGTCTAGTACCCTCTGGATCATTTGCCCTGCACTATTCATAACGGGTAGGGGGCACTGTGTGCAACCCAGGTGTGACAAAAATGCCATATATTTTTTGTCACACTTGGGTTGCACACAGTGCCCCCTACCCAAGGTGATGAGTATCCCCGCAGGGCATACTCCAGCCATAGCACCACATAATACTGTCTCATCCTAATACACAGCCCACTCAACAGTGTCTAGTACCCCCGGGATCATTTGTCCATACTATTCATCATGAATAGTATAGGGTCTCCCCCGGATTCGAACCTCAAACCTCATATAGGTTGATTTCGCAATCCGAGTAGCCACTGAACTTACAAATGATCCTGGGGGTACTAGACACTGTTGAGTAGGCTGTGTACTGGGATGAGACAATATTATGTGGTACTATGACTGGAGTATGCCCTGCGGGGGTACTCATCACCCTGGGTAGGGGTACTGTGTGCAACTCAGGTGTGACAATATTGTTCCCCTTTCCTTCGATGGATTTTGATATGTATGAAGTTGAATCAATAAATCCATAAGGTAAATATGTATTAGAGTATTTTGAAAGAGATTTTTGAAGCAAAATAAAAGAATAACGTTCAAAGAGTTGGCGCAAAGATTTTTATCTTTTTCTTTCTGTGTTTTAGTTTCAACGGCTTAAGGTACATATTATAGAGAATGCATCTGAGTATAGGTTCACAAAAGAGTATAGGTTCAGACTGTTTGAGAAATCCTGAGAGCTTTGTGCAATCACAAAAATGGAAAGTATAAAAAAATGCACAGGTTGACAGCTTTTTCAAAAATTCTAACAGTGCCGCATTAGCGTCCTGAAGGCACATTATTGTCCTGAAGGCGCATTATTGTCCTGAAATACACTATTTTGAAAAATTGAGTTTTTGTCAACTTACTCAAGGAGGGCGCTAATACTGAGTTAACGTCCTGATGGGCTTATTTTTTAGAAACCTAAAAACTCAGGGAGGGCGCTAATACCGCGTTAGTGTCTTAATAGGCATCTGATGGTTTTTTCAAGTTCATTCGATGAGGGCGTTAATACTCGATCAGCGTACTGCTTTGAATGATATACATTCAAACCCAAAAACCATCAGCGCCCTGATGGTCCATCAACATCCTGGAAGATATTGAAAAATAATTTTTCTAGAAATTTGATATTCCAACACATGATTAAATCAAATCAACACTTGAGCTTTTTGGATCAAATCAAACATTTAGAAATCATGCAAATGGTCCAAAGATAAGTCAAAAAATCTTCGAATTAAATCAATTAAAATCACTTTCTTCCAGATTGAAAGGCTTTTGAAAACTTATGAAAAATTATGAAGTGAATGATTTGCTGAATCGAATGATGGTTGACATTATATAGTCCTAAATCATTCTAGTAACATAAAAATAGATTCCTGAATAGACATGGTGATGCGTGCAAATAGTAAGTGTACGATGCCAAGTTATAATATTTACTGATGAGAATATCCGGATTGATTTACTACATTAATTATATCGTTCCTAGCCCTAATTTTATCTAGAAAACCAAATTTTAATGATCAAGGAACTAAAATAATACTTAAACTAAAACACTAATTAAAATAGCAATTTATTAGAATTTTCTGGAGAAAAATCAATATTAAAAATACCTAGAGATTAGATTCAACCTAATTATCAATCATGCAATATTAGTCATGCTCATTATAAAATTATTATTTATGTTTATAAGTTAAAATCCTATAGTTCCTAACACCCTCTGTCGAGTGTTGCGTTAGAATCTATCACCAAAATAGAAATTCTATCTATCGAAAAAAACCCATATCTTAGTGATGCATTACACTTTGTGATTTTCCTATAACTTCATAAGGCATTACATATCCACCAATACTACGACCATCTCATGTCATATTTCTCATGTTCCAACCTAGAAAACCCTCTATCAAGTGCCGCTCCCCAAGTCTATGATCAATCGATCTGTGACCAAGAGATCAATAGCATTACACATAGAGAAATATAAATAAACTATGAATAAATCATTAATAACAAACAAAAGCTAATATTATTGTATAAAATCTAATATATGATCCATCTCCTCTCTAGACTAACAAATTGTTCATACTTTGGAATAATGAAATCCAAAACATGTAGATAAACAAGAAATTAAACATACAAAACCAAACTAGTTGCTATTTCTTGTAGATTCCTCCTTGTCTCCAAGTCGTCTTCTTCGCGTTCCTTTACCCCTAGCCGTCGTTCTTTCTTCCCCAGTGTATTCCTCCTGAAAAACCCTAATTTTTGATATATAATATGCCCCAAAGTCGCGTAAAATTAAAATTGGAAAGTAGGAAAAAATACAATAAAAGCTTGCTAAAAACGCAAGATAAAAAACCCAATCAACGCCTCGGCGCTCAGAACCTTCAATTCTCTCTTTTGTTTCACCACCACAGCATCGCGGCGCTGCTTTTGAGCATCGCAACACTTAGAACGTACTCTTCGCTCCTTTTCCTGTGGACTTGGCCAATTTTCAGCCCCTTTTTGACATGTATTCTTCATGTTCCTCCTTTGCAACTTCTTGTATATGTTTTCATCATCCAAATCCATGACTAACACATCTAAATACTTACAAAAGCAAATCAAATTAATAACACATTTAAATATGAATTAAATCAAATCATAAACTAATAAACCAAAATAATGCATGAAAACCCAATTAATCCTAAACTAACAATTGCATCAAAACTAACATAAACACATGAAACTAATGCATAAAATTTCCTAAACACACCTAAAAAATTCTCTAAAACCTATCTAAATATGCAACTATCACATGGTTTTCATCTTAATCACGAACTTGACTTCTTTTCCACCATGCTTTTGAGTAAATCATCCATGCATCATCATTTACACAATATGCATAGGAATGCGGTTTGTAATCATCTAAATATTTTTTTTCATACGAGACATGAGGGTTATTGAAATAACGTGATTTTAACATTGATACAAGGGCTAATGTGACGAATGGCCTAAACATTTATTAAGACTAAGAAAAGGTGAAAAGGACTAAGAAATAAAGATTTAAGCCTTAAGATTATTTAAGGAGAGAAGATAATAAAAGATGTGAGAGACAGAAGAGAGAGAGAGAGAGAGAGAGAGAGAGAGAGAAGGGGGTGGAGGGAGTTGCAGAGAGAGAGAGAAATGGGGGCGGTTGGGCGGGAAGAGGGAGTTGCAGAGAGAAAGGGAGTTGTAGACAGAGAGGAAAAATAAGAGAAGAGAGAGAGAGAGAAAGAAATGGGGCCGGTTGGGTAGGAAAAGGGAGATGCAAAGAAAAAGAGAGAAGGAGTTGCAGATAGGGGTGGCAATTTGGCTCACTAGGGCCGGCTTGGCCTGGCTCTGCCGAGCCTAAGAATATTCGAGCAGGGCCAGGCCTAAAAAAATACCGAGTCAAGTCAGGTTAGGCTGGGCCTATATTAAAAACCTTGGTTGTTGCGACCCCTTCGTAAGGTGATGTCACAACTGACACAAACTATCACACGTGTTAACTCCTGACACATATAACACCCTGTCAGCCTTAACCTGTCACAATACCTGTATAATTCCATTTCATTTCACAATTTAATACCTATGTAAAATTTCATTTTCTTTCATACATATCATGTATTAAACCGTCCCATCCATCAATTTCCAACTAAACACCACTAACAAGTTTTTCATACACGTGTCTACACATCTATACTATAAGATACAATAAGTAGTGTTATACATGTATATTTACAAACTATTGAAGTTTTCCAAAAACATTTCAACAACGTACATCTCAATAGTAAGCAAGAGCAATGATCACTCTTCCTTTGCCTTGCTTTTTCGCTTGGTGTCACCTCCTGAAAAGATTGAGAGTTTTGGATGGGCTACAACAAGCTCAATGAATATTCTACCTATGACATTATATATGCAATAGTAATAAAACATGACATTTTAAAACAATAAAATCATCATATGCAGGCAAATAATCAAATATAAATACATGAACAAGATACATGTAATACATTCATGTATTTTCAATAACAATGCAAAGCCTAGTGAAAATCATAGATACTATCTCCTCATTCTAAGTAAATAAGCGAGTCTGCTCCTTATTATGCATTTATGAGAAGTGCACCGACCTCAATTTACTCATTATCATTCTTAGCCATCCCTGTGCCTAAACCACTTAAATGCGAGTCTGGTCCCAGGAGTCTCAACCAATAAGACAACCATTCATGTCTAGGGCCTACTCTAGTAAGTCCAAGACATGCTCCAATTTTTGAAAACATTTTATGAATTCAAATCACAATGTAATAATAGTATCATCCCTACATTTCACAAACATGTTTATGCATATAATGCCACATATAAAACCAGAGGTAAAAAATACTCACAATGGTATAACACTTATAGCCAAACACACTCTCACACAATCATTGCACAAACAACTCGCCAAACCCTTTTGATCACATGTCCAAATCCATCAATTTCTAGCAATTCACAATGTACTATCTGTAATTTTCACAATAGAATCACATTTAATTGCAATTCCACACTAAGTCATACAAAAATGTAACCTAACATGCAACCTCAATTTTTCTACAATTTAACATGCCAATATCCTAGCTTTCATCAAGGATTCATTTGAATATGAAATTGCACACCAAATCCCTCTCCCCCTCTCCCCCAAAAAGTTGAACAATCCCAAATTTACCCAAATAGTCCAATCCTCCACCAAAGTCATCCAAATTCACATATGTTGAATAACTCAAGCAATGGAACAAGATTGCATGGTTTTAAGCCAAGAAAACCTCACCTTAGCTCACCAAATCAACAACCCTAGCTCTGTTTTCCTTCTTCCCTACGGTTTGCTACAAGTGTAACTAATTATCTGTAATGCTGTATTTTTTAAATGAACATTGTATTCTATCTGCAACACTTACTCCACACAAATAGACAAGGAAAAAAAGCTCTTCGACCTTCAAAACCACAATTCAATGATTAGCT
Source organism: Paratinospora sagittata (assembly GCA_035771175.1). Taxonomy (NCBI): domain Eukaryota; kingdom Viridiplantae; phylum Streptophyta; class Magnoliopsida; order Ranunculales; family Menispermaceae; genus Paratinospora; species Paratinospora sagittata. The sequence goes on along the minus strand of CM069592.1, from coordinate 22,991,735 downwards.
TCTATGGAATCATGTAAAGGTTATAAGTGTTACACCCAAAATTAACCATTTACTAGTCATAATTTAAATCCCAAGAATGAACACACATAACGATAGACAAGGGAAAAAACTCCCTCAGCCATGGCCAAGGGGATAACATCCTCCGCCATGACCAAGGGCACACCGAGGGAGTGCAACCTCGACCATGGTCGAGGGAAACAACCTTCTCAGCCACGACTGAAGGAATACCACCTCGACCATGGTCGAGGACATACAACCGTCTCAATCTCTATTGAAATTATATACACTTTCATTGGAACCTCCATCTATGTAGATCGAGCATAAAACATCCACATCATAACCCTTACACACATCTCGAGGAAAGAGATGGCCCATCATGATCCATTCGATTGGATAAATTATGATAAGGAAAAGGCATAAATCTCTCCCAATGACAGAGAACAACATTAAATGCGAGGGATTCCCCCTTCGACTATAAAAGAGACCTCATTCAACCTAAAAAGGGTAGGCTCTGGAACTCCAACTCTTTACACTTATCATTTTCTCTCCCTCAGAAACTAACTTAAGCATCAGAGTGTCAACGGTGGCACCCCCCGGTGCCATCGTTCATTTGTAGGTTACTTGTACGCCTTGAGCGAAAATATGTGACCATGCAACAAGATGAAATCAACATCAAGGCGAATGCTTCAATTCGCATACCTATGAAAGTTCCTAGTATAAGAAGATATTAAACAGAAAACGACCGCCTAGTGTCCTTGATGACGATGTCCATCTTGCCGCAAGCAAAAACCATGTCAAAGCTGCTCGTCTCGACCCTTTGTCTACCAAATTCCTTGCTCATAAATATTTTTTTATTTTATTTTTTAGCTGACTTCATCACTTGCCTATTCGGGGTGAGATTTTTGGCTGAAACAATAAGTATACCAGTTGCTGGAGGTGGAAACAGGACATGGCCTTGTAACTACTGTAATATGAAGGTAACTATATCTTATTCAAAGGTTAAGGCTTATCTTTTAAGGATTCCATGCTAAGGTATTGGAGCTTGCAAGTCATTAAAAGATCTTTAAAGCACTTAAGAAAGAACATGTTGAAGCTGAGTGTAGGAAAAGCCAACTTCAATTAAATGCAAGAAAAAAAGAGTATATCTCATTACCTAAAAGCTCGGATTTACTATAGAACAAAAAACGTAAAGGAGTTGGATCTTTAGATAAGGCTTTTAATGGTGCACAGAGGGACATTGCTAGTAAGAGGGCAGCTCAGATGTTTTATGCTTCAACCTTGTTTTTCAATCTCAAAAGATGTCCTTATTTTCGGAAGTATTCTCAAACACTAGCAAACAACAACTTAGCGAGATGCATACCTCCAACATTTGATAGATTGCGAACAACATTGCTTGCACAAGAAAAATCACATATAAATAGAAAGTTGTAGCCTATAAGATATTCATGGAAGAAATAAGGAACATCCATATGCTCTAATGGATGGTCAGATAGGCAACGAAGGTCAGTGATAAATGTGATGACCGCGTTAGTGGGTGGAGCTATGTTTTTAAAAACAACTTATGCAAGTGGAAACATAAAGGATGGGGAATATGTAGCCAATGTATTTCTTTCAACAATTGAAGAAGTTGGATCAGAGAATGTTGTTCAAAACCTAATAGACAATGCAAGCAATTTCAAAGTAGTTGGTTCAATTATTGAAGGTAGATATCCACACATTTTTTGGACACCATGTTTTGTGCGTAGTCTAAATCTGGCATTGAAAAGTATGTGTGATCCTCCAAAAAAGTCACCTTAATATTCTCAATGTAAGTGGATTCTTAATTTAGTTGGTAATGTGCAAAATATACACAATTTCATTGTCAATCATGGAATGGTTTTATATATTTTCAAAAACTATTCAGAGTTGAGTTTGTCGAGGATAACAAAAATAAGATTTGCTCCAAGCATTATAATGACCAAACCCTTGAGAGAAGTTAACCATGTACTTGAGAAGATGGTTATGGATACAACTTAGAAAACATTCAAAAGGGATGAAAGATTGCCAGTGGAGGTTAGGGCTCCGAAAAGAAGAAAACAAAGGTGGTAGATTCCAACGTGGGAAGTTGGGGTGCCCAATATGGAGGCCGTGGCGCCGCTTGAAGAAGTCAAGTAAAGAAAAACCTGTGTGTGGGCGCCTAAGCGCCGGGTAGTGTAGTCCTATTAGGACTTTTGTGCAATTTGGACGATATTTTCATTGTTTCTCCTTCATAAATCATAAATAGGAAGTATAGAAACTTAGAAAGGGGATATCCCATAGAGAGAAAAAGCAAATAAGGTGCAAGAGTCGAAGAAAAACAAGTTGAGGAGCCGCGGAGAAGCCGATTGAAGAATTTGGTGGATCTGTTGCTAGATCTTTTTCTTATCATTTCTTCTTTTGTATTTGAGTTTCTTTCTTTCAATGATGTTAGATACTATTGATTTTGAGTTTTTATTATTAGTTATGGGCTAGATTAGTTTCTAGGATTACAATTTGAACTCACATGTAACTTGAATTTTATGTTTATATAATAGATTTTTATTAGTTAATATTGAGTTGTTCGCTTTAATTCATGTTTAATGCATCTAATTAACTGGCCATTAATTAGATTGATTTGTTAAATTTAAATGAACATGGAAAGAGATTTTAGGTTTAGACTTGGTTAAAGTGACATAAGATCAAAAGGTGGAAACAATGAGTTCATGTGAGATAGAAATATACTCATATGACATATGCGACCATTAAAAAAGCACAAACTTAATGAATTTTGTTTTAATTTAAATCTCATAGGAATATAGTAATTTAATTGAAAGGAATATTTTTTTTTGACCATCGAAAGAGGCTTGTAAATAATTTAGGGCTCTTGGTTAACAACTCAAATTAACTAATTAATCGAAAAATGAATAAATAGATCCAAGTGAAGTACTGAGGGAAAATTAAAATATTAGGCTTCTTTTATTAGATTTATTGATTTATAACTTGCTTAGTTTAATTCTTGGTTTCAATTTAGCTCATAGTTAATTTATTAGTGATGTTTAGATAAGATTAAGTTGAGATAATTTTAATAATTAACTAGAAATTAGTAACAAATCTCTGTGAGAATAATACTCTACTCTTCATTTTATTACTTGTTCATGATATTGTGCACTTGCAATTATTTTACAATACAAAGTGTTTGGCATGGTTCTTTAGCAATCCGGTTGATATCTAATTGAATATGGAGCATTTTCAAGTAGATCTGGCCATTCTAATTAACCTCATGTCATTGAAGCAAGGAGTTACGAAGGACTAATTTCTAGGTGGGCCACCATTGTTACAAGCTTTGGCATTTAAATTACTTTCACAACCAGCATCATCATCTTGTTGTGAAAGAAATTGGAGCATGAACTCTCTTATACAAAGCATTAAAAGAAACTGATTGACAACAAGTAGAACCGAAGAGTTGGTCTTTGTTCATTGTAAAATAGGTTATTATCAAGAATGAAGAAAGAGTATAAATAAGGGTCATCTAAGTATTGGGACTTGTGTAACCTGAAACATCTTTTTCTCTTCTATATACTATTTTAAAGACTTTAAGTTAAACTAGTATCGAAAATGAAAACTAACATTTTTTTTTTATATATATTGTAGGTAGAGATAAGTTTGACATTGATGAATTTGCTTTTACTGAGCTTGCTGAATTATCAATTAATGAACCAGAGTTAGAAGTTTTTATACATTCCATGATGAATCAACTTTAGGGAATGAAGACATTCATGAAAATTTGAATACCTCAATGAGGGGTTGAAGCATGAAAAGTCTTTTTTTTTTTTTGATAACTTTTGCACATCAAGTACACCATTTTGTTTTCATATGTGATGTGTTACTAATTTTTGCATTACAAATTTGCAGTGTACACATTCAAAGTGTTATATCTTTTGTTTTATATTACATGAACTTTTATAGGCTTATAGTTTAATTTTCCTGTAGAATTCATTAAAATGTTGAATGTGTAGTTGAGACTTGAAACAAGAATTTGAAAGTTACATCCATAGTTTCTTGTACGAAAGTAATCCATAGATCAAGTAAGACTTTTTACTCTTAAGTTTAATGGTCTAACTAATGTCTTCTTCTTATAAGATTGTTGTTTCAAAAAAGAGAAAGAAGGGTTGGGTATAATAGCAATGCGAGAATATAATATGGCCCTTTTGATTAAACTTGATAGGGAGATGTTAAAAAATGAGCAAAACTATGGGTGAAGCTTTTGAAGGAAAAGTATTTAAACATCACTTTTGCCTCCAACAACAATAATGTTTCTTATACTTAGAAAAGTATACTCCAAGGAATTAGCTATCTCAAGTAGGGCCTCATTTGGAGAGTTGGAACTAGAAATTCCATATCAATATGGACTGATAAATGGATTGGAGATCACCCAGAAGATTTGAGTCTAACATTGAAAGATCTTATTGATGATTCAAAAGAATTAGAACTTAACTAAACTCTACACCTCTAGCCCTCAGGTTTTAGCACATTAGATTCTAGGCATCACCATTCCCTACTCATATTTGGAAGATAGGCTCATTTGGGTTGATTCATCTAGTGAGTGGTGTTTTCTTAGTTAAATAAACTTATGGTTTACTCATGAACAGACAATTATGTTCTTTGTCTTCTAATTGGAGTTGGATTTGGAAGCGCACCACTCTCATAGGTTGAAACTATTATTTGGTTAGTTTTTCATATTTGCATTTTAACAAATGAAATGTGTTTGAAATGAAAATTGACTTTTGATGCCCTTGCGAATTTTGTAATGCTCCTTTTGAATGTATACTCCACATATTAGGGGATTGTCCATTAGAATAGGGTTTTTGGTGTTCCCTTTTAAGTGAGCAACAAAAGCAAAGGTTTTTTGCTCTTCCTTTGTTTCAGTGGATCTTTTATAATGCTTCTCATTTGCAATCTTCAATAACTTCCCATGAATGGAGCCTCTTTTTCCTTATTTCGATTGGAGTCTTTAGACCTCTAGAAATAAGTTGGTATTTGGAGTTTCAATTATAGTTCATCAAGTTTTACGAGACGTTCACAACCTTGTAAACTATCTTTATCAAGCTTTTTTGCCTCACTCTATTAACACAAGACAAATGACATGGAGATGGATTTCTTGGTCTCCTCCTCTAAGTATTTGGGTAAAGTTGAATATTGATGGTGCCTCTAAATTCTAAAAGAAACTTAGGAACAACTAGTATTGGAGGTTTAATAAGAAACATATATATTGAATGGATCATTGGTTATAATGGCTTCATTTGTTGCAAAAGGAATATAGAGGCAGAGCTTCAAAGTTTAGTAAAAGGCTTACGTATTGCTTAGGAGTTCTAATTTACTCCCACTTACTAGTGGAATCAGATTCTCAAACAACATTGACGCTACTTGGTGCTAAAGCATTTGTTGATCATCCGTTGTGTGGTTTGATTATAGGTTGTCGTCAAATGTTGGCTTGAAACTTGTAACACCCTGTACTTTTGGTCCAAAATTTTATGTTGACTTATACGTATACTAAGGTATATAATATGTGTATAAGTACGTGGACGTATGTAAATTATGTATATATGTGTATGTATGTCATTTCGGTGGAATTTGACTGCATGAAAGAGTGAAAAATAAAAGAACAAAAATTAAATTTAATGATGGGAGTTGGTTTACTAAGCTACATGTGGAGCACAGAATCATAGTTCAAAAAAAATCTCTCATATTTCACTATCTCTCCAACATAGTTAAGAAGGAAGAAAAGAAGAGAAAAGAGAGAAAAGAGAGAAAAGAAGAAGACGAAAGATGACGCACTTAAGAAGAAAGAAAAGAAGAGAAAAGAGAGAAAAGAAGAAGAAGAAGAAGAAAGAGGAAAGGAGAGACGCGAGGAAAAGGGGCTTTCACCAAATCTAACCCAAGGTGTGTGTTTTCTTCCAATTTTTTTTTTTTTTTTTGAAATCACTTATAATGATGGAGGAAACCTTTTCCATGGTCTAAAATATGCAATAGATGATGTTTTTGAGTTGTTTCCAAGTTAGGGTTTTGGTGCCATTAGCTTGGAAACTAATGGGAAATGATAGAGATAATATCTTATTAATCAAAATCATGCTACATGACGTTGTTAGAGTTTATTTTGGGGTTTAAAAGGAGTCTTGGGGCTAGGGTTTCAACTGGAAACCCTATATTCGAGATTACATGATCTATGAATGGATGTTTACGATGTTTTTGGATGATTTGAATGTGTTTACCATGGATTTCTATAAGATTTATGAATGAACTAAAGAATTGGTCATGAGTCATGCGCATGAAATTTGTTGATTTTGTCAAATGGTGTTTCGAAAATATTGGAGACCTTCAGAACTCTGGTAAAATCCGATGAAATGATTGTTTGAGGTTATAGAATAGTATTAGGACTGATTCTAGACCCTCCAATGTTGGCGGAATATTTTTAGGAAAATGGTTAATGTTTCTTGTAAAGGGACCTAAGTTCTAGAAGTGCAGTTGACGTTCAAAACCATGTTAAATTCAGGTACTATAGAAAAATAGAGGGAGTAATTTAGGACATTTTGATATAGATTTCATAATTTTTGGATATGGATTAGTATTTTTAGTAATTGAATATGTGGTTCCATTGAATAAAATTAACTTTAGAGACTTTTGAAAATATGTAAAACCTCAGTAAAACACCTTTTATGTTTGTCGAAAGATAGTAGAGTTAAATTTACACATGTTGGTGTGGAAAGAATAATTTTAGGAGATGCTCTACTATTTTTAATAAATTGGGTATATGTTCCTAGTAAGAAAATAGAATTAGAAACTAGTAGGAATATGGCTGGAAAACCTATTTTCACTGTTCTTTGTCATCGAATTACTTAGACTAATTGTAGAAACAATAATGGAGAGTCGTCACGTGTGTATGAGACTCGAGTTGGGTTGAAAAATTAGATATGTGAATTGAAAAGTTAATATTGATTTGTGAAATGAATAGAGGGATATATGAAATTGATATATGGAATGAATGTGGCAGGTTGAAAACAATAGGATATGGATCTAGATTTGTTGTTGTGGGGATAGGGCTTAGGTTTGGAAAGTCCTATATAATGAGTATTTCTTTATTTTGGTTTCTTACATGGCATTGTATTACATGAAAATGTTTATGAAATGATAAGCATGCTAGTATAAATATATGCTTTGTTATTAAAAATCATGAAATGGTTTTGAGCATTGAAGCATGTCATTGAACATACTTAAGTATGCCATTGATGTGTTAAATATTTCTATGGGACTAAGCCTCTAGGAATAGACTCACTTGATGGACATTTTAGTAATCTTGGTCAGTGCATTCCCGTTAAGGAGGTAAGAGACATAGGAATGACTTGGTTTGATATATAGGTAATTTGAGGTAGATGCACTCCTATTGGTGCACATGAGAAGCAGACTCAGACAATTACTTAAAAGGAGGGGGATGGATGTGATTTTCAAAGTGTATTGCATATTTCGAAAGGGAATTACATTGGTTCATTATATGTTGCACATGTAATATATTTCTTTCATCTCGGCATATGATGGTTTAAATTGTTTTTATTAAGCATGATTTTTATAAATGCATATATGATGCTATAGTGTATAAATATTCACTGAGCTTGTGCTTGCTCACTCTTTCTTCTTAAACATTTCAGGTTCTAAAGGAAAAGGCAAAGCATGTGAGGAGTAGTAGACTACTACACTATATTTCCTTGGTGTGTGTTCTTTTGAGAAGTTAGAGATATTGATATTTTGATGTATATATATATATATATATGTAACACTTTGATATACGCATAATTTATCACATAGATGAGATATGAGATGTTTTATGAATGTTATATGAGATCTGAGGATCACTAGAAATTGTGCGGATGTGTTATATGCTATGGAAATGAAATGATAATTGTGGAAATTGAAAAATGTTTTATCAAGGCATTTGGACTTGTGATTTTGTCAATTTTATTGGGATATTCTGTTGAATTTTTTTTGGAAAATTTGGGTCTTGAATGAGAGGCTTACAAGATGTCATATACGTCTTTGTAGGGCGTATATGGTATTTTATGCCAGTTGTAACATTACCCAAGATGGGGTCGCGACAAAATTGGAATTCCGTTTTCTTTCATACGTTGCGGGAGCAATCAATGCGCAAATTTTATGACAAAGAATGGTATTAGTTGGCCTCCAACTATTCTGAAATTTAACACTCCTCCAGCTGAAATCAAATCCTTTTTGTTAGCAGATGCTGCAAGTGCGTTTTCTTGAGGCCTTAGTGGCCTGTTGCGTCGTAGAACCCAAAAAAGAAGAAAAAAAAGTAATTACTAAAGGAAATATGTTTAATATATCAAAAAGAGAAGGAAAAAAGAACAAACCTATCTAAAGTATGATATATAAAGTTATTAAACAACATTTGCCAACTATACAAATTATCTTTACTAATGTTTTAGTTATTTAGAAAAATCCGTTGTAATGAGCAAAGCTTATTATTCATGAAATTATGGCAATATCAATTTACATATATAACAACAACCTTTTGCATAAATGTTAATATGAATTAAATGGAAGGTAACCTAATGTGGCACGAGAATAGAGATAAATAAAATAATATTTTAAATATTTAATTTTAGTAATTATTGTGATTTATTTAACATGATTTTATTGTAAAAGTATTTGGATTTTATTATTTAGTAGGATTTTAGTTTCATGATTATATAGAGAATCAACTTTTGTTTTAGTAAGACTCTGATTTTATATTTTGTAGAATTTTAGTAAGAATCAAATTATATAGTTTAGATATTTATAAATAATGATATGTAATAGAGTTAAAGCATGATTGATTAATGAATTGAAAAAATAAATTGATTATATCCTTCTCTCATTGATCCGACCCTAACGAAAAAAAAAAAATACAATCAATTCCCAAAAAAAAAAATTATAATTTCCAAGAAAAAATAAAATAGCAAAGAAAATAATAGATAGAGACTAGTAATTCTTTTACGTGGTAAAACTCAAATTAGGGAAAGATCCACTGCTCCATAGAGCATCAAATCCACTATTATAAAGATGTTACAAAATTTTTACCAATTTTTAGCTAGACAAGCCTCGGTATTTGCAATCCCCTTTTCAGAAAATTTTCCTCCCTTTTCTCTTTCTCTATTTTTTTTTTCTAGAATTTTTCTATATTTAGAACCACCCCGAAAACCTAAATTTATAAAGTTAGAGATGATAAATAAGTGTTTTGAGAGAGAAACTAATAATATTAGTTGAGATAAACTGGAAAAGTGGGGTATAGTTATCCACTTCCCTTTTCCTACTCTTTGTGGGTTGTTGGAGTGGGGCCCACAAGATGGATCAGACCTCCCCCATTAGAAGACCTTTGGTCCTACAAAAGCTTCAAGTGAGTAGATTTAAAATTTTTTTTCTCTTCCACTAGCTTCTTAATAACCTCTGTTACTGTTGTTGCTTGACTTCATCAGAAATTTCCAATAATTGTAGTAACCCCTTCTTCTAATCTTCAAGCCAACCACTAGAATTAACTTTTGTAGAGTTTAAACAGCTTCCATCTGCATGGCAAACCATTAGTTATTAAATTTTTGACTTGCATTCACTAGAAGCTTAGTCCGTTGCACTGTCATAAGTTGGACCTTTTCTTTTTCTTTTAACGACAAAACATGAAAGCCCTTTCCATCTTTCACCTGTCGCCAAACATTGTCTTTTCTATATAAAATTGCATCTCTTTCCCAAAGATAAGGACTACCAAAAATAATATGGCATACATTTAGTGGTACTACATCACAAGTTATCTGATCCTTAAACTTTTCATTAATTGCAAACTTGAAAGTGCACTAGGTGGTTAACTGCAGCTTTGAATCTTTGTTCAACCACCTTAAAGGATATGGCTTAGATTGTGTAGACATCTTCAACTGCAATTGTTTCACCGATTCTTCTGAAATCAGATTTTTTTGTGACCCACTATCAAAAAGGGTAATAACTGGAGTCATCCCAATTTGTGCGTACATCCAAAATTGTTCTTCTTTGGTAGAGCCATGTGTTGTAGGATCTTGAACTACTACTTTCTTCGTACATGCACATGTTTGACCTTTATTAGCCATCATAACAAGCTTTTCCGTAGGATCAGATGACCTTTATATTATTTCATCTTTGACACACATAGTTGTTGTTTTCTTATTGCAATAAATGCACCACTTTGGCCTGAGTTTTGGATGCAACTTCCAACAAACTTCTTTTGAATGCCAATCTTGTAACACCCTAGGAATTTGAAACAACTAAATAATACATTTATTTAGCATAAATGATTAGGGTGCCATTTGGAGGGAGGAGGGCTGACCCTCTGCCTCTCCCGTGATCTTTGGAACGTCGTGATGCTACTCGCGATACTTAAGATTCCAACAATGTGTCGAGATGTTGTCCACGACGCTTGGGAATCCAACGATGTGTAGAGATGTTATCCATAAAGCCTGCAAGATTCAAGGGTACGCTTGCGAGCTCCAGTCTGAGAGCTTCCTGCCAGTGCCCTCAATCCTCTGCCTCGGCCTCTGGAGGTGTCATCACCAATGCCTGTGCTTGTATCCTCTGGGAATGTACTGATGTTGAACTCAACCCTGGCGCAATGCTCGTATTACCAATCCGTACCCTAGCCATGTGACTGCTCTGCCCTACCTCAAATCGGGCTCTCTTGTCTGCTCTGGACCTGCCGCCCCCAACAACCTCTCCGCCTCCCATAACTGGTGCGAGTACACGGTGGTGTAATCTGCTGCTGAGGGATTACCTGTTATACAACAATGTGCGTTTCCCACTATTCAACCAACTCAAAGTCCTGGGTGCTATTAACGGCCTCAACATATGTCTATAACCCCAAGGTAGTCAACACCCGCTGAATCGCCTGTCTCAGTCCTGCGATGAACCTCTTTACTTTCTTTTCCTCTATGCCAACCAACTCTGGGCAGAATACCGCTAAGTCTGAAAATCGGTCCTCGTACTCTCTCACGGACATGTTACCCTGCGTGAGAAGGAGAAACTCCGAAGCACGTCGGTCAATCTCTACCGATGGAAAATACTAATGGAGAAACAACTTCTTGAACTGTGTCCAAGTTTTAACCTCTCCACGTAGCCGCAATACTCCTTCCCACCATCTCAAGGCCCTGCCTACTAGTGTATAGCTCGATAGCACCGCCTATGACTTGTCATATAGCATCATTGTCCTCGCGATCCTCTCCATCTGCCGTATCCAGTCCTCGGCCTTCTCTAGGTCCAGTGAACCATTGTACGTAGGACAATGGCACTTCATGAACCTCTCCATAAGTAATGATGCCCTCAAAGCGACATCGTCTACTGCGGGTGGTAGCATCTCAGCGTCCGTAGCGACCTAAACTACAATAGGTTGTACTACTGCCTCCGTCGGTGCTGGTGGTGGAAGGGTGTTAATGGACTGTTGTCCCTGGGTCCTGATAATGGCAAGGACCTCCTGTAGTTGCTGGTTTTGTGCTAGCACAAGCTCTTCTGATTGATGAATTCTCTTAGCGTCTGTCTCCCCCAGAGCCTCTGGGGCTCTATCTCCATCAAGAGGTCCTCTACGTGTCCTCATAATTGATTTGAGACATTCAAAACATTGCTTTAGGACCTTTGCAAAAATCTTAGGATTTATCCACTAGGGGAAAACTTTTACCTTATCTAGTTCACGTTCGACTATCTAGTTCTTTGGATATATTAACTTTCATGATTTGGTGATTTCAAATCTTAAAGTCTTCTACTTTAGCCTTGACTTGTTCATGTTGTTAGGTTTATATAACCCTATGCCCCAAGAGGTCGTAGACCTAGGCTCTGATACTAACTGTGCCGACCCTAGTTTTCACTCAAGAAAACATCAAGCCGCCCTAGCTAGTACCTTCTCCAATAGGATACTAGTAATCCTCAATCTCTACACATATCATCATTTTCACAAACATTCAACCATGAACAAGTCACACAAGGCTTAGAATAACACAAGACAAAGACAATCAACCAAAGTGCATAATTATCATGAAAAGATAAGTAAAGTAAATTTATTACAGTCATCCATATTCAAGTATAGTTTCAAAGTTTAATGAAAATAAAACATCTCATAAGCGAACTCGAGACGCTTCTCGCTCCATCTGGTACTAACCAACTAGAAGTGATGGAGTCAATACTAGAAGAGATCAGTATACAATACTCTTGGCCTTGTCTCGAGCATTGCAAGATCCTCAAAAATAAAAGAGTAGAGTGAGCTTATAGCCCAGTGAGATGATCTTACATATCCACCATCACATACTCACTAATGGGTTGAAAACCATGTATACATCAAACATTTCAGATGATTACTACTATTACATGTGCAAGTTATAAAAGTAAATATTGGTACAAAGTACACATTATCAATGAAATCCATAGTTCAAAATCAAGTTACACATCGGTCATATAGGTACATCCTAGATACTTCCAATCTATGAAGCATCAAACCAATAGTTCTATGATGACAATCGAACTCCTATTCCAATGGTTGGTTGCTATTGGGAGTCCTTTAGATGTCCAATCGATGACGTCTCTACCGTGAGGTTTTTATTTACTATTTAGAATATCCTAGACGTTCGGCCGATGACATTTAAGCCCGTAGACCTCACACAATTCATCACAATTTCAGCCACTTTCACAACCAATCACGTAGGATTATACCCGAAATTCATGCATGATCTTAATATGCAAGACTAGGTTCATGGCATAATGATTGAACACTTAATCAACCACTACATTAGTTTGACAAGCGTGCGAAATGTTTCAACATATTCATATTCATGAGCATGTATAACATCACCATATATACCCTAAACATGTTTTCTACATCAATCAACATAAGTATAATTATTCATTTAGTTTGCATAGAACAACGATAAATAATTCAAGACATGCATTAACTATCATAAGAGCATGAATAATAACTTCAACATGTTATATCATGTGCACTTAATCTTATCTATAAAGATCTACTCATTTTCCATCATAGCATACGTTTACTCATAAACATGTAAAGTAAAGCATTCTCATTCATGACATGTAAAACTCATATTCATACTTGTACATAATCTCATTTAGCTACACCTCACGCTAATAACAATTAATAACATGTAAACAAGCATGAATCATGAGATAAAAGAATTTTTGTAGTTATGATGATATGCATATGATGGGGGAATGGAATCTACTCACAGTGATCTCGTTCCTAACTAGTTCCCCTGCCTTGGGAATTTCACCTCACTTAGTCGTTTCCTCACTTCCTAGTATTCATAGAACTATTCTTAGTTCATCTTTACCATGGAATACAACTAAATACAATTACACTTACAAATTCATTTCAATGGTCCTTAAGCATTTATGAATCCTCATTCTCATTCAAAGATCATTTAACTAGAATCGATTATTTAACATGCTTGAATGATGATTCCCATACCCATTTGTAGAGACAAATGGTATTTGGGGTTCATCCATGGATTCTTCAATATTTCACTTGGGGTTTATGTGTTTTTCACACACCCAAGATCACCAAAGAACTCTTGGCATCTATTTATTCAACATATCTCAAGGGTTTTAAAAGACAAAACCCTTGTATATGACCAAGGTTCCAATTTGAAAAACTCAACTTCAACAACTATTAGTCATATATTCAAGTTCTCTTAGCATGATTTCATCTATCAAGGTGAAATCTCAAAAGAGAAGTTCAAAAGAGAACTAAAACTTCAAAAATTTCTTCAAAACCGACTTTGATTGCTTGAAGAACAAGCAACTTCCCAAAATTCTCAAAATCACCATTAATCATCCCATTTTTTTGCTCAAAACCATGTTTAAATCATCAAAACAACTTCAAAAACTCGATTAGAGACCCAATAAACTCATATAGATTCAAAAACTCAACATGAACAAAGTAACTTGTTCAACAAGAAATCTAAAATTCAAAGAGGAAGCATAACAAAGTTATAGATTATACCTTCAATCCTTTGGATTTGATGTTTGGAGGCTTCAAAATACCTTTAAAAGTCACTTAGAATCACCCTTGAACCTCCCAAGAGTATCCCCAACTCACATTCAAAACCCTCTGTCTTTTGCCAAAATGTGAAAAGTTCAAAATGGGAGAAATTCTTGGTTTTTATAGAGTTTCTGGGCATGGAAACGCATTTTTACAAGGGAAAACACGTTTTCGGAGGTAAATCCCGCAAATAGCTCACTGGTAGTGGAGGGGAAACGTGTTTCTCTAATTCAGAAATGCGTTTGTCTAACTCAGAAACGCGTTTCTCCTTTGAAAAAACACATTTCTCACTTCGGGAACGTGTATCTCACTCGTTTTTTGCCCGATTCCTTTGCCCTTTTTTCTTGTTTTCTTCGTTTTCGAGTCTTGGTTCTTCTTAAATGATCAAAATGGGGCTTCCTAAGGTTTCAAACACCTTGATTTAAGATTTTTTTAAGTCTCATCTCTTACATTTTCTTTAAGGAATTAGGGTTTTTGGTTCGAATTTTTGATGTTTTGGGCATTTTCTCGACGTTTTTCATCCGTTTTAAGTTCGGTCTTTACTTTCGGCTTCCCAACACAAACTTTGAGGTTAAAATTTAGTGTTCAAGGGTTTCTGATTCATCAATCTAAGGTCGCAATCCCACTAACTTAGGGTTCCAATGCGTTCAAAGTCTCCACTTTCTTCAAAGTATAAGCGTTGTGTTCAGGAATTTGTCTTAATATTTTAGGGGGGCGTCACAGAGACACCAAGAATCCATAGGCCTAATTAGGTGATTCAGCCTTTCATACCGATGGGATTTCTCGATAAACGAAATGAGCATTAATCGCCCTATCATTAGTCACATTAGGATGATGGAAATTGTGATACTGTGTACGAGGAGTACATTAGGAACAATAGTCAATCGGAGAAAATTACGATCATAGTAGATGATCAAGATGAGGAAAAATATGAGATAAGTCAAAAGGATGACGAGCCTCATAGATCAAAATGACCCTGTTTGATAACCTCATTAGGTTAACAAATTACCAAGAAATGGGTAGGAATTTAAGTATTTGATAGGTCACAGGATCAACTTAACGAGTGGCCTCTGACGAATAGGAGATTCCATTAGTTAATGAATGACGAAAATGATCAATAAGATCCAATCTGAAATAGTAAGTTAGTAGAAATGGAAAGCCTAAGAATCGTTAGGCTAATAAACAATGTTTTTCCTAAAGGTTAATTAAGAATCAAGAAATAAGAGAGTATTGGCTTCAAATTATAAAAGCTAATATCGCCACTAAATAACGGATGAGTCATAATTAAGGCTAAAAAGCCGATAAGAAATTTTGGAAAGCCTAATAAGCATGTACCTTGATATATGGAGTCTATAACGGACGTGCTAATAATGCACGATAGTGATGGCCGATCCTTATAGGCATCACCAAATGCTATCGAAACATGCGCCCCGTATATACCCTATACCGAACAATCACACGCATGATTATGTGTTAGGGTTATACTCAGATAGGATCCTTCCTTGGTCTTGGAGCTTCACCATGGAAGTTTGGTAACACAAGATAACCGCTTAGGGACGGATGTCTGACGTGGCCCAGACTATTGACTGACGAGTCTGGCTCATGTTTATTGCCCATGGTGCATGCGTGCCCACCTAACTTAAGTCAGCCTAGGTGGTGCATCTTTGTTGTAAGCTTTATTACGTCAGCCATAAGGAGATGTAAAGACGGATTGTACCTCGTTTATAAAGCCATATTTATATGAGAAATATATGGTCAAGTAGTCTAACGAGACGACGCATTATGGGTGTTTACTCGTTAATGACATTGTATTACATGGCATAGATATGCCAATTGCAACAAAAAGCCTTAAGGAGAATGAGGCCTTAAGAATGGTAAGAAGAATCAAGTCTAACGATAGACCCGATACAAATAAGTGAAGGTCATGTAGTTATCAAATGGCTCATAACCTTCGATGATAACTTAATCACCTTTGTGGCCATGAGAGTTAGGCCAAATTGGTTGAAGGTCACAATAGTGTTACTACATTAACCCTCACGACCCATGAAAGATATTTTGATGATTACAAACCACATCACAAACCATATTCCATATGATGATATACGTAGCATAATGCAAGAGCTTGCTAAAGAGTTATCAAGTCAAACGAAGATCGCGATTGACAAAACTCAAGCATCAGAGGCTACTGTAATTACTTCTTAGTTTGTTCAGACTATCTTAGGCTTGTAGAACTTCAGTTGATTCGCGTTCAGCAAATTCATTGTACTTATCGTGTCATGACCTACGACCAGTGTCGTCATGACCGGCACAGAATCCCAAGTATATCCTTCCTCGATATCCCCTGCATCCCATCAGCCTCATCTAAACAACCTAATAAACACAATAATCCCATACATGCATCCCAAAACATCTGGATATAATCAAACAACACATTAATTACATCTCCAAAAATGACAAGTATAAAATTCCATAAATCCAAAATATGTAAACCATACCTAACCATAAATACATCTCATCTATGTGTTAAGTATATACAATAGGCATTATTTAGTACATATTTAACAAAATACAATGAAATGTACTAAACACCTACATCACCAAAAGTCGGGAAGCTCAACGTAGCTAAGCCTTTCCCTTCCCCTTCTTATCCGAACTTGAAATGATAAGAATGAGGAGTGAGCTACAACAAGCTCAGTGAATGTTTTCTACAAGTAGCAATATATATGGATTTAGATAAAACATGGCAAGATCAATAAAACAATTTAATGGTGATATACAAGATTACATACGTGCCAAATATAATGCATCATGTCATTACCCAAGACAGTGCATATCATTTTTCTAAACATGCCATATGCAATCCTAGACACCTCCTGAGTAAGAAGCAATACAAGAGCCTGAGTGCGCGACACTCATTGCCCGATTGAACTTCTTACTCCTATTCTATTAGGATTCCATGGGGTTGTGCATATTACTAGGATACAATCCTATAATAATTGCATGCTAGGAGATACAAGATACAACCCAATTGCTAACCCAACCAGACTATGCTCAAACTCATTTTCATGAATGATTTAAAACATGTATACTACAATAGATAAGCATTCGAAACACTTTTATACTACAATGCCATATATAGAAACCAAATGTAAAGAAACACCCACAAATCGATTGGCTAGACTAGCCAATCCAAATCCAACCACAATAAGCACTAGAGTGCCACCAATACACTCCTATGCACTTCCACCTTCAATTTGGCACAATTAGGGATAATTGGATCAATTACAAACCCTGCATATACATAAGTTCATTCATCATTAAAATCAGTCCAATTACATGTCTATTAATTATGATTAAACCTCAATTCAACAGCCAATTTTAGACTCTAAAATGGTTGCACCTATGAGCTAACCCATGTAACTCAATTAAACCATTTTACATCTAATTAAACCACATTTTACCCAAAAGAATGCATAAGGTTGTTTCCCGTGATCCAACCATCATAATACAATACATTCAATCATAATTTGGGTCAATTAGACTAATTCCCAAGCAATTTAATCAATTGACTTAGTCTAGGCCAAAAGCCTCAAATTTGGGCAAATTCTCAAATTCATGGCCTAAGCCAAATTTGCACTACACCTAGGTTTTCCATCATTCAAAATAGGTATTTTAAACCATCAATCATTCACATTTACCCATTTAACCAACATAGAAGACGTGCAATTTAAAAGGAAAACCCTAAGTCCATAAACTAGGTTTAGGTCAAATACAAGGAACCCCACCAATTTCTTGCTGGAAATTGAGGTTTTCACCATTAATGGGTTCCCAACAACTTCTAATCACACATATATAATGTCATGACTCACTATCCGTAACGCCATGATCGGCACAGAACCCCCGGGTATATCCTCCATCGATACACCCAGCATCCCGTCAGCCTAATATAACATAAATCCCAATAAAACACAATCCTATAAATGCATCCATCTAAACAAAATCATTAACAATAAATAAAAATATGACATCTCCAAAAATACCAAGTATAAAATTCCATAAGTCCTCAATTAATACAAAACCATCCACATCTCATCTGTGTTAAATATACATATACTAGGTGTTATCATGTACATAATATCAAAATACCAAGGAAGTGCTCTGCAGTCAAGCCTTCCCTTTCCCTTTCCTATTCAAACCTGAAATGATAAGGATGAGGAGTGAGCTACAACAAGCTCAGTGAATGTCTTTTACAAGTGGCAATATACATGCATTTATAAAAAAAAATGGCAAGAACGTAAAAACATTTGAAATAACATGGGATGCAACAAGATTACATACATGCCAATATAATGCATCATGTCATAACCAAGATAATGCATATCATTTTCTAAACATGGCAATGCAATCCTAACACCTCCTGAGTAAGGGCGATCAAAGGCCTGGTGCACGACACACAACGTCCTGTCCGACCAAACAATACTCGTATTCTAGTAGGATTTCAGGGGTTGTGCAACCCATAGGATCAGCCTAAGCTATCCTACCTATACACAAGCCATAATACCCTATGCCAGATCCACAATTGGGGATCACCTCTAGACTTACGAGACTTCCCAAGGAAAATCACAACTAGGAGACCCAACCAAATTGCTAACCCTATAGACTATGCTAAAATTCATTTCATGGAACATTAAAACATGCATAACACTTATATATATATATATATATATATATATATATATATCAATTCAAATCAATTTATGTAATACAATTCCACATATAGAAACCAAATGTAAAGGGACACTCACAACTCGATTGGCTAGACCTAGCCAATCCAATTTCCAACCACAAGGAAGTATTAGAATGCTACAATCACCCCAATGCACCTCAATCCCCAATTGGCCTAATTGGGTTACTTAGATCATTCACAAATCCCTACAAATGACATGGTTTACACAATACTGAAAATCAGTCCAAAGTGTGCCAACCAAGCATATTTAAACCCAAATCAAAAGCCAATTAAGATTCTAAAATAGTCAAACCCATGAGCCAATTCCATATTGCTCAATTCAACTATTTAATACTAAATCAACTCACATTTAACCTAATTGAATGCAATGGGTTGATCCAACCACTATACTACAAGTAATTAAATCATAAATAGGGTTAATTAGACTAATTTCATGTCAATTTTATCAATTGACATCAACTAGGTCAAAATTTCCAAATTTGGGTAAATCCCCAAATTCATTGCAATTTCCCAAATCACATGGCCTAGGCCAAAATTGCACTACACCTAGGGTTTTCAATGGGTATTTTTACTGAATTCCACCATCAATCAACTAGAATTAGTCATTTATTCAACATAGTTGACATGCAAGTCCAAAGGAAAACCCTAAGTTCATTTTCTACGGTTTAGGGCCTTTACACATAACCCCTCCAATTTCTTGCTAGAAATTAGGGAAAATGGTGTCATTGGATTCCAAATCACCTTAGGAACCCAAATTCCTAGCTTACAATTCATCCCTAAGAGTTTCACACGAAACCCTAACTCCATGCACCACTAAAAACGTGGTGAAATGCTTGAGAAATACTGATGGAGTGTAGATCTAGATCATTGAGGGTTGTTTTTATCATAAACAAGCTCAAAAGAGTAAAAATCAGTCAACCCTAGGTTAGGGAACACCCAAAACTGTGACCCATGGAGAAAACTACACCATTAGAAAGCTTACAAGAACCTTAAATGGTGATTTCAAGGAAAGAAATGGAAAAAAACACTTACCTTAGGACGTCAATGGTGAAGATTTCCCTTGGAAACCCTAGTTTTCCTCCCTTCTCCCTTCTCCAATTCGTCCTTAGCTCATATGGGAAAAGTAGCAACCTTTCCCCCCTTTTAAAACACTGAAAATGGCCATTTTTCACCCAAAATCTTGCCCAAAAAATGGATCAGCGCGCTCATCCTGCCTAGGAACGCGCTTGAGCGCAGAGCACCTAAACTTCGTTTCGTCACCACATGCTCAATACTCATCGAAATTTTGAGTATGACCAGTCGTTTTCTATGTGAAATCGCGTTCTGGACTCATTTCTAATATCCTCAGGTCCATTTGATGCATCAGTAATGTAACACCCGTACCTTAGGATGACGACATTTTGACCCTATAGTACCCGTATACGTGTACGTATACATATGATGCTCGATGCGCGTTGGTTCGAGTGCCTTTGCATGAAGTTTTGGAATGATCGGAGACCCGTTCGACATCAAAATGTGTCAAAAATGGTGTTTGGGATTAGTGGAGCTCGCTCCATGGAGGAAGAAATTTCTGTCACCTATTACATCAATAGCTAGATCTCCTAGATCCGTGATCCGATTGAGCTAAAATTTTGTCAGCTTTTTCTTATCTGATAGATCTTCATTATGACCGGTGAGGATCTTGATCGGAGTTGTCTACTGTGAGTTATAAAGCTCCAAACACTATTTTTTGGATTTACGAATTGTTTTGCGCAGTTTTGATCAAACAGTTTGATCTCGCAATCCCACCGTTGGATTGAGCTGAAAGTTTACCAGAATGTTGGTAACTGACTCATAAAACTTTTGACGGTTAAGATGTTAAATTGATGAGTAATGTTTATATAATTGAGTATCTAAGTGGAAGTAATTGCAGCAGAAAAAAAATTGTTCCTTTTGTTTAAGTGTATTTTGAGTTGTGGGCCCAAATTTTTCTATAAATACAAAACAAAACTGGATTTTCTCACACTTCTCATTTTTCCACCTTCAAGAGTGCTAGAGAGCTTGGAGAAAGGGGAAAGAAGAGGAGAAGAGAAAAAGAAGGAAAAAATGTGGTTTTTGGGTAGATTCTTACTCAAGGATCATCAAGGTAACCATTTCATTCCCATTTTTCTTCTTTCCATCATTTTCTTACAAGCATGCACCTAAATTTTTCGACCTAGGGTTCTATTGAATCCCGTTTTTGAAAGGGTGATGGAAAATCAAAGTTAGAATTAGGTCTTGAAATTAATATATGTTGACCTAGAGTGTATGGGGAGTACTCTAGAGGTGAAACCCCCAATTTCTAGCAAGAATTTAGAGGGGTTTCATAGACTTGACCTAAAACTAGTGTTTTGACCTAGGGTTTTCTATTCAAATTTCTTGTGATTTGTATGAAATTGATGAGTAATTATGGATGTATGACACTCTAAATTACTGATCTTGAATAGGGGAGCCTAATTGTAGGGTAATTTTGGCTTAGGCCATGTAAATTGACATTCCCATGAAATTTGGGGATTTCCTGTAAATTGGGGATTTTGCCCAAATTAGGGTTATTGACCTAAACCAAGTCAATTGACTAAATTGACTTGGGAATCATCTAATTGGACCTCATTTGAGTAGATTCATGGGTTTAGAATGTTTGAACCTATGTTAATTTGGTATGACTTAGTTCAATTTGGCCTTAGGTTATGTATTGCCAAATTGGGGATTTTAACTTGAACTTAGTCAATTGATGTAATTGACTTGAGGAATAGCCTAATTAACCCTTAATATGATTGAATGCGTTGTATTATAGTGTTTGGGATCATGGGAATCAACCTATGACATTCAATTTGGGTTAGGTGTAGTCTAATTTGATGATTATATGGTTAAATTGAGCAATATGGGTTGACTCATGACTATGACCATGCTAGAATCTCAAATTGACTATAGAATTTGGTTTTAACATGGTTATTAGCATACTTTGGCTAATCTTTAGTATTGTATGAACCATGTGTTATATGTTGGGACCTTGGTTGGTTTGAGTAAGCCACGTAGGCAAATTGGTGATTGATGTACTCAAGGTGATTCGTGGATCTTCTAGTACTTTCTTGGATTGGAAATTGGATTGCCTAGACTTAGCCAATCATTTGTGAATATTTCTTTACTTGTGTCTTCTATGTGTGTCATTCTATTATAGAAATGTTTTAAATGCTTAATTATTATGGTATGCATGATTTGATATCTCATGAAAATTATTTGATCATAGTCAGTTGGGAAAACAATTAGGGTTGAGGGAGGATATGTGCTTATTGTTGTGTATTTGGGATTATGATGTGTATTAGAAGGCTTATCGGGATGTCGTGTATATTGAGGGAGGATATACACCAGTTTTCATGCCGGTCATGACGTTACGTATCGTGAGTCGTGAAAAATAATTAATTATTATATAATCAACACATATACACAACATAATCCAATATAATTGTCATATTTACCATGTGTTGAAGTACAACCTTCCCATATATCAAAAGGTGCATTAAACGAGAACATTTAATGTGGTCTTTTCAACAAGTCACAAGTCAAGATGATGACTTGTTCAACAAGTTACTTATGTGAAGCTTCTCCAACAAGCCACTCACAAGCCCATGGAGCGAGCTCCATGGTTCCAAAACTCATTTTTCTATGTTTCGATGCCGAAATGGTCTCCGATGGTTCCAAAACTTTATGCGCACTCTAAACAACATAAAAACATGTCAAGACACTTGAACCTACGCACGTCGAGCATCAAGTACGCATACACATATGTATACATATACGGGTACTCTACGGGTCAAAATAATGTCATTCTAAGGTACAGGCTTTACATATAACATGCAAGATCTAACTCCAACATGTGTTCTTCCACCACCTCTTTCAAATAAGGGGATTCAAGTGTGAAAAACACTCATTGGGTGTAGGTTTAGGTCAAGGAAGACCATTACTGCCATTATCAAGCTCATATGAGCACATGCAAACCTAACCCTAACCTGGTTCTACACAAAACCGTGGTCCATAGCAAAAGATACACCATTCAAAAGCTTGCAATCAACATTAAAGGCATTTTAATGGAGGAAATGGAGAAATTATACCTTCGAGCAAGATCTAGGGTTAAACCCCATTGAAAAACCTTATCTTCTCCTTCTCCCTCTTTTCCCTTATTTTTCCCTTCAATTTGATGCAAAATGAACGAAAAATGGGTGTTGGTTGCTTAAATACACAATCTTGGGCCCACACATAAAAATCTGCCAATTTTTGATTTTTCCAGCATGGAGCGCGCTCCATCGAGTCCCTGAGAAAATTTTCCTCCTCGGCAAGTTCATGGAGCGCGTACCTTATTCATGGAGCGCGCTTTATCAAAGACTGAAAAAATTTCTCCTCGGCCAATCGTTATGGAGCGCGCTCCTCCTCCATGGAGTGCGCTCTTCCATGCACTGAGACAATTTCTGTCCCGGAGAAGTGCATGGAGCGAGCTCCTCTTCTCATGGAGCGACCTTCATGGTTTCAAAACTCCATTTTTTTACATTTTCGACGACGAGCGGGTCTTCGATGGTTCCAAAACTTTTTGCACGCATTTAACAACTTAAAAGCATGCAAATACACTTAAACTAACGCATGTCAAGCATCAAATATGTATACGTACACGTATACGAGTACTCTACGGGTCAAAATGACGTCACCCTAAGGTACGGGCGTTACATATCGAAGCTTTCAAAATGAATTTTCACAAAGCTCCATGATTTTGATTTTTGATGAAAATGAGTTTGTTTGATTGTTTCAAATGGTTTCAAATTAGTTTCAAACACTATAAATGATCTTTGATACATTTGATTTAATTCATTAGATTTCAAAATGGAGAAACAGTTGAATTTTTATCAGTGTCAAGTAGGACGCTCACAGCGTTCAGGACGCTCACAGCGTTCAGGACGCTCACAGCGTTCAGGACGCTCACAGCGTTCAGGACGCTCAAGTAGTGGCCAATTCACTTAAATTTAGGCCTACACTACAAAATGCTCCTATCGGTATAGGACGCTCAAAATTTTTGGGAAATCTTGGAGCAAGTTGCAGTAGGATGCTCAAGTAAAGTAGTGTTGTAACACCCGTACCTTAGGATGACATCATTTTGACCCGTAAAGTATCTGTATACGTGTACGTATACGTATATGATGCTCGATGCGCGTTGGTTCAAGTGTATTTGCATGATTTTACGTCATTTAGTGTGCGCGTGAAGTTTCGGAATGATCGGAGACCAGTTCAACGTCAAAACATGTCGAAAACGGTGTTTTGGATCAGTGGAGCTCGCTCCATGGAAGAAAAAATTTCTGTCACTGATTACTTCAATAGCTTGATCTCCTAGATCTGTGGTTCGATTAAGCTGAAATGTTTTCAGCATTCTTCTCTGATAGATCGTCATTACGAAAGGTGAAGATCTTGATCGGAGTTGTCTACTGTGAGATATAAGACTCCAAACACTATTTCTCAGATTTGTGGATTTTCTTGCGCAGTTTTGATCAAACAGTTGGATCTCGTAATTCCACCGTTGAATTGAGCTGAAATTTTACCGTAAGGATAGTAATTGACTCATAAAACTTTTGAAAGGTTAAGATGTTAAATTAGTGAGTCGTTTGTAAGAAATTGATTATCTAAGTGCGAGTAATTACAATAGAAAAAAAAACTATTCCTTTTATTTGGGTGTTTTTTTTAAGTATGGGCCCAAAATGCCACTTAACCTCTATATAAGCCATTGGAATGTGATTTCTCTCATTTTTCACTTCCAAAAGATGCTAAGGAGCTTGGAGAAGAGGAAAAGAAGGGGAGAGGAGAAATGAGAGAAAAGCTAGGGTTTTGGTGCCTTCATGCCCAAATTCCTCCAAGGTATATCATTCTCTCTCATTTTCTTCATTCTATCTCTTTAGCATGTGAATGCAAGCTTTATTTTCACCGAGGGTTTATATGAATCCTAGAATTTAAGGGAGTGGTGGAAAACCAATGTTGGACTTAGGTCTTGAATTTGAGATATGTGTATCTAGATGGTATGTGGAGTCCATTAATGGTGAAACCCCCAATTTCTAACAAGAAATTGGAGGGGTTTCATGAATTTGACCTAAACTAGGATTTTAGACCTATGGTTTACTATTCAAATTGCATGTGATTTATGATGAATGCATGGGTAAATATGGATGTGTGGCACTCCAAATTACTGGCTTTTATTAGTGGAAACCCTAGTGTAGAGAATTTTTGGTCTAGGCTATGTAATTTTGACCTAATTGATTTCAATTGATGAAATTGACTTGCAATTAGTCTATAACCCTATTTATGAGTGAATGTCATGTATTATAGTGTTTGGTTAAATGTGGGTTAATTGGGTAGTAAATCTCGAATTGGGCAATTTGAGATTAGCCCATGTGTAGGACCATTTTAGAAACTTAATTGGCATTTGATTTAGGTTTAAACATGGTTGATTAGCATACTTGAATTGCTTTTCAGTTTCGCATAAACCATGTCATTTTCAGGATTTGTGATTTGATCTAAGTGACCCAAATAGTCCAATTGGAGATTGTGGTGCATTGGGGTGATTGTGACATTCTAGTGCTCTTTCTTAGAATTGAAAGTTAGATTGGCTAGGTCTAGCCAATCAAGGGTGAGTGTTCCTTTAATTGTGAATTCTATATGTGGCATTGTAGTGTAAAATGTTTTAAATGCTTATCTAATGTAGTATGCATGATTTATTGAATTCATGAACTGTATTTGAGCATAGTCAGTTGGGAAAGCAGTTGAGTTATGTGTATTCCCTAAGCTTGAGATTTCTTATGGAATCCCATTGAGCCGACCGGGAATCCTCAATTGTGGACCTTACAAAAGATTTCTATGGGTTGTGTATGTTAGGATTCACCTAGACATGGTACTTGTCTTGGTGGGCGAATCTTGTGGTTCATACAATCCATAAGAATTCTGATAGATATGGGTAAGAAGTCGATCGGGCATGGATTTCGCGCATACATGGCCCTTGTATTGATTCTTACTCAAGAGGTATTAGATTGCATATGCATGTTTATAAAATGGTATGCATTGTCTTGTTTATGGCATGATACATTATATTGGCATGTATGTAATATTGCTTACACCCATGATTATTTAAATAGTTTTAATGATTCTTGCAATGTTTTACTTAAATGCATGTATATGTTGCCACTTGTATAGAACATTCAATGAGCTTGTTGTAGCTCACCTCTCATCCTTATCTTTTCAGGATTTGATAGGAAGGGGAAAGGGAAAGCTTAGCTACGAAGCATTCTCGTACTGTTGTTGAAGTAGGTGTTTAGTACTTTTTCGCAATTATTTTGATAAATTGTACTATGTAACACCTAATGATTATACTTAACATTTAGATGAGTTTGTACTTATGGTTAAGTATATTATGTACTTTTGAATACTATGGACTTGGAGAAAAAATTTCTAGTTGTCATTTTGGATATGTTTTATATGATAATCTTATATTATGTCCATGTGTTTATTATTGTGTATTTTGGATTATGGTTTGTGTTAGAAGGCTTATCGGGACACTGTGTATGTCGTGGGAGGATATATACAAGGTTTTGTGCCTGTCATGATGTCACGGATAGTGGGTCGTGACAAGTGCCCTCCCTAAACTGACTAAGTTCAACTCACTTTCAGGTTGACATTCCATCAGGACTCTACTGTTATTTCAGGACGCTCAAAAGCAAGTTGAGTCTTTTGTACTTTAACTTTGCAAGACACTGTAAGAGCTATAGGACACTCATAAACACTTGTCAGCAAAACAACTACCTCACCTGTGGGAACTGTCAACTTTCTAAGACTTTGCTATTTTCGTGTTAACGTTGTTTTGACAAAAATTTTCAACATTTTTGTTAACTCCATTTCAATGAATAAACTTATCTGTTGCATTTGAAATCCAAATTAAAGTTTTAGGGGTTTTGGGAGATTGAAATCCTAGCACATTCTATATATGTGCAACTTAAAGTCGTTGCTCATACATATATACAACACTTGAAATTTGTGTTAAAAACTCGTAAAAATTTAATCGATTTTTATCTTTGAAAATAGAATAGAAATATCGTTACATATTTCGATTCAAAAGCTTTCTGGATTTATCACTTATGATTTCAAAATCTTTGAAAATCCAACGAAGGCAAGAAAAACAATCTCATTGTCAGCCGAGCTTAAACTCTATCCATTTGCTGAACAAATTCATCTGAGGTTCATTTGCTCTGTAAGTTATTTACTTTGATTTTGTGTAAGGGAGTTAACATTTCAAATCTGTATTGATTATTGTGTAGTGACAGGGAGTCACTTGAGATTGGTTTAGCTCACTGTATAACGGTTGTTCTCACACCTAGGAAGTTGAGAAATCTGTAACGGTTTAATCCTCTCCCGTTAATAGGATTGGTTAGTAGAGTTTGAGAAAATTCAAATCGAGGAGATTAGGTAGTGGAGGTAGGCAGAAGCCAAACCACTATAAATCATTTGTGATTTTTTGTTCAACATTGTTATTTTCTGTTACTTTCTTCGCATTTGTTATTGAAAGGTATAACCAGCAATTTGTCCAATTCACCTCCCCTCTTGGACATCTAAGTGAGCCAACAAATAGTGTCTGATGTGAAGGACTAAGTTGGCATCAAAATAAGCCTTAGGGAATTAAACAACTAATAATCGTCACCCATTTTGTGGGAGGTGGACTTTTAAGTTGAGTTCCAATAGAAGGATTATCATTCCTCTGGAGAAAAGTAATCATGCAGGCATTTGGGTATCATCCATAGAGTCGCCCTAAAAAGGGGATAAAGTTGAATTTGAGAAACAAAATTCGGATCCTGAATGTGCAAACACCTGCCGATTGGAGGCACGGGAAGTCAACCACTTGGACCAGCTAAGGGTGAACAGATGAACATTCCACTGTAACGTTCGAATATCAATCACGAGAACGCAAGAAGAGATGGAGTCGGAGTAAGGGTTCAGATGCGGTCAAGTTGGTTTGACCTATTGGAATATACGACGTGATCGATAGGAATTCGTTTCAGATTCCAGGCCTTACAACTAAGAGAAATTTACTGTAAAGGGAGAAATGACCTATTTGGAAGGGTACAAATTGTCTCATGGAAAAAGGGCTTCAGAATGGATGATACCAATGCAAACGTTAGAGTAAAAAAATTGATAGGAATTCCATGACCTTGATTGACCTTTTATCGTTGTATTCAGGGTGGTATGGAACACAACGAATATAGAGGATAACTTGAATATTTTGGACATGGAGGACTTGTGGCCATATGTGGTGAATCTCTAGAAACCAGGTTATAACTTGTATCACCATGTTTGCCTAGTATGGGACGGACAAACTTGGAGGATACTAGTTATAAGTTGAGGTTTTGGATGGTTCGCATTCTGTGGTGGATTTTTAGAAACCAAGTTATAGCTTGTATCGCCAAGCTTGGCCGGTATGGGACAAAAAAACTTAGAGGATACTTGTTATGGCTTTGGGATCTGAATTTTAACAAAACTTGATTGCTGCATTTGTTTTGTGAAGCATCGTGTAGGATAGTACATGAGGATAATAAGTGAGAACAAAGGTACCTAGGTTGATGGTTCGAAATTGGGACCAATCCAAAATTAGGGGGAAATTTTTCAATTGAATTTCAAACTAAGACCCCATTTTGATTTAGTTGCCAAAATTGTTTTTTCAAAATTGGCCAACCTAGTGTCCTATTTTTTCTTTTTTTATTTTGGGATTGGGATGCCAGAATCGAATCAAAAACCAAGATGTACCTAATTAAAAGTCACAACTCCAGTTCATAACCCTAGAAAAGTTAGTATCAGTACCTATGATAACCATACCCAAGAACATAAGCTAGAAATGAAAATTTACAATTCCATGTTAAATAAAATGTAGATGCATCCAAAAGAATAAGACTAAACCTCGTCTAACTGTAGATGAGAAAATTAATAGCGTGATGAGAACATTGGTGCTAATGACCGACTATCACTATATCTACAGTAAATGTTATAAACAATGAAATCCAATGGCGACAGAAAAATCATATTAAGGAAAATAGTCGTTGATTGTGAAGGAGGTCCACAACCTCAAGTTCATTTGATTTCTAGGGTCAAATGAGAACAAAATTAGTTAGCTTTATCAAAGAAAACTACTTATAACTAACTCAAGAGGTGATAAGCCATAGGCCATAGTGTTATGGACAAGAAATGATCGCAACAGAGTCCTCCATGACTCAGACGTTACAATTGGAGTCTTCTTCCTTCTCAAAGGAAGAACACAAACCAAACGTTAGGGCACCGAGAAAGGGCCAAAGGCATTCAGTGACACCGCAGAATTCGAGTTGTGGGCTAAATCATTGAGTGGTAGATTGTAACACCTCAGGCATTAGTAAATATCTAGATAATACATAATTATCTAGCATAAATGGTGTTACAGGCAAGAGTGCATCGCACAACTTAGAAAAAAACCCAACGGACAAACGAAACCATAAGACCTAACAAATTTCAAGGTCTAGAAGTAATCCAACCCTCTCGAACTCTTTTGGTTAGTGCATGGGTACAATCCTCTGTAAGAATTTTGCCACCCACGACAACCATAGACGAATTTTGAGGACAAAATTTCATTTAAAGGTGGTAAATTGTAACACCCCAGAAATTTGAAACAACTAGATAATACATCATTATCTAACATAAATGACATAAAGTAACAGTGTTCACATGAACACTCGACACAACACAGAATGAGAACCTAGGATGGAGGTTCCTCGAATTGAGATCAAGAATACCCAAAAAGGTTGTTCACACATGGCACGCCATGTGGGAAAACCAAAGAAAGCAACCCCAAAAGGAAACACACTGTAGAAAGTATCGGGACATGCTCAAGGGACATGCCCAGTGAAGTGTCCAGGCACGTGCCAAGCAAAGTGTCCAGGCACGTGCCCTTGCCCTCCTTATAAATACCCCATTTTTGGCTCTATTTGGAGGGAAGAGGGCCAACCCTCTGCCTCTCCTACGATTTTTGGAACGCCGCGATGCTGTCCGCGACGCTTAGGAATCCAACGATATGTCGAGATGCTGCCCGCAAAGCTTTCAAGATTCAAGGGTAAGCTGAGATGTCGTCCGCGGAGGCATAGAGGCATGGTTCTCATGTGAATAAAGGCATAGAAGGAGTTGGTGTTCAATCGAAAGATAGGCATGAGCGTTATGCTTGTAGTGTGGCGGCGTGGACGTGATGCCGAGCGTTCACGCGAAGGAGCGACAAGATTCGTGAGGTGGTGATGAAGGCCTAAGTTTGCGTATCTTATCTTTACAATAATGATTATCATGCATTGTTCATCTATGTTGTTAATTCCCTTTAATATGATTTATCATGAAATCTAAACTGATATATATACTTGAAGCGCTCGACCCGTGGGGTCTCGTAGTTGCTATATGATGTTATTGGAAGCACTCGGCCCATGGTGTCTCATAGCTGCTATATGATGTTACTTGTGGCACTCAACACATAGGGCCTCACAGCTACTTGAAGCACTCGGGCTATGGGGTCTTGTGTTGGTACACCCAAGAAGGGGGTGAATTGGGTGTCATGGCCATTTTTATGCTTTTCTAATGACTTA
This sequence comes from Paratinospora sagittata, assembly GCA_035771175.1. NCBI lineage: Eukaryota > Viridiplantae > Streptophyta > Magnoliopsida > Ranunculales > Menispermaceae > Paratinospora > Paratinospora sagittata. The sequence goes on along the minus strand of CM069592.1, from coordinate 22,961,212 downwards.
GTGAAATCCTTGGATACACTGGAATTGAATACACAAACTATTCTAAGATTCATAATATAAAAAGCAAAAAGTAAAGTACTATATCATTTATAGTGGTTCGGTCGCGCCTACGTCCACTACCTAATATCCTGATTAGGATTTTTCTAAATCCACTAACTGATTCTCTTAAGGGTGAGAACCAAACCGTTACAAATGCCCTTTTTCAGGTTCAAGGCAAACCTATCCTTTTGTTGGCTACGGATGAACAACATATCCTTTTTTCGAGCTGAGGAAGAACCCATGTTCCTTTTGTGGGCTAAGGAGGAACTGTCTATCATTTTACGAGCTAAGGATGAACCTATGATTTCCTTTTGCAGGATAAGGAAGAAACGTATATCTTTTTACGGGCTAAGGATGAGAGAGAGAAATAAAGATATCACTTACAACCTTTTGCCCTTCAAAGATTCAATATTGCTCAAATGCAATCTTTAGAAAACTTATATGATGATCTTTGAAAACTGGTTGTCCTTTAAAATCCTTTGACACGATCAAACACCAAATCCAAAATCTTTGAGAATGAGAGAATAACTTTGAAAAGATTGAAGCTCATTTTTTCATTTTGAAAAACTCTTTCAAAAATGGAAAACCCTAGAAATCTAGAGAATGTGTTTGATTCTTTGTGTGTTCTCTCTATGGTGTAAAATGTCTACAGTAGATGTATACATAGATTGAAGATAGCTACTAGCTGTTACATTAAAAAATATGATCGTTGTGGTGTTCAGAAATTCAAAAATTTGAACGTTGGTGTTCTGTAGACCGTAAGGAGCGTTTCTCCTAGGCAGGAGTGCGCTTATCTGAGAAGCAGAAACCAAAAAGCGCATGAGAGTGCTGATGCTAGATTAGCGTCCTGTCATGTTCATGAGGAGTGTGCTTCTTTGATGAACAAAAACCAAGAACTCCTTAGCATCCTGATGGTTTCTTGTCTGCACGAGAGGAGCGCACTTCTCCTATGAAGGAACGCGCTTCTCTGTGCTTAATAGAGAGGCTAATTCAAAAGATACTTAATTAAAAACATTTCTTTGAAAAAACATTGCATAAACTAAGTCAAAACAAATCAAACACTTTGAACTTCAAATTGAAGACTTTGTAAACATTTGAAATCATTATATGTGCTTAGATCAAATCAAATATTTTAAACATCAAAATGAAGACTTTAAAAGCATGTTGAAAAACATTTTCCAATAATTAAAACATGATTTAAAACATTATGATCATTTGAATGATTATGCAAAAGACTTATGTACGTATGATTCGAAATGATTGATCAATAAGGAATAAAATAAAGTACATCCTAATTCTAGACTTCTGTATATCTCTCTTAATCTCAATTCTACTCTTCTTGAAATCTTCAGACTTTGTTCGTGTTGTTTATCCTTAGAAGAGTCTTTAAACTTGAATTGAGCTTTGAGTCCACTTTAATTCTTCTTCTTGTAATTGAGTATGTAATCTTACGTCGCTTTACTTAAGGTGTTGAAATATACTTAGTTCAAACATTAGCACCAAATGGTATATTGTTTGTTAGCATCAAAACACTTAGGAGAGTGTTAAGGGATAAACCACTTAGGCCAACATCTTGTAGCTGCCATGTGATGCTAGATTGTATTGTTATGTGCTAACATGCTTGATGATACATATATTGTTGTTATTATTGTTTATATAAGTTGTGTTTAACTTGTTTGATCCACTGAGCTATTGAGCTCACCCCATTGTTATTTTCCTCGAGCTCTTAGCATTGCATGCTAGAGTAAGAGCCATCGGAGCTACGTGCAAAGGAGGCACGTAGAGAGCAGGACATCAACTTAGATCTAGGTGTATTTATGTTTTGTTGTATCTTTTGTTGCGTACTGTGTACTTGTATTAATGTAACATTTGTACTTGTGCCCTCCTTAATTAAAGGAAGAAGAATAAGAGATCTATGTTGATGTTTATTTTTTCCACACTTCGATTCTTTTTTGCTTCTTGTTGGGATGTGACAGATTTGTCTTGCAATGATCACAATACTATTTGTCTTTTTTAGCTACAATAAGATTTTTCTCACTCAATTTTTTCAGCTTCATGTTTCCTTGAGGGTTATTCTTCATTTCGATATAAATGGCTTTTTCACAAGCATCATAAATATTAGTAACCAGAAAAAGAGATAATTATGTCCTAAGATTGAAAAATAATCCACCCCTGTATTTACTTACAATTTGTGGATCTCGTAGATTTATGTTCAGCGCCACTACTTGTTTTTGAAATTCTGTAGTATAATCTTGTACACTTTGCCCTTCTTCTTGGCGAAAAAATTGCCATCGCTCCTTGTAGCCAATAGGGTACAATTGGTTTCAAACTGCAGTAATAGGAGGCTCATTATTAAGAACTAAACCTATTGTATATTTGTATGTGCCTCCCACCATGTGAGAGTATGACCTTCAAGCCTCATCCTCGCAAAGCTTATTTTTTAGACACCAGTATAAGTTTTAGTGCTGAAGTAGACTTCCAGGGACTTCAACCACCCATCCAATTTTTCTGGATCTAATTCCCCATTATAAGGAGGAATTTCAATTTTGGCCTCTTGCTTGAATGGTGTTTTATCAATTATTTCTGCCTGATTTTGGATGTTTGATGATGATGCTTCTATAGTTTTTGGAACTGAAGTAGTCTTCGCCATGGAACCTTTGAGACTTTGCATCATCTTCATTAACATCTTCATATTATTTTTCATCTCCTGCATGTTTTTCGCTAGTTTTTCCACGAATATTCCTTGTGGCTCCTGGGATGTTGACATGGTTGTTTTTTTTTTCTTCTGCCGATTTCAGGATCAATTAGAAATATTTCTTCTCCCTGAGATAAGGAGTCCTTGCATTCAAAGAACTCAACCCAAAAAAATTAAAATTGTCAAATAAGGTTCTGATACCAAACTTAATCCGATCCTGACGACAAAAATTAAATACAACCAATTCCCAGAAAAAAAAAATTGCAAGAAAAAAAAATAGCAAAGAAAATAATAGAGAGAGACCAGTAATTTTTTTACATGGTAAAACCCAAATTAGGGAAACATCCACGGCTCTGTAGAGCGTCAAATCTATTATAATAAAGATAACTTTTACAAAAAATTTATCAATTTTCAGCTAGACAAGCCTTGGTATTTGCAATCCTTTTTATCTACAAATTTTCCTCCTTTTTCTCCTTCTCTATTTTTTTTTTCTCTAAAATTTTTTGATATTTAGAACCACCCCAAAAACCTAAATTTATTGAGTTAGAGATAATAAAGAAGTATTTGAGAGGAAGACAAATAATATTAGTTGAGATAAACTAGAAAAGTGGGGTATAGTTATCCACTTCCCTTTTCCTACTCCTTGTGGTTGTTTAAGTGGGGCCCACAAGATGGATCACTTTTTCTTTTCTTTTCTCTCCTTTTCTCTTTCTTGTCGTGCATTAGTTGGTATCATTCTCCCCCTTTCTTCTATAGTTCTTCTAATTCTCTCATTTTCTATTTTTTCCTTCCTCTTTCTTCTTCGACACTCTCAATCTCGTTCTTTGCTTCTCTCTCACTCTTAATTTCTCTCTTTCTTCAACTCTATCTCTCGCTCAAATCTCTCTGTTTTCAAACACTCAGTCCCTTTTCGCTCTTATCTCAAAAACTCATTTATTCTTTTTCTTTACATATCCTTTCTCTATGACATGGAATAGTCAACTTTCTTGTAAGAGTGATGACATTTACATGCTCTACAATTTGAAGTCATCAGACAAAAGATATTCTTTTTTGTAAGACTTGCAACACATTTTGGCATGTGACTTGTTTATCAATTCCATCGAAGGCCCTAATCTTTACCATGCAATGGAAGTGCTTGGATCTTAACTCATCGAAAAAGAGTTCTTCAAGAGGAGGAGAATTGTAGCACCCCATACATTTGGACAAAATTCTACGTTGACCTATACATATATTGAGCGGTATAATACGTGAAAGTCATATAAATGTGTGTTAAGTAGGCATGTGTATATGTTTGTGTGTTTATAGAGTACAATTAGGCTATTAAAATTCAAATAATATGTGTTAAGTTGGGTATATATATATATTAAATTTAACATGGCGAGTTGGTTTACTAATTAACATTGGGAGCATGGAATCATTTTTTTAATACTTTTTTCTCTCTCTCTCTCCAATGTTTTATGAAGGAAGAAAGAAAAAAAAAAAGAGAAAAAAAGAAGAAAGAAAGAGGAGAAAGATAAGGGAAATGTGATTTCACCGCCAAATTGATAAGTGGTTATTTAGATGTGTTTTTTGTCACACCCCAGTACACATCCCACCGTAGCGTCTAGTACCCCCGGGATCATTTGTCCACACTATTCACTATTGATGATAGTGAATAGTGTGGATAAATGATCCCGGGGGTACTAGACGCTACGGTGGGCTGTGTACTGGGATGTAACAATATTATGTGGTATATAATGGCTGGAGTACGCCCTGCGGGGGTACTCATCACATCCCGGGGGTACTAGACACTGCGGTGTGCTGTGTACTGGGGTGTGCCATTTTTAGTATGTTTTAGATGAGTTTTAGGTTAGTTTATTCATCTATTCGGTTGGTTTATGTTAGTTTTGACTTAGTTGTTAGAATGGTTACATTTTAGTATTTGATTATTTTGGTCTTTAATTTTATAAGTTGATAGATTTGATCTTATTAGTGTTTTAATCATTTATTTTGATTTGTTTTGTAGGTGTTTAGATGTGTTTGAAGTCAACTTGGATGATGGAAACATGATACATAAAATGCAATGAGGATACATGAAGAATGCAAGCTAAGGGACTCAAAAATTTGGCCAAGTCCACACAAGAAAAGTGAAGAAAAGAGGTGCAAAATTCAGATAAGTCCACAAGAAAAGAAACACAAAAGTGATGGTTTCCAGAGATTGGGCCCCACAGCGCGGGCTACGATACAAAATATAAACTTTCTATTTTGTCCGAATTTTTCCTATTCGACTTGGGATTCTCTAGTGCGACTTCCTATGGACTTGTACACATAAATATACAATTCTTTAGGGTTTCTAAGGCATCATAGAGTGAAGAACAAGAGGATTACAGCTGGAGCGAAGTGGAGAAAAAGATCAACCTTGAAGATCATTCAAGATTCTCTACACCATTCTAGTTTGTTTTTCCATTGTTCTTATTCATTTTCAAACCATTGTTTAATGTTTATATGTCTTTAGTTATGAACTAATCCTCTATCTAGAGGTATAGATCAATCCAAACTCGATACTATGCCTTAGGTTTTATTGTTTTGATTATTGTCAATAAAGTTTCCAGTTTATTTATGTTTTTCTGGGTGTAATGCTTTTAATCCCTTGACCAAGGATTAGATGATTCTAGACTTGAAATAGGTGCCTGGGAGGGGGTATTTTGGGTTGGAGCAAGGAAGAAATAACCTGGGTGATCGTGAGATCGAGAGGAGATCAAAATAACCCTTGAAGTTATTGAAGTGAACCGTAGATCTTAATGAGTTATTAGGGTTTTGGGTTTTCATCGAAATAGTTAAACTTAGAATTCTAATAGCATGTTCTAACTGGTGCCCAAGAAAGGGAGTTAGTAACGTTAAGGTTTCAACTTATAAACAAGGAAATTGAGTTGATGATAATCCCATATTCATGCATAGTTGAGAGGGCGGTGAGATTAAACCTCTAGACGTTTCTACTATTGATTTCTCTTATTCTACATTGCATTGTTTTGGTTTATTTTCTAGTTATTTAATTGCGTTATTCACTTAATCACTCGAATTCGATTGTCTGGATAAAATTAGAGTTAAAACTTGATAGATAGTGTGGTAATAATCCCTAAGGACGATACTCGATATCTTATCGGACTATATTATAACTTGACACCGTACGCTTGCAGTTTTGCATGTAACAAGTTTTTGGTGCCGTTACCGGAGAAAATTACTAGTTTTCACTAATATCGTGTTCTTAAATTTTGATTTTAATTTAGATTTTTATTTAGGTTTGGCTTTTACTGTGGCACATCTATGGACATGCAAATCGGTCCATTTCGAAGACCTCACTTCAGAGATCGTGTGGGTGTATGTTCATTCGCCCGTAAGTTTGCCGGATTCCGATGAACACCCATATAAGCTCTGATACCAATGTAGAAATCATTCGAATACAAATCATGTAAATCGAAATAAATTAAATAGAAAAGCAGAAACATTACCAATATCGTCTCGAGGGTGCTCCACGCGTTTAGTGTTGTCACGGTGATTGGGACCACAATATCATGGGTTCCCAACCTATTCCACAGTCCAAAAGCCTCACTCTTTACTCAATGAAAATTCTCTGCAATTTTCACGTGTGTTTTACCATGTTCACATCCCCTTAATTTATTGGCATTCTAGATAATCAAATCTTCTTGATTCTTTCCGATTTGGGATGTTGTGAAAATAGGATAACTAACAAATAGTACTTATCTTAAGGTGATTATTAAGGGGTTATCCAATTAGATAACTCAAGATAATAATAATCTGATTATGATAAACATTACCAAAATCTAAGATCTCCAACTACATGATCAAATTCCAACATTTGTTTTATTCTTTGATTTTCTTTCTTAGTTTCTGTTTTATAGGATTTCAAGAGGTTATGCAACGAGCAAGAAGTTTTAAAGTACTATTGTTTGATCCTGAAATCGAACGCACTGTTAGAAGACTAAGAAGGGAGAGAGGAATGGAAGTTGAAGCAATGGTGGACAATCAAAATCAGTTGACCTTGAGAGATTACTTTAAACTGGTCATCAACGAGAATTATTCAAGCATAGTTCCTATCAACGCAAACAATTTTGAACTGAAACCGGCGTTAATCTCTATGGTTCAACAACATCAGTTTGGGGGTCTCCTATTGAAGATCCTACTATCCACATGACCACCTTCTTAGAGATGTGTGACACGGGTAAGATGAATTGTGTTACTGAGGACACCATAAGATTGAGGTTATTCCCTTTCACTTTAAGGGATAAAGCACGAGTCAGGTCCCTTTAATGTAGACCCAACCAAATCGAGTCAGGTCATGGGTTCCGGCCAAAAAGGTCGAGTATCACCAGACCCGACCTAACCATAAACAACACCCCAAGTCCCACAAGTAAACTCGTCCCGTCGTGTGTTGTGCGCATGCGCACTTGGTACTCTCCCCAACCCCCCTAGTTTCTCGTAAAGTGCCCCTAGCGCACTCCTCCCAACCCCCCTCGTTTCTCTTTTCTCATTTCTCACCCCTTTCTCCCTATTTTTCTCTTCTCTCCTCTTCTTCTCTCTCTCCTTCTTCTTCTTTTTCTTTTCCAACTCCATCTTCATGTTCTTTTTCTCTCTCTTTTCTTCTTCTCTCTCTCTCTCTCATTCTCTTCACTTCTTCTCCGATTCTCCCTTCTAGAACTCCCTCTTCACGTTTTCTTTCTTTCTCTCTCTCTCTCTCTCTCTCTCTCTCTCTCTCTCCTCTCTTTTTCCCTCTTTCTCTGCAACGGTAATCACCCAGGATTTTTTTCTTTTTTTTTGAAATCTAATCGCCCAAGATTTAACAAAAAAAGGGGTATTTAATGGGTTAACGCAACCAACTCGACCTACCCGACCCGACCTTGGTTCAGTCGGGTTGGCCCTTCAAAAAAAGGGAGGTCGGGTGGCATCAAGTCCAACCTGCTACCACCCGATCTGATCGGGTCGTGTGGGTTACCGGGCCAAAACCCGACCCGACCTGACCCGATTTCACCCCTAATCTTTGCAACCCATAAGCATAGCCACATGGAAAAAGATGGTGCAAAAGTTCTTACAAAAGTTCTTCCCATAGGACGCTAATCTAGCTCAGCACGCTCATACACTTTCTAGGTTTCTACTACTCATAGAAGCGTGTTACTGCCCAGGAGAATTGTAGAACACCAACGGTCAAATTTTTGAATTTATGAACACCACAACGGTCATTTATTTTAATGTAAGAGCTAGTAACTATCTTCAATCTATTTATACATCTACTGTAGCCATTTTACACCACAGAGAGAGCACACACAAAGAATCAAACACATTCTCTAGATTTCTAGGGTTTTCCATTTTTGAAAGAGTTTTTCAAAATGAGAAAATGAGCTTCAATCTTTTCAAAGTTACTTTCTCATTCTCAAAGATTTCGGATTTGGTGTTTAATCATGTCAATGGATTTTAAAGGACAACCAGTTTTCAAATATCATCATACAAGTTTTCTAAAGATTGCATTTTAGCAATATCGAATCTTTGAAGGGTACAAGGTTGTAAGTGATATCTCTATTTCTCTTTCTCTATTACGAGCTTAATGTTTGAATATCTCGTGTTTGATGTATATGTGTTGTACTGTAAGTGTTCTACTTGTTTAGAACCATTTTAAGTAGAGTAATCTTGTAACTAAGGTATGGTTGTTTCATGATTGAAACAACCGAGTCAAGTGAGTTTGACTTACTTAATGATTCCAGGTTGGAATTATGAATAGGTTTAACTTTAGCCTGTAAAAGGATATACAATTTTTCCTTATCCTGCAAAAGAAAATTGTAGGTTCATGCTTAGCCCATAAAAGGAACTGTTCTTCCTTAACCCGCAAAAGGAACATGGGTTCTTCCTCAACCCTAAAAAAGGATATGCAGTTCATCCTTAGCCCGCAAAAGGATAGGTTTGCCTTAAACCTGAAAAAAGGGCATTTGTAACGGTTTGGTTCTCACCCTTAAGAAAATCAGATAGTGGATTTAAAAAAATCCTAATCGAGAGATTAGGAAGTGGGCGTAGGTGCGGCCGAACCACTATAAATGATCGAGTACTTTACTTTTTGCTTTTTATATTATGAATCTTAGAATAGTTTGTGCATTCAATTCCAATATATCCAAGGATTTCACTAAGTCATTAGAAAAGCGTAAAAATGGTCATGACACCCAATTCACCCCCCTCTTGGGTGTACCAACAAGTGGTATCAGAGCGGGTGCTCACGTTTTTAGGTCTATCCACCTAGAGCCAAAGATCCAATGGCCAAACTTTATCGGATTTGATTTAGGTGATTACCCATTTTTGCCTCTAATACTTAAGGATGATAACTTCAAGATTTGGAGAATTAGGATGAGAGCTTTGGTTATGAATCAGTCTTTCATGTTGTGGAAGATTGTTTCAAATGGACCATACACATCACGAAGACAATTAATAAAGTCAAAGTCTTCAAACTTAGAAAGAAATGGGTTAGGAAGGGAAAACTTTAGCTAGATTAGATGATTTAGCTAGAAACATTCTTTTAGGAAACCCTTTACCAATCTTTATAGGGTTTGGACATATACTTCATTTGTTTAATGTCAAATGTGCCTATTTATTAATATTTGAAGATTGAACATGGACTTAATCAAAATATCTTATCTTTTATTGTTTATGATTGTCCATTACATTAAACTTATGCGAACGATTGTGTTTAATATTTGTTTGATGAAAAATGTGCATCATATGTCTTTTGAATGAAGATTTTACTTTAGACTTGTGCGCTTGAGTTGGAACAATTTGTATTTGATAGAAATATAAGTTTCTGGAAATCTTAGACTCAAGAAGCGCGCTCCTCTATTAGAGAAGCACACTCCTAAGGATTCAGTAAAATGGCAGTTTCTGTCTAGACGACATAAGCGTGCTCTTCGGGTCTAGAAGCGAGCTCCTCTGATTCACTGAGAAAAACCATGTCTCGGGTTTGCACAAGAAGCACCCTCCCAAAAGACAAAAGCGTGCTCTTAACGACTTAAGTGACTTTTAAAAATAAAAAACTGTCATTTGCGCCATTAGCTTCGGGCTCATCGGGGGGCATCCTCATTATTTGGGATAGTCGTTTGGTGTAAGTCTCTAAAGTCTTTGTCGCCACTCTCTCTCTCTCGATCAAAATTACTGGTAATGGGAATCTAGACTGGTGGTTCTCCGCGGTTTATGGCCCATGTTGCAGGAGTGATCGTTTGGCATTCTGGGATGAATTATCTGCTCTCTCGTCTATTGTCTCTAGCAACTGGTGTATTGATGGTGACTTCAACGTTGCACGTTGGATGTCTGAGAAGCTCAATTGCACGTCTATTTCAGCTAGTATGAGGGAGTTTGATGCTCTTATCGACGAATTACAAATGCGGGACCCCGATCTGCTCAACCTTTATTTTACTTGGACCAATAACAGGTCCCCGCCAGCCATGTCCAGACTAGACCTGTCACACCCTGGGTTGCACAGTGTGCCCCCTACCCAGGTGTGGGCGCACCCCCTTGGGGCGAACGCCTAGCTATAGTACCACATAATATTGTCACATCTAGCTGAATTCGCGATACCCAACAGAGCCCTAGTAACGAATTAGATCATTTACCCCCACTATTCATGAATAGTGAAGGGCCTCCCCCAGAATCGAACTCGCAAACTCTTTAAGAAGTTAGATTTCGCATTCTGAGTAACCACTGAGCCAATGGTTCAGTGGCTACTCCAAGTGCGAAATCTAACCTCTTAAAGGGGAGGTTGCGAGTTCGACTTAGGGGGAGGCCCTTCACTATTCATGAATAGTGGGGGTAAATGATCTAGTCCGTTACTAGGGCCCTGTTGGGTATCGCAAATTTGGCTTAGGCGTTCGCCCCGAGGGGGTGCGCCCACACCTTGGTAGGGGGCACGCTATGCAACCCAGGGTGTGACACAACCGTTTCTTGTTTTCCTCAAGTTAGGAGGACATTTTTCCTACTTCTCGTCAGGAAACTGAATTCAGGTCAACTTCCAATCATTGGCTTGTTACTTTAAACACCTCTATTGGTGCTTGGGGTCTTACACCTTTTTGCTTCGAGCACGTCTGGTTTTCTTATCCTAATTTTGACCAGCTGATTGGTTAGTGGTGGAAAACTGTTGTTTCTCATGGCTGGGCTGGTTTTCGTTTCATGGGCAAGCTGCGTCATATAAAAAATAAGCTTAAGGAATGGAGTACAAATTTTGTGGCTTCTGACTCTATCAATCATTTGCATGTGATCGACAATCTTAAGTTGGTTGATTCTCAAATTGGAAGTAATCCTCTTAACAGCTCTTTGAGACAAAATCGGATTCAGTTGATTCAGGAGCTTCAGTCCTTGGATTGTAAGATTGACAGGGTTGCTCGACAGAAAGCCCGGGTCAAATGGGCAAAATAAGGGGATGTTAATTCTAAATTTTTCCACAGGTTACTTAGCATCAAGAAATCCAAAAACATGATCAATAAACTAGAGAACGATGATGGTTCGATTATCGAGAATGCCGAGGTTATCTGTCAAACTATTATCAATCATTTTTCCAACGTTTTTGGTAAACAACTTAATGGAAACTTGGGTATTGATGGCATTGAGTGGAGACGAATCAGCCACGATCAATGTCAGTGGTTAGAACGTGGTTTTTCTTTGGATGAGCTACGGGATGTTGTGTTCAGCTTTGATGGTGATAAGGCATCGAGTCCTGATTGTTTTACTCTTCTTTTCCACCAAAAAAATTGGGATATTCTGAAGAATGATCTTCTACGCGTCTTGGAGGAGTTCTATCATGACGGCGTCATCAACAAATGCACCAACGAAACCTATATCAGCCTTATCCCGAAAAAGGTTAATTCGATATAAGTAAATGACTTTCAACCTATCAGCCTCACTACAAGCCTTTATAAGATCATCGCCATGGTTTTGGTGAATCATCTTCGTTAAATTCTTCACTCCACTATTGCCATTCAAATGACCTTTGTGAAGAACCGTCATATAACTTATGCTATTCTGGTCGCTAATGAAGCTATCGATGATTGGAGAATGTCAAAGAAACAAGGCTTTCTTCTTAAGGTTGATTTTGCCGAAGCCTATGATTCGGTCGACTGGCAATTCCTGGATTTTGTTATGGAGAAGGATTTTGGTTGTAAATGGAAGAAATGGATTTGGGGTTGCTTGTCAACGGTATTCTATTCCATCTTCATCAATGGTCGACCTAGGGGCAAAATACAGGGGCTCAAGGTGTTAAGGCAAGGGGACCCGCTATCTCCATTCCTTTACACCTTAGTTGCTGATGTGCTTTACAATCTAACTACTCGAGCTAAGGCTAAGGGTTTATTTCATGGTTTTTTTATTGATAAAAATAGGGTGCACATCTCACACTCGCAATTCGCTGATGATTCCCTATTTTTCATCAATAATGATGGTTGCAGCTTAAAGTCCATTATGGAAATTCTTAATAGTTTATGTTTCATTTCGGGGTTGAAAATTAACCTCTCAAAATGTCAAATTGTGGGTATTAATGTCCAGGTTGAAAAGGTTTCTTTCATGACTACGGATTATGGTGTTTCTACGAGGTCATATCCCTTGCTCAACTTGGGAATGCCATTGGGTGGCAACCCCCTCAGGATGTCATAATGGGAACCAGTCATTCATACTATCAACAAACGCGTGGATGGATGGAAGAAAAGCTACTTATCTCGTGGTGGGCGCATTATCTTGTTGCGGTCTGTTCTTGAAGTCATTCCTACTTTTTATATGTTTACCTTCTGAATGCCCAAAATGGTGGCTGCCCTCATTGAGAAAAAATTGTGTCTTTCTTTGAAAGAATGAGGATCGGGATTAGGGATCCTTTCTGGTCGAATGGTCAAAGGTGAAAATGGATCTGAAGCATGGTGGGTTGGGATTGTGTGATCTTCTCAAAAGGAATCAAGCTCTTGCGGGAAAGTGGCTTTGGTGCTTCATTAACGAGAAGGACTCCCTTTGGGCTCTTGTTATCATCAGTGTCCATGGTCTGCAGGTCGACAACAGGGATGTTAATATCTCCCCTTGGGTTTCTTTCAAATCTCCATGGAAGTTTATTCACTTTATCTACCCAGTTTTCTCCCCCCTGATTAAGTTCAACGTTGGTAATGGTTCAATGGTTCGCTTCTGGGAAGACCCATGGTGCTCATCATCATCTTTCAAGACCTTGTTCCCTCACATTTTCAGGTTGTCGACCCTCTATAATGCCCCAATCTCTTCTTTTATTACTCACTCCCCGGATCACAAACCGGACTCTTCATCTTCAGCGCAATCTCGCTTCGCAGGCTCTTGAAGAAATTCCAATCCTCTCTAATTGTCTTTCTTCTGTGCAAATTGGGAACACGGATGACTGTCTCATTTGGGCTGGTAATTCCTTTGGTTGTTTTACCATGAAATCCTTCCTTGCTTCCATTTCTTCTGTGCATAATCCCCCCCTTTTTCCTCAGTCCAACTTTATCTGGTCTGCTCCAATTCCCCTAAAACTTAAGACTCTCGGATGGCCTATTGCTTTAAATAAACTTAACTGTTTTGATTTACTATAGAAGCATTTTCCCAACTCTACGTTATCACCTTCTTGGTGTTGTCTATGCAGGAGAAGCAATGAAACAGCTGATCATGTGTTCTGGGGTTGTGCGTTTGTGAATAAAGTGTGGCTGGAATGGACAAAAAGATATCCCAGTTTTTGCAGGCCGGATGCCTCCCTTTTATTTTCCAGCTACCTTAGTGGGTAGTCGATGTATACTGTACTGGATATGTGTCCTTTTTGCCATTTTGGGGTGTGTTTGGGCTGAAAGGAATAACAAGATCTTCAATGATTGTTTCTGTTCTAGTATAAAGGTGTTTAAAATAAGTCTTTTCTTGTTTGGAGGGTGGGTTAGCTCCAGTAAGTTTTCCCTTGGGTATAGCCTTAAGGATTGGGTTTTGAATTGGAACAATATATTTTCCTCTATGTAACTTGCTAGGATAACTCATCCCATCCTTTGTAATTATCTTTTTCTTTCTTAATATATATATATATATATATATATCTACGTTTCTTGTAAAAAAATATCACTCATAAACTTCTAATAATTAATAAAAACACCAAAAATTAAACTAACCAAATAAATGATCGTCACCGAAGGTTTCGATCAGCCGAAGAAAGTAAAAGAGAACAGCCCATATTCTACAGAAGTGATTGGCTGAAAGGGAGAAAAATTGCTAGAGAGTGAGAAGATAAACCACCGAAAGAAGTACAGAAAGATAAGAAGAGAGTCGTCGAAGAGGGAGAGAAGAGAGATGTTAGAGTGGAAGACCAAATGGAGAAAAAGAGAACGATAAACAAGAACAACAACTGCCGGAAAGATCTCGCCAAAAAAGTCACCGGGAAGAGAGAATCAAGGTGATATCACCCGGAGGAGGAAGGTGGGCGCGTTAAGGTTAGGGTTTTCTTTTTCCTAAACGGCGGTGACTGCAGTTTTTAATCGCAGTTAATTTTTTTTCTTTATATTTTCGATGAAGGCGTCTTTCAATTTTTGCAATTGCTCAAGTTTTTGTTTTTTTCTTTTTATGAAGGCGTCTTTACAAAAGACACCTTCTTCAAAAAAAATTCAATCGCGGTAATTTATTTTTTATTTTTTATTTTCGATGAAGGCGTATTTAGTACAAAAAAAAGACGCCTTCAGTACAAAAAAAATTGTATTAAAGGTGACTTTTGTAAAGATGCGTTCCTAAAAAAAAATAAGAAACAAAATCGCAAATGGGTTAATAAAACATGAGTGGGGCCTTCATCATCCCCACTCTTGTTTTTTCCCAAAAAAAGAAAAAAAAAAAAAAAGCAAACCCCCGCCATCTCTGGCGTCCCTCACACAATCAGTGGCTCTCTGGCGCAAATCACACTACTCCGGTGAATCTTCAACATTTCCATTTTCATTGCTGACAACATTTCTCCAGATCTGTTTCCAAAAATAGAAACCCCAAATTTTAAGGTTTTTCGATTCTCACCCTCTCCAACATCTCTCACACCCTTGGCGGTTCGCTGGTGGCCCACCTACTCCGGCGACTACTCTCTGGCGTTTCCCTCTCCTTTTCGTTTCCTTTCTCCGGCTCACTCTCTCCATTTCTTCAGCTCCTCTTTTGCCTTTCTTGGGCGTCTCTCACACACTCTCTCTCGTTGCTCTGACTGCTATTTCTCTTCCATTCTCCGGTGATCTCTGTTCCTCGTGCCATTCGCTGCTTCCATTCTTTTGGTTAGTTTTTATTTTTTTTATAATGTGTTTTAGATCTACTTCTTAGATTTAGATAGTTTGGATTTCTAATAGTTGCCTTGTTTGGCAATACATGAATTAGGATTTGGCCTTGGAGCGTAAAGACACCACTAAAGCCCCCACCAACGAAGATCAGGTATATTTTAATTAATTTGTATTGTTTAATATATGTTAATATGAGCATGGTCATGTGCATTTCATGTGTGAAATACATAAGTAAATACTCATATGAAAATAAATTAATTAGAAGTAATGTATATATATATACATATTACTAGTCGTCAACATATTTAATCAATAATTTCTCACTTAATAGTTTTTTTTATTTCCTTTCCTCTAAATATATATTTATTTATATATTTTATTTTTATTTTCATGGAACGGTTTGGATTTGCTTTGGGTAGTTAATAGTTGCGCATGATCCCGCCCGTAAAAGTTGGTTGTTTTAAAATGATCAAATTAGTTTTAACTTTTAATGTCTAATTACCTAAGAACCCTCCAAAATTTTAGTTTTAAATTATTAAATGGTTAAGGTATTAAAGAATTAAGGGGTAATGTTGGGATTTAGACTAAAATGATCACACGGTGAACTTCTCCAAGTATTTGCAGTATAAGTAGTATATATATATATATATATATAATTATAACACTAAAACCCGAAGAGAATAAACATTTCACTGGAAAATTATATTTTTAACCATCTTTCAATTTTTATTGCACACTAGTAAGAATTGATATATTTACAAAATGAGTTTTTCTTTTTACATCATATGAGTGTAAAAACATATTTTCTCATGTACAATCAAACAACCATGGGAAAATTCTTTAGAAAAATTATCTCGAGAAATTATTTCTCAAGAAAACTGTATGTTCTTTTTTCTCAGTTATCAAACAGGGCCTAAGTTCTTCCTTTCTTTCTTCTAAATGAGTCTTTAAATGTTGTTTTATTATAATTATAAAGATATCAATATTATAGCATTATGATTATTGACTTAAGTTGTGACTGTGTGTGTATATGTAGGATAGACAAATTTGTCTCAGTAATATGCTACATAAATGGCCAAGTACAACCTAGCTGCCCTCAAGGTGTATTATATGATAAACTGTCGGTTGGCATTGTACGAATCCGACAAGGCATTAGTTTTGAAGAATTTGAAGGGGTTATCCGAAATGTACTACGTATTTTGGGTGATGCAAGAATAAATATGACCTATAGATGTCCGCTTATTTTTTGGAATGGGAATTTCAATTTTTCGACTATTTCGATTAACAATGAGCAAGACTTAAGGGACATATTTGCCATGTTGCAAGAGCTCCCACCTCCTAATAATAAGGAGGTATATGTTGATGTTGTTGGTGGAATTCCAACTCAAGCTCATGCGAAGAGTTTTCCAAACTACGTAGATGTAAGCAGCCCTAGTGCGCGAAGATCAATTGAGAACATTGGTCCTGGTACAATGTCACCCATTGAAGTTGTACATGTGGGCATGGGACCTAAGGCTGATGATATTTTTCCATCTGTGGCACGTTTATCTGATGATGATTTCAATTTGGACGATGACCATGAATGAATTAGTGAAGATAATGACAGCGAAAGAGACATTTAATCCCGTTGATTTGAGTAATACACTCTTGAGGGTAATAAAACATGATGGGTCTTTGTATGCAGCGCCATTACAAGAAGATAACAATGGGTTGAGAATGGAGGACAATGAGTCACATGACACATTGTTGCATGGTGTAGGGGGTGCACCTCAACCTACCACGACAGGCTATGAGGCTCCATCACAAGTTTCATGGAACTTAATAATTAAGCCACGACACCAATTTTAGATGATCATGAAAACATATTTATGGGTTGGAATGAGTCACATAATTTTTGTAAATGACTCACATTTCCCAGCAAAGAAGACTTGCAACATACTGTGAAGCGATGTTGCCTAGCACAACAGCATGAATATGTATGTTGTTGTCAATTTAGAACTCAATGTATGGTCAGTTGGTGCAAGAAGTGAAAGGACGGTTGTCAGTGGAGGCTGAGGGCGGCAAAGCGTCAGAGGACAGGGATGTTTGAGGTCACAAAGTGTGAGGAAACCCACACATGTGTTTTTCCTCGAATGTCACAGGACCATAGACAACTAGATTCATCATTGATATTTCGTGAGGTTTTTAAAATTGTAAGGCGAGATCCTTTAATTTCAATGGGGGCACTTCATGAAATGATTAAAGATAAATACAAATACGATGTGCATTATATGAAAGTGTGGCGTGCAAAAAGGAAGGTGATGGAGAAGATTTTTAGTGATTGGGAGGGATCATACAACATGCTTTCTAAGTGGATAGATGCATTGAATGCGACCAATCCCGGCACCATTGCAGGAGTTAAGCACTACCCAGAAGATCCAAAATATCCTGTTGCAGTGGTTTTTCACCATTGTTTTTGGGCCTTCTGTGCTTCAATCGAGGGCTTCAAGCATTATAGGTCCATAATACAAATTGATAGTACGCACTTATATGGAAAATACCGGGGTAAGATGCTCATTGCCACGGGTATTAAAGCAACCAATCATATATTTCCTCTCGCATTTGCCATCGTTGAGGAAACAAGTATAGATAATTGGGTGTGGTTCCTCAGATTCCTTCGATATCAAGTGACGAATAGAGTTGGCATTTGTCTAGTTAGTGATCGCCAAGCAGGTATTTTGGCAGTCGTTAGAGACCCCAAGAATGGTTGGACAGAGTCAAGTGCATGTCATAGATATTGTTTACATCATTTAGGCAGTAATTTCAATGATAAAATCCACAACCATGAGTTGAGGGATTGGCTAAGAAAGTGTGGTCACAACACCAACCACGAAAATTTGAGGCAGTAATGAATATACTTGAACATAAACAAGAAGGTTGCACATGGTGGCTCAATGTCATTGACAAGAAGTTGTGGACAATGGCGTACGATGGTGGAGTGTGGTATGGTTGGATGAGTTCCAATCTACTTGGTTAGTGTGTCTTATTTTTTTTTTTAGTTCATCGTTTATGATTCTTTTAATATGCATGATTTTATATATATGTGTGTTTTGATCTTTTTATCTTTGGTACGCGTTTTTTTTTCCCTATAGAAAGTTTTAATGGCATTTTAAAAGGGACTCAAATGTACCTAATCACAGCACTAGTGCAGTTGACGTTCTACAAAATAGTTGCATGGTTTAATGTTAGACGGGAAAAAATAGAAAATGCAATTCGTCAAGGGCAAGTTTATACCACGTACGCTGTTGAGAAGACGACCAAATGGGCATCTAAGGCAGGGGGCCACATAGTTACATTGATTGATCAACAGGCCGAGACGTTCGAGGTTGTTACTGGGGTACAAAGTGCGCATTTGAACAAAAAAGGAAACAAACAGGTTGTCAATCTACATGACCATTTTTGTAGTTGTGGAAAATAGCAATGCTATGGAATCTCATGTTCCCACGTATAGGCAGTATGTCGTTATGTTGCCCTCAATTGTGATGCGTACATTGAAGATTGGTATCGCCTCGATAAGTACCTCAAGTGTTATGAGCCACAATTTCATCCAATTCCACACGAATCATATTGGCCACCGTGTACGATCAAATTTAAAGTGATCCCTAATTCTAATTTTGTTCGTAAATCTGGTCCGTCGAGGACGTCACGCATAACAAATGAGATGGATATAAGATAATCGTCTTCCAAGATTCGATGTGGGCATTGTGGAAGTAAGGGTCACAATCGACTTCGTTGTCCAACTCGTCGTGGCAGGGCAACCTAAAATATATTAGTTTTGTAATCTTCATGTTTTCTAGATTTTTATAATGATGTAATTTTGGTGATGTAATATGACACTTAATGATAATTTTGTTCTGAAATATGTTATGAACTCTTTCATTTATATGACCGTGTGTGCATATTGAGATGTGCACCTTATATTATTTAAAACACGTTTCAATTTGCATTTATGTTTTTTTTTCCAACTTACTTTTATGTAATTCTTGAATGCTTCCCTATATCATATGATTTCACTATATCAAAACTTCCGGTTGAGGTGTCAAAGATTTGTAAGGGCATGTGAGCAGGGTTCCACGGGTTCCAGGGGTCCCTGGAAGGATATTGAGACTCGTTCCAAGTGTTGGTCAGGGAAAAAACTCGGCGGATTGGCCTTAGTTGAATCAAACGTGTTTTCTAAGTTGATTTAGTTCATTTTAACTAAAACTTCCAATTCGGGGGTCAAAAATTCATCGAGGCAAGAGAACGGGGTTCCATAGGTTGCATTGGTTCCTAGGAGGATATTGAGACTCGCTCAAAGTATTGGGCGGGAAAAAAACCAGGTGGATTGGTCGCGGTTGCCTCAAACGCATTTTCTAAGTCAATTTAGTTCATTTCAACTAAAACTTCGGGTTGGGGGGTCAAAAATCCACCTGGGAATGTGAGTGGGGTTCCACCCGTTCCGGGGGTTCGTAGGAGGATATTGGGACTCGCTCAAAGAGTTGGGCGGGAAAAAACTCTGTGGATTGGTCACGGTTGTCTCAAACGCATTTTTTTAAGTCAATTTAGTTCATTTAAACTAAAACTTCGAGTTGGGGGTCAAAAATTCACCTGGGCATGGGAGTGGGGTTCCACCGGTTCCGAGGATTCCTGGGAAGATACTGAGACTTTCTCCAAGTGTTGGTCGGGAAAAAAACCAGGTGGATTGGCCCCGGTTGTATCAAACGCATTTTCTAAGTCGATTTAGTTCATTTTAACTAAAACTTCGATTGGGGGGTCAAAAATTTGTCGAGGAATGGGAGCAGGGTTCCATCGGTTTTGGGGGTTCCTAGGAGGATATTGGGACTGACTCCAAGTGTTGGTAAAAAAAAACCTAGTGGATTGGCCCCGGTTGCATCAAACGGGTTTTCTAAGTCGATTTAGTTCATTTTAATTAAAACTTTCGGTTGGGAGGTCAAAAATTCATCGGGGCATGGGACCAGGGTTCCACTGGGTCTGGGGGTTCTTCAAAGGATATTGGGACTCGCACAAAGTGTTGGTCAGGAAAAAAAAAAGGTGGATTGGCCCGGTTGGATCAAATGTGTTTCTTAAGTCGATTTAGTTCATTTTAACTAAAACTTTCGGTTGAGGGTCAAAAATTCGCCGGAGCATGGGAGTGGGGTTCCATTGGGTTCGGGGATTCTTCAGAGGATATTAGGACTCACTCAAAGTGTTGGTCGAGAAAAAAACACGGTAGATTGGCCCGGTTGGATCAAACACATTTTCTAAGTCGATTTAGTTTATTTTAACTAAAACTTCCGATTGGGGGTCAAAAATTCGTCGGGACTTGGGAGTGGGCTTCCATCGGATCCGAGGGTTCTTCAGAAGATATTGGGACTAGCTCCATGCGTTGGTCAGGAAAAAACCAGGTGGATTGGCCCTAATTACATCAAACTCGTTTTCTAAGTCGATTTAGTTCATTTTAACTAAAACTTCTGGTTGGGGGTCAAAAAATCGTCAGGACCTGGGAGCGGGGTTCCCTCAGATCCGGGGGTTCTTTAGAGAATATTGAGACTCGCTCTAAGTATTGGTCAGGATAAAAAACCCGGTGGATTGGCCCCGGTTGCATCAAATGTGTTTTCTAAGTCGATTTAGTTCATTTTAACTAAAACTTCTGGTTGGGGGGTCAAAAATTTGTCGGGGCATGGCAGTGGGGTTCCACCTATTCCAGGGGTCCCTAACAAAATATTGGGACTTGCTCCAAGTGTTGGTTGGGAGAAAAACCCGGTGGATTCGCCTCGGTTGCATCAAACATGTTTTCTAAGTCGACTTAGTTCATTTTGACTAAAACTTTCGTTTGGGGGGTCAAAAATTCGTCGGGGAATGGGAGCGGGATTCCACCAATTCTGAGGGTCCTTGGGAGGATATTAGGACTTGCTCCAAGTATTTTTTTTGGGAAAAAAAAAACCCGGTGGATTGGCCCTGGTTGCAACAAACGCATTTTCTAAGTCGATTTAGTTCATTTTAACTAAAATTTTCGGTTAAAGGGTCAAAAATTCATCGGGGCAAGGGAGCGGGGTTCCAATGGTTTCGAAGGTCCCTGGGAGGATATTGAGACTCGTACCAAGTGTAGGTCGGGAGAAAAGCCCGTTGGATTGGCGCCGATTGTATCAAACACATTTTGTAAAGTCTATTTAGTTCATTTTAACTAAAACTTCCGGTTGGGCGGTCAAAAATTCACCGAGGCAGGGGAGCGGGGTTCCACCAGTTCTGGAGGGTTCCTGGGAGGATATTAGGGCCCACTCAAAGTTTTGGTCGGGAAAAAAAACCAAGTGGATTGGCCCCGGTTGCATCAAATGCATTTTCTAAGTCGATTTAGTTCATTTTAACTAAAACTTTCGGTTGGGGAGTCAAAAATTTGTCGAGGCATGGGAGCGGGGTTCCACCAGTTCTGGGGGTCCTTAGAAGGATATTGGGACTTGCTCCAAGTGTTTTTCGGGAAAAAAACCCAGTGGATTGGCCCCGGTTGCGTCAAACGTGTTTTCTAAGTCAATATTGTTCATTTTAACTAAAACTTCTGGTTATGGGGTAAAAAATTCACCAGGGCATGAGAGTGGGGTTCTACCAGTTCCGGGGGTTCATGGGAGGATATTAGGACTTGCTCAAAGTGGTTTTTGGAATAAGAAAAAAAACCCGGTGGATTGGCGTCGGTTGCATCAAAGGCATTTTCTAAGTCGATTTAGTTCATTTTAACTAAAACTTTCGGTTGGGGGTCAAAAATTTGTTGGGGCATCGGAGTGGGATTCCACCAGGTCCGGGGGTTCTTCAGAGGATATTGGGACTCGCTCAAAGTGTTAGTCAAGAAAAAAACCCGGTTGATTGGCCCGGTTGGATCAACCGCGTTTTCTAAGTCGATTTAGTTTATTTTAACTAAAACTTCCAGTTGAGGGGTCAAAAATTTGTCGGGGCATGGGAGCGGGGTTCCACTGGGTCCAGGGGTTTTTTACAGGATATTGGGACTCGCTTAAAGTGTTGGTCGGGAAAAAAACCCGGTGGATTGGCTAGGTTGGATCAAACGAGTTTTCTTAGTCGATTTAGTTCATTTTAACTAAAACTTTCGGTTGAGGGGTAAAAATTTTGCTGGGACCTAAGAACGGGGCTCCGTGGGGTTCAGGGGTTCTCCCGAGTGGCAAGGCGGGGAAGAAACCAGGTGTGTATGAATTTCTTGCTTTTAAAAAAAAATTGTATTAAAGGCGTCTTTACACGACGTGGCAAAAAAAAATTTGATCAGCCTAGCCACGTTTATACTGTTGAAAGTTAGGTATATGGGTCATTACTTTTAAAGCATTGGTATTGGTAACATAATTTTAATTAATTAAGATAATCAAGTCAAAAACCTGGAAAACCTCTCATGCAATAATCTCATAGAATCATAGTTTTCATTTTATCATGGAAACCAATAATCTCATAGAATCGTCATTCTTATATTACCTCTATTTTATTGTAATACCCTGTATTTCACAAAAAAAAAATTACTATTTGGGCAACGCCCGAACATTCAGGCGCATGCCTGAACGTTCAAAGAGGCATTTTTGTCACACCCTGGGTTGCACAGCGTGCCCCCTACCCAGGTGTGGGAGCACCCCCTCGGGGCGAACGTCAGCCATTATGGATCCATAATATTGTCTCATCCCGGTATAGCCACCGCCACACAAGGACGTCTCTTGTACACTGGATCATTTGTCCCCACTATTCACTGTGGCTACTCAGAATGCGAAATCAGACTCCTTAACGGAAAGTCTCGAGTTCGATTATGGGGGAGGCCCTACACTATTCATCAATGAATAGTGGGGACAAATGATCTCGTGTATAAGAGACGTCCTTGTGTGGCGATGGCTGTACCGGGATGGGACAATATTATGGATCCATAATGGATGGCGTTCGCCCCGAGGGGGTGCGCCCACACCTAGGTAGGGGGCACGCTGTGCAACCCAAGGTGTGACATTTATACCACCAATCCACTCAGTCTCTCACTATGTACTTACATTGTGGTCTCCTTCTATAGTTGCGCCATTTTGATTATGGATATTCTCTTAGCTTATAAATATAAATTGATCATATCAAATGTTTAAGAAATGTATATATTTAATAATTTATATTATTTAATTTCTTAAAACTCATTATCCACACATCGTACTCGTTTGCAAATTTGTTGATATTAATACATGATTTAATGCAATATAAAAGTGGCAGGGGACTACAGTTTTTGCCACAATATAACACTAATCATTTAAGTATTTTCTTATTTACAAAGAGCTATACCATTAGAAAAAATAAACTTTGTTTTTTTTTTTGAGTGTTGATACAAGATTAGATGATGCTGACACTGGGGCTAGAGGAAGTCAGGACTCCTCAGTAGAGCCAAGAAGGCGAGTACAATAACAATAGGTATAAGGGGCCCGAATGAGGACTATACAAACCAACTACCATGTCTCGTTCCCACATTTATTAGGAGAAAGAAAACTCTCACTTATTTGTAAGGGGGAGAGAATCGAAATTCTGACTTCAAGTGAATGAGTTCGGATGCACACCGTTAAAGGTAACCAATGATTTGTAAATAAACTTTAATTTGTTAAATGATTTTTAAGTACTATGGACGATTCATGATTTTTTTTTTCTTAACTTTCCATCAGTTCAACATTTGTTAGTCAAAATAAAATTAAAAATAAGTTTTATTGTAAATATATTGAATATCCAAATAGTATATGTATTTAAGTGGTACATGTATTCAAGTTATATAAACACGTATGTATATGTATCCCATATGAATCATGTGAGAGCATAGTTATTCATCCATGTGAAAGCATAGTTACTCATTCATGTGAGAGCATAGTTATCTATTTCTATCTATAAATAGAGGAGGGATTTGAGGTTATGGTGTACCAAAATTTTTCAAGTTATAAGCACTCTCTTGTAATCCTCTTGAGAAATTAGTATTCATCATTTGTGTTGAAACAAAATTATGACAGTTTTAGAACATGTTATCAGCACGAAAGCTCTGCCTAACTAAGGATTTTGATCATAAAAAGTATACTGAGGTAAAATTTTATGTGTTTTTATCATACTCATTTATTTGATATATTTTCAGTTGTACCGTTATTTTATTTATTTTATCTTGATTCCATAGCCTGAAGCCATGTAGAGAAATTTATATAGCATAAAGCTATATTGATATTTTGTTTACACAACCTAAAGTTATGTAAATGAATTTATAGCCTGAAGCTATTAAGAATTTTTTTTTTAGCTAAGAGCTATATATATATAAATATATTGAAGTTATGTCATTATTTCATTTATTTATTGCTCTAACATTATTAACAATATTTCATGTAAAATCACATGAGGTTTGTCCACGAGACCCACATATTTGTGGATTTATAAATTAGCCTGAAGCTAATATTATGTATTATTACATTAACATTGACACTAACATTAATATTTTCTTTTATTATGATGTCATTACTAATACTAACATTGATGCTAACATTTTCTTTTATTATTATACACCATTACATTAACATTGATACTAATATTTTCTTTTAATATAATGTATTATTACATTTTATTTTATTGTTTGAATAATTATTTATGATTAATTAGTCCTTTTAATTATTTAATGTAATTATTTTCTGTGAACCATTTTTTTATGAAAGTGAATCAAATCTTACCAAAGTTATTTTTGTTCTGGAAATGACAAACATTACAAAACTTGAATTTGTTGCACTAGATATTTCTAGAAATAATTACTTATCATGGATCTTTGATACTGAAGTACATCTAAATGCTAAAAATCTAGGAGAAATAATTAAAGAAGGAAATGATGCAACCTTGCAGGTTCGTGCAAGGGCATTTATTTTTCTTCGTTATCATCTCCATGACTGTTTAAAAACTGAATATCTTACAGTGAAGGACCCTTATATCCTTTGGAGCAATATAAAGGAAAGGTATGACCATCAAAAGACCGTAATTTTACCGAAAGCTCATTTTGATTGGATGCACTTGCGGTTACAAGATTTTAAGTCAGTCAGTGAATATAACTCAACACTATATAGAATCAGCTTTGAATTTAAGTTATGTGGTGAGAAGGTTACTGATGAAGACATGTTAGAAAAAACATTCACTACTTTTCACGCCTCGAATGTGCTCCTGTAGCAGTAATATTGAGAGCGTAGATTTACAAAATATTCTGAATTGATATCATATCTTCTTATTGCTGAAAAGAATAATGAGCTTTTAATGAAAAATTATCAAGCCCGTCCAACGAGTTCTACACCATTCCCTGAAGCAAATGTTGCATCAATTGTTAATCATAGTCTTGGACGCGGTCGTGAGCATAGCCATGGTCTTAAATCAGGACGAGGACGTGATAAAGGTTACACCAAATATACCTGAAATCGCGATGGTCAGTTTTTCCACCAAAAGTGGAATAAACCTAATTCAACACAAGCAAAGGATAAAGGTTTACAGAATAAACCTATTAAGAACCAAGAAAATGTTTGTTACAGATGCGACATGAAAGGCCATTGGTCACATACTTGTCGTACGCTCAAATATTTGGTTGACCTTTATCAAGCTTCACTAAAGGGGAAAAGAAAAGAAGTTTAGATGAATTTTATTGATGGGAACATAGATATAACACATTTGGATACCTCGGACTTTGTTGAAGATCCTAATAAAAAAAAAATTAATAATGAAAATGTTAAGAAGTTTTATGATATGCGATAATATCTTTCTGCCTCTGTATTTTTCTGTTTTAATTTATTTTAATGACATGTACATTTTTGTCTTAAATATCTCCTTATCTTTATATATATTCTTTTGTTTTAATTCATGTATATTTTTGTTTAATTACATGAGTAGATAGATATTCATGAAGAATGCTCAAATTCTGAGTTAAAAAGCAAAGATATGTGTCTTGCAGATTGTGCATCAACACATACAATTCTACGAAATAAAATATATTTCTTGAATTTAAAATTGGTTAAAGCCAATGTAAGCACAATATTAGGAACTACAAACCTGATTGATGGCTCCGGAAGAGCAACTATAATGTTGCATGGTGGAACAACATTACATATTGAAAATATTTTATATTCTGTTAAATCCAGAAGAAAGTTACTTAATTTTAAGGATATTCACAGAAATAGATATCATATTGAAACCATGAATGAAGATAATAATGAATATCTTTATATTACTTCATTCTCTTATGGGAAAAAGGAAATATTGAAAAAACTCTATGTTTTATCTTCTGGATTATATTTCACAAATATAAAGTCAATTGAAACAAATGTAATCATAAACCAGAAGTTCAATGATCCAAAAACATTTATAATTTGACATGATCGGTTAGGCCACCCTGGATCCTCAATGATGAGGCGAATAATAAAAAATTCGGATGGACATCTACTAAAGAACCAGAAGATTCTTTTGTCAAATGAATATGATTGTGTTGCTTGCTCAAAAGATAAACTAATTATTAAACCATCTCCTAGTAAACTCACAGCAGTGTTTTTAGAGCAAATTCAAGGGGACATATGTGGACCTATCCATCCACCTGTGAACCATTTCGTTATTTTATAGTTTTAATTAATGCATAATTAGATGGTCACATGTTTCTTTACTTTCAACTAGAAATGTTGCATTTGTTAGACTTCTTGTACAAATAATCAAGTTAAGAGCCCAATTCTCAGACAGTCTTATTAAGACAATTCGTCTTCATAATGTTGGCGAATTTTCATCCCAAACATTCATTGATTATTGCATGTCAATTGGAATTGATATTGAATACTTTATCCCTCATACTTGTACTCATAATGGTTTAGCAGAATCTTTGATCAAGTGCATTCAATTAATTGCTCGACCATTATTTACGAGAACGGAGCTACCAACTTTTGTCTGGGGACATGTTCTCTATACCATGGCGTTAATTCGCATTAGACCTACTGCTTATTATGAGCATTCCCCTTTACAACTTATACTAGGTCAACAACCAAATATTTCACACTTAAGAATTTTTGGTTGTGCAGTGTATGTCCCAGTGGCTCCTACACATAGAACTAAGATGAGTCCTCAACGGAGACTAAGTATTTATGTTGTTTTTAACTCTCTTTAAATTATAAGATACCTTGAACCTATGACGGGTGACCTTTTTACTGCCCGCTTTGCAGATTGTCACTTTATTGAAACATTTTTCCCACCATTAGGGGGAGAAAAACCAATTCCAGAAGAATTGCAAAAAATTGCTTGGAATGTATCAACTTTGTCTCATTATGATCCACGTACAAATCAATGGGAACTTAAAGTTCAGAGGATTCAAACATGAAAAAAATTGCAAATCATTTACCTGATGCATTTACTGATATAAAGAAAGTGACTAAATCTCACATAACATTTGCAAATATTCCAGCAAGAATTGATGTCCCCAACGGACAAATTGATAATTCGTTGGCAAATGAATCAATAAAATGCCTAAAGCGTGGGAGACTTGTTGGTTCAAAGATACATTTCCTCGAAAACGAAGGAAACAAATGAATGAACAGAAAAGTATTCTTGAAGAAGTACAAGGTAAAAAATAATTGTCCATTGAAAAATATCAGTCAAAGGATTATATACCTCTTGAAGAGGAACATGATATGGAACAATCATCCCCTGAAGAGAAACAAATGCCTGAAAATGAAGAGATCTCAATAAATTATATGCATACAAGAAAAGTATGGGATAGAAATAATATTGTTCCAAAGAATGTATTTGTTTTCAATGCATCTCATGAAATTTATAATGACGAAGATCCAGAACCACAATTGCGAATGAATGCCAACAGAGAAATGATTGACAAAAGTGGAAAGAGGCAATCCAAATAGAGTTGAACTCGTTGAGAAAACGAGAGGTATTTAGACCAGTAATCCAAACGCCAAAAGATGTAAAGCCCGTTGGATATAAATGGGTATTCATATGAAAGAGAAATTAGCAAAATGAGATTACAAGATATAAAGCCTATCTTGTAGCTCAAGGTTTCTCATAAAGACCTCGTATTGATTATATGAGAAAACTTATTCTCCTATCATTGACGCAATTACATTTCGTTTCTTAATAAGCCTTACAGTCTCAGAAGGACTTGAAATGCATCTTATGGATGTCGTCATAGCATATTTGTATGAATCTATTGACAGTGAGATATTTATGAAAATCCCCGAAGGATTTAAAATCCCTGAAGCATATAATTCAACACCTCGTAGCATGTATTCAATAAAGTTATAACAGTCTTTGTATGGTTTGAAACAATCGGGTCGTATGTGTTACAATTGCCTCAGTGAATATTTACTTAAAGAGGGATATGTTAATAATCAAATATGCCCACGTGTTTTATCAATAAATCATCACTTGGATTTGCAATTGTTGCAGTATACGTTGATGATTTGAATATTGTGGGGACTCATGAGGAAATTGACAAAACCTCTGAATACTTGAAAAAGGAATTCGAGATGAAGATCTTGGAAAAATAAAGTTTTGTCTCGGCTTGTAGATCGAGGATTTCCCAAATGGAATTCTTGTCCATCAATTAAATTACATTGAAAGGTTTTAAAGCATTCTAAAATGAACAAGACACATCCCTTGAGTTCTCCAATGGTTGTAAGATCACTGGAAGTGAGTATTTTTCGGCCTCATGAGAATGAAGAGAAACTACTTGGTCTTGAAGTACCATATCTCAGTGCAATAGGTGCACTTATGTATCTAGTAAATTGTACGAGATCAGATATTGCTTTTTTTTGTTAATTTGCTTGCTAGGTACAGTTCCAAACCAATTCAAAGACATTGAAATGGTGTTAAACACATATTGCGTTATCTTCGAGGAACAGGTGATATGAGTTTATTTTACTCAAGAAAAGAGAAAACAAAACTGCTCGGATACGCAAATGCTGGATACTTATCAGATCCTCATAAAGTTTAATCACAAACGGAATATATTTTCACTTATGGTGATATTGCTATATTATGAAGATCTGTGAAACAAACAGTGGTTGCTACGTCTTCGAATCATTTGGAAATCATCACAATTCATGAAGTAAGTCGAGAATGCGTATGGTTGAGATTTATGATTCAACATATTCAGGAATCATGTGGATTATCATCAATCAAAAATTCTCCTACAATATTATATGAAGACAACGCAACATGTATTGCCCAATTAAAGGAAGGTTATATCAAAGGTGATAGAACCAAACATATTTCACCAAATTTTTTTTTTTCACGCATGAGATACAGAAGAATAGTGAAATTGGTGTCCAACAAATAAGATTGAGTGACAATCTTGCTGACTTATTTACCAAAGCTTTGCCAACTACAACTTTCAAGAAAATTATATACAATATTGGGATGCGTCAATTTAAAGATCTTTCAGGCAAAATTACAGAAGTTAATTCACCCATAAAATTTTAAGGGAGAGAATTAAAAAAAGGGAGTTATTGTTTAGTGCACTATACTCTTTTTTCCCTTCGCTACGGTTTTGCCCCACTGGGTTTTTCTAGCAAGGTTTTTAACGAGACAGTCCTAACAGTATAAGACTCTAATAAATATTGCACTCTTTTTCTTTTACTAAATTTTTTTTATTAGATTTTTTTAGTAAATTTTTAAGGAGGCATATTCTACACATGATGGATATTCAAAAAAGGAGTGTTGTAAATATGTTGAATTTCCAAATAATATATGTATTCAAGTAGTATATGTATCTAAATTATATAAATACGTATATATACGTATTCTACATAAATCATGTAAGAGCATAGTTACTCATTCATGTGAGAATATAATTATCCATCCATGTGAGAATATGATTATTCATTTCTACCTATAAATAAAGGAGGGATTTGAGGTTATAATATACTAAAATTTTTTAAGTTATAAGTTTTTTCTTGTAATCTTTTTAAAAAATTAGTATTTATTATTTGTATTAAAACAAAGTTAGGATAGTTTTACTATAAGTTGAGCATTTTTTCTAAAACTGCTTTATGGGGCGGGTGGGTGCATCTAGCGTTTAGAAGAAGCATCTATAAAATTGATACGGATGCGGACTTAGATGGACCCGTAGTCTGGCTACCCTTACGTTATGCGAGAGCCGCCTCAGTGACCGTTTGATTGTTCTTCGCTCTTTTCCTCAAACTTCCGCACTGCACGTGGAAACTAGGGAAACACCGAAAAAAAAAAAAAAAAAAAAAACACCACAGTTTCCGCCATTAATTGAATCAACCAAGCTTCCAAGCTTTCACCGTCATAAACCCTAGATTTCGCAACAGAAATCATCATTATCCACCAGGTGAAATTCAAATCCCCTCTTTCCCTCTTCTTTTCTCCTTTCCTCATCCGAACCATCAAAATCTAGTATCACATTTGATATTTTCACTTCAAGTTTCAATCTTTTTGGCGTTTCTCTCGCTTAAGATGTCTGCCAAATGGAGAGCTTTGCAGCATCGGCATCGGTATACATACACTGCGATTCTTTTCACTCAAGATTACACCGAAAGATTAAATTCCTTGCCTTCTGATATTTCCTCTCTGAAATTCTTCACTGAATTGAAAGAACTAATCTCTTTGAGTTCGATATATTCGCAAGTTGATCATGTCAAGAAGGTTGCATCGGCTTTTGGAGAGTTGCTAGGAAGTAGTGAAGAAGAAGAATCTGTGGTATCTGAGGCAGCTAGGTTTTATTTAGAGATTCTGTTTATCGAGAATTCGCTTCCGCTGCATCGAACGATGGTTTCGGTTCTTGCAAAGAGCCGGAAATTTCAGGCTGTAATTGCTAGTTGTTTTCGGGTTCTGTGTGATCATTATGGCGTTTCAGGTGGAAAAGGGAAGAGATTTTCGGTGTCTCGTGTGGCGTTGTCGTTGATGAATTGCCCTAAGTTGGGATTTTTGGTTGAAGTTGTGGAGGAAATTGCGGTTTCGGCGGCTTTGGATATAGGTGTTGGTTTGAATGGTATGGTTTTTGAGGTTAATGATGGATCTCGGCCTTCGCCGGTTGTTATGGAACAATGCCAAGAGGCATTGTCTTGTTTATATTACTTGCTTCAGCGTTTTCCTTCTAAGTTTATTGATTCGGACTGTTGTTTAGATAGCGTAATTCCTGAAGGTTTAAGTATTCTTGAGCTTGTTGTGGAAGCGATTTTAAGTATCTTGAAATCCTCGGCGTTTTCAAGGGATTGTTTGGTAGCTGCTGGTGTGAGCTTCTTTGCAGCTCTTCAAGTTCATATGAAGCCTGAAGAGCTTTCTTACTTCATTGTTAATACCATTTTTTGTCTTTCAAGCAGGAAGTCTATTATTTGTAGAAAGAGTGAGAATGGGAACTTGGATCCAAAATTATTGCTGTTTAAGGGAGATTTGTTTTCTGAAATTGGGAAATTTTCTGTATTGAGTAGGCTGTGCTTGCTGAGAGGAATTCTCACAGCTGTTCCTAGAGCAGTAATTAATGCCCATTTTGATTTATCAGAGTTTGATGCCAACGGTTTCGGTGGTCATGGGCCTATTGGTAACTCTGTTTGGACCATACTTTTTAATGGGATTCTGGCAGAATTGTGTGACTGCTGTGAAAACCCTATTGATAGCCATTTTAACTTTCATGTTTTAACTGTGATGCAGATCTGTTTCCAACAGATTAAGACATCATTATCATCTGGCCTTGCCAGTCTAACTGACCATTATCATCCCCTCCCTGAAGACGTAGGGAGTCGAATTTTAAGAATAATATGGAATAACTTAGAAGACCCTTTGAACCAAACTGTTAAGCAAGTCCATCTCATATTTGATCTCTTCTTGGACGTTCAGTCTTCACTTCAATCTGCAGAAGGTAGTGACAATAACAAGTCATTCCTAAGGAAAACAGCATTATATCTACTGAGTTTAGGGGCACGTTGCAAAGGCAGATATGTTCCTTTAGCTTCTCTTATGAAGAGATTAGGTGCAAAGTATGTTTTGGAGATGAATCCAAACCTACTTTTTGAAACAATTTATGCTTATATTGACGATGATGTGTGCTGTGCTGCGACATCGTTCTTGAAGTGTTTTCTTGAGTGTTTGCGTGATGAGTGTTGGAGCAGTGATGGTATTGAGAAAGGTTATTTGACTTTTAGGGGGTATTGCTTGCCTCCTATCTTGCATGGACTTGTGTCTGGAATTTCAAAGCTCCGCTCCAACTTAAACACATATGCTCTGTCAGTTGTGCTGGAAGTAGATGTGGATAGCATATTTCCCATGCTTGATTTTATTTCGTGCTCACCAAATGTAGAAGGTACTGAGTTGAGTTTCCCTGAGCTGAACAATGCCAAGATGACTTTAACCATTGACCAGGTGGTGGCTGCTTTAGTCTCATTGCTCAAGGTGTCTCGTTCACTTGCTTTGATTGAAGGTGACATTGATCATATGACTGACTTTGCCATGCTTCAAAGAGGATGTGCTCTGGGACAAGAAGATTTGGACCAGTTTGCTGTTGTTTGCATAAAGGGTATTAAGGTTAAGGTGCTCTTGAAGTGGCTAGTGCTTGCACTGACACATGTTGATGAAACACTTCGTATAGATGCTGCGGAATCACTTTTCTTGAACCCGAAGACATCTAGTCTGCCTTCTCACCTCGAACTCAGTTTGATGAAAGAAGCAGTGCCCCTGAATATGCGGTGTAGCTCAACAGCTTTTCAGATGAAGTGGACTAGCTTGTTCAGAAAATTCTTTTCTCGTGTTCGGACAGCATTGGAGCGACAGGTTAAACAAGGCCATTGGCAACCACTAGCATGCTTTGATAGTAATGGAGAGGCTGTGACCATGCGCTCGGGTGGAAATGCAGCACATAAAGCTGAGGTTCTTTTTCATTTCATGAGGTGGCTTAGTTCTTTTCTCTTTTTCTCTTGTTATCCTTCTGCTCCATATGAGAGGAAGATCATGGCCATGGAGCTTATTTTGACAATGTTCAATACCTGGTCTATCATTCCACCATCACAAAGTTCTAATTCTGCAAGTTGCCTTTATCCTTACAGTGAAGGTTTCACATTACCTGATTCAACTTTGTTATTGGTTGGATCAATTATTGATAGTTGGGATAGGCTTAGAGAGAGCTCTTTCCGCATACTTCTACAATTTCCTACTCCACTTCCTGGTATTTCCAGTCAAGACCAGGTAAGGGAAGTGATTTCATGGGCTAAAAGGTTGGTATGCAGTCCTCGTGTTAGAGAAAGTGATGCTGGAGCTTTGACTCTAAGGCTTATATTCAGGAAGTATGTAGTGGAGCTTGGTTGGATTGTTGGACCTTCAGTCGATGTTGTTTGCTTCAACCCTCAGTCCAAGCTGCTTAATGGGGCTACTACAAATTCAAGATCTAAGTATCCCGTGGGAGAATATATACTATCATTGATTGATTGGTTGCATGTTGCTGTGGAAGAGGGAGAGAAGGATCTTTCTGAAGCATGCAAGAGCAGCTTTGTCCATGGTGTTTTACTTTCACTTAGGTACACTTTTGAAGAGTTGGATTGGAATTCTGACATAGCCCTGTCAAGTAGTTCTGAGATGAGAAGTGCACTTGGAAAGTTACTAGAGCTGGTTATGCGAATAACATCATTAGCACTTTGGGTGGTTTCTGCAGATGCATGGTATTTGCCTGATGACACGGATGACATGGTTGGTGAAGATGCTTTGCTTTCTGATATGTCAGTTGAGATGACTGTACCAAACTCTTCATTGGAACTTGAGGTCAGAGATTTGAAACCGGTGGATGACACAAGGCCAACAGAACAATTTGTCATGGTTGCTTGCTGGCTTGCTATGAAAGAGGTAAAACTAGTTCCCCATATGCCATATCTATGGGCTATTTACTTTTGTGATGTGATTATGCCCATGCCAATATGCTGATTAACACACGAATAGGAAAGTGAATGTTCACTATTATCTTATTGATTGAAATTTATTGGTAGAATAAGTTTTTTCTGTCTTCAGGTCAGCCTTCTTCTGGGAACCATCACAAGGAAGATTCCTTTGCCAAGTTGCACTTCATTGGACTCCATTAAGTGTTCTAATTCCTCTTTTGAGGAAGCTGACGCGTCTTCAATGCTGATGTCTGATAAGATACTTGATTTTAAACAACTTGAGGCTATAGGGAACCATTTCCTTGAAGTCCTCCTGAAAATGAAGCATAATGGTGCCATTGACAAGACAAGAGCTGGGTTTACAGCTCTTTGCAATCGCCTACTTTGTTCAAATGACCCAAGGTATTTTCCTTTCATGCTTTTTGAACATTAACAAATCTGGCTCTCTGTTGTTTTTGTTAATTCCTTAAATAGGTCATTTCTTGTTAGACCACTTAATGGAAACTTTGCCATTTGGTTCAGTTCTTTACCTTGTCAACATGATGAAACATGTTGCTTATAGAAGGTACCACTAACAAAGATGCTATTGCTCTGGGGATTTTTAAGGGGGTGTGGGGAAGGGCTAAACATATAAGAGAAAGGAGTCCCACCAAATTAAATTTATTAGAGCAAACAATTATCTTCCTAGGATATGCTCATAATGAATTTATGAGTTTAAAGAGGGAATCTATCCTACTTCTACTTTTTATATTGTCTAGTCATTTTGCTGCAAAGATCGAAAATTCGATTTTGACTTGACTTCAGTTACTTGAAAATTAGAATTAATTCGGAGAAGTTTAATTCGACGTGGAGAATTTTTGTAAAAATTCGCTAAATTAGAGAAGTTTAGAGAATTTTTGCATATATGTTTAAATATCTAGATTTATTGTAGGATAAGCTAAAAACTAATATAAATAGACACTTTTAATACATAAAACTACCAATAAGTGACCTAACAAAATCAATCTTGTTAAGTGGGTTAATGAATTTGAAATGGTGGCTTTTGGTCTTAATTCCTTTTCTTTGTTTTGATATTTAATTTTGTAGTAGCTTGCTTCTCGACCATATACTTTGCTAGTTTGAATTCCACCATGCTTAATTTATTAGTTTATTATTTAAATGCATTATTTTTTAATCTTGTTTTATAAGAGTTGACTAAAAGAAGATGACTTTGGAAACTCTTTTAATTTATTTTTAAGTTTTTATCTAATTTCAACTTTATTTATTTATTTGCTTCTTTTCTTCTCATTTGGTAAAGCATATCCCATAAACTACCAGATAGGATTATTTGGTCCCTTGATCCATTTAAGGCATACACATGCAAATCCTTCTTCGCAACACTAATTGACTCACCACACATTATACCATCCACTTGCTTTACTCACATTTGGCAAGCATATGTTCCATCTAAGGTAAAGGTATTTGGGTGGGTTCTGGCTCATAGACGTATCAATACAGTGGAAATGATGCAACGAAGACTTCCCAACATGTGTTTGTCACCTCACTGTTGAATCTTCTGCAAAATGAATGGGGAAAGCATAGATCATATGGTCTTTCAATGTGTCTATGTGAGGAAGATATGGGGGGAATGGATAAAATTTTTTGGGCATAGACTCATGGCCCCTAACCAGGTCGAAGATGCTTTGTCGTTGCAACATATGCCCTCCTTGTCAATTAAGGAAAGAGGGTTGGGTATGATTTTATTTTATGCTTCATTATGGATGATATGGCTCGAACGTAATAATAGAGTATTTCATGGAGTGGAAAAGTCTGAGCTGCAGCTTTGGGAAGACATCAAACTTAAGGCTAGTACATGGGTCTTTGCTTCACCTTTGAGTGGGGGCTTCTCAATATCTGAATGGTTATTAAATTGGAGTAATTGTATGTATGCGGGTAGGGATATTCCATATTAATTAGGAAAGGGGCTAGTTGGGATGTTTATATGAGAAGAATGGATTCTATAGTTCCAGTTTTACCTTTGGTAAACAACACATGTACAACTATCTTATTATTACATTAATATAATTCATGTTGTTTCCTCGCAAAAAAAATAAAATAAAATTTGTTAGCTTGTTAAATTATTTTTTAAAATTTATATTGCTATGTTGGTTGATGAAGTTGAAAATAATACATAATTATTGGTATTTTTTTATTTTTTATTGATGAAATAACATTTTTTTACTTCTCTGTTGAATTTCATCAAATTTTGTTGAAATTTATCGAATTTTATTGATTTTTTTGCATTTTTTATTTGAAAAATAGAAATTTTATCAAATTTTGTCGAATTTCTCGAATTTTATCGAATTATTTCGGCAAATTTTTGCATTTTTTATTTTACATCCACTTCGCACTTTGGTGTTAAAAAAAAAGAAAAAATTCGTGGAAGTTCACCGAATTTCAGGGAATTTTTTAACCATGTTTTGCTGTAAGTTGCTTTTTGGTTTCATTGGTTGTTTCCTTTGTTGGTGCAATCTTGTCATTTCTTGAAATCACTTTGTTGTACTTTTTTCTCCCGGACTGGCAAAGTTTAAGTCATTCTGACTGATTTCTTATAATGTTGGATTTTTCATTGAAATAACTGTTGTAAAATAAACAAAATGAAAACACCAAAATATAACGTGGTTCAGCTCTATGGCCTACATCCACGGGAGAAGAGAGAAGAGTATTTCTTATTCTTGATAATGTCTTAATGGAGGGACACCATATATATAGACATACAGGGCTATGCACACATATAGCAATAATTACAATTTTAGTAACTGCTAAATAAAATAACTACTAAAATTATCATTTTTCTTTAAAAGAAATAAATCGCACAGATTCTGCTCTTCTCCACAACAATAACATTTGGGGTTGAATTTGGCAAAAGTTTTGGAGGTGCTTGCTTGCTTATCCATCATTATTTATGGTAAAAGAGTTGTTCATTACTTATCAAAAGTAGAGGGATATCAAGTAATTAATTGGCTTAGTTCCTATGTGCTATGTTCAGTCATGATGCAATGTAGAGGTTGGGGAAGTTGGACAGAGATCTATGGGGATCTTGGAAATTGTAAGTTAGAAAAAGGGAGCAAGAGGTGTTGAAAACCTAGAAAATTGGGTCAATTGTTATAAATTAAAGTTTACAAAGAAACAAATATTCTATCCATGGAGGAGATGCTGTGGTGGCACTCTTGGTTAAATACCAAGTTACAATTTTACCCCTATCAATAATAAAAGTAAACATTTGTAATAAAGATTTAAAGTATACTTTTGAAGGGTATTTTAGGAAGAAAAAGTTTCACCATGAAAAGTTTTTAGTATTCTCATTATAATAGTATGCACATATGTGTGTGTGTGTGTTATTTAGTTATTTATTTTGTGGGGGAGGGGTTTGGGGAGGTGGTGGGGATTGGAGTCTAATTGATGTCGCACAATCTTCATTGTGGCCGCCATTTGAGAGATTGCTTTATTGTTTGATTCTTATTTTCTCTTTAAATGTTCTGGGTGACTAGCATATCTAGCTCTCTCTCTCTCTCTCTAAATACTTTGAGAGCATGGTTGCATTGTTCCAAGTCAGAACTTAAGATTTGGGATTTCTAAATCTCTCTTCCAGAATGACGTTCATTTGCAATTAGTTGGAGTATTTCATTAGGAAAATATATATAAAAAAAACTATGGGGTAGGGTGGATATGGTTCGATAGGTTGTTTCACATATGAGAAGTGTTTAGTTTAATAGTCTTATTGTTTTATATATTGCAGGAGTATGGTGGCTTATTACTTATTATTAGAGACAACCTTAGTTTTCATTTTCTTTTTTTTATCTCTTTTGTACTTTTCACTGGAGAAGGGGGTTGGAATTGGAGTATTCCATGGTTTTGACCTCATATAACCTTATTGGTGGCAGACTCATTTATTTCTTCAAGAGTTTATAACTAGCTCTTGAGAGAAGTTTCTAGAGGGCTACTTTTTGGTTTAAAAGAGTCTAATCTCAATGGATCTTCAACTTTTTTTCTTATTTTCCTAGAATGACGAGGAGCAAGGTAGTGAAAGTTGCAAGGTGCACCTAAGGCAATGAGGGGCCTTTAACACTTGAGGTATAAGGTGAGGCGCACACTTGAGTAAAGTGAGATGCAAAATTCATAAAAAACTTATTTGTGCATCAATTAATAATATTACCCCATTTTTGGCAAAGGAATTTAAAAAACATGATAATCAACAAAATTATAAATTTTTCTCATCATACATCATAATGTTCATAGTACCACTAATGTATCTATTTCATAATTAGTATTTATATTATGTTTATTTCTTTTGATATTTAAATTTGAATTGAAGCAAAACATTGATAGCAAAGAAGAACAAGTAGCAACTATGATGCGTTTTTAACAACTACTTCTTCTTGTTATGAAAGCGTAACATAAGTTTTTTTTGACGTTTTATGTTTTATTTTGTGTATTATGTGTATTTATTCAAAGAAAAAAGAAATAAATATATAACATAATATTTATTTACGATTAATTTTTTCAATACAAAAGGGGGTAAGAAAGTGAGCACTATTAGGCACATGCTGTAGTGCACCTGAGTTGGTGCCCTTGCCTGTCAAATATTGAGGTGCAATATATGTGCCCTGCCTCAAGTCGCGCCTAAGGCACTTGCCCGAGCGTGCCTTGAGAACTAATGAGGAGTCTGAAGACCTTTAAACCTAGGAGTTGTTGCTTAAGGAAGCTATGAAAGGCAAGGATTGTTTTTACTCAAAGATTCTTGTATTTCCAAAAAGGCTACTACCAATCATATTAGACACAAAACTCCCTGAAAATGTTGATCTAGTTTCATCCACAAGGATTCTTCAAGACAAATTGATTCCCAAATTACATTTTTTACACATGAACAATCTGAAGCACTCTTTGGTTCTTTTCTAGCTAGACTCACCATAGGTTGACAAATACTGATTACTGAATAGTGCCAAGGCTTTCTCCTTGAACGACAACTTTTGCCCGTAACATCTACCTCAAGCAACTTCACACATCTTCTAGAAATAACCCAACTACTTTGGATCTCCTACAATAGACCATAGCCCATAGCCAAAGTCACAAGGTGTGAGGACGTGGATAAAACTGTGATCAATGAATTCTCCATCCCTCTCGTATAATACACACCAATTCACAGAGATTGCCATTAATGGCATTATCTTTTGGAGGACATTTGCTACATTCATTTCCACAAGCCAGAAGCCAGTTAAAAGTCTTAAGTTCTTAACTTATTAGGAGTTTTGGTCTTTCCAAATAATTGAGCCAGAAGGAATTGTGGAAGATGGGTTTGATCAATCAAGACACGGAAGAGAGACTTACTAGAGAATTGTCCAGAACTCATGAATCCATACCCTCCTATTTGGATGACCGGGCCATATATGTCACCTTCTAGCCTACCTAGGACCATGAGCAATTCATTTACTTCCCTATCATTAAGATTTCAATGAAAGTGGTAATCCTAACTAAAGATTATTCCCCCCTATGGTAGTCCCACTCTCACAAATGAGTTTTGTATTGGCTTATTATGAAGAATGGAAATGGATTATAGATTTGGAAATGACAATCTAAAAGCTTCTTCAGTGCATCAAACGTCATCCTAGAAATAGAAGTGGGACCCATCCCAACTTTGGCACTAAAAGAACTCCAAAAAAGCAGAATGGAAGGGATGATTATTCCAGGGATTTCTAAATATCTCTTTATGAACAATCCCAATATCTCAATTGTTGTCTAAAAGCCAATCCTACTCTATGATTTTGACCCATAAAGAATCATGCTCGTGAGAAAAATGCCATCGTCATTTGAAATCTAAAGCCACCTAATGCTACCAATTTCAAGGCCCCCTATTTCGTTGGGTCTATTCAATACTTTCCAAGTCATGGCACATCCATGTTTTTCTCCATTCATTTGCTCCCATCCCATAATTCCTTCAATATTCATAGCCACACTTGTTGGAATCCAAAGTAGCAATAACTTATAATATGGAAAGGCTGCTAGCACGGACCGGATAAGTGTCAACCAAACCCCTTTTGAAAGAAACCCTTTAGCCAATCTTCTAGACAATTTCAAACCAATGCTTGGTTGGCTGAGTGGCTCAGGGCTTTCGTCTCATGAAACGAGGCCACGAGTTCGACTCCCGCCTTATCAGTGTTGGCCACTAGGGTGTCTCCCGCTCGATTTCGCCAAGGGCCTTAGTGGATTAGTCGGGCCGAAGGTCCAGATACCGCTAAGTTGTCAAAAAAGAAAAAAAAAATCTTCTAGACAATTTCTTGAGAAGAGTTTCTCAAAAATCTATTTTTTAAGGGGTTGCTCCCAATGGAAGCCTTAGATAACTCATTTGCCATTATCCCAAAGGACATTCAATCTTCTCCACAACGCCTCTAAATTCGTGATGTTCCATATTTATACCCGCAACCAAGGTTTTGGGCCTATTGAGGGTAAGGTCTGAAAAAAACCTGAACAAACCTCATTCTTCACGACAATGGTGACGTTGCCCTTCTATCCCTCCAAAAAGAAAAGGGTATTGTTAGCTAACTGCTAATGGGAGATATCAACCTCATTCCTACCAATGTCGAGGCCTTTAAGGGCTCCATTTTCCTTAGCTCTATCCACAATCTTACCTAGAATGTCCACAGCCAAGGTAAACAGGAGTGGAGAAATAAT
Source organism: Paratinospora sagittata (assembly GCA_035771175.1). Taxonomy (NCBI): domain Eukaryota; kingdom Viridiplantae; phylum Streptophyta; class Magnoliopsida; order Ranunculales; family Menispermaceae; genus Paratinospora; species Paratinospora sagittata. The sequence continues at coordinate 22,920,587 of CM069592.1, read as the reverse complement.
CAATACATAATTGAGTAAGAAATAGAATGCAAGCATCATCCATGAAGGCCAAGGAATATAAACTCATTCAAAGGTTGTTGCTTGGGTATATTATTATTTGTTATTTGTTTGAAATATGCCAAACTAGATTTTGTGTTTCAGAGTCTACCATATACTTACCATTCCGTTGAGTTGCTTTGTTGTTGTCTTTTCAATGGATTGCAGCTTTTTTTCTTCTTTTAATTATATTATTATATCTATTGTTTCCTTCGCATCACTTGGATTAAACTACCAAAGTGTTTCAACCCACTCATGCTGGTTTTTGTGCATCTTCATTTGATTGAGAGCTAGTGAATGATGGCTGTTAGATTATCCGCTTGGTTTGAGAGATTGTTTAGGGTTTCAGTTTGATGTTTATGCATTTGTTTAAGAAGAAAGCTTCACATATTTTAATCAAACACCATTGCAGTTGGGCTTTGTTTGTTGTTCAAACTTGTTCCTACACTGTTTTGAAAATTGCAGAAAATCCTACTACCTACATCATCCACTCATAAATGCCTTGATTAAATTCCTCTATTTTTATTGTTCATTATTAATTTTTTAGTCTTTTAAACTAGCTCATTCAATAATTTCATTCTACGTGTCCAAACCGGTGTAATTGGTTTCCTCTCATTTTATCAGTGATTGGGGTACTCCTATTATATAATGAATTTGTTCATTTCTAATTTTTTACCAAACTTCCATTTGAACATTCACATTTTCATTACAATTAATTTAATGATATATATTTTTTTCATTTTCCTATATTCTAGTGTTTTCAAGGCGTCGCCTAAGCGTTTTAGGGAGAAAATGCCTAGGCGCAATACTAGGCAGGCGGTGGGGGTTTGTACAAATATTTAACTCTAATTAAAAAAAAAAGGCTCTAAAAATAGCTATGTTACCTGGTTTCGGGTATGGATGTCAGATACGGGTACATATCTAGAGGTCCTACTTGCTCATTTTTAAATTTCGGGATACGGGGACTCGACTATATTACATGTCGTTCTTTTCTTTTTTTCTTCTTCTTTTCACTCATCAATTGTCTATTTTGTTCCCCCACTTAAGTAAAATTCACCTATTAATCATTATCTTTTTTTATACTTTCTCTTTTTTCCATTGGAGAATCTTGTTGAAAAATAAACAAAATAAAAATACCAAAATATAACGTGGTTCGGCTCTATGGCCTACGTCCACGGGAGAAGAGAGAAGAGTATTTCTTATTCTTGTTTGATGTCTTAATGGAGGGACACCATATATATAGACATACAGGGCTATGTACACATATAGCTATAATTACAATTTTAGTAACTGCTATATAAAACGACTTACTAAAATTATCATCTTTCCTTAAAGGAAATAAATCTGTAAGGGAAATAAATCCTTAAGGGAAACAAATCTCACAGAGTTTGTTCTTCTCCACAACACTCCCCCTCAAGCTGGTGAATAAAGGTTTACCATTCCCAGCTTGGACACATTTGCTTGAAATGCAGTATGGTTTAACCCTTTAGTGAGTATATCGGCGAGCTGCTTATTGGTAGACACATATGGAGTACAGATCAACCCACTATCAAGCTTCTCTTTAATAAAGTGTCTATCAATCTCTATATGCTTGGTTCGATCATGTTGAACTGGGTTATGGGCAATGCTAATTGCAGATTTATTGCCGCAATAGAGTCTCATAGGGCCATCCCAGTGTATCTTCAAATCTGTCAAAATTATCTGCAACCATAATAGCTCACAAACCCCTTGTGCCATTGCTCGGAATTCTGCTTCAGCACTAGATCTGGCCACTACATTCTGCTTTTTACTTCGCCATGTCACCAAATTCCCACCAAGAAACGTTCAATATCCAGTAGTTGATCATCTGTCAACTACTGAACCAACATAGTCTGAATCAGTATATGCTTCAAGAACCATTCCTGTGTGTCGTTTAAATAAGATGCCCTGTCCTGGAGTCCCTTTAAGATACTGTAAAACGCGATTAGCTGCTTGCAAATGAATATCTTTAGGGTGTGAATGAACTGACTTATTGCACTTACTGCATATGCAATATCAGGTTTTGTGTGAGAGAGATAGATGAGTCTTCCTACTAGTCTTTGATACATCTCCTTATTAACAGTCAGCGCTTCTTCAGCTTCTCCAAGCTTGTGATTAAGATCAATAGGAGTATTCATTGGTTTGCATGCTAGCTTCCCTGTTTCTTTAAGAAGGTCTGTAATGTACTTCTGTTGAGAGATAAAGATTCCCTATTTAGAGTGTGCCACTTCAATCCCTAGGAAGTATTTCAATCTCCCAAATTCCTTGATCTCAAATTCCTCGGTCAAACACCATTTCAAATTTTGTCTCTCGTTCTCATTGTTTCCTGTCATGATGATGTCATCAACATACACTAATAGAGCTGTAACTCCCCTTGAAGTTGAGTGCTTAATAAACAGAGTTTGATCTCGTTGGCTTTGTCTATATCCCATATTTGTCATTACTTTGGCAAACCGACCAAACCATGCCCTCGGAGATTGTTTAAGTCCATACAGGGCCTTTTTTAATTTGCACACTTTATCAGTGGTGCCAAATCCTGGAGACACTTCTATATAGATTTCTTCTTCTAAATCCCCATGTAAAAATGCATTCTTTACATCAAATTGTTGCAGATCCCAGTCATAATTAGCTGCCAATTACAAAAGAAGTCTCACAGTATTCATTTTTGCAACCGGAGCAAATGTCTCTTGATAGTCCACACCATATGTCTGAGTATATCCTTTGACTACCAATCTTGCCTTGTAGCACTCTAGGGACCCATCTGCTTTGTATCTTTCCTGGAGGGAAGTCTACCAACTCCCATGTTGTATTTTTCTCCAGGGCTTCCATTTTCACATTCATAGCTTGTTTCCAATTTGTATTAGATAAAGCCTCGGATAATGATGTAGGAGTCTGGATATTGTTCAGGCTGGTAAGGAAACTCTTATGGGTTGGTGAGAACTTCTCAAAGGATACAACATGAGATAGTGGATACAAGGGATGTTTAGTTCATTCCCTTGTTCCTTTTCTGATGGCAATGAGAAGGTCACTGTCAGATTCAAAGGCTAGAAGATCATTGTTAGTTTCAAGAACGAATGAAATTTGTAAGGAGGGTTCAGGATTTGTTACCTCATTTTCAAGGATTGGTTCAGATTCTTGAACTTGCATCGGTTCAGGAGCTGCAGCTTTATTCCTTGAGTACATTTGTCCAGTCATCCGATCCTTAGGTTCGTCATTGGGGTTAGAGGGTGTAGGAGATTCAGGTTTGGTTTGTTGGAGGGTAAAGGGGTCAAAAAGATCAAAAGGGTTATCAAAGGAGTTTCGATCCTTATCTTCCATGATGGCATTTTCCCCCGGAAGAGGAGGAGCGGAAAAATAAGGCTCAGGTTCACAGAAAGTGACATCGGCTGAGACAAAGAATTTCTTTGATGGCGGATGATAGCATTCATATCCCTTTTGAGTGGAAGAGTATCCGACAAAAACACACTTAAGAGCTTTGGGGTCCAACTTCCCCCTGTTGGGTTGGTGAACATGGACAAATGAAACACACCCAAATATTTTAGGTATAAGATTATTGGAGATTTTAAGCTTAGGATAAAATTGACATAGCTTTTCCATAGGACTTTTGAAATCAAGGGTTCGGGATGGTAGGCGGTTAATAAGATGTGTTGCAGTAAGGACAACTTCCCCCCAATAGGACTTAGACATATTATTCTGAAATAAAAAGGCTCGGGTTGTATCAAGCAGGTGACCGTTTTTTCTTTCAGCAACTCCATTTTGTTGTGGGGTGTGAACACAGGATGATTCATGAAGGATCCCCTCGGTGTGGAAGTAATTGGTCAATGTTTGATTAAAATAGTCTCTAGCATTGTCAGATCGAAATCTCTTGATTTTAGCACCAAACTGGGTGTGTATCATGTTATGGAAGGTAGGGAGAACAAAGCTCACATCGGATTTTTGTTTCAATAAGAATATCCACGAGACTCTAGTACAATCATTAATGAAGGACACAAACCATCGCGCTCCAGAAACATTAGGTATTGGAGAGGGACCCCAAATATCACTATGAATGAGATCAAAAGGATTTGAACTTCTGTCATTACTAAGTGGAAAAGATATACGCTTGTCTTTCGCAAGTTCACACACTTCACAATGAAAATCTTCAACATTCAGAGATTTAAACAAAAAAGGAAACATGATTTTAAGAGATCAAAAAGAAGGATGTCCAAGGCGGCGATGATGGAGCCAGAGCTTTTCTTTATTGGAAAATTTGTGCTCAGAGAGAAATGAAGTGGTACTCTGGATAGGATGTACTGGTGTCTCAAGGTAATACAACCCGTCCTGTTCCTTAGCATGTCCAATCATCGTCCCCAAGTCCTGGTCCTGAAATGCACAGTAAGTAGGGAAGAAGGTTACATTACAACTCGGATCATGGGTCAGTTTCTTAATAGAGATAAGATTAGTAGATAGTTTAGGAACATGAAGAACATTTCTGAGTGTAAAGGTGGGGCTGATGTGAACATTACCTATACCAGCAATTGTGGTTAAGGATCCATCAGCTGTGGCTATTTTCCGACTACTAGGACATGGGTTGTAGGTATGAAATATATTGGGAGAATTGGTCATGTGATCAGTAGCACCAGAATCTATAACCCAAGAGTCAGCAAAAGACTTATCCGAGACGTTAAATCCAATAGAGATAGGAAAGTTACCTGAATGGGCCAATGAATAGGTACCTGAGGATTTGTCCAGTGTGCCAAACAAAGATTTCAATCTTTCAATATCGTCTTGGCTGAATCCTTCTGCAACTGTTTGTTCAGTAGACAGATGTGCTTGTCCACTGATCTTCTGTTGCCCTCCTTTGTAGCCCCATTCTTTACTGGAAGTTGAGGGCTTGCCATGAAGTTTCCAACACTTCTCCCTGGTATGTCTAGTCTTCTGACAATAAGTACACCATAGATTGTCCCTATTGTCTCGAATTGGGACCTTTGATGATTCAGCGCGCGGAGTGTGTGTCTTCTAATCATTTCCCCGATTGACAACCATAGCTGAGCCTTCCATCTTCTGAGGGGTGAGCATAACATTTCTTCTGCTTTCTTCAGTCCGGATAGCTGAGATAGTCTCATTTAGAGTTGGCTACTCTTTGCTGAGAGTCTGAACTCTCACTTGATCAAACTCTGCATTGAGGCCAACCAAGAAGTCATAAACCCGATCCTTCTCAATATAGTTCTTTAAAACTACAACATCTGCAGGGCATTTAGTCTCAATACACCTATAATGGTCAAGTTTCTGCCAGAGATTCTTCAATACATTGGCATATTCGGTGACCGTCATGTTGCCTTGTTTTGTTGTTCCAACTTTCACTTTGATTTCATACACTTGGGCTGCATCATGGGCCTTAGAGTATGTCTGATGAACGGCATCCCAAATGTCTTTGGTGGTAGTCAGAAACATGCATGTATCACTAATGTTGGGCGTCACTGAATTTCATAGCCACGCCATTATAGAAACATCTTCGTTATCCCACATTAGAAACTTAGGATCTCCGGGTGTAGGTCCAGTGCCCAAAAGATGACTCAATTTCCCTTTGCCCTTCAGAAAAGTACGCACCAGCTGAGACCACTTTAAATAATTCTTTCCATCAAGTCTGTATGCTGGCTGAATGTTTGGTAGTTCCCCTTTCTCCGTTTTGTCAACTGTTTCTTCAATCTGCACCGTTTCGGAAGTAATCGAAATTTTTTTTTTTTTTTTTGTACAAACTCAAAAGGAAGAAAAAATAAAAAATAAAATGAAAAATAAACAACCAGTTGCAGAAGAAGACGACGATGACGAAGAAAAGGAAGAAGACGACGGTGACGAAGGAAAGGAAGAAGACGACGGTGATGTGCGATTTGGTCTCAAATCTGCGACGATGAACCTGCTACGGAGGATATCGAAAGTTTGAAATCTCGCGAATTACAGAAACTGGAGAATCGAACGATTGATTGATTATACGACGGAGATGGAAAAAAAGAGATCGGAAATCCTAATTTGGAGGATCTGATGAGATTGGGACGAAACGCAAAACCCTAGCTCGTGCTCCTAAAGATACCAGCGTTGCAAAAGAAAGTTAAATCTCCGAGATCGTCGAAGAAGGCAACGAACGCTGCTACACCGAAGAGGACGACGGGAAGAGCAGCGAAAGGAGGTTCGAAGGCTCAGACGAATCAGCAGCAGCAGCAACGACGATCGGTTCGTGCTGCTTGAAGAAACCAGGCGTTGAACAGTGTCATCGGAAAGAGAGGGTTCCGACAAGATTGTAAGTCGAACACAGCGACGGTGATGAAGGCCACCCAAGAGGATTCCGACGATGAAGGCCGACAATGATGATTTTGGCGATCAAGGCCGAGAAAGGTATTTCCCGTTGTACGAGCCTAAAGCTCTGATACCATGTTGAAAAATAAACAAAATGAAAACACCAAAATATAACGTGGTTTGGCTCTATGGCCTACGTCCACGGGAGAAGAGAGAAGAGTATTTCTTATTCTTGCTTGATGTCTTAATGGAGGGACACCATATATATAGACATATAGGGCTATGTACACATATAGCTATAATTACAATTTTAGTAACTGCTATATAAAATGACTTACTAAAATTATCATCTTTCCTTGAAGGAAATAAATTCTTAAAGGAAACAAATCTCACAGATTTTGTTCTTCTCCACAACAAATCTACATTGTAATATTCTAAAATCCAAAGTGTCGGACACATATCCCATACCCATGTCGCATCATAAAGTGTCAGACATGGGTACGTCAGGCTAAAGTAAAGGGTCCGGGTAACATAGAAAAATAGAACCCCCCCCCTCCCACACTTTCTATAGTAAACCCTCGAACCTCTCTCCCTAAGCTCATTCTTTCCATTTGCTTTGATTAAGAAACGGCGTCGAAATCTCAAGCGACCGTCGGCGACCCTCTGACAACAGATATTTGCTGCCCAACAATCTGTGAACATGATTTTAATTAATATGAATTTTTTTTGACCATTTTATGAAAATTTAACATTTATTATAGAATCTAGTTAGATATATATAATTCTATATATGAATTGTCCAGGGACTTGTAAATAATTAATTATATATCTAAGGATCTATAAATAAATATATTTTTTATCACCTAGGTCACATCTAGGCTTCGTCTAGGCTACGCCTTGCCTAGACAGGGCAAATCACCTAGACATTGAAAACACTGCTATATTCTATTCTATAAATACTGATTGGTCTAATAGCATTCTTATAATATTCTCCTTTCACCTTCGATAGGATACGTTGATCATATAGTTTCTTGAAAACACTTCCAGTTGGGAAGTTCTTTAACTGTACCAAACCAAGTCAGACCTTAATTCGTTGAGTTAGCTTTGAAGAAACCAAGGCTGAGAATTTTCAGATCCATAGCTAACTATTCTTTCTGATCCATAGCTGTTAATACAAAACATGACTTGGTGATTATAATTTATGGACCGAAAACATGCATGAATGAAATGCTCAAGTGATCTGTGGCTTCTCGAATTCTCCCTCTAGTAAGATATATCTCACCCATGGCATTTGCTGATAGAGCAATTATTGGTACCTGCATTACCAGTGGCATGTTGCTTAATTCTTTTTAGTTCTAACTCACAAATATCTTTTTTACTTTGTGCATTTAATGCTGCATCATTTGTTCGTTATGCTCTTTAATACTTAAAAACTAGTGTATAACATGAAATGACAGTTTTCATCATGACCACCATCACCATCACTAGCAGCCCATCAGCATCCTCGTTTACTTTCACGCTTAAGATATTGAGCACGGCTACATTAATTCTAATGCTTTACCTTTTTTCTTTTTCTTTTTTTTCTTTTTTTTTTTTTGGGTTTTTCAGACTTTGTAAAATGACAGAGTCTTGGATGGAACAACTTATGGAAAGAACCATTGCCAAGGGACAAACAGTGGATGATTTACTAAGGAGAAGTGCTGGAATTCCTGCTGCATTCATTGCTCTTTTTCTTTCAGAGCCAGAAGGAACACCAAAGAAACTCCTTCCAAGGGCGTTAAGATGGCTAATAGATGTTGCTAACAAGTCTCTTCCCCATCCTAGTCAAGCCAATCCCCCAAAGGATCATCTAACCGAGAAACTGAAAATCCCAAGCCAAGCACCTGTCCATTCTCTGCCGAATGAGATGAATGGGAGTGAAAAGACATCGAAGTTGCGGGATGAGGGTGTGATTCCCACAGTACATGCATTTAATGTCCTTAGAGCTGCTTTCAATGATACCAACTTAGCAACTGATACATCTGGTTTCTGCGCCGAGGCTTTGATAATAGCAATTCGTTCATTCTCTTCACCATATTGGGAGGTACGAAACAGTGCTTGTCTTGCATACACTGCCTTGGTCCGTCGAATGATTGGATTTCTCAATGTACATAAACGTGAATCAGCACGTCGTGCATTAACTGCGGTTGAATTTTTCCATAGGTATGTTTTATTCTCCGTAATTTTCTTTGTTCCATTCTGTATTCTCATTTCTTTCGATATTACCTTTTTTTTTAGTAGAAACATGACCCGGACGATGCGCCCTAGACCCCTATAATCCCAACCCATGGGGTATCGAATCCCTTCGGGACCTGCTAATTTGATATTACCTTTGACTATTTTCTACAAATTTTCCAATAAAAAAAAGTTAGTCAAAATATCTTCTGGGGATCAATACTGACTTGTTTTGTCGTACTCTGATGAATAGATATGCTTTGAAAAATTTGCTGACCACCTTTTTGTGTGTTTACATTCATGTACACAGTAAAGGGCCTTTTCTTTTTATTTCAAATTTTAAATCTACCTGAAATTTTCACTAGTTTCTTCAATTTTCCCTTAACCCCTATCATTATTTTAGCCAAGGCATTTATTGTATTTATTAAAGTATAAATTTGTTAGAAATGCATTCATAGTATTGTTCTTTTTTTTTTCTTCAAGAGTCCCTACTGAGTCTTTTAAGATTTCTTTTTCAATTGACCTCTTTATTTATACAAATGCATTTACTAAAGTAAATAAAGTTAATACAATACATATTCCGTTTCTTGTCAAAAAAGAAAGAAAGTAAATAGCGTTAATTAGTTAAATAGCATATGGATATTTTCTCATTAGGTTGTGGGAAGCACTAGTTAATAGTCATTTTGTACAAATAAAATTTATTAACAACAGGTTGGTCTTCAATGCTCAACTTGGTTGCATGGCATTTTTTCTTCAAAACTGATTTTATTGGCATTTTAATGCTTGAAGCCCCTCCTCTCTCCCATATGCACATGCACAATTGTATCCATGCACACAAGAAGAAATGAAGTTAAAACTTATTTTAAGCTTGAGGTTATCTAAAGAGATCAATTATATACTTACAAGTGTACAAGGTGAATTGCAACACTTAATAAGGCCAATCGATCCCACAAGAATTGAACAAATCACTTTCAATCTTCAGAAAATAAATTAAAAACTTGTATACGAATTAAGTCAAAGAAAGAATAATCATGTTGTCTCTACTCTCTAAAATCCTAAAGGTTACTAAATATGTCAAGGGAAGAATGATAAACTATTGAGTAAGAATTACTAAAACAAGCTAATCATGCACGCAACTAAAAAAATTCAGATTTAAATTTTTAAGGAAGTTGAAAATTTTGATTTTAAACAAATAATTAAAAACTGAATTTCAAAACCCTAACAAAGTAAACTTTAACACGGCAAACCCTAGTCTGAAATTTGATCTTAAGCTTTTGCAATTTTAAACCAATAACTCTTAACACTAAAACACTTTCAAAACTACAAAATTTAGATCTAAAGTCACTTTTAAAGCATTCAAAAACACTTAAAACAAACCTAGAGAGTTGGAAACCCTAAAACTTATAGTTATAAACATCCAAAATCCTAACTCTAACCAATATTATTCAAAACTTGGAACTGAAGAATCAAGAAACTCAACCTAAAACCATAAATTTAAGCCTCTTGAAATACATTTAAGAACTCTTTTAATGCACTTTAAGAGCTGAAATTTAAGCTCCATTTAAATTAGAAACCGAAATTCAAGTTGCTTAAGAAATCTACCCATCAAAAACCCCTAAACCTGTATTCTGAAACCAAAGCCTATAAACTCAACCTAAAGTTCTAATTTGAAAGTATGAATTTCGAAATACTTCAAACACTTAACTAACCTATCTAACAACAAACCAACACTGCAAAACTGAAATTTATAAAATTCAAATGCTGAAATCAGGAAAAAAAAAAAAAGAAAAAGAAAAAGGAGGATGCTGCAAGTTAAAAGAAGAAAAATCTGAATTTTAACCCTTTGGAAACCCAAACAAGATGAATCCACTAATTCACAGGGAAATAAAGTGCTTAGAAAGCAAAATAAAGCAAGAGGGCAAAAGGAAGGATGAGAATTTGGGACAAAGAGAAAGGAATTACTAGAAATTAAATAAATTTATTAATGCAAAAAAAAAATGTTTACAAATCTCCAAAGCTAGAGCTATATCACTTCACCCAATGGCTTGGATCACTAACTAAAAGCAAAAACTCAAAATATAATCTAAAACAACCACTATAGAGAGAGAGAGAGAGAGAGAGAGAGAGAGAGAGAGAGAGAGAACAAGAGGGGGCCACGGGCTAGAGATAAAAAGGAGAGTTTAGAGAGAGAAAGTAGAAATTCACCACACAGGGGGGTTGCTTGCCTAAAAGATAGAAAGGGAGGGGAAGATTGAATCTAGGGAAAAGCAAGAAAAAGAGAAGGCAGAGAAGTGGAGTGAGCATGAGAGTTACAAAATCGTCATCCTCTGACTAACGGATAAATTCTAAATACACCAAGCTCCTAAAGAACACAAAACTCTAACCAATTAGAAATAATGTGGCACCATCTATGGTGGGGAGTTTCCAATTTTTTCAAATCTTGACTTTTTGACTCTTTTCTCCTTGCAACACATGACACTTCTTCGTTGGGTTGTAAATGGGCTAAGAACTAGTTTCTATTAAGGTCCAAAATAGAGAAAACTAGAGTTTACACCAAGGACACTTTATTGGAATTCTCAGGTGAGTAGAAACCCATTTAGACAAACTTGAATCGCCTTGACTCCAGTTCTGTTGAACTCCGTAGCTCGAAATTAGTGCATCTAGACAATAAGCATGCATGTATGTGATGGTCTCCCAAGAACTCAAATTTCCCTCCTTGGTGCCTTGCTTAATAATCAAAGTAGTTGAATTTGAACAAACTCAATTGTGGGAGCTTTATCTCATAAATTTGATGCTACAACCATTCCTAGGCCTTTAAATATGTTAAGAAACACTGGAAAGCACATGCAAGACACAGACACACACACACACACACACACATATATATATATTTTATAGTGCAAAAATACTTGAAAAACTATTTCAGATTACTTCCCTAAAATGGGCTAATGCTACTAATTATAAATGTCAACATTGATTCCAACTCCTATCAAACCCAAAAGGTGCTCTACTAAATGACCTTCTAGTATATTGATGACTTAATACACCAGGGTGTTACTTTAGTTGAACCAACTTCATTCTTAAAACGACCATTTTATGCACATGCAACTAGAATTGCCTGGCCTATTTCTTCCTAATGAAAGTTAGATAACCTTAAGACTTACAAACCATAAGAAGTTGACTCTTAAATGATCCAAATGTCCTTCGCCAAAAAGCTGCACCCCCTAACAAGGCCAAAAACGCCTATAGTAGCCTAAAAACTCTAGCATGTGACCAAAAGGGATTTTTTCTTGTTTTCTATCTTTTTTCCTTTTATCTCTAATTAAAAACATCTAAAACAGGGGTAACAATGTTTAACATTGTAATTTCATCATTGCTAAACTAAAATTTAATGTATATTAACTACTTTCAAATGAAGGGTAGGCCTTGGCGCAATTGTAAAGGTTGCTTAGTTGTAATCTAAACGTCTCGGGATTGAGTTTAGAAATAGTCTTTCCACAATGTTAGGATTGGGCTGTGTACATCGACCCTTCGTCAAATCCGCGGGGCCTCTCCTTTCTTCAGTGGAAACACATGTACACATGTGCACATGCACAAGTGAATATGTGCACAAAGACAAAAATTGGGTAAAAATTGACTATCAGCTCAACATAAATTTAATGTGTATTTAATCTCTCTTCCAAATGAAGGGTGGGCTGATGCATTAGTGAAAGTTGCATTATTGTGACCTGGAGGTCTTGGGTTTGAATTTGGAAATAGCCTTTGCACAATGCTAGGGTAAGGTTGTGCACATTGACCCTTCCTTCAACCATGGAAATTGGAACAGTGGGAGTCTCGTTCACTAGGTTCGCCCTTTTTAACTCCTTCCAAATGAGCTGTAGAGTTTTCATGTGCAAGTCTTTCTCGAATTATATGCTATTATGGTTGTGTCAAATGACTGTGTTTTTTGTTCTCCTTTCATTACAATTATGAATCTTTAGAACTTGTCAGAATGTTTGTAATTCCTAAGAAAAAAAAGATAAGAGAATGAAAAAAAATGTTCTAAGGCCTAATTATTTGAAACAGATTTATAATTCCAAAAAATGAACCTTAACATCTTCCACATGCCAATACCATGTATGGTTAAACTTTTCTTCAGATAATGTAATTAGTCATTAATAAGGATTTCTTTTTTTGCGTGAAGGTACCCCCCTTTGCATCCTTTTCTGTTCAATGAATTGAAGGTGGCAACTGAGTTTCTTGGTGATGGATCTCCAAAAGATTTGAAATCCAACATTGTGAAGGCTGTCCATCCAAGCTTGTGTCCTGTGTTAATTCTCTTGTCCAGACTCAAGCCATCTTCTATGAGTTGTGATACTGAAGATGTTCTGGATCCTTTCCTCTTCATGCCTCTCATCAGGAGGTGTTCAACTCAGAGCAATCTCCGTGTTCGAGTGCTTGCCTCAAGAGCTTTAACAGGCCTGGTATCAAATGAAAAACTCCCTAGTGTTCTCCTCAATATTGCCTCTGAGTTACCTTGTATATCAATTAGCGGAGTTTTGTTTAGCTCGGCTACCGCGCGCAAGGGGGCTCGTACTGCCTCATTTAATTCCATTCATGGAATGTTGTTGCAGTTAAGTTCTCTGTTAGATGTCAACTGCAGGAATTTGGGTGATGTCTCAAAGAAAGATCAGATCCTTGGTGATTTGATCCAGGTGCTTGCGATGTGTTCATGGATTGGCAGCCCCAGATTATGTCCTTGTTCTATCCTTAACTGTTCGTATTTACAGGTTCTGGATCATATGCTTGCTATAGTAAGATCATGCAGGATGAGCAAGCATGTTGATTCCATTAGGAGCCTCCTTGCAAAGCTATCTGCAGAATGCTTGGACATGAAAGATCCTAATGGGTCTTCATTTTATGATCCTACTAGAGCCGAACTGCACAAGCAGGCGGCCGTTTCCTATTTCAATTGTGTATCTCAAGCAAGCATTGAAGTGGCTGAAGAAGGATTTCAGATGCTCCAGGGATATCCTCCATCTGCCATGTCTTCTTTGGAGGTATCTGAAACTGATAGTGCAGTAGTGGGACTTCAGCAAAGGCTAATCCTTTCGATATCTGACAAATTATATGAAGTTCGAATTGCATCACTCAAATGGCTTCTTCAATTTCTTAAAACGTTGGAATCTAGCAGAACTAATGACAGGTCTATCAGTGACATTAGAACTATTCACGAGTGGGCAATGACTAATTTGCAGCCAACTCTAATTCAGCTACTAGCCACAGAGAATAACCCCAGATGTACGTGTTATATCTTGAGAATTCTTTTTGTTTGGAACATGTTGCAGTTTCAGAAACCTCAAAATCAACAGTGCGAGGGAACAATTTACCTTGGTAATACAGATTGTGATGCCATATTTTTGTTTTGGGATAAGTTAATTTCCTTGAACAAGGTTGTCAGACATAGAAAGACTCAGGAAGCACTCATTTGCTGCATGGGGTTGTGTGTAAAGAAGTTTACCAACTTATTTAGAAATTCTATTTTTCTGGATTTAGGGGAAAAGAAAACCATTAACTGTAGTGAACTTGACTGTTCAGAAAAATGGGTTCATATCTACAGATGCATCTGTACTTTCATTGACCTAATTGGCCTACATAGCGTCTCATCTGAGCCTGTCAACATGCGCAAGGCAGCTGCAGATTCTATGGTAGCCTCTGGATTGCTTGAAGAAGCTGTGTACATCTATTCATTTGTCTCCAATACACATATCTCATCTGAAGAACCACATTCTTTTGAGTCATCAGAGGCTGCTAACATGTATGCTTGTCGAATATTGGATACATGGTTCACATGTATTAAGCTGTTGGAGGATGAGGATATTGGGCTCAGAGAAAATCTTGCTAAGGATGTGCAGAAATGTTTCATTATTGAAGGAAACGGTAGAAGCATCAACAGAGATGTAACAGCAGTTCCTACACAAGTGGAGAAGGTGATAGAGTCAAGCTTTGAGTTTCTGTCTTCAATCTTTGGTCATTGGCTTGTATACTTTGAGTACCTTATAAGATGTGCTCTGAACACAACAAGCTACATTTTAACTCAAGGTGATCTAGTTAGACGGGTATTTGACAAAGAGATTGACAATCACCATGAAGAGAAGTTACTGATTTGTCAATTTTGCTGCTTGCATCTGGAGAAACTTCCAGTGTCATTATCATGGGCGGTTGAGTTATCTGATGAGGATGAAGTCGTGAATTTTTTACAGAAATGGAGAAAAAGATTTTACCTTCAGCTAGTATCATTTTCAAATGATTATCCCAAGAATGAGGGTAGAGTTGATTGGATTGGTGGTGCCGGCAACCATAAGGATGTGTTTATATCATTGTATGCAAATTTGCTTGGCGTTTATGCTCTCTCACAGTGTCTCTTCAATAGAAAAGCGGGGATTAGTACACCTCAATTAGCAGACCTTGTTGAACTTGGCAGAATTATCAGACCATTTCTCAAGAACCCTGTAATTTATAACATGTATTTGTTGACGGTTCAATCACATAAGAAAATGTCAGGTGTTATAATGGATTCTTTGGAACTCATATCTGGCAGCGATTCCTCTATCTGGGACAGTTTTGATCCTTATTTTCTTCTGAGGTAATTCTGCTTTATGATATTTTTTTTGGTTTGGAAAATTTACTTTGTACAATAGGTACTTTATTCTTCTTTAAGTTTAATTTAAAGGGTACTCCATGCCTACGAATCCCCGTATGGAGCCTTAAAAATTGTATGCAAATCTGCAGTGCATGTCTTCATGTGCTTCTTGGGAATCCACTGCATTTATGTTGGCCTCGAGCAATTCTGCCATTATTACTTCTTTTGTTGTAGTCGAGGATTATAGGGAACTGATCTACGTTTTCATTTTCTTTCTTTTGTTGGCAATTATTCACACTTTAATTTCACTCCAACTATGAGAAGGGTTAAAGGATGGCAGCAACAGAATTTGTGTACATATCTTTCTTGAGTTAGGAGTGGTTGTAACTTGAAAATAGTTAATGATAATCAGAAATTAATGATGGATATGCTATAAAGAGGGGTTTAGGAGTAGTGACATTGGTGATTGTTGTCCACTGTAGGCTGTAGCCGATGAGATGGCAATTATGAAACTTATGATGCAGTGAACCTTTTCAAATACAGTGTTATATGTGGTTTCAACCCTCCCCTCCTCTTCTTTCAGTTTGCTTTTATTTTATTTTTTTTGTTTTTTTGAGAAGAGAGAAAATAATATATTGATACTTAAAAAGCATAATAACGAGTTGAGCATGAGAAATGCGCATAACAAGACAGACGACAAACCAAAATACAACGCGCCTACCAAAGACACCGAAATACAACGCGCCTACACAAGACCTCACCAAACTCCAAACACTTAGAAATTACAGCATTGCATTTCAGTTCCTATGCCACTCTGCAAATGAATAACCAGCTCTTAGTTTAGAGGAAGAGATCCATCGAGCAACGGTTACACTAGATCCCTCCCAACAGTCAACAACATCCTTACAAGCATTGTTAAAAGTCCTATTGTTCGTTTCTCCCCAAATAGACCAAAGGACTCCTATTGAAATGATGCGACCAATTTCAGTACTTCTGCTCAAACCTAGATGATGATCAAAAGCAAAGCAATTATCGACAGTTAAAAGGCCTTAAGAACTAGCCAGCAAAAGAACACCTAAAGAAGAGATGGTCAACCGATTCAGAATCTTGATAGCACAACGTACAACATTGGGGAGAAAAATAACTGTGGGGCATACGTTTCTGTAACAACTCCTGGGTACATATTCTCTTAAGAGCCACAAGCCATCCAAACACTCTGATTCTATTTGGAATTGGAGCACTCCAAAGGTGTTGCCAAAAGTTAGGAGTGAGTGGATTAGGGGGGTCAATGATCCTATTAAAAAGAGACGTACAAGAGTATGTTCCTGAATTTTCAAGTGACCAGTAAAATGAGTCAGGCAGTGAAGGGGATTAGTGTATGGAATTTATTCTAGCTAATAAAGGACCAATTTCAGATTCCTCCCTAATAGTGAGATTTCTAGGGAAATGAAGATTCCATGATGGTAGCTATGAATAATTTACAGGGCAACTGGCAAGGAAGGCCACTATAGGGTTGTTGGGTCTATTGGCTAGACAAAACAAGTGAGGAAAAGAATTGGCTAAAGGTTCATCGCCGCACCAACAGTCTTCCCAAAAGTGGATGGAACCCCGTTCCCAACTTTTGGAGTAATGTATGGGAGGAAGATGTTGTAGAGGCTAAAAATGTACTTCCAAGGGCATCGAAAAGTGACGCAAGCAGCATTACCAGACTCTCTTCCAGACCTGGAACAACCATACTTACTTCTAATGACTTAAGTCCATAAAGCATTATCCTCCTTCATGAACCTCCACAACCATTTTGCAGCCAAAACCTGATTTCTTGTTTTCAAATTGCCGAAACCGAGGGCACCATGATCAGTAGGCCCTTGGACCTTATCCCAACTCACAAGATGAAAACCACGACCACCATCCAACCCCTTCCAAAAAAAGGATCTCATCAACTTTTCAAGCTTGTAAACCACAGAGGAAGGCATTTGAAGCAACGACATGTAGTAATTTGGCATGGTCATGAGAACCGATTTTAAAAGCACAAGTCTTCCACCCCTTGATAAAAAACTCCTCTTTCAGCCACTAAGCCTATTTTCCACCTTAGAGACAACCGGGTCCCAAAACTCGCCTTTTAATGGATTACCTCCCAAAGGGAGTCATAAATAGGAAAGAGGCCACGGCCCAACACCACAACCAATCTTTCGGGCAAGAGAGGAAATGGCATCATGATCCAAGTTGATGCCTGCTAATTGGCACTTAGAAAAATTGACTTTCAGCCCAGAAATTTTGCAAAAACATCGAAAGGACCTCCACCAAGCGAAGCACAATCAAATCATTCCCAAGGAGAAAGAAAAGGGTTTCATCTGCATATTGAAGGTGAGAGACCTCCACCTTGTCCTTGCCAACGGAGAGGCCTCTGACAATATTGCATTGAGTTGCTTTTTGGACCAAACTTCCCAACACATCGGCAACCAGAAGGAAAAGGAAAGGGGACAAAGGATCACCTTGCCTAAGCCCTCTGTTAGCATAAAACTTATCTCTAGGCCGCCCATTGATGATGACTGAGTAATTTACCGAACTAATACATCCATAAATTCATTGCCTCCATTTGTCACCTATGCCTTTGTTGAGCATGACACGGTCAAGAAAAGTCCAATCCACATTGTCGTATGCCTTTGCAAAATCAGCTTTGAAAATGACCCCTGGGTGTTTGGAACACTAATAATCTTCGACCGTCTCGTTTGCAATAAGGACAACATCCAAGATTTGTCTATCTTGAACGAAAGTAGATTGAGAGCGGCCAATGGTGGTATGAAGAACACATCGAAGCCTGTTGGATAACACCTTGGCAATGATTTTGTAGAGACTTGTGACAAGACTAATGGGACGAAAGTTAGAGAAGAATTGACCTTAGACAAATATATGTTTCATTGTCTTTTATTAATGATGCCATGCTCGTGAAAATCTTCCTTAACCTTCATGATATCACCCTTAAGAATACTCCATCTTTTTTGATAGAAAGTCATAGTAAATCCATCTGGACCACAGTTTTGTTCTCCTCACAACTAAAAATTGCCTTCTTCACTTCCTCCTCGTCAAAAGGTCTCTCCAAAGAAAGATTATCCTCCACGGAAAGCGGATTCCAGTCGATACCCTCAACGCCCCATGAAGACTGATCTTGAGCTTCAAATAACTTCTTGTAGAAATGCACGATCTCCCCAACCACACCTCCCTCGTCTTCAATAATGCTGCCATCTTCTTTTTCAATCTTAGAAATATTGTTTTTGGCTCTTCTATTACTAAGGATGCGGTGAAAGAATTTTGAGTTAGCGTCTATTTCCTTGAGCCATTTTATCTTAGCCATTTGGAAAGATAATCTATCCTCGATCGAAGTAATCTCGTCCAGCTCCACCTTAGCCATCTTTCTTGACATATTAAGATCAAGACTCCACCTCGGTTGGCCCTCTCTCTCGTCAACATTAGAAATCGCCTCCTCCAACATACTGCGTCTGTTTTTTATAGACCCAAATGTAGTATTGTTCCATTGCCTGAAATTGGTTGTAAGATCAGCCAGTTTCAGCAAAAACTGATGCTCAGGCTGCCCAAAGGCAGTAGATGACCTCCACCAAGATTTAACATTGCCTTTAAAATCCCTATGATCAGCCCAAAAATTTTCAAACCGAAAAGGAGTTGGTCCCCACGCAGCCATCTTAGTATCCAAGACGATTGGGTAATGGTCATCCACTAATGCAGGAAGGCAAAAGGAAACTGCAAAAGCTTCGATATATAATACTCGGGACAAAGGAAAACATTTTGATGGTTTGATGGAGCACCCCTCCTAACGTTGCACTGGGGCCTGTCCTTCATTGAATTTCTTTTTATTTTTATTTTTAATTGCAGGTCATATTTTATTTCATTTTAACATTCCCTAAAAATTATAATAGCAGTAGTAGAACTGTTTTTTATTTTTTATTTTTTTAAACCAGTAGTAGAACTGTTATTAGTACTAAATTATTATGGGAGGAGTACGTTATACTTTATCCACTGTTTTTTTTTCTCTTTTCTTTTTTTTTGTTTTTTAATGTCACTTTTATTTTTATTGCAGGTCGTATTTTATTTCATTTTAACATTTCAAAAAAAAATTATAATAGCAGTAGTAGAACTGTTGTTAGTTTTCAAGTTTCTTTGTGTATTGTAAGATAATCCTGTCAACACTTTGTGTGTGTGTGCCGTAATAGGTGTTTAAAAGTCCTAGCACGTCTGTAATGGTATCAGAGCCATCCTTCTGAACCTGGTATTGTATGTTAAGTTTTATTTTGAACTATGTCTCTCTTGAGTCATCTTCCTTTGTGGTTGATTATAGTTTTAGTTATTCTTGCTATCTTATGTTGTGGTTTACTTCGCTTATGTTTTGCCTGTTATATATGTGATGCAGTTGAAGTTGATGATTAAACGAGTACTTAGATTTTGAAAATTGGTTTTGGTTTTAAATAGAAAGCAGAGGAATCTATTTTTCACCAGTTTTCTCTGTGGGATACTAAAGACAGGGTCTTGACGGGCCAGAGAGAGTGCCGACGTAAAACAAAGAGGTCTGACAGTATCCATGGAACCCTTTGGTGATAGTCCCCCTTCATCTTCTATGTCCGACCCTAACCCGATTTTAAAATCTTCCTCTTTTAATTTTTCAAATCTTCCTGAGTCATGTATTAAACAAGCTTCTAAAATTGATGATTTAGTCGAAGTAACTCATATACCTGCAGATAGTAAAGTTTCTGAAACTATACCTCCTTTGTTAAATCCCTACTGGTTGTTTACTAAAAAGTCCCAGTCTTTTACTACGTCTGTGAAAAAGTTGATTAGTCGTAAGAGTCCTCCTATTAAGGAATATATCCAAAGTACTGCACTTACCCACTGTACTCTTGAGTCTACTATGCAAGAACAATATGTAACTCTTGAGTTTGAACCTTCGTTCATCTGACACTGGTTAACCCATGGATATACTCATATCCATATGGGAGCTATTCGTTTAGTTCTCTCTTACCATGGTCGAGGTGACCTTCCTATGTCTGCTCGTATCGCCCTGCTCGATACAAATCTTCTCTCATATGAACATGCCTGTATCGGAACAGTCATCACCACTCTCAGTCATGGATCTATGGTCTTCACCATCACTCCTGACTTTAACGTTAGTCTGAAAGACCCTACCTTACCTACTAGGTTCAAGGTCCAGATCCAATTCTCTGGTGTTCAACATCGACAGGATAGTGTCATGGCCACTTTACATCATCAAATGACTTTTCGTCTTCAAGATCATGCTATCCACCTTCGAACACAGAAGCCTACTGGTACTATCATGGCTTTTGTCCATGATAATGATGTTCCTACAATTGTTCAAATTCCCAAGCAGATTCCCCAAAAGGAACTTCGTGAGATACTACCGTTAACATGGTTCACCAATTATGAGCATTTCCTCCAACGCTCTGAACCTGTTACCAGTACTCTATGCCCTCTCATGAAAAAGCAAGCTGATGGTGCTGTCAAGATTACATTCGGTTCTCTTCAACAATCCACTAAAAGTTTACCAGTTCATCACTCTATGATGATTCAACCAGTCTCCCATTATGATTTATCTGATAAAGGTAATCCACCTCTCCACTCTTTTGGTACTGATGGACATCTGGTTTATCATTCTCATGTCGACGGACACTTTATATGGGATTGTGCCCCTGAGATGTTCAAACCTGGTTGCACATGTGAAGAAGAATACGAATATGAAGCTTGGTTCGATGATCTTGATTCCCAATATGATGATCTCTCCAAACATCGCAAAATAAAGAAAAAGAAGAAAATTCATGTCTTCTCTTCTTGCCGATCATCTCCTAAACGACATCAAGAACCTCCTGCTCCACCCGCAGCTCCTATGGTTCCTCCTTGTTATCCGATTGGATCATATGATTAGGATTTCCCTCCTCTCACTAGAGTGACAGATCCTACCCATCAGACAACAGCTAAACCATTTGTACCCCTCAATGAGATCAGATCAGATGGATCTCCGAAGCCGTTAACATCTGCTGAAGAAGTATTAAATTGGCAAACAAAAAATGCTATTATTCAGAATGGTTATCTTCAACAGATTGATCAGCATCTTACTAATCTCACTACAACGACGGCCAGTCTTGTTCAGAATACAGATATCCAAGCTGCTATCAGTCAAAAATATTATACTGAACTTCAAACGAAGATACAGGAATTGGATACTCTTCTCCGATATTATATACAAAATAATATCACTGGTCCTAATTTTGATGCTGCTGAACATGAGATCAGACAACTCAAAGAACAACTGTCATATGTGATGCATGATCTCCAAAAGCTTCAACCACCTACAACTCCGGTGTTTCTTGAAGCTTATCCGATGTCTCTTGTCAGATCATCATTCCCTTCTCCACCTTCACAGTCATCATATTCATTTTTACCACCTCCTGTACCTAAAACTGACCGACAATCCGTGTTACTAAACACCCTTATCCTAGCCAACAAATCACCTGCTCCAAAACCACCAGTTATTCCTTTCTCAACTCCACCTGTTGTTACCTTACCACAACCGGTCCAGCCACCTACACCTCCACGACCCCGTGGCCCTAGACCTGTTTTTGGAGATAAAGGCAAGGCACCTATGCCTTCTTCACCTTTTGTCCCAATAACAACATCTTACCCTCCACCAAGTTTTAACCCTACCATAGGACCTCCTCAACCTCCACAGACTCAACCTCCTTCGAGTCACCCTATTATACCTTATGATGATTTTCCTCATGTCTCACCCATCGATGATCTTGACCATTTTGAATCCCTCTCTTTGGGATCTTCTGATGCAGAATCTGATAATCCTACAGATGTTTCTTCAGAACCAGCTATGTCTGACTTATCCGTTACTGATTCTTATATGATGGATATATCTGCTCTTAATCAGATTCATATGGCTGATGATCCTTCTTCATCCCAGAATCAACCTCAGGCTTATGATGAAGAAGTTGATATGTGAAATGCCGACGAACAACCACAAGCAACTGACCAAGGCAACAATCCTCAGCAATTCTTCAGTCGTAATGGTAATGGTCCTTGGTTTACTCTTGATGATGTCCCTTATGAACAATGGCGTTCCAAGATTATATCTTGGGCAGCATGGATGTCCAACCAAATTATTGCTGAACGTACATCAAATGCTGTCATTTCTGACTTTATATCAAGATGTACTGGTTTTGTTTTTGATTGGTTCTCCTCCCTTGGCAAATATAGAAATGCTTCAGCTCACTCAGATTTCTCTGACTGATTTCTATAATGTTCTTGTCCGCGAATTTATTGGTGATGCTGCTACCCTGGAGAAAAAGTATAAACAAGAATATTTCACCATGAAATGTTGTTCTCTCCGGAAGAAAGATCTTTATAAACACTATACTCGCATGCTTCAGCGTTATCATTTACTTGGCGGATATGATAAAACAGATCTGAAACATACCTTTATTGCCTCACTTCCAAAGGAAATTCATCCAGAATTAAACCGTCTTCTCAAGGCTCTTGGAAGACCTTTGGAACAACTATCTCTTGCTGAAATCTTTCAACAACTTCTTGAAGCTATCGAAAAGAATTGTGAGGTACGACGAATTATTTCAGAATCTCAGACAACCTCTTTCTATACATCAAATGTCTGTGATAAAAAATATCTTGAGATTGGATGCAAAGCCAATTGTCACTGTTCTCCTCACAAGAAGAAAAAATCTTCTAAATTATGGAAATCCCATAAGAAGAATCCTCAAAAGTTTTCAAAGTTCTCCAAACAACAACGCTGGAAGAAAAAGCGTCATCTTCGTTATTTTAAACGCCGAACTTCACCTTCTACAAACACTCGGTGTTATATATGCAAAAAGCCTGGACATTTTGCCAAACAATGTCCTGACAAGACTAAGAAAGGTCAACATCTTATTCAACAGATTCAACATTCTTATTCTCTCCAAGACAATCAAGATATTGAGTCTGTATTCTCTGAACAAGAATCACCAAATGATGACACCCTTTTTGTTTACCATGAAGCTTTTTCTGATAATGATGAGGATCTTATTTCTTCAAATGATGATGATTATATTGGCATGATCAAGCCCTATCATCCCCCGACTTTGGCTACTTCTCATGTTATGCCCTATGCAGAAATCTCCGTATTACCTACCAAATTTGATAATCCCATCAAGGTAATTGGCTATTTCGACACTGGTGCTTTTAAAAGTATGATGAATCCTCGAATCCTCTCGGATCATTTTTGGAAATCTCATACTGAATCATTCAAAGCTGCCAATAATGAGATTTTTCAGACTCATCTGATTACTGCTCGAAAGATTGGTCTTAAATTCTTCCCTAATCTCATTATTTGGACTCATATACTTGGATGTGATCTTCCTGATAAGGATATATTGTTTGGAATGGATCTTTACTCCAAATCCAAAATTAGAATTCTACCTCATGGAATTTCTTACAAGAATCAAACACTTCCATATATAACTATCCCTAAGTTGTATACTATTCAAGATATTCCTGCAGTTCCTACTTACCAGGATAAGCTCAAGTCATGCTTCAGTGAATCCCACAAGACTTTTGCCCATCAGCATCCTCTATTTAAGAATTCTCAATTTTATGTCCATCTCCCATTCAAGCTGAATGAAGACATCAATCCAACAAAGGCTATTCACCCTGGAATGCCTCCTGATGAACTTGCCTTAGCAAGGCAAGAATGTGATGATCTCCTGTCTCAAGGTTTGATTGAACCAACTACTTCAGATTGGGCTTGTCAAGCCTTCTACGTCAATAAACGAGCTGAACTTACCCGTGGCAAGAAACGTCTTGTTATCAATTACAAGCCGTTGAATATCTTTCTCAAGGATGATAAATTTCCTCTTCCAAAGATATCCTCCCAGCTCACCTTACTTTCAGGATCCACCATTTACAGCAAGTTTGATCTGAAAGCAGGATTTTGGCAACTGGGTATTCATCCTGATGATAGATCCAAGACAGCTTTCTGCATACCTAATGCTCATTACCAATGGACTGTTATGCCTTTTGGTCTCAAGGTTGCACCTTCATTATTTCAGAAAGCTATGACTCGCATTTACGCCTCCATATTATCAACAGCTCTTATCTATATTGACGATATATTACTCTTCTCCAAGACTGAAGCTGCTCATCACCAGCTTATTTCCCAGTTCTTAGATATTACTCAACAGCATGGCATCATGCTCTCTGAAAAGAAGAGTATTCTCTGCACATCTGAAATTAATTTTCTTGGAATGAAGTTCTTTAATGGTGTCTATCAACCTGGTTCTCATATTGTTGTGGAATTGCTCCAATTCCCCGACACTCATTTGACAGTTAAACAACTTCAGCAATTTCTCGGTATTACCAATTATCTGCGGATGTTCATCCCTCACATCACTCGACATACATCAGTATTATCTTCCCTCTTGAAGAAACAACCACCTCCTTGGCAAGATATTCATACTGATGCTATTCAGTTTCTCAAGACGATTTGTCAGAATCCTCCCCCACTGGTTATACCTAGTACAGGCTCTCTTATTCTACAGACTGATGCGTCTGATTATTATTGGGGTGCGGTTCTTCTTGAACAAAAGGATTCCACTGACTCTATTTGTGGATATCACAGTGGCAAATTTTCCGATTCAGAACTCCATTACCATATCACAATCAAAGAAGTTCTTGCTGTTAAATATGGTATTATGAAGTTCGCCTTTTTTCTGAGGCCTGCTCAATTTGAGATACAAATGGATAATTCCTCATTTCCCAAAATGTTGGAATTCAGGAACAAGATGGTTCCCTCTGCTCCACTTCTTCGTCTCCAGGAATGGTTTACTCAGTTCCAATTTACAGTTAAACATATTCCAGGAACAAAGAATGTTTTGGCTGACTTTCTCTCCAGACCTATTCAGAAACCTAATGCTCAACAGGTTTCCCTGTTCTAGAATGGTCTTACTTTTTCCTTGTTAATCCAGCCCAATACTATTCATAAACCTAGGCCTGTCCAATTAATTCATGCCCATGGCATTTTCCCCCTCATTGGGGCTATTTTTCCTTCTGACTTACCTAAGCCCACAACTGCTCATGATATCCACTCCTATGCTCAACAACACTTGTTTGAGTATGCCCATAACTATTTTCTGGACTATCCAGCCCATTTTTATCTTCAACCTCAGGCTCTCCATCAAACTAAACCCTACTTGTTTCTATTCCACCTACGTCCAGACATATCTGACAAGTTTTACTGGTATTTATGGTGTATTTCTTGTTTGTATAAAATAGCCTTGACATTTATACCCTCGGAAATACAACAATATTTCCATTCACATGCTACATCCCGTTTAGACTGGTGCATGGATCTATTTGCTCCACGACAAACATGGTTACGTCATATTTCTGAGATCTGCCAGCAAAGGCCTCTCCGCCTTCATGCTATATATATCGGCTACCAGCCATTCTCTGATTCATCCCAAGGACTTGTTGCAGAACATTATCTCCAAGAGTTCCAGACTTACTCTTGCCATCTTACCGAAGATGTCCTTTCAGGAGTCCGAAGATTTCTAGAAGAAATTAATGGTCCTTCTCCTCCACGGTCTCACACCATTATCGGACCACATGAGTTTATTCCTCCAGATCCCCTGGATGATTTAATCTCCAATATTACAACTCCTGATGCTCCTCCTCCGTAATTCAGAGACCCTCCAGAAAGATCTCCCAGTCCTTCTCCACTCAGACAACGTCTCAGTGATTCTCCTCTCATTTTTGAAGATCTATATGACAACCAGCAACAACAGGAGCTAGAATATCAGTATCAGCTTCGTCAAGATCTTCCTCCTTCTCCCAACCTCAGAGATCCTCCCAGACGGACTAACAGAAGTGTGAATGATCCACCTCTTTCACGAGATGAGATCATAGAATGCCAGCAAGCTCAGAACTTTGAAGACAATGCTCGCATTGCCTTAGGTCTTCTACCTCCTCCTCCTGTTGACCACCATGAAGACTGGCTCGACAACTTCGACACAGGTGACCCTGATGTAGATATGGAAACCCAGTGCGACATCTCACCATGAACATCCACCTTTTCTCTCGATATCTGACTGCCTACCTTGCCGACGACACCAACAGTCATTATCGATATCACATACTCACTGCTTACATGGATAACAACCCACATAACCAATTTCCCCGTCTCCGACGAGAACTCGCTCTCCTCAGACTTCGACGATTCCGTGATTCACGCCGCATCATCCAACGCCTCAACAACATTGATCTCTCTGAATCTTCTCCATCAACACGATTAACAGTACTCTCAAGAATCCACCGTGCTCATCGCATGATTGAAAGACAGATGCAACCCTATGTCGCTGACCTCATCGATGACATCAACATTGCCCAACACTCAACTCAACCATCTAAGCAAGATTCTTCCTCATCTGCTAGCTCATCCTCACATACCATGGACCCCACTGTTGTCTCCCACTCATCACAAGACAACAAGTCAACATGACGCGTCCACTTTATGTACAGTATAAAGATAAAGCATCTTTGCTTTATGTCTTGTTTGCTTTATGAGTGCTCTTCTTTCCAGCTCATCGCACGTGCTCTTATCTTCAGTCAGCTCAACGACTACCAGCTGTCCCGGATTTGAAGCCTTCTGAAGTCCGCGGATTTGAAGATGTTTGAAATCCGTGTTTTTCTATAAATAAGAGTTGTATTTTCATTTGTAAGCATCGAGTCTTCTAGTTTTGTATCCAGTCTTCTATGTTACTTTTTATTATTGTTTACCGACATTTAATATTAAATACAATCTAACCTACTTTATTTGACCCTATCAAAAAAATATAATAATAATAATAAAATATAGTTTGGATGATCAGACATTGCTTTGTGCATTCCATGTTAGCTCATGTAATATTATTCTAAAAGTGCAAAATTGTGCCATGTGCAATTATTATATCTTCCTGTTCATTGTATTTATAATAGACATTTTTTTTGGCCAAATATTAATCTAAGGAAAATAATTAGTTGACATTTTTTCTGATACATTTTTTTGACAATGTGATATGAGGTGCTATCGCATGATTCGAGACAATTCAACCACTCTCACTTGCAATGTTAAAAAAATGTGTTAAAAAAGGGTGTACTTGTAGCATTACCCATTAATCAAAGTAGAGAACAGTTTCATTGATGCACCACTTCCGACACAATGTTCAAAACGACAAGATATTCCATGCACTAACGCTTTCCTTGCTAGTTTGTGTGTTACTTGGGCCGTGTTTAGGAGAACTTTTTAAGGTGATTTTGGAGCAAAAATACTTTTGGACTATATACTGAGCATAAGACACATCAATTTCGGAAGCAACTGTTAGTTCAGCCCTGGTCAGAGAAGAGTTAGGAAGCCAGAATGCTGTCTACTACACCAGCAAGTCTTTGCTCGACGTGGAGACAAGATATCCAGAGATTGAGAAGTTGACACTAGCACTCGTTACTTCAGCTCGGAAGTTGAGACCTTACTTCTAGGCCCATACCACAGTCGTTCTCACCAAGCACCCACTGAGACAGGTGCTCCTGAGGCCAGAAACATTCGAACGATTGACTAAGTAGGCCATCGAGTTGAGTGAATTCGACATTGAGTACCGACCTTGCACAGTTATGAAGAGTTAAGCGTTGGTAGACTTTTTGTCTGAGTTGCCTCAGATAACTTCGACCACCGACCAGGACCTTGAGAAGCCTGAAAGTTGTTCGTCAACTGCTCTTCCTACAAGTAGGGATGTGGAGCCGGAATAGTGCTCATCTCCTCCAGAGGTGAGAAACATCTGTGTGCTATTTGCTTCGATTTTCCTGCATCCAATAATGAAGCAGAATACGAACACTTTTGGCTAGCTTGCGACTTGCTCTCGGCTGGGGGGTGAAAAAGCTACTCGTCCATTGCGACTCCCAGCTCGTCGCAGGACAGGTCACTTCCGAGTATCAGGCCAAGGACGACAGAACGCAAGCATATCTGAAAGAAGCACTGGCTCTGCTAAGAATGTTCAAGGAGTATGAACTAACACATGTCCCGAGAACAGAAAATACCTTAGCCGATGCACTTTCCAAGTTGGCCTCATCCTCGAAGGCGAAGCTCACGATCCAGGTCCCGGTTGAATTCCTACCCAAAAGGAGTATTAGAAAACTGAGCACCGACCAATAGGTCGGCACATTGAGCCAGAACTTATCGTGGATGGACCCGATCGAAGATTTCATACGAAATGGCAACCTCCCCGATGACAAGATCAAAGTAAGGAAAGTGCAAAGACAAGCTGCTAGATATTCCATAATAGACGATCAGCTCTATAGGCATAACTTCTCTATGCCTTATTTAAAATGCTTGCGGGAGGAGCAGGCACGACTAGTTCTGGAGAAGATTCATGCAGGTGTATGTGGTAACCATTCAGGTGGAAGGACTCTCGCATACAAGGTCCTTCGCTAGGGCTATTATTGGCCAACAATCCACAAAGACGCCATAAGGATAGCTCAGAAGTGCGACAGTTTCCAAAGACATGGAATAAACATCTGAGCTCCAGGGGAAAAATCTTTCTCCAATGCAGGACCCATGACCTTTTGCTCAGTGGGGGGTGGACTTCATAGGACCTCTACCGACATGTAAAGGTCAGGTCAAGTTTGCAATTGTAGCTGTTGACTACTTTACCAAGTGGGCAGAGGCCGAACCATTAGCAACAATTACTAAGTAGAAGACCACACGCTTCATCTGGCAATTGATTGTGTGCTGTTTTGGTCTCCCCTACGCCATCATATCCAATAACAACAAACAATTCGACAATGCAAGGTTCAAATTATTCTGTGAAGACCTCGGTCTACGACATTTCTTTTCTATTCCATCCCATCCTCAAGCTAATGGTCAGGTGGAAACCGTGAACAAGATTATCAAGCACACACTGAAGGCCAGGCTCAAGGAAAAGAAAAGAATGTGGGTTGAGGACATGCCTCAAGTTCTCTGGTCATACCGCACCACCTCCCAAACAGCCACAGGAGAATCACCGTTCTCCCTAGTGTTCGGAATGGAGGCCATCATACCAGTGGAAGTTGGGATACCGACCTTGAGGACGTCTTACTTCAACGAAGCCAGGAACATGGAAGCTAAACGCATCGGCTTGGATCTATTTGAAGAAAAAAGGGAACAAGCACAACTCAAGCTAACGACATACCAACAGAGGATCTTGAAGTACTACAATGCCAAAGTGAAACATAAAAGCTTCAAAGTTGGTGACTTAGTGTTAAGGAAGGTCATGCTGAACACGCGTGAGCCTGGAGCAGGTGCCCTTGGTCCCAACTGGGAATGACCTTACAAGATCATAGCGGTACTTCACACGGGGGTGTACGAGCTCGAAGATCTGACTGGGAGAAGAATTCCTAAGCCATGGAATGCCGAGTACCTTAAGAAGTATTACCAATAGGCTTTAGTAGTAGTAGTAGCAGTTCAGTAGCTATGTTACAGTATCTGCCGAAGTGTTGGTTACCTTTAGTTTTATTTTTAGCTTTCTACAAGTGTTTGTTCGAGATTTTTCTACAATAACCAAGAGTTTTCCTTCTACAAATCTGCGTTTACGATCTACAATTAAGAGTACCTTGGGACTACTAACCAGATCGGAAGCCAACGAGAAGAAGGGCCCCGACCCTAGAATGCCTTAGGGGTACCAAGCTCTAGTTACGTACCTACCGAGAAGATGACCCCGGTCAAAAGTTTCTTGGGGTACTGCCCCAAAAGGGGAGGTGCTACCGAGAAGAGGGGTCAATGGCTCTTAAAGTGCCTTGGAGCGGCGATCAAATTGCTACCGAGAAGAGAACCTAATTGTTCAGAGCGCAAAAATGAGTCAAACGCTGCCTACCGACCACATGACCCAGCAAATACTTAAAGAAATTAAGTAAAGAAACCGACATAAAACGAAGACAAACTCTTTGGGAAAAAGCTAAGTACAAATGAGAGCAAGAAGATCAGGTCTAACCAAAAATGGACATTTCATTAATACGGAAGCAGAGTGTAGAAAGGAACAGGAGATCACTGGGGCATGCAGGCTCCTTACCAAAAAAAAAAAAACTAGCAAACAAACAAACACGGCCGAGACTAAAAGAGATCATCTATGACTCCGGACCAGTCGAACGGTGCAGGATCTCAGTTAGACTGACTGGCTCGTCGTCGTCGTCAGCTCGACGTGTCTCCTCCTCGGAGTTGACAATTTGAGGCTGCTCGGACGATTTCCCCATAATCGCGTGGGTAGGACCAGCCGGTGGCTGCTCCGACGATGTCCTCGGAACCACTGGTGTAGCAACTTGGTCTTTAGCCTCGGCCTCCTCCTCCAAAACCTCTCCACCTGTCGAAGCCCTTCCAATCTACCGAGTCGCCGAATAACTCCTCCAGATTAGCTCGTTAGACCGTTATTGTCTTGACGCAAGATTGATCCACTCGGGCCTGGCAAAGTTCTTTAGCCTGAGTCTCAACGGTGGCCCGGAACTGAGCCCTGTACTTGGTCAATTAGTCCTGGACAGACTCTACTTCCACCTTTTTAAGCTTCAGCTGCTCCTTTAACTTCTTGATCTCGGCATCCCGAGCTACAACCTTGGATTCCCAGATTACCGAGGTAGTCTGGGCTTCCTTTACAACGTCTTGAATTTGACGTGGTGATTTTTGATACGGCGGAGGTTGTATATGTGCTGAGCAGCAGCCTGCAAAAGCTAAAAAGAATAAGTCAAGGACTATAAAAGAAGAACACATAGGCGACAAGATGGATTAGATGAGCGGGCTCACCTCCACCGACTTCATAAAGGCATCAGCCATGCCCTCGAACATGTTTTCATCCTTCATCACTATCGAGAAGGCATTGGGGACACCGACTAGGTAGTTGTCGATGTTCAGGTTGATGTCCCCAATCTTGGTGACGAGACACTCATCTTTCCCAAATTTCGCCTTCTTGGCAGCCCCCCTGGTCAGTAGGAGCAGAAGACTTTGATTTGGTACCCATCGACCTTGTCTCCCGAGCAGGAATACTCACATACTCGGAGGAAGACGCGAGAGCTTTCCCATTTGAGGTCAGAGTCTTTTGGGGGGACTGCTCGGCGACCTCTCGTCAGGCCCCTGAGCTGCAACTGCTCGCTCAGCAGAGAGGTCCTTCAGCATGGACGAGTCGATAGTATACCGACCAGCAGCAGCTCTCTTGGGTGCCATTTCTTCAGATTTGTTTGTTTTCTTCTTCTTCCCTTTCTTGGCGGTAGAACCGAGAACAGGAAAACCTACATTGCAAACACAACGTCTCAGCTCGGAACCTACAAAACTAATCGGTACAAAATCAATACATGATAAACTAAACTTATGTCCTGAGAAGACTTTCTGTTGTTTGATAATACCAGCTCGGTGTAGCCTCTCGGGAGTCAGAATCACTTTATACCGCCGATCTACAAAAGGTAGCCGATAGATTTCGTCAACACGAGAGAAGTTAAACTTTTTGTCCCTACTCGGTTTTTCCCAAGTACCTATCAAGATTGGCGAAAAACATGAGTCTCTACTAAACAAGAATAATATAAGAAATAAAGATAAGGTAGGGAGGGAAGCTCGGTACTTGGTTTCTCGAAAGTGGCCGGTACGCAAGCTTCCTCCGCCCAAAGCCCCAATGCAAAAAATCACTTGTCTTTCCAGGATTTATTGGAAGTGGGGTTCTTGGTGATCAGGGGTTGGCCTTCCTCGGCACCTTGATGAGCCGACGCATAATACCACCCCTACATCTCGGGTGGGATTTTAGTCGGTATACGAGGGCAAAGTCTTGAAAGTCAAATTTTGGCCACATTCTCTCCTTCCAGAGCACAAGGCAGCTCAGAATAGCCCTCCACACATTGGGATTGAGCTAAGCAGGGGCAACCCTTATATGGCCGAGTAGGCGACATTTGGATATCTCGAGAGGTAGGGTCAATCCATCCTCAAAGAGGTTGGTATACGGAGCAACCTCTCTTTTCTTAGGGTGATTGGCTCGTTCCCCAGGAGCAGGTGCCCTTAACCCAATTTGGTTCGTTATGCCGACCTCCTTCCTCAACTGAGCAAAGTGATGCTCATTTATTTTGGACGGAACGCGATCTACCGAGTAAAAGATCTTACCTACCCCGACGTCTTTGGGCTCAGAGGATACGTGTACCCGACCTGATGTACTACCGAGCTGGGATCTATTGACTTTATGTAAGGCCAAAAAAAAAATAAAAAATGTAATAAACATATTTCATATATTGTTAATTTTTTTTTCCTCATTTTTTGCTGCGGGGATTGATGACAAGCCACAACTTGGAGAACGACAGTACCCGTGTTTAAGTTTCGTTGTCACCAGATTCCTTTCCTTTCTAATTTCCACTGAATTAGAAATAAAAAACTCTCTTGCGTGCCCAAACAGTACAATGGCAATATCATCTCCCACTCTAAATCCAGTGACTTCCACGACATACAACGCTAACCACCATAAAAAACCACATACACCTCCACTTTCTCTGATACCCAGATGCAATTCCCTTACTGAACTCAAGCAAATCCAAGCTTACACCATAAAATCCAATCTCCAACACGACATCTCCGTCCTCACAAAGCTCATAAACGCATGCACACTTAAGCCCTCTGTCCCAATGCAATATGCCCAACAACTGTTTGATCAAATTCCCCATCCAGATATCGTCCTTTTCAACACTATGGCTCGTGGGTACTCTCGAACCCATGATTCCCTTCGAGCTTTATCTCTCTTTTCTCACATCCTCTTGATGGGTCTCCAACCTGATGACTATACTTTCCCATCTCTGCTCAAGGCTTGCACTAATGCTAAAGCTTTAGAAGAAGGGAAACAAGTACATGGCTTTGTAATTAAACTTGGGTTGCACCATAACATCTATATTCACCCTTCACTTATAAATTTGTATTTCGAGTGTGGTGACTCTAATGCAGCTCGTCGAGTCTTTGACAGGATAACAGACCCGTGTGTTGTTACTTATAATTCGATGATTACTGGGTATGCTCGCAATAGCCGGCCGAACATGGCATTGGTACTTTTCCGAGAATTGCAAGCAAAAAAGCTGAAGCCCACTGATGTCACTATGCTTAGTGTCTTGGCATCGTGTGCTTTGCTGGGTGCATTAGATTTAGGGAAATGGATTCATGATTACATAAAGAAGAATGGGTTCAATAAGTATTTGAAAGTGAATACAGCTCTGATAGACATGTATGCAAAGTGTGGAAGCTTAGAAGATGCAATTAGTGTATTTGAGAACATGGGTTTCAAAGATACACAAGCTCGGTCAACTATGATTGTTGCTTATGCAATTCATGGTCATGGTAGTAAGGCAATGTCTGTGTTTGAGGAGATGAAAGCAGCAAGAATTCGACCGGATGAAATTACTTTCCTGGGTCTTTTATATGCATGTAATCATTCAGGAATGGTGGATGAGGGTTGTAAGTATCTCTACAGCATGAGTGATTGCCATGGAATTGTTCCTGGAATCAAGCATTATGGGTGTGTGGTAGATTTGCTAGCTCGAGCTGGGCGATTAGATGAGGCCTATAAGTTCATTGAGGGCTTGCCCATCAAGCCCACACCAATTCTTTGGCGAACGCTATTATCTGCTTGTTGTAGCCATGGAAATGTAGAGCTGGGGAAACGAATTAGTGAACGGATTTTTGAATTGGATGATACACATGGTGGGGACTATGTGATTCTATCAAATATGTGTGCAAGAGCTGGAAAATGGCAAGATGCAAGTTATTTCAGGAAATTGATGAAAGACAGGGGAGCAGTGAAGGTGCCTGGGTGTAGCTCTGTTGAGGTGGATAACGTGGTGCATGAATTTTTTTCTGGAGATGGGACACACACAGAGTATAAAGTGTTGCATAGGGTACTTGATGAGGTAGTTGAGGATTTGAAGGATGTTGGATATGTTCCAGATACTTCTCTAGTTTTACATGAGGATATGGTAGAGGAGGATAAAGAAGCTACTCTAAGATATCATAGTGAAAAGTTGGCTATTGCGTTTGCGCTTATTAATACTCCATCAGGAACGACCATTCGTGTTGTGAAGAATCTTCGTGTGTGTGGGGATTGCCACTCTGCTGCAAAATTTATGTCACTAGTGCTCAAGAGACAAATAATTCTTAGAGATGTTCAACGCTTTCATCATTTCAATGATGGGGTCTGTTCTTGTGGGGATTACTGGTAGTCAAAGCTGTTTTTGTGTATACTATGTGAGATAACCCTAATTCTTTTGTCTAATAGTCAAAGCTGCTATTTATACCTGCCATTCTTGTTTTCTGTTTGCGCAGTTGTTTTTGTATATATTGAAGTTGTTTATGGCATCCACCATAATCCCAGGAATCACCTAGTCAATCCTCAAATAGGAGAAAAACAAGCAGCTGCCAGTCCTAAAGGCAAGAGAGAAATGAATGGAGAGATTGTAATATATTGACTGAGGTATTTCAACATTCTGTTGGAACTAGCTATAGCATAGTTTCCAGTGTTAAGATATTGATTGTTAGGAATTAAAATATGGTTGTAGGCATATCACTTTGGAAAAGTTGTTGCCTTAGGTTGTATCCTAGAGATCAAAATGAAGGAAATCAAAACCAACGATTGGAGTAATAGCGGGAAAGGAGCTGAGAGAGAATATCATGTTCCATATGATAATAGCATTTAGAGAAGTGTCCTCTTCCATTGGACTTATATTGTTGATTGCATTATGCATTGGAGGGTACAATCCATTTTTTGTCTTCATAAAACCGGTGCAATTGGACTAAATTCCATACAAAAAATTAAAAAAAAAAATGCTGAATTGGTTTTGTATCTGAGATCTCTGTGCATAAGAATATTGTGTTATCCGACTTGATTAAGTGTTATTTTTGTTTATGTTAGGCATGCTATAAAAATAATTTTTTTGAATAAGATGGTATGCATTAAAAATAACTCCGATTGAATTAATCTTTGTCGATGAGATGCTACTTGAGTAATAGTATAAAATGCTCATTGATATGAATTCACATGTAATGTTGGTATACATACTAGAGGTCTGCTGATACTACAGATACTTTCTGGACTCTTGCGTGCATCTGTGTGACTGTTACTCCTAGAGATAATATATTGCACTTTCAACCATACCGCTGAAGGTTTTTTTTTTTTTTTGGTTGCAGAGAAGGATCCATGATCTTGTGTGACCCAATAACCTGTGAGTAGTGTCTGTTTTGATAGCGATCCTAACTTGTTATGGAGATCTCCATATGTGTGTTTCTAGTGGTTCATTACATAAAAACATATCTCTACTGAATGATTTGGCTTTCAATTTAACCAGACAACTAAGGACTTGCATGCAAGCTGATCTCTTAATCCACTGACCAAATGTCAAATTGAGGCTCTGATACCTAATCCTTACAGAATTCTGCAATAGAATTATATTACAGAAGGTTGTCTTTGACCTCTTTACCATTTCAGCCTCATACCGTGAACTTTGGATGCCATTAATGCTGGTTACAGAATTCTGAATTGATTATAGTATTTGCTTTATGTTTTATTAGTTCAAAAACCAAATATAATCTTCATTAGAAATACATGTCTTGCTGTCTGCGTGATTTGCTGCAAGTACCCTGCAGAACCAGTAATAGCCTCTGACTCCCACCAAGAAATGATTTCCTCTGCTGCGCAGCCACCAAGCCCTCCAACTATTCAAAGAGTTGCTGTTTAGAAATAAGAGCTGGGTTTTTGCCTGGCACAAACCAAGTTAACCCACGAGTTAGGTTAACTTTCTGTACTGGACCATGCTCTTGAGTCTATGTCCTGTAAACAGAAAATAGATTAAGCTAAACTAGTTAATGTACCACACAACTACATTTTACTAATGCTAATTTCTTTGTATCATTGGCAGCCACTAGCATGCTTTGATAGTAATGTTGTGGATGTGATCATGGGCTCCCATGGAAATGCAGCACAAAGCTGATTTTCTTTTTTATTTCATGAAGTGGCTTAATTGCTCTCTCTATCTCTCTCCCTTCTTTTTTTATTTATATTTTTTATTTTATCTTCTTTTCTTGTTATCCTTCTCCTCCATATGACAGGAAGATCATGGCCATGGAGCTTATTTTGATAATGTGATTCAACTTTGTTATTGGCTGAATCAGTTATTTATAGTTGGGATAGGTTTAGAGACAGCTTTTTCTGCATATTTCTGCAATTTCCTAGTCAACTTCCTGGTATTTCCAGTCAAGACTAGGTACGGGAGGGATCCCATGGGCTAAAAAAGGTTGGTATGGAGTAACACTCTTTTCTTTATTTATCAAACAAGAAATGCTATCATTCATTTTGATTCAACATCACTATCTCAATGCTCTGATAGTTAATTCCAAATTTCCAACCATTGCTAACTTTCTGGAATGTTAATCACGGGGAATTGGATTTATATAATACTTAAAATTTTCTAATATTGAGATTGTGTATACCAAAATAAAACTGTATAATATACCAATGTGGATTGACACATGAATAGGAAAGTTAGTGTTCAAAATTATCTTATTGATAGATAAATTATTGGTAGAATAACTTTTTCTGTCTTCAGGTCAGCCTTCTTCTGGGAATCATCACAAGGTTCACTGGACTCCATTAAGTGCTGTAATTCCTTTTTCTGAGGAAGCTGATGAATCCTTGACGATGACTACTGATAAGATACTTGATTTTAAACAACTTGAGGCTATGGGGAGCCATTTCCTAGAAGTCCATCTGAAAAATAAGCCGTAACGGTGCCATTGACAAGACAAGAACGGGGTTTAAAGCTCTTTGCAATTGTGCACTTTGTTCAAATGATCCAAGGTATTTTTCTTTCATGATTTTTGAACAGTATCAGATCTGACTACCTGTGTTTCTTTTGTTAATTCCTTAAATAGGTTGTTTCTTGTTGGACCAGTTAATTGAACCTTTGTACTTTGGTTCAGCTCTTTATCATGTCATTTCAACATGATTAAATGTGTCTGTCGGTAAAGATACCACTAACAATAAAATTAAAACTAACATTGCTTCTTGGTCTAGATGCTCAGCTGGAAGCAAAAGGTCTTGCCGTGTTTGATTCCTGCATGTCTTTACTTCTTTTATTTTATTTCCTTTTTGGTGTAATATTTTTTGTTTTGTTTTCTTTCTTCTTTTTTTTTGTGATAGGAAACCAGGAGAATATATATACTCTGAAATCATTCTGCTGGTGCAATCTTGCCGTTCTTGAATCACTTTGTTGTACTTTTTTCCCTGGACCGGCAAAGTTGAAGTCATTCTTGGCTGATTTCTTATAATTATTGGATATTTCCTTGAAATAACATTCAGGGTCAAATTTGGATGTATGAAATTCTCCTTACTGGATTAGTGGCAATCTTATAAACTTCTCCTTTCAACTTCAATGGGATACATAGATTGTATAGTTTTTTGAGAGCAGTTTTCAAGTGGGGTAGATTCTAATATGAGTCCCAAAACCAAGTAAAAGTTTAATGAAGGTTGAGCCGGTTTTGAACAAGCCAAGACTGAGTCTTTTTCCATATTCGGAGCTACCTGTTCTTTCTGACCTATAGCTGGTAACATAAAACACACCTCAGCGGTTAGGTATATGTTATGCCCCAAATGTATGCACGAATGAAATGTACAAGTGAGCTGAGTCTTCTTCTATTCTATCTCGAGTAAGACAGATCTCAGCCATGACATTGGCAGATAAAGCAATAATCCAATCATGTGTTACCAATACATGTTGCTTAATTCTTTTACTTCTAACTCTCAGAATTTCCTTTTTTTTTTTTTTTTTTTTTTTTTTTTTTTTTTAAAAGAAACTATAAGATGTTATATATGTATAAATTTGTATGTAAATTAGCTATACAAAAGGTGGTCCTAACACTCTCAGAATTTCTTTTAACTTTTTGTATTTAGATGCTGCATCATTTGTACATGTATGTTATTCAATTCTTAAAAACTGGTATATAAACATGAAAGGGCAGTTTTCATCGTGACCGCCGGCACCACTAGCAGAGTAGCACATCAGCATCATCTTTGCTTTCGCACTTAAGATATTAAGCATGACAGAATTATTTCTAATGCTTTACCTTCTTTTATCTTTTTTTTTTTTCAGACTTTGTAAAATGGCAGGGTTTTGGATAGAACTTATGAAAAGAACCACGGCCAAGGAACAAACAGTGGATGATTTACTAAGGGAGAAGTGCTGGAATTCCAGCTGCAATCGTTGCTCTTGAATTTTTACACAGGTATGTTGCATTCTCAGCAATTTTCTTTGTTCCATTCTGTATTCTTACTTGTTTTGAAATCATCTTTGACTATGTTCTACACAGTACTGATATAAAGAGTAAGTCAGAATATCTTCTGCAAATCAATACCGATCTAGATTTTTCATACTCTGAAGAATAGGCATGCTTCAAAAAATCTGTGGACCTTCTTTTTGTGTTTGTGTGTGTGTTTGTATATATTTACGTACAATTTTTTTACAAAGTTACATTTATATGCACTGTAAAGAGCTTTCTCTGTTACATTTCACCAGTTTCTTCATTTTTCCCTCAACTCCTATTTCTATTTTGGTAAATGCATTTGTTGTACTATAAAGGTAAACAAATGTGTTTGTAACGCATTCAGAGTATTGATCTTTTTTGTTCTTGCTTATCTCTTTCTGATCTGTTAAGGGACTGGAGTTGTTTGTTTTGGTTTAATTTGGGCATTGATGACTACTAGCCCTCTTCTCCTTGTACTTTTCTATTTTTAATGAATTAGCTCCTTTCTTTTATTTTATTTTTTTTCAAAATAAAAAAAGAAAGAATAATCATGGTGCCCTTAAAATCCTAAGGGTTACCACTTACTAAATATATCAATGGCAAGAATAATGATGTATGACTGAAAAGCTAATCATGCAATCAACTTAAAAAAATAGATTTAAACCTTTTAGGAAACGGAAAGTTTTGATTCTAAACAAAAAATTTAAAAACTGACTTTTAAAACCCTACCAAAGCACACTTAAAGAAGGGTAACCCTAGACTCAAACTTGACCTTAAGCATTTGCTAATTTAAACCAATAACTCTTAACACTTTAAAACACTTTGAAAACTACGAGTTTCAAATCTAAAAACACTTTTAAATCACTCAAAAACACTTGAAACACTTTTTTTACTACATTGATAGCAGAATTCTTCTCCTGTTTAGCATTCTTGATTTTCAAATTATAGGGCCTTTCTCACCAAAAAATATCTCAAAGGTGATTGATTTGTTGATCTATCGCAGTGATAGATACGTTCTTATTGCTTATGTATGTTTTTATCTTTTTTCTTCCAGGGATTTGTTGGTTTGGAAACAGAATATGGAACTCTACCTATAAAAGTAAGTGCTTGACTTGTCTGTAAGTACAAAAGGATGATGTATTTCTAAGAAAGGGGTGAGTTCCACATCACATGAAATCTCTTGTTTTAACTCCCACCAAAGTGTCTTGTAGTGCTGAGAAGCCTTTTTCCCCTTAATTTTTTTTTTTTTTTTTTAAATTGTAGTGCATCAATCTAAATTATCCAGCTTAATCACATATATGTATTATGTGTACATGTGCGCATATACATATATTATACCTGTTGTGACAGTGCTCTCTGCAGTTACTACTCTGCCTCTTACACTTGGTTTTAGGGAAATGCCTCTTTACAAACACACTTTGTTCACATTGTCCATGAGAGCTGGAAGGAGCTTTAGGAAAAATGGAACAGCTAGCTTGAAATCCATGCATGCATCTAGACGGACCGACCATAAGCATACATATATGTTGTGTAGATCTCCGAGGTAGGTACTCAGACTCGGCCTATCCTCTAAAGACCAAAATATATAGTTGAATCTGGACAAACTCGATCGATCGTTTGTGGGAGCTCTCTCTCAAATTAAACGTACGTGATGACTTTATTCCTACGCCTAAAAATACATTAAGAAACACTTGAAAGAAAGCACATGTGAGACAGTACCAATATATCTTCTATAATACAAAAATATATATATGAAAAGCTACTTCAGATTATCGTTTCCTAGAATAAGTATAAAAAAGATGAAAGATTTTATTTATTTATTTTTGTCAGAAGCTGAAAGATTATTAATTGAAAATATATAATTTTTTTTTAAAAAAAGAAACTAAAAGTGTATTGTATTATATATACGTGGTAAAAGATATAATCAATCTGTACAAAACTTGAGAGAGGCACCCTTCTGACAAAGTACCTCTAGCAAAGTTTCCAACCCAAATCTATTAGACAAATAATTGTTTGTCATCCAAAAGGATGTCAGGAAATGTGAATTTTTTCACACAGTAGCCGTCAACATCATGAAACACTTTGATGTTCAGCTTCTTTCATACAAACCATAAAATAGCTAAACAAACAACTTTTTAGTGTTCACGTCACGTAGCAAACCTCGTCATCACCCATGACAGGTAAATGAGAACGCCATTTACTCCATATCTCATTGGCAAACGGGCAATGCCAACAAATATGACTAACTGACTCTAACTCCTTATAAAGAAAATACCAATATAGAGGCAAGCATATAGATTAGATGGGCATGTAATATATGAATTTAAACTAAAAAGGTGAAGTCCATGAGTAAAAGATAGTGGGTTAGGTTTTTTTTCTTTAGTGAAGATAATGGGTTAGTTGTAATTAAAACTTGTAAAATGAGAAAATAGCATAAGTATAAAAATATTATGTCATTAGATTAATTGGGGATTGGGTAGAGAGTTTCACACATAACGGCACTAATCAACTCCATTTGCTTCAGACTGTATATCAGCTTGTTGGAACTTGATGAAACCCAATTAAATATCATGTATATTTATATAAGAAGACAAATGCTGCATAAAGAGGCGTCCTGTCATAATGACCTGATGTATGCACAAGAAAAAGGAAGCATTGGAAAGGACTGTATCAGATCAGAAAGAAGGAAAGATTCCTTGAAGGATGATTAAAAAAGAAAACTCATATATAATCTAAACTCATGGGATTACACCACTGAAGTGTAGCTAATACGTAGCTGTGTATACACTTATAGAACTAAATTTCTCTTCTAGATCGATCTCCTGTTATAATTTCTTGTATAGAGTTTATGAAGTAGGACTAGCTGCAGAGTGCTTCAGATCAACCAAGAAGAAGACTCTTCTTGTGTCGAAGATCAGTCTTGATTCCTGGGAAAGTCATCACGATCAAATTAAGAGGTGGTGTTGTTGTTGTTGCTGGTATTATATATATATATATATATGTATATACATATGGATCTAAGTACTGGAGATTTAAATTCATCAGGTAGTGGTGGGTCAGATGTTTTCATTTATGATGAGAATGACACAACAGCTAATTATGATTCATCTTTGGGTACTGTCAAGGTGAAATTAGTAGCATGGGTTTGGAGTGTTGGAGTGGCTTGCCTCATTGGTATTATATTTGGAGCTTGGTATTTGAGAAGGAAAGTTGTTAACACTGCTCAAGTGGGCATTGCTGATCATGCAGGTAATAATGATATATGATGAGGAAACTGGGAAGTGAAAATGGTATTAATTTGAGAAAATATATATATATATATATATATATATATATATAGATGATAAATGTTACATAATTAGTCTTTGTTTATGCATGTAATAATGAACTACTTATATAATCCTTGACGAAATTAATTAAAGCTGAAGAATATTAGTTTTGTTATATCTAGCTTGCCCTTTCTCCCTTTTGGATATATGCATCTTTTGAGTCTATGGATCATTCGTTTAAGTTTTATTATTTCCTGATCAAAGAATTGAAACTTACTATATAGGTCCCCTCTTTTATATATAAATATTAGTCTGCTGGCCGGTGAAACGGTATGGAAAACTACTAAGTACAGGGTCTCCTTTGGATATCAGTTTACCCTTCGAGGATGTATTCTTCAATTTTTCTTCATTAGCATAGAAAAATAGCTGTTCCATATAAACAAATGCTATTACATATGAGTAGCACAATTAATTTCTGAAAATGGGAAACGCGTTTGTTGAAGTATGTTCTATTATAAGTACTTAATTGTTAGTTGAACAATAGGAAGTGGGCATTTCAAATATTGTAATTTTTTTTTTTTTTTGCATGGTATCCCTACAGCTTTTGAGTATAAAATTAATTTTCATTCAAGGCAAGAGCCGAATAGTAGAGCTCTTTCAACAAAAATGACTTCAAAAATTAAACCTTACAACTTTTATATACGATAACTCTAAGATTCAATCCACTTCCACTTAGCCAATGCTATATCAAATATTGTAGTTTACTTGGCAGATGGCCACAATTAAAACGATGGATGCTGCATACAATCAAGATTTCTTCGACTTTTGGCTAACTACGTCTGAGAATATTATATGTTCACTGTAGGAATCTCTGCAGGTGTCCCTTTTTAGACACATTTGAAAAAGCATGAAAAACTATCTATCAGAACAGCTGTACACTTTGACTCTCAGGTAGTTAAATGTTTTTGGAATCTTATCATGTTTGTCTTCATTTACCCTGCAAGAACCAATAGCAACATAAAAATAATCTTATCTATACATTGCAACTTACTAGAAAATAGAGAAAGTACCTCCCCATTTTCTGAAGAGAATGTAAAGAAGAAAAGGATAAACTCAACGTATTAATAATCAAAGGAACAAAAACAAATAATAATCATTGAAGTCGTCGTTGAACTTATTTTTAATTTTCTGGAATATAGATTATAAATAGAGAAAGAATAATGCCAAAGTAATTAGGGTGTATTTAATTTTTTTTTATTTATTTTGGATCATAAACAAGTATATATATTGATTGGATAAAATATTTACAAGATGAAAGATAGAGAACAGTGCACCAGAGATGCACAAGAAATAAAAAACAATCCAGCCACAACAAAATGAACTAGCCTGACGAACTCAACCCAAAACCAGACACCTTACTAAAAGCAATTACTTTAATTCATCACCTAACAAGAGATTGGATAGTCATTTCCCCAAAACGACGTATGAACCCAAGAACTAGCTAATAACTTAACACTATCCCGCAGCTGGTCGATATCCTTGTGAATGCCACTAAAAACTCTGTCATTGCGCTCAAACCATAAGGACCAAACCGTTGCATATGATGCAATTAGAC
The DNA here is from genome assembly GCA_035771175.1 of Paratinospora sagittata. Taxonomy (NCBI): domain Eukaryota; kingdom Viridiplantae; phylum Streptophyta; class Magnoliopsida; order Ranunculales; family Menispermaceae; genus Paratinospora; species Paratinospora sagittata. The sequence continues at coordinate 22,877,172 of CM069592.1, read as the reverse complement.
CTGTCTCCCTCTTGGCCTTTGATAACCCAAATAGATGAGAAATAGATAGACCTTCTGTGACATTTTGGGGGCCTATGTACCTGCCCCCTGAGAATAAAAACCACTTATGCCAGATTCTTTTTGCAAAATCACATGAGAAGAAAATATGATCAAAGTGTTCACCATCATGCATATAGAAAAAACAACAGTGTGGAAACAAGTGTTGAGCGGGGGCACGCCTCTACAACATGTCATAAGTATTAATTTTCTTGTAAGCCAAAAGCCATGCAAAGACCCTAATCTTAGTTGGTACTTGAACATGCCATACACGTTTTGAAAGCAAGAGGAGGGAAAGAAGAGAAATCACAAAGGGTTTTAAAAAAGGACTTGCATAAGAATTGGCCTGAAGGAGTGCAGTTCCACACTAGGCAATCCGGGGAGTTGGATAGCCGTAGTGAGGCTAATCTATCCAAGAGGGGTGAAATCTCATTCTGTTCTCTAGATGTTAATGGTCTAATGAAGTGAAAATTCCATGATGGGGTAAGTATAAAGGGGTGATCAGTACCTAAAAAGGAGGAAATGGGTCGGTTATGGAGAGAGGATAATCTATATAAATGTGGGAATGATACTGCCAGAGTGGGTCCCCCAACCAATTATCTTCCCAGAAGTGAATGGTGAGTCCGTCTCCAACTTTTAAGCTCGCATGCATGAAAAAATGTGGGGCCAGAGAAGAAATAAATTTTCATGGGCTCCTGACAACCTTCAAATTCTTCCCACACATCCCAAATGCTCTTGAGGGAAAGCTACTCCAAACTTGCTTCTAACCACTTGTGCCCATAAGGAATCCGGTTCTTTAAAGAATCGCCATATCCACTTTCCGCACAAAGCAACATTCCTCAGCTTTACTTTACCAACCCCAAGGACCCCTTTGTCCACTAGTTTTTGTAACTCCTCCCATCTTACCAGACTAGCAGAACTATTACTTGCTTCCCCCTCCTCCTCCATAAAGAAAGTCTAGAATTTCTTTTCAATTTCTCTGGCCACACTCCCTGGGACTTTGAAAATGGATAAATAATATGAAGGCAATACTGCCAACACTGCACAAATGAGAGCCAATCGCTCACACTTGGAAAAGAAGGCTCGTTTCCATCCATCAAGCCTCTTGGATATTTTAGATAGAACCGGATATCAAAACTCTGAAGAGGAGGGGTTCCCACCCAATGGTAGACCAAGGCACCTCATCGACTATACTCCAACCGAACAACCCACCTTGTTTGCTAATCTAAGAACCATTTCTGACTCCATATTAATGTCTGCTAGTTGACATTTGGCCACATTGATTCAAACCAGACATGATACTAAAATAGTTAAGTAAGTGAATAACATTCAATATGTTCTCTTCCTCTCCTTTTAGCAAAAACAATGTGTCATCCAAAAACTGAAGATAAGAAATCTCCACCTTTACTTTCCCAACAAGAAATCCTTCAATCAGAGATGATTGCTTGGCCCTAGACACTAATCTTCCCAAATAGTCAACCACATTAGTAAAAAAGAACGAGAAAAGTGGATCTCTTTGCCTAAGCCCTCTTCCCACTATGAAGTTTCCCCTTGGTTTACCATTGATCACAATGGAATAAGTAACGAAGCTAACACAACCCATCATCCACTAGATCCATCTTTCCCCCAAACCCTTTCATTTGCATAAAGCACTCAAGGAAACCCCATTCCACTGTATCGTAGGCTTTAGAAAAGTCAACTTTAAATACTATGCCTTTCTTTCGGTGTGCTCAATAGTCCTCCACTTCTTCGTTGGCGATGAAAATCGCATCCAAAATTTGTCTCTCCTGAACAAAGGATGATTGGGTTTGTTCAATTATTTTATGGAATACCAGCCGAAGTCTTAGTGATAACGTCTTAGCAATTATCTTGTACAAGCTTGTAACCAAGCTAATGGGTCTAAAATCCCTAAGGCACCGAGACTGTGATATCTTTGGAATCAAACATATGTAAGTTTCGTTGGTCTAGATATTGATGATCCCATTCTGATGAAACTCTGCAAAAACCCTCATGATGTCCTCTTTAACCACCTCTCATGACTGTTGAAAGAAAGCCATTGAAAACCCATCCGGATCTGTCGCTTTATTTCCATCACAACTGATGAATACTGCCTCCCTCACCTTCGATTACTTGAAAAGGAACTCAAGAAATACACCCATTAGGGTGTACTTCAATATTATGAACTTTCACACCCCATCTCTTGTGAATTGCATTGAATTATATATTAACATGTGATTCAACGAAAATCTAAAGGTAATAGGGTCATACATTTTGTACGATAGTTTCTACCCCAATCAATGTAGCGGTACTTTTTAAAAAAAAAATAATAATAATAAGTGAATCCATGGTAAACAATCTATTTATAGACAAACTTAACTCAACTAAGCCTTTTCTTACTGCATGAGGCCATTTATAGACAAAAAGAGTATCCTAATTCGACTTGAATTGTGAAAATTCCCAAAAATATTAAATTTTGTAAATGTAACATACCTATAAAACAGGGGAATTTCTGTAATAAATTTTTAATGTTATATATACAAATTTCCATACAAATATGTAAATATTAATTTTGACATATCAAAAAAATTAACTCTCGTGCTAATTGTTCAAGTTTGTACGCAACTAACATGGAGTGGGTGCAGTTTGGTAAAGAGGTAACTTTAGAACCCAAGGGTTCTAGGCTCAACTCTTGTCACTTCCTCATCCTAGGGGGTAAGAAGATTAATGGGTTAGGATTGGGCTTGATACCTCCCTAAGAGTGCAATTTGATGATGGAGCTGGTTTATATGACTAACTAGTAACATTGTATCTTCTCAAAAAAGAAAAAAAAAAAAAGAAAAAAAACAAATGTTCAAGTTTGCTAGTCAATAAGGAAAAATCCTAGCTCATATAATTAGGTGGAGTGTAGTAGCAACATCATAGGTAACATGTTGATATATTGGGGTTCCAACTGTCATGGCTAGCTCCCCTTAAAGTATTTAGGTCACCCATTGATACATAAAAGGTTATTAAGCAATGACTATCTACCTATTGTGGGCATCATGCAAAATAAGCTCAAAGTCAGGAAGTCAAGGATCTCATCAAATCAGTTCTTCGATCCTATTATATCTATTGGACTGGTGTCTGTTGGGCCTCTCCTCAAAGGTGATAAAAAAAAGGTGGAATCAATTATGGGCAATATTCTTCTTCTCTATATGGTCCCATACAAATAAAATACAATTCCTAAAATGGGACATGATGTTTGCAAGCCAAAAGAAGGAAGAAGGATTGGAATAAGAAGAATGAAGGACGCAAATGTAGCTAGCATACTCTAACTAATCTGGTGGGATATATAGATAGTGGAAAAGAATCAATATGTGGGTGAGATGGATTCATAACAACAAGTACTTAACAAACTATTCTTTATGAACCCTTCCCCCTAACAAATCCAATAATCTTTCTAAGGTTTGGAGAAGAATCTTCAAGTATAGAGAGAGATAATGGAGAATCAAATTTAGTGTATGACAAGAGATGGTAGCTATAGGTAAAATTTTGGTTAGACCCATGGCATATGAAAGGGGATCCAAATAAAGACTTTTGAGGACAAAGTTAGGAGCAGGTTGGTTTCCAGTATATATAGTAGAGATATGCTTCTATTGGCTAACGTATTATTAATTTTAATTCCTCGTTTTTTTCCAAGAGAAGTCCAACCTTATATCTTTGGTCTTGGAACTATGGAAACATTTGCTAAGATGTAAGATATATAGTGTTGGTGCAAAATCTGACCAACACCAAGTAGATGAACACGTGTAGGAGATGATTGTATCTGAAGGTATGAACTCTCTGATTCTGACGAGGGTTTATCAGCTAGATCTGCGAAGAAGAAAGAAAGAAGCAGGGCTATTGTAAGGAACACCGGTGTGGTGCCGGCCAAAGACCATCCGATGCCTAAGTTACAGCTCGTATAAGACTATAGCAATAACTCTTGTATAAAGTTGTTCATACCTTATGAGGAGGGTTGTGGGTCTTATTTATAGAGGAGGTCATCTAGCCAGAGTGGCTAGCTGCCCAGTAGACACGATGTCACATGTCGTCTCGTCGTTGGTTGAGATGAGCTGGATGAGCTCATTTATTTCGGGTTGGTCGGATCGAATAATCCTCATCTTCCTGGTTCGTCTTGGAGAAGGAGTTTCATTCCGTCTCTATGTCAAAGTCCGTGTTTGACACGTACAGTTGTTCCGGATTCCTCGGGATATGGCTGCTTGGAAGGACTCCCTAATCTTCTCTATTTCATTTGGAATGGTCAGCTCAGCTCAAGGCCGAGCTGTCAGCAATGAACCGAACAGCAATGAGCTTGGTTGGGCCGAGCTAACGCTACCATCATGTTTTTGGATTTCCATAAATGTCATCCAACTAGGTCGGCTCAGACGGTTTTCCATGGTTGAATCAAATTTGGTCCGGCTGAGCTGATCTAGCAATTGTATCATCGCACGCGACTTTTACCCCGCCACCTCTGCTCATCAGTTTCTTCACATGGCTTATGTTTTCTATAACACCGGGTCAGCTCTGTTGATGTACAGGTCAGCTCATATCCGAACTGACCATCCAATATTTACCCCCCAAGCCTTTCAGTCCTAGTTGGGGTGAAAGGCTTACCTTCATCTTCAATTTTTCTTGAGATTTGTATATCTTGAATCATACTGCTAACAATCACGTCGGTTCGTCTGCTCAAGTCGAAGTCGTTGGATTCTCCTCGATATCCGCATCATTTTATATTTAACGACTCCAAATCGAGAAGGTCCCTCTATATATAGTGGTTCTTACTCATTTCACCTTTACCATTCCAAAATTTCTCTCCTAGCTTGGAATGTTGCCAATTCATCCTTGTTCCAGTTTGGACATTTCAACGTCTTGCTATTGATTTCTGCTCGACATTTTCCCTGCTCGGTATTCTTCTTGCTTGGTATTATTCCTACTCTCCTTCCTCTCTAATTTATGTGGAGATGATGCCGAGCAGCAGCTTCGTGATGAGGCAGTGGCTGCTCAGCCATTAGAGGAGAGGGAGTCTGAGGGCGTCGAGATCCTTAGCTAATGTCACAACCCACTATCTGCGACGTCATGACCGGCACAAAACCCCAGGTATATCCTCCCTCGATATCCTCGGCATCCCGTCAGCCTTCTTATAACATACCATAATCCCAATAATCAACATTAAAACACATGGACAATAATAGATCATCAATGTAACAGCATACCCAAATGACAACCATAATTTTTTTTTTAAGTCCATAATGTTCAAAATATACAAAATCCTACTTAACCATAAATTACAACCCATTTATGTGTTAAGTATAAGCATTAAGTGTTACATAATACAATTTATCAAAATAAATGAGGAAAAGTACTAAACACCTACGTAACAAAAGTGTAGGGAAAATGCCCCGCAGCTAAGCTTTTCCCTTCCCCTTCCAATCTGAACCTAAAAGGATAAGAGTGAGGAGTGAGCTACAACAAGCTCGGTGAATGTTTTCTACAAGTGGCAACATATATATGCATTTATGTAAAACATTGCAAGATCATTAAAACCATTTAATCATCATGGATACAAATAAGATTACATACATGCTCAATATAATGCATCATATCATATACAAGACAATGCATATCATTTATAAACATGTTCATGTAATCCTAACACCTCCTGAGTAAGAATCAATACAAAGGCCTGAGTGCGCGACACCCATCGCCCAATCAACCTTTTACCCGTATTCTATTAGAATTCCTAGGATTGTATGAACCATAAGATCCGCCCACCAAGACAAGTACCATGCCTAGGCGAATCCTAACATACACAACCCATAGAAATCCTCTGCCAGGTCCACAATTAGGGATCACTACTAGACTTACAAAATTCCCCGAAGAAAATCTCAACTAGGAGATTCTACCCAATTGCTAACCCTATTAGACTATGCTCAAATACATTTCACGAAACATTAAATCATGCATACTACAATAGATAAGCATTTAAAACATTTTTATACTACAATGCCACATATAGAAACCAACAAGTAAGGAAACACTCACAACTTGATTGGCTAAACTTAGCCAATCCAATCCAATCCACAATAAAGCACTAGAATGACCACAATCACCTCAAGCACCTCAATCCCCAATTGACATATTTGGGTTACTTAAATCAATTCCAATCCCTGCATATGGCATGATTTATACATTACTGAAAATCAGTCCACTAGTGTGCCAAACAACCATGATCAAACCCAATTCCATAGCCAATTAAGATTCTAAAATGATTATACACATGAGCCAATCTCATATTGCTCAATTCAAACATTTAAAATCAAATTAAACTATGCATAACTCAATTGAATGCAATATGTTGATCCTCATGATCCAACCACTACAATACAAGGCATTCAATTATAATTAAGGTCAATTTGACTATTTATCAAGTCAATTTCATCAATTGACCAAGTCTAAGTCAAAATTCCCAAATTTGGACAAATACCCAAATTCATTAAAATTTTTCAAATTACATGGCCTAGGCCAAATATACATTACATTAGGGTTTTCCACTAATCATAATCAGTAAATTGGACTACTATACATCCACATTTACCCATGTATTCAACATAAACCACATGCAAATTGAATAAGAAACCCTAAGTCCAAAATCCTAGTTTATGTCAAATACCTATAACCCTACCAATTTCTTGTTAGAAATTGGGGGTTTCACCATTTATGGACTCCCAACATCCTCTAGATTAACATATCTCAAATGCAAGACCTAATTCCAAAATGTATTTTCCACCACCCTCCTTGAATTCCGGGATTCATGGGTGAAAAACACTCATTAGGTCAAAAGCAAGCCTGCATGCATGAATGAAAGTGGTAGAAGAAAGAAAAATGAGAAAGAGTGAGGAAGAAATGATTACCTTGGGAATTCTTGAGCAAGAATGCACCCAAAAACCTCAACGTTTCCCTTCCTTTTCTGTTGTCCCCTTCCTTTCCTCTTCTCCAAGCTCCTTAGCCTCTTTTGGAAGTGAAAAATGAGAGAAATCACGTCTCAATGGCTTATATAGAGGTTAAGTGGCATTTTGGGCCCACACTTAAAAAAACACACTTAAATAAAAGAAATAATCTTCCTGCTGAATTTACTTGCACTTAGATAATCAATTTCTTGTAAACGACTTACCAATTTAACATCTTAACCATTCAAAAGTTTTATGAGTTAGTTACCAACCTTCTGGTACAAATTCAACTCAATCCAACGGTGGGATTGCGATATCCAAGTATTTGATCAAAACTGCTCAAGAAATTTCACAAATCCGAGAAACAGTGTTTGGAGTCTTATACCTCACAGTAGAAAACTCCAATCAAGATCTTGACCGCTCATAATAAAGATCTATCATAGACGAATAAGCTGAAAAAATTTAAGCTCAATCGGACCACGGATCTAGAAGATCAATCCATTGATGTAATCAATGATAGAAATTTCTTCCTCTATAGGGCGAGCTCTACTGATCCAAAACACCGTTTTCGACATGTTTCAATGTCGAACGGGTCTCCAATCATTCCGAAACTTTACGTTCACTCTAAATGACATAAAATCATGCAAAGACACTCCAACCAACTCGCGTCGAGCATTATATATGTATACGTACACATATACAGGTACTCTACGGGTCAAAATGATGTCATCCTAAGGTACGGACGTTACAGCTAAGGTGATGTCGCCCTCAACCGCTGCTTTGCTCGGGACAGAGCTCATAGTGAGAGAGTCCCAGATGAGACAAGCACGTTCGATCGCCGAGCCGAGGAGGCCTCCTCGGATGATAAAGCGACCGACGTTGAGTCTGAGTCCGAGACAGAGTCGAATGAGGGTGTAGCTGAGGCAGGTCTTTTTTTTTCTATTGACGAGTTCTCTTCCTCCGTCACTGAGGACCATCTTGCTTATTTGAGGGCTCTGCTCGACATTCTACCTTCTGTCCATATGTGCGTTCCCCTGTGCAGCGACAGACCGAGCTGCCCTAAGAAAGGTTGGGTAACCTTTTATACCAGCTTGTTAAAGTACGGGGCCACTCTTCCTTTACCCAAGGTCGTTTGCCGCCTTTTGGCCGACCTGAGTATTGCCCCAGCTCAGCTCAGCTCAGCCCCAATGTTTAGTGGGCCTTCCTCGGCCTGATGGTGCTGTGGAGGGAGCGTGGTTGGCCAGACTTTAGTTCGACGGAGTTCAAGCTCGGCTACCAGCTCAAACTTCACTCACGTTGCTCTAGTTGGTACTACGTAAGCACGTGGGCGAGCGGGGACAAACATCCCGCCTTGATTACCGATAACCCAACTGCTAACAAAGAGTGGAATGACACCTGGTTCCTTGTCTCAGGGGACTAAGTTGAGGAGGCTAGCGTGCCGACCAGGTTTAAATACCCAGGTACCGAGCTGACCTCTGTCCTTCTTTCTCTATTTCATTGTGTTTTTTTGTTCACCTCGGTCTAACTTCTGCTCTGCCTTGCAATTCACTAGGATAGTCCAGGGAAGACAGTTTGGCCCGACCTCTTTAAGTTGGAGGAGATTTATCATACGAGCTATTGGGATCGCTCTTACAAGTGCATCTTGACCCCAACTCATCTTTTTGCAGCAGGCCTCATTCATAAACGAGAAATTTTCATTGGTAAGTGACGATTGTTAATTACGATGGATTTCTAGTCTCGTACCTAGCTTACTTTTTACTTTCAATCTATTTGCAGGTTATTCGGCCGAGCTCATGTCTACCAAGAAGACGAGCACTGGAGCTTTTAACCACGAGCAGGAGGCTTGGTCTCGGCGGGCTACCCTGGTTGGCAGTTTTTTTTTCCTCCGGGTTCTTCAGCTATTGTAACCTCAGACGAGGCTGTAGCTCGGAGCAAGGGCAAAGCTTGGGTGCCCGACATCCCCTATCGTCGACCTGGAAAGAAGCTCTGTTAGATGAGGCCCCTTGTGAATAAGCTTGATGATCAAGATCTCGCAGTTTGGGGCTACCAGATCGGACTTCCCCGGTCTGAGGGTGTCCTGGGCATGGACGACCACGTTAGGGACAACGCTTCTCTGGCCTTTGTGAAGTGTGTCGAGGTTAGATGTTTTTTATCAGTGTTACTTGTATTTTTTTGATAAGCTTGGTCTAACTCGTGCATTTGTTCTTATTCAGGCGGCCTATCAAATTTTCATGGCCATAAAGAAGATCGATAACTTATCCATCTCCGCCAAAGCCGAGCAGAGAAGACTCAAGGAGAACATGGACAAGAAGGTGGAGGAGCTCGAGAGCAATATCGTGAAGACCAATTTTGAGTTGTCCTTCACCATGTCAAGGCTGCAGAGGTCGGCCTTAGAGAATGAGGTGCTGAAGGCGAAGGTTGTTTCACTTGATTCCGAGCTGGCCAGCTCGGCTCGTTGCGCTGTTGAGAAGTTTCAGGATTCTCAAGAATTTGATGATTTGAAGCGTGAAGAGTACGAGATGGGTCAGATCCATATGAGGGTCGACTTCAGCAAGTACTTCGCGGACAAAGTTCACATGGCCACCTTCGACAACTTCATGGCCGAGCAGCAACAGGATGGGGCTGACGAAACCGAAGAAGAGGTCGTCGCTGAGGACGCGGTTGCTGCCGAGCCGATGTTGAGAGGTGATGGAGAAGGCCACAAAGAGACCGAGGCTGAGTAGTAAGGTGCTGCTGATGGCGATGTCGTTGTGTTAAGCAGCTAGGCCTTTGTGTTTTATTTACCTTTCTTGTAACTATGCTCGAATGTCAAGCTAAAATACTAATCAACTTTTAAATACATGTTGTTCTTCCTTTTTTTCTTTTTCTTTTTTAGTTGACCTTGGTACTTAGAAAAATTATCTTTCATCTGTTTCCTTGAGCTTTAGAAGAATTTTCATAAAAAGTTCTCGCCTCATGAGCTCGGCTCGGAGAGCTTGCTCTATGAGACTTAGAAGAATTTTTGTAAAAATTCTTGTCCCGCAAGCTCGGCTCGGCCAGCTTGGTGTATGGGACTTAGAAGAATTTTCGTAGAAATTCTTGTCCCGTGAGCTCGGCTATGATCCGAGCTTGAGGTGTTTTGTGAGTGGTCTCCTTCCTGGCGATAATTTGAGCTCTAGCAAGCTGGGACCCCAAGGTACTATGAGAATGAACTCCTTTTTAGCGATAACCTGAGATCTGAAGAGCTCAGATCCTAAGGTACTTTAGGCTTTAGCCTTCTTCCTAGCTATAATCCGGGTTTTACCTTGGACCCCAAGGTACTCTAAGCTTTCAGCCTTTTCTTGGGGCTTATTCGAGCAAAGTTCGTGTTCCCAAGGTGGTAATCGTTTTCCTTCTTGTCATGTTGTGTCGAGAGTTGTCGGTAAATTTGTTCATGCAAAGTCGTCAAGAAACAATCTAATTTAGTCGAGTTGTCCTCAGAACGTCAGGATTGATCGTCGGCCAATAGTATCCCTGACGAAGTATTTTTTATGCGAGAGTTATTCCTCCAGAGTGATTCCCGCATATTCCTGCATGTACCTCATCAAGGACGACTTGAGCTTGGCCTTCTCCCAGACACTTCATATATGGCAAACTGTAGTTGCGTCGATACAACATGTTGTCGATGAGCACATACTTGGCCGCTTGTCGTTGTATTTTCCTTGCCAATAGTTTGTCCTCTAGGAGCTCTCATGTTCTCAAAAATACCACAATCGGGTCCATCCAGGAAGGGCTGATCTCTGTAAGGCCGACCTGACTTCCTTCCTTGATACTCCTGTTGTGCAGATATTCTACGGGTACTTGTAGCATGAGCTCGTCCCTAGAAAATGAGGCAAGCTTTGAGAGAGCGTCTACAAGGGAGTTGTCTGCTCATGGTATTTGTATGACCTCATATTCTTCAAAGTTCCTCAACAACTCTTTCACCATCTGTAGATAAGCCTGCATGCGATCATCCTTCGTTTGGTACTCGACGATGACCTGACCTGCCAAAAGTTGTGAATCACAACATATTGCGATCTTGCGTACCCCACAGTTGAACGCCATTTGTAGTCCTGCTAGAAGAGCTTCGTATTCAGACTCATTATTCGAGGCCGAGAAGCCATAGCGGAGAGCTGCGAGGTGTTTGTCTCATTTGGGGGAAACCAAAACAATGCCAGCCCCACTTCCTTGTTTGCACGATGAGCTATCGACAAACAATTTTCATGTCAGCTCGAGCTCAACATCAATGTCATCTTCTTCTTTCTGCTTGGATGAGAACTCTTTTACAAAATTAGCCAGTGCTTGCCCTTTGATAAGTATTTTTGGTCGATATTCAATATCAAACTCGTTGAGTACAATAGCCCATTTCGTTAACCGACCTGAAGTCTCTGGTTTCTACAAAACCTGGCGCAGTTGGTTTCGTGTGAGCACGATTATGGCATGAGCTTGAAAGTATGGTCGAAGCTTCCGGGCTGAGGTGATGAGAGCAAGTACCAACTTCTCTATTTCGGGATATCTGGTTTCAGCATTGATCAATGACTTGCTCACATAGTAAACAGGCTTTTGTATCCCCTGCTCTTCCCAAGTAAGAGTAGAACTCATTGCCGCATCAAATATGGACAGGTAAAGGAAGAGTTTCTCTCCGGGAACTGGTTTTGAGAGCATGGGTGATGAGCTGAGGTAAGTTTTGAGCTCTTAAAAAGCTTGCTCGCACTCTTCATCCCATTCAACAGTCTTCTTTTTTATTAATTTAAAGAATGGCAGACACTTATCTGTAGACTTTGACACAAACCGGTTCAGTGTAACTTTGTTGTTGGTCTCTCCCAAGAAGGGGGAATTGGGTGCGATGGTCAATTTTAAAATTATCTTCCAATAACTTAGTGATTTACATGAGTGTATTGGAATTGGATGCAAAATAAAACACAGACTAAATTGCAAAAGTGAGACCCACGATTTATAGTGGTTCGGCAGCGCCTACGTCCACTACTTAACCTCCTCAGTTAGGATTTAAACCTTATCACTAAGGGATTCTCTTACGGGTGAGAACCAAACTGTTACAACTGCCCTTTTACAGGTTAAAGGTGAACATATCCTTTTACAGGCTAAGGATGAATCGTTTCTCTTTTACAGGCAAGAGATAGCTTATCTTATTACACGATCAGGATAAACTGGTTCTTTTTTAAAGGCTGAGAGATAACCTATCCTTTTTAAGGTTAAAGACACACCTATTCTTTTACGGGATCAGGATGAATCGGTTTCTTTTTTCGGGCTGAGGAAGAACCCATGTTCCTTTTACGGGATCAGGAAAAACAGTTGTGATTTCAAACCTGAAATCACTTAAGTGAACCACGTCTACTTGTCCTAGTTGTTTCACATCGAAACACACCAGCATTCCAACAAATAATGTTGGGTTTAACAAAGTATAACACTTTACAATTATGCACATGACATAGCATTACAAAGATATGACATGTGAAATTGGTAATGCTAAGTTAAAATACACCTTCAGTCTTTTACCTTCTAATATTCGGTATTGCTCAAGTGCAGTTTCAAAAAGCATGAATGATATGATATGAAAATCAGTGCTTCTTTGAAAATAAATAAAAATCAAATAAAAATTAACTTGAAATACGAAAGACTGGTGTAAATCAAAGACACGGACAATTTTTGAAAATAGATATAAAATATAAGTATGAAAACTTATGGTTTTCTGATCAGTAATTAACCAACTACTGATATAGTTCAATTCAGTACTTAAGATATGAAATCAAGTACAACTGTATATCTTGAACTATTTCTCAAATTCTATCTCTAGCAAAAATGATACCAAATATGAATCAGTGCTAAGAATTTGAGTTGATACCCGATCAAATAGATTTTCAAAGATCGAATGAAAATCATTTGAGTACATAAAAGTATCTGTTAAAAATACTTAGCAAGATTAGAAAAATGAAATTCATTTTGACAAAGACTGTCTTTCAAAAAGTATTGGCACAACACAAAGTGATTGGCAAGTTGTTTGATCCTAAGTGCTGGTATTTATAGACTTAGTGGGACATAGCCGTTAGACATTTGAAGTTCAAATAATATGAACGTTTACACACAACGGCTAGAATGTTATATGAAAATGGCAACTGCAATTTTCACTAACATTCTGGTTCTTTTCAGATTTCATGAAACAGAAAAGTTTTAAAAAAACTTATTTCATGTATCAGAGACGATATCTGATAGGTCTGAAAAGGACTCTGTGCAAAGGTCTGTTCTGAAAAAATAAACTTATGTAGTGTACCTATTCGAGTAGTGACGGTTGTTGAATTAGTGTCCTAACGCATAATATCAACAATGTCATTTTGTTCCTTGAGGGCGCTTATTACGTATAAGCGTCCTGCTGAACACTTAAGTGAGGCCGCTACTAACTCGTAAGCGTCCTGACTTACTTTGACACTTAAATGACTTAACCTTAAGGGCGTTAATGCATAGTTAGCATCCTGCTATGTTTTAAAACAACTAAGTGCATGAGGGCGCTACTGTCCGAGTAAGCGTCCTACCAGTTTAAAACATAAAAATAAAACATGAGGGCGCTACAACTATGTAAGCGTCCTACTAGTTAAAAACATAAAACATATCATGAGGGTGCTACAATAATGTAACCGTCTTACCGATTAAAAACATTTTAAATAAGACACAAACACGTTGAAGGACAATCAGCGTCCTGAAAGTTACTAAGTTGATTCCTAAAGGTGAAGGCGTTTCTATCCAGATAGCGTCCTGATAGATTGTTCAACTTATAACTATCAGCGTCCTCAAAGAAGCATTCTTTGAAGAACTTAAGACATCTTTCAGTGAGCTGATGTTGAGTCAGCCTCCTGACAACTTCAGAGGTTGACTAATAAAGGAGGTCGCTACTATACAAGTAAGCATCCTGATAAATCAGTTCAATTCAACCTTGAATGTTATCAGCGTCCTAATGAACTATCAGCGTCCTTACTTATTAAGTTTAGGAGAACACTGCTATTTGATTAATGTCCAAAAAGACTCTTTGAAAATAGTTTTGACTCGCGATGAAATATACGATAAATGTGAATAAAAACTCGACAAATTTCAAATTAAATATATATTATTAGATCATTTGAAATACCGTAAAGACATGAAATCAAAACATGCAGATTAGAAAAACATATGTAGATGATTTATGCATGGTTTTGAAAAACATTTTGAACAATAACGATTAGAGAAAGATATACCTTAAATACTTTGTGTATTTTTCTTTTCTCATAACCGTTAAATCCAACTCTTCATTATGAGATCTTCAACAAGAGCTTTGCGGAGTTGAAGGACTTGAACTTTGATCAAGAGATGTAGTCTTGAAGCTTGATTGAGTCGTTCGAGTGAAATGATTTTGAAATCATGATGTGATCATTGAAGTTTTTTGGTTGAAACGAACTTGACCGTTGGATGTGATCTTTGAGTTCCTTGATCGAGTCGTTCCTTGGCTTTTTGCTTTCCTTTGGTGCTTTGATGAAATCTTGATAAACGCACGTTTAGCACCGAAAAGTACTTTATTTGTGATCATCAAAATATACTTTATCTCAGTATATTTAGGGACGAGCTAAGTGATGAACCGCATAGGTTAACATATGCGCCCTGTCAAGTGTTGTACTTTTTTTATGCTTCTGGGCGCTTTCATATCAAGAATGGCTCGGATCTTGTCAGGATTTGCCTCTATTCCCCTCTGGTTGACCAAGAAGTCGAGAAATTTTCCTGTCGTGACTCCGAATGTGCACTTGTTTGGGTTTAGCCTCATATTGTAGTGTTGGATTGTGTCGAACACCTCTCTAAGATCATGAGGATGACCTGTCGATTTGATGTTCTTCACTAGCATGTCGTCAACATACATTTTCATGTTCTGCCCAATCTTCCCTTCAAAGACCCGATTCACCAGCCTCTGATATGTTGCACCAGCATTTTTTAAGGCCGAAGGGCATTACCTTGTAGCAGTACAAGCCCTGGTCTATTATGAACGAGGTCTTTTCTTCATCTTTGTGGTACATCATAATCTGGTTGTAGCTAGAATAAGCGTTCATGAAGCTAAACAACTCATGTTCAGCAGTAGCATTAACGAGCTGATCTATCCTGGGAAGAGGGAAGTTGTCCTTCGAGCAAGCCTTGTTCAAGTCTGTGAAATCAACACAAGTCTTCCATTTGTCGTTTAGTTTTTGAACCATCACGACATTGACCAGTCATTCTGGATGTGACACCTTTCGGATGAACTGGGCTGAGACAAGCTTGTCGACCTCTTCCCGGAGAGCTTCAGCTCTTTCTACGCTTAGGGCTCTCCTCTTTTGTCGTACTGAGGCGAACTTCTGATTAATGTCAAGACGATGAACTATCACTTCTTTCGAAATGCCAAGCATATCATCATGAGACCATGGGAATATGTCCATATACTCTCTCAATACTTGGATGCCCTAGTCTACTAGGTTTGAGTTCGTCCCAGTTCCAACTTTGACAGTTCTGGTCAAGTCTTCTGTGATCAACACCTCTCTCCATTCGTCTTGTTCCTCGAGATTAGAGGTGTCTTCTCGTGGATCGAGGTCTTGATCAGAAGCTACATCAACCTTCATGAGCTCTCCCTTAGCAGGTCAGAAGCTCGACCCTTCCAAGCTTTTGCTCTTCATCACCACCGCATAACATTCTCTCGATTCCTTCTGGCGTCCTTGCGCAACACCTACTCTGCGCTAGGGCCGGAATTTGAGCGCAAGATGGTATGTAAATACCACGACTTTCAGATCGTTGAGGAGAGGTCTGCCAACGATGACGTTATAGGCAAAAGGGCCCTTCACAACAAGAAATTTCACCATAACCGTAGCTTGGTGTTTTTTTCCCCTGTCGTGACAGGAAGAACAATCTTCCCTTCTGGCATAATCCCATCTCCCGTTAATCCATAAGAGGGACGTTCACAGGAGTGAGCTGCGTTTTCGCAAGCCCCAACATTTCAAACGCCGACCAGTAGAGAATGTTGGTCGAGCTACCAATGTCGACAAGGATCCGATGGATTTTGAAGTTCGTCACCTCCAATGTTATCATCAAAGCATCAGAATGAGATCGGCAGATGTCTCTAGCCTTCTCCTCTGTGAAGGTGATAGCGAAGTCTGTTATCTTCTGCTTTTCTAGTCGGCTCAACAGGTTCATAACGTCCGTTTGTGCAGCTCAGACGTAAGCCTTCAATGCTCGGCTCGACGTTTTCTCGAGGCCTCCACCAAGGATTGTTCTGATCTCCCTCGACTGGTCGGCTCTTTTCTTCTCTGGCGACTGAGCCCTTCTCTGATTCGAGCCCTTCACGTATTCTTGCAGACGACCTCGACGGATAAGAGTTTCATTCTCCTCTTTTAAGTCAAAACACTGGTCAGTGTTATGACCGTGATCCTTGTGGTATCGACAGTACTTCCTCTTGTCCCGTCAATCAGAAGGAGTGCTCAACTTTTTGGCCGTTTGAGGTATTCCTTGTCTTGGATCTCTAGGAAAATATGTTTTGCCAAGGTGGTCAAAGGAGTGTATATCGAATAAACGTTATGGACACCCTTGTTTTTTTGGTCCCGTCGATCAGAATTGGACCCCTTAGTTGTCCTTCTTGGCTTCATCGTCTTTTTTCCTCTTCTTGTCCTTCTTCGAATAATTGGGTAGATTATCTTCTTCCCTTTTGCCTTCAGCCTGCTCATCCGCGTTAATGTACTTTTGAGCTCGGTCTAGGACTTCCTTGTATGTCTGAGCCTTCTTCTTCCCTAAGGAGTAGTGGAATTGTCCGGGCCTCAGCCCGACCATGAAGGCTACGATAGTTCACAGTCATCGACTTCAACTCGAGCGTCATTAAATCGCTCGAGGTAATCCTCGAGATTTTTTCTTTGCTATTGTCGAATGGTCAACAAGCTATTCACCGATTTTTCCTTTTCTTTCTTACAAGCGAAGTTTTTGATAAACTTGTAAGCAAGATGACCAAATGAGCAGATCCACCCCAGTTCTAGCTTTCAGTACCACTTTCTAGCTGGTCCTTCGAGGGTAATTTAGAAGCCTTTGCACATTATTGCATCGTCATATCCTTTGAACTTCATCCAGGATTTGTAGTTTTCAACGTACTCTATTGGGTCAATCTTTCCTTCGTACGTTTTGACCTCAGCCGTTTTGACATTCTTTGGGAGCAGGGCCTGAAGTACTTCTTTGGTGAAAGGTGAGGGAAAGTCTTCATACTCCGTATGAGATCGGGTTTGGACGCTCCTAGAGGGCCAGGTCAGCCTGGACCGAAACGACCTTGTCGGAAGTGGTCCTATTTTTGGGATCCTTGCCGAAGCCGACCTGGTTGCGACTGACCTGTCTGGAACCGATCTCGATGAAGGATGACGAGATCTCTTTCGTGCTGAATGAACTTGGAAAGAGTTTAACTCATGCTTCTTCTTTTTCGCCTCCAGAGAGTGGCGAAGATCTCTTATGAAAAGAGATCATTGTTTTGATTCGTCCAAAGGCTTGCTGCTATTTTTCATAGATTTTGGTTGAGAGTTGATGCTCCGACTGCGGCTTCCTTCATTCTTTCGAACCTTCGCATGTCGTGGTGGTGACGAAGGAATAACTGCTCTTAATACCTCATTCTGCTCCAGCATCAGTTGAGAGATCTTTTCTACCTTCTTCTCAATGTTGCTGATTCATATAGACTTCTAAGCAGAGCTCTTCTTCTTTTTGGGAGGTCTCCCTCGCTGGGGCAGGGTGCTCTTCCAGATATGGGGGATTTGCCTCTTGACTCATTGTCGGAAAGCTGTTATTGGCTTGATAAGTCGCCCCCCACAGACAGCGCCAAATGTTGGTGCAAAATCTGACCAACACCAAGTAAATGAACACGTGTAGGAGATGATCGTATCTGGAGGTATGAACTTTCTGGTTTCGGTGAGAATTATCAACTAGATCTGTGAAGAAGAGAGAAAGAAACAGGGCTATTGTAAGGAACACCAGTGTGGTGCCGGCCAAAGACCCTCTGATGCCTAAGTTAGAGCTCGTATAAGACTATAGCAATAACTCTTGTATAAAGTTGTTCGTACCTTATGAGAAGGGTTGTAGGTCTTATTTATAGAGGAGGTCCTCTGGCCAGAGTAGCTAGCTGCCCAGTAGGCATGGTGTCACGTGTCGTCTCGTCGTTGGTTGAGATGAGCTAGATGAGCTCATCTATTCCGAGTTGGTCGGATCGGATGATCCTCATCTTCGTGGCTCGTCTTAGAGAAGGATATCTTCTTAGTTTGTTTCGGATAAGGAGATCTTCTTGATTCGTCTTGGAGAAGAAGTATTTTTCTGTCTCTATGTCAAAGTTCGTGTTTGACACGTACAACTATTCCGAATTCCTCGGGATATGGCGTGCTAGAAAGGACTTCCTAATCTTCTCTATTTCATCTGGAATGGTCAGCTCGACTAGCCGAGCTGTCAACAATGAACCGAACTGCAATGAGCTTGGTTGGGCAGAGCTAACACTACCATCATGTTTTCAGGATTTTTGTAAATGTCATCTCGCTAGGTCGGCTCGGACAGTTTCTCATGGTTGACTCAAATCTGGTCGGGCTGAGCTGATCTGGCGGTTGTATCATCGCACGCGACTTTTACCCCGCCACCTCGGCTCGTCAGTTTCTTCATATGGCTTATGTTTTCTATAAGACCAGGTCAACTCTGCTGATGTCCAGGTCAACTTATAGAACTAAACATATGTAAGGCTTGCCCGCGTGCTGAGAGGATCTTTTCCACCAACATTAATGTCTGGGACTCCAAATAAGAAGGTAAAGCCCCACGTAGGAAAGGGAGGAAATGCTTTGGTCAAGGGTCATATTGCAGCTCATAGCTTTATAATATGTCGTCTTTTTTTTTTTTTTTTTTATTTATGAAGTCTTTTGATTGCAGAGAGGACGAGGGAAATGGGGATGATGGTTGATCCTCAATGCCCCCTTCTATTGGCCATGGGTAAAAAAGTATTGCTCACGGCCTATTTTTTTTTATTGTCCATACACAACTTTAATTGATTTGGCAAGCTATGGTGAAGAAGTAATGGTCCATGAGGAGATGGCTAGGGGACTTCAAGGCTGATGCTAAATAGATTAAGAGGTACTCAAAAAGTCAAAACAGAAGCAAAGAGAAAATGAAGAAAGAACCAAACAACCAGACGCCAATCTACAAGCAGCAACCCCAATTCCTGGACCAATCATTTATAGAATAATCTCCATTGATTTTAAATACGACCAGCCAGGAACTAGATGTTATGATCAGATTGTGTCTAAAGAGACAAACATTCCTAGAGATTCCATAAAAAATACGTCGATTGAGAAAGATGCTCTCATCACTTTTGACGCCCTAGGAGATCGCGCATGAGTATTCTCCAGCGCAAGGCATTCTCCAGCGCAAGAAGAGGGTAACTGTGAACCTGCCGCCCAACCGCACAACTATCTTGGCTCAGATGGGGTGCTACAATCTAGTCCTTCCTCTATGCAAAATTGGTGAGGGTCTCCGGTGGTCTTCTTAATTATTAAAAATTATTTCACACCTTCTAACTAAGTTGGACTTTTCAATTAACTCAGTTGAACAACTTCAACTCTTAGTTAATGACAAAATATAGGAATTTAGCCCATCCTACTTATTAATAGTTACTTTCAGTAGGAAATTCCAGCTGAATCCATTCCTTAGTCAATCAGTATCAACAAATTAAGCAGATTAACCAATGTCACTCAAATCAATTTATGTTGACTAGTTAATTATATATCATGAATCAAAATCTCATACAAATAAAAGTTTAAAACTTACTAAACTTTGATTTTTATGAGATTTTAAAAACTTAATTTTAATATATCTGTGACAATAATTTAAAAACTCTAAGGGCCTGTTTGATATCCAATTTAAAATTAATTTTTAAAAATAAGTTTTTAAAAAGCTATTTTTAGAGTTCATTTTTAGAAATCAATGAAAACTACAATTTGTTATATTCTCGTTTTCTTCACAACTTTTAAAGTCAAATCATAAAAAGGTTTTTAAAAACTTTGAAAACACTTTAACCAAACAAGGTTTTTGAGAATTTTAGATTTAAAAACAAAAAACAGTTTTTAAATTTTATTCCAAACATGGCCTAAAATAGTACTAATGATTAAAAAAAAAAACAGAGAGCTAAAGAGAGAGTTTTAGTTGTCCAAGTTGATAAGGTACAATGAAAAAGATTAAATATAATACCAAAATTTCCTCAATGTAAGAGTTTGGTTAAACATCAGCCATCATCGTCTTAATCAAATGCATTATAATTTACTTGTAGGACCAAAAATATAAAAATAAAAGACCCACATAATAATTTACATTTTTTTAACTGTTTATGGACCATGAATCATACTGCAATAACATAGTACAGGCGGTTCAGTTGGAGCCGGACCAAGTTGAAGCTGCTGGAATTATTAGTACATCCATCGATACCTAATTCTACCTCTCTTGATCAACTTCTATTGAAAAGAAATAAATCGGTTGTTATAATTATTAAGAGAACTCACTCAAATTGCTTTGAAGAGCAGGTATGAGCTTCCTCAATGAATTAATGATGTTTAATGAATGTTAGCATGTGATGATGTCCTCAGCAATCAATGGTGGAACAAATCTGCAACCTTGAAGTGTTTGCTCAAAGATGTGGCCCACTCTCAGCAATTTTCCCTGCAATTAATTCAGATAGAACAAGGCTCAGCGATCTGTTATAGCTAGAAGCTTTGCTCATCCAACAGCAAGAATATATACAGTTAGTATGACTAAGATTTTAAGTCTTTGGATGAGGAGATGAGGCAATATGTCCACTTCTCGACAAAAATATCTTGGTTAAATACATCAAATAATCCATCCTTGTATAGTGCTCCAAAATCAGTATTATGAGCAAATGGTTAACAGAAAACAAGCCGATTGATTCTTGACAGTGATTATAGGCTGAAAGGTCTTAAGAAATATGTTTCAACTGGCAGGAGCTAAACAACAGGTGATGTTACTTCTGTCAAGTGCAAATAAAAAGAGAAACAAGCATTAATAAGATTTAATAGTTTTAAGTCGGTAACTGAAATTAATCAACTTGATTGTTTGGGTTTTTCTTTCAGCTGATAACGCACTCCCATAAACTTAGACAAGAGTAGACCTGTCATCAAAGGACTGGACATTATCTAAATCCAAATTCAAAATTCACATCTGAATATTTGGATAATCATCCAACTACGCATCCAGCAAACTAGATTTGGATATGCACAATGACCGGATCAGTCTTTATTATATAAGATATGATAGAATATCTATTTTTGGCAAAAGATAATGTTTGTGTGCTTTTTAAATTTAAAAAAAAAAAAAAAATTACAAATCAAAATCACAGTAGCAGATGCGTGAAGATTGGATACTCGGATGACTTGGAGATCGTTGAGTTCAAATTCAAAAACGACCTCTCCACACTGTGGCCCTAAAAGGAGCCTCGTGCACTAAGTACACCCTTTTAGTAGCAAATGATAAACATATTTCTTGGAAATAAAATAATTATAAAAAAGAAATGTAACTGAATTGACAACTGCAATGAATTCTGACATTTGAACCTGTTGATAATTGGTATACTTAATATCAATATTTGCAAGAATAGTCTAAGTTCATTTTGTTACCAATATTCTGCATAATCATCTATTTAAGCAAATTCGAATGATCAAATTTTTAACAGACTTTCCATATCTAATCTGTACTCACTCTTAGACAAGAAAATTCTGATCCGTTTTATTTGGTGAGTTGTGTGGCCTTTTATCAGATGTAATGCACAGGGAGGGGGCAGGAGGGTTGACAGTGTGAGAGTGCTTGACAGAAATGCAAACTTAATACTTACACAATCTGTTTCTCCACCTTTTACTTACAGTTTTAACCCATTAGTCACTATATGAACCAAGGTGAGTTTATTTTGAAAGACTAGCAACAGTCTTACTAATGTAAACGAATGATCCATTAGTAAAATAAACAAAGCAATCTTTTTCCTTCGACAAAAGCAAAACTGAAAAAAATAAATAAATAAATAAAAATTGTTCTATACCTCATCAAATGTTGCACCAATTATTTGAAGACCAATAGGAAGGCTAGCAGGTCCATCTTCAACAAATCCGCAGGGCACAACCATTGCAGGAATCCCAGCCAGGTTAACATTGACCTACAAGAAGAAAGAACCACCAATTTTTCTCATTAAAAAAAAGAAAAAAAAAATACCACCACCAATTTAAACAAGAGTAAAGTTTAAATTCGCATTGAACTCAGATATGGATGATTGAAAAATGGGTCCGAAGGCAAAGAAGGGACAGGTTAGAACATGTGAGATACTTCATATGCTTTACCAACAATTTTGTTCTTTCTGTTTTGCCTTTTTCTTTTGAGAGTGTAACGCCCCAAAAATCCTTTTATTTAGCCCATGACCAATTTGCTTTATGCCCAAACTCTATGTGCTTGCTTTGATGTGTATGTTTGTGTATTTGATGCTTCGTGTGTGTTTGTTCATGTGTTTTCATATGATTTTAAGTTGTTTAGTGAGTTGTATGTGATTACTACTTAAAGAAAGTATTATTATCGGTGTTCTTATTATTTTTATTAATAGCATTTTCATTATTGATATTAATTGTAGCTTGTTGGAAAAACCACATTTAGATAGCTTGTTGAGCAAGCTATTGCCATGGCTAATAGTTTGTGGGGAAAGCTACAATTAAATGCTCTCATTTAATCCATCAAATGATGAATATGATATTTGAATGGGTGGTGTAGAAATGGGGTGCTAAATAAATATTCTACTCATAGTGCATGGGATTATTAGCATTTAAAGCATATCCCATTAAATCAGCCCATTCTCTCATTCTTTCTCTCCATTCACGTTGAGAAAGAAGAAAGAGAGGAAAGAGAAGAAAAAGAAGAAAAGGAAGAGGAAGAAGAGAAGATGGAGCTAGGGCTTTGAAGATGGTGCTCCAAGGTGATGTTTTCTTCCATTTTCTTCCATGAGAACGTTTCTAGTGTTAGTTTTAAGTTTTCTAATGGTGTAAATTTCACCATGGGTTTCGGATTTGGGTGTTCACCATTTAGGGTTTTGATTTCTAGAACTTGAAATGGCTTAATAATGGTGGTTTTGGCGTCCTTAACCTTGATCTATGCCCAAAACACATTATGGCAAGCTTTCTACCATGATTTTGGTAAGGTTTGAAGTTAGGGTTTCGATAGAAACCCTTGAATCCGAAATGCACATTCTTGATTTGAAAATCTAAAGTAATGTGGAGCACTTTGGTTGCATTTTCCCCAACTTTCATGAAAAAATTGATGGGGTTACCTTGTAACACCCTAACCTAGATTATGGACTAAGGGTTAATTAGTTTTTGTGCATGTCAACTATGTTAAGCTTGAGGATGGTAAATGTCTATGCATGTGATTTGTTTAAGATTTACACGGTGAAATCTTAGGGTTTAGTTCAAATGACCCTAACTTGGTTCATAGACCTAGAGTTGAGGATATGCCTTGCATGTCAACTATGTTGATTAAATGGGCATATTTGATGAATTCTTGGTGTTAGATTAGAGATGGTCATGGAAGAACATGAAGACCTTGTTCAAAATAGCAATATGGCCTAGTACGGAAATCCCCATATTTTAAGGCTTTTAATGCTCTTGACCTTAAAAGCATGAGATTAGTGCACTTTATGTCTAATTAGGCATAATTGGAGTTAGTTCATGCTATTAATTAAACGGTAGTGACCATGACATGGATTAGGCCTACATGTTGGTTTAATCTCCCAATTGGGCATGGTTATGCCTAGAGATTGAATATTAGTAATTATAATTAAATTGATGAATTGTCCGTGCGAATTAGGCATTGGGGGCCTATCGCATGAGAATAGAGATGTATGTTTTAATTAGATGAAGTATAGACCAGTGTTGTCAAGGCGGCGCCGTGGGTGGTGGCACCACCTAGGCAGTCTAGGAAGGTCTAAGCAAATATTTTTTTAAAGGATTTTTTTGATTTTTTTTTGTTAAAATCTACAAAATCCTCTCCCTCCTTCCACTTCGACTTATGCAAACCCTAAATACATTTATGTATATAATTATTAATTTATATTATATAAATTAATAATTATTTAATATATAAATTAAATTAATAATTACATATATATGGAGTGAGGGACAATTAAATAAATTTTTCAGGAACCTCTAAATAAATATTTTATATCCCGCCTAGACCCTACCTCGCCTAATTAAGGTTTACCGCCTACCACCACCTTTCCGCCTTGACAACACTGGTATAGACCTATGGCCTATATGTGGGAATGTTATGTATGGTGTGTAATGTCTATGTTGTTGAGCATGGCAATTGATGTGTGTATGGGAATTGATGAATATTTCAGGATCTTAATTGGTTGATTCGGTTTTTGGTTGTCGTGTGTGTGGATAGATACTCTCACGAGGCTTAGTTGTGAGTAGACTTCATTTATGTTTAAATCTTTTATGTCATCATATCAATTATATGTTGTATGTTTGAAGGCATGAAATGTGTTCCAATTATTTGAATGGCGCATGATGTGGACAAACCTTATGACTTTGGTTTGTCGCACCTATCTAGCTAATAGGGAGACTTGGCCTTGTCATAGGAGGGTTTTGAATGAATATATTTGGGAAAGAACGGCACGGCGAAATAGACGTGGATTATTAGCCCCAATGATCATGATTGGAGGAGGAACAACAAGATAATAATGCGTGGATTATTAGCCCCAATGAATATGGAATGTGGATTCCAAAATGATAGGCTTTTACTTGCTTTGAACTCTATTTATAAATGCTTGATATTTATGTGTTATGAGCTTTATTCATTCCTTGGCATTGACATGCATACATGGTATTTTATTGATGAGTATTGATGACATATTTGAATTCTATTCATTGAGCACCGTTGGCTCACTTTACTTCTTCCCTTTTCAAGTCCTTCAGTTCAGGACAAGGGCAAGAGAGTGGTTATCTCTTGAGGACCTTGCCGGCGCTAAAGTTTAGGCCTCAACGTGAGTTAGGAGGCACTTTTGATTGAAATCTTAGGGTCATTTAAACTAAACCCTAAGATTTCACCATGAAAATCTTAAACAAATCACATGCATAGACATTTACCATCCTTAAGCTTAGCATAGTTGACATGCACAAAAACTAATTAACCCCAAGTCCATAATCTAGGTTAGGGTGTTAAAAGGTAACCCCATCAATTTCTTCATGAAAGTTGGGAAAAATGCAATCAAAGTGCTCCACATTACTTTAGATTTCCAAATCAAGACCGTGCATGTCGAATTCAAGGGTTTCCATCAAAACCTTAACTTCAAACCTCACCAAAATCATGGTGGAAAGCTTGCCATAATGTGTTTTGGGCGTAGATCAAGGTTAAGGACACCAAAACCACCATTATTAAGCCATTTCAAGTTCAAAAAATCAAAACCCTAGGTGGTGAACACCCAAATCCGAAACCCACGGTGAAATTTACACCATTAGGAAGCTTAAAACTAATACTAGAAACGTTCTCATGGAAGAAAACATCACCTTGGAGCACAATCTGCAAAGCCCTAGCTCCATCTTCTCTTCTTCCTCTTCCTTTTCTTCTTTTTCTTCTCTTTCCTCTCTTTCTTCTTTTCACAACGTTAATGGAGAGAAAGAATGAGAGAATGGGCTGATTTAATGGGATATGCTTTAAATGCTAATAATCTCATGCACCATGAGTAGAATATTTATTTAACACCCCATCTCTACACCACCCATTCAAATATCATATTCATCATTTGATGGATTAAATGGGAGCATTTAATTGTAGTTTTCCCCATAAACTACTAGTCATGGCAATAGCTTTCTCAACAAGCTATCTAAATGTGGCTTTTCCAACAAGTCACAATTAATAACAATAATGAAAATGCTATTAATAAAAATAATAACACCACCAATAATAATATTTTCTATAAGCAATAATCACATACAGCTCACTAAACAACTTAAAATCATATGAAAGCACATGAACAAACACACACCAAGCATCAAATACACAAACATACACATCAAAGCAAACACATAGAATTTGGACATAAAGCAAATTGGTCATGGGCTAAATGAAGGGATTTTTGGGGCGTTACAAAGAGAATGGGGGAAAGGAGGAGGGGGGTTTTCTTTACTTCATTTGCTAGTAAATGAGCGTTTAAAAGTCTTCTGTAGGTGGCTTTTCAAGTCCGCCGTCAAATCCCAAGCCCGCACCTGGACAAAAAGACCCTATGAAGCTTTACCGTTCCTTGGGATTGGCTTTGGGCCCATCCTGTGCAGCTTAGGTGGAGGGCGAAGTAGAAGCTCAATAGTTTCCACACCTCACATCCTTTTCAAGAAAGATATTACACTGGCTCATTAAGGTCAAAGAGAAAACAAAGGCCTTTTGCTGGAAACTAGATTCAAACAAAAGTTTGGAGCACCATACATGGATTCCCACACTTGACAAATATTCACTACCTCCTAGACAAGAGGATACAAAACAACTTGAACATGTTGAATCCCTTTTCTTTTTCTCTTCTTTTTTTTTTAATGTATTTTTTCAAAAAGAAAAGTTTGTGAATATCAATTCCCCCATTAACCATCCTCATCCATAAGGAAGGACGATAGTGGAAAAGATAAAAAAAAAAGGACAACCCGGTGCAAGAAGCTCCTGCCTATACAGGGTCCCGACTCCCGAGGAAGGGTTGGACCACATTTGGATCTATTGTACGCAGCCTTATCTTGTTTCACAAAAGGTTGTTTCTACAACTCAAATCCATGACCACATGGTCACATGGCAGCAACTCTTACCGTTGGGCCAAGGCTCCCCTTCGTTGGATTTTTCAACCCCAATCAATCAATCCAATACGCAGCAAAAACATTCAAATAATGAAATTAAGCAATCATACAACCAATTCAACGTGGTTCGGCCAATCGATGCCTACGTCCACGGTGGAGAAATCAATACACTGAAAAGATTACACACAAGAAGGCCATCCTTCGGCACTCACCTCTTGCCACACACTCGATCACTCATAATCTCTCAGCCTATAACTCGTTACTTGGCCATTCTACCACATATCAATCTGATCTACCCATTCCATATTCATAATAAATATTAGACAAACTTCTAATACAACCCAAATACTAAAATTAGACATTTACTACAATTAGAAACGCAAAAAAAAAATTTGAAACCTACTCAAGTTAATACAGTTTTTATTTTACTCATACTCAAACTAGACATTTTTTATTTTGAGTTCGAACCAAAATATCAACAATCTCCACCTTGGTGAGAACTCCAGCAACCAATCAATCTTCGTTGTAGCGTGCGAACAATCACCCAATCACGAACAATCATCTCTCGATCGATCATTTAACCAGTCATCTCATGCCCTTGAGATGCAACCAATCAATTTGTTATCGCGTCAAGACGTGACTAATCATCTAATCAACCAATCAAACAACCTATCTCAATCTTTTGAGATACCAAACAATCAATCAATCTTCGCGATAATGCGAACAAACATCCAATCAATCATCTCATTCTCTTGAGATATCAATCAACCAATTAATCTTTGCACGAAGCGAATAAACATCCAATCAACCATTCGATCTGTAATTACTCAATTATCCAATCTTGCAATTGTTCCACCGAACAAAACATTCAGAATCATTTAATCTTTACAAGCGCTCAATACGTTCAATCTGATAATGACGATGATGGGTTATAATTTCTCACAACTTGGTCAACTTGTTTCTCCAACATGTGCTACATACGCTTCGGGAGATATTTAATTAAATAACTCCACCATAACTCAAACACGGCTCAACGTCCTCAATAAATAAATAAAATCGATTTAGTACTTGGGTAGTTGCTTAATAAAACAACTCTCATCTTCCATTCTACCAAACAAGAACGTCCTCTTGTACAACAACATTAATCGAACTTCTTCTTCCCGTATGCGCAGCAAGTTCGGTCTCCACCTCATAACATGAGCGAATTCACAACAATTATAAAACATAGCAATTAACCATACGACACCAACCTTAAAGCTAGTGCAATCGCAAATCCATAACACCACAACCCACAAGCAATGGGACCTCACATCAATCAACTTCTTGGACCAAGCTCTGATACCAATTTGTTGGGTTTTTTAACCCCAATCGATCAATCCAATACGTAGCGGAAACATTCAAATAATGAAATTAAGCAATCATACAACCAACTTAACGTGGTTCGGCCAATCAGTGCCTACGTCCACGGGTAGAGAAATCAATACACTGAGAAGATTACATACAAGAAGGCCATCCTTCAGCACTCACCTCTTGCCACACACTCGATCACTCATAATCTCTCAGCCTATAACTCGTTACTCGGCCATTCTACCACACATCAATTTGATTTACCCATTCCATATTTATAATGAATATTAGACAAACTTCTAATACAACCCAAATACAAAAATTAGACATTTACTACAATTAGAAACCCAAAAAAAAAATTAGAAACCTACTCAAATTAACACAGTTTCTATTTTATTCATACTCAAATTAGACACTTTTTATTTTGAGTTCGAATCAAAATATCAACACCCTTCACTATAGTGAAAATATGTTAAATTGTTAATAAATTTAAGCATGGTAGAAGAAATGGATAGGTGCATCTTGAGTATACTAACCAAATACTATCAAGATTGTATCAGAAATTTCAATAAAGTGACCATAAGAACATAAGTCAACTCATAAACACAATGGAATTGAGCATAAATAAGCAATTGATATGTAGCTATTGAAGACTATATGTATCCTGTTCCACATCAACACTAACTGCTCCGGGGAAGTAAACTGTTCCCAGTAAACAGGTTCTGTTACTTTGTAAACTGAAGCATCCTGAGCCATTTCCAATCCATAGGACATATTTTCAATCATAATTGAACCGATGCTTTGATGCATAAGTAAGAGCCACAAGCCCTAAGTTCATTGCTTACTCAAGTATGTGCCCAATGGAGTAGTAGAATGATAGATAGGTAAGAGGCAAGACAAGCACAGAATGGGTGTGCCCGGGATGAGGAAATTAAGGTAGAGGAATTAAAAAAAAAAAAAAAATTAAACAAAAATAAAGTAATTAACAAAAGCCTTGGGCTGTTACCATCCAAAATAAACAAAGGGCAGTTTTGCCATGTGAAAGGCCAAATACTGCATTTATGAGAATGAATGAGACATCAAGTTTGCAACCAGCTCTTGGGAACATGCGGCCGCACTAGTCTAGGGTCCGTCGTTATCAGACTGGGTATTAAATTGGGGTAGCTGTTTACATGGGGTTTAAGGGAAGGAAGGGGTTTTTGAATTGGTCTGTACTCTGTGATATTATTGTGATTGGTCCAGTGTTTGTTTTTCCAGGGCGCACCTCTAGTGCCTTTGGCAATTGTACTTCTCATTGGATTGGTTTTTGCCAATAAAATCATCTTTTGTTTCTGCTCAAAAAATAAAAATAAAAAAATAAAAAAAAGAGTGAATGAATGAGACAATGCAAGTTAAGGTGCTAAAAAAGGGTAGAAAAAGGTCGAGACTAAGTCCAGTTTGGACAGTGGGAAAAAATCATGAATTCCGGATCTAACTAAAAATATGGTCCTAGAAACTATCAAATAGTAGAACAAAATTCATACAGTAATCCCAAACAGTAGGGATGAGGCCTAAGTTGATTTTGATGATTATTTATGTCTCCAATGGAGCCCACTATTATTTGGTAAGTTTCTTAAATAATGTTAAAAGTCAATTTCTCAAATTTTATTAACTAATTATTTGGACTAAAGATGCAGGAGATGAAGGTAAGACACAGGAGCATTACAGACAAGTCACGAGAGTATTAAGATAATATTATGTTGATTCTACTTTACCTATTTTCCAAATAAAACCAAATGATTTCAAAAAATTTAAAAAGAAAAGAAACAAACTTCAATTTGGTGCCATGTACACTTTACTTACAGTTGTAATATCACCTGCGTACATCGCCAACGGGTCATTCTTCTTTTCACCTGCACACATATATGTAAAATACTGTTGGAAAAAGAAATTCTAAAAACTAGAAAAGATAAACATAGAGCAAATGAGTAAGTAGGAAGACAAACCTATCCTATATGCAGCCGATGGTGCAGCTGGTGAAATTAGGATGTCATTTTCACTCAATGCAGCCTTTAAGCTTTGCTGAACCAAGGTTCTCACCTGAAACGCCATTGTGATCATAAGTTCTTGTATATCATGGGATATCATAGACATTCATGAACTCAGAAGTTGCACATGCAGTTCATCAGTAGAATATCAAATAAATAACAATTAATTCACCTGATTGGTTCCACAACCAAGTGACCAACACTAAAGGAACCATAGTTGCTATGGAACTACAATAATAAGAGATTCAAACAGCCCATTGCAAACAACACAGAAAAAATGCATGCCAGTGGAATGCACAAGATCATTGTATATGGCTACTTCTCATTAATTGGTTTCATTAGATAAAAATAATAACCTACTAATGAGATATGTGGCACATATATTTGTTGTATTGTACCTGCTGCGCACGCTTGTAATATGCATCATAATAGCCAGCTGAAAGAGCATATGTTCCCATTAAAATTCTCATCTTGACCTGCATAAATTGCAAATAAATGCCAATAACCAACCAACATATATCTAATGTATTGAGATTAAGCATTTCGTTCAAACCAGTACAGTACCAGAACTATGTAATCTAAAATTAAGTTCATCTATTTGAAGAATTCAAGTTTTGAAGTTAGCAGTTTAAAACCAATTGAGCAGTTCTATACTTCGGGACCGAACCCATTAGCTCGAGAATCTCCATACAGTGAACTAAGCCCTTCAGCTACAACTTGGTTTCCATACCTAGAAAGTATGCAGGGGAAGCTTATGAATAAGGAGTTTTTGAAATAGATAACCAATTATGACATCTCATAAGATTAAAAATAATAAATAAATAAGAAGAAACAATATTCTGATGAATGTGAAAGAGTTCATTAGCAAGCACCTAACACCATCGTAACGCGATAAGTTTGAAGATGATTCACTAGAAGCCAAAACATAGTAAGCCGGTAACCCAAGAGAAAAAGAGGGTATTGTAACCTGTGACTCATCAAAAGCAACATGGTGTTAAATGAAGGAGAGAGGCAGAAATTCCAAACAAAAATTGGGACTACTATACCAATACAATAGAAGCATTAGTTAAAGAAAGAAACCTCTGTCACTGTGCACCCTAGTTTTTCCAAATGTGAAGCAGCAGCCTGAATTGAAGATACTATTCCCATATCAACACCATCTCCAAGAGTTTCACGGATCAATCCAACTCTCAGTCCCTTTAAAGGTCTAGATTCTAGAAATTCTGCAGGCACTAACTGAGATGAAAATTCAGGAACCTCCTGCTACACAAAAGGGTCCATTAGAAATCATTCAAAAACTGAAAAATCTCATTATACAATAAACCCTCATACGAAAAGAAGTATTACACGCTTACTACTAGTGGCATCAAATTTATCATGCCCAGCAATTGCTTCTAGCAGAATAGCAGTGTCTGCAACTGATGAACCAAAGCACCCAATAACATCAAGCGACGACGCATATGCCATGAGCCCATATCTTGAAACACGTCCATATGTTGGCTTCATTCCCACCACACCACAAAAAGCTGCTGGCTGCCGGACACTCCCACCAGTGTCACTTCCCAATGATACTGCACACTGCCTTGCTGAAACAGCGGCAGCTGAGCCCCCTGAGGATCCCCCAGGAACTCGTTCTATATCCCAAGGATTCGCCGTCACCTAAAAAGAAAAAAAGGGGGATAAATAAAAGATGATCAAATTTTGCTAGCAAACATTTCCAAGTGTTAGAAACCGCCCAACTTTATACGTATATCAAGAGAATGTGGAATGACATGATTGATAAACCAGAGAAACAAGAATGAGGAAAGACATGATTGATAAATGAGCGAAACAAGGAGATGCTTGTGAGGAGGTTTGAATATGGGACCCCCAGAATAACATGGGTTTGATAGAATGTTCAAACTAATTAAACCAACTCATCAAAATTAAAAAAAAAAAGATTCAATTTTTTTTTTCTTTGCTTTTGCTTTACCCCGTTTGATTAATCTGTTCAAACTGACACGAAATTAAATCCAAAAATGAACAACCTGAAAACCGGAATTCTCGGTGGTACTCCCCATACCGAACTCATCCATATTGGTCTTCCCCACAATAATAGCTCCGGCTTCCCGCAACTTCTTCACTGCAGTAGCATCAAAAGGCGGCCGATAATTCTCAAGAATCCTCGACCCACCCGTGGACGGCATGTCGACCGTGCAAATATTATCCTTTACTCCGATCAAAACCCCCGCCAACGGACCCAACTCTTCATTCCTCTCCATCTTCCGATCAATCTCTTCGGCTTCGCTCATCGCCTTCTGCGACACATGGAGGAAACTCCGAATCTCAGGTTCGGTCTTTCGGAGTCGCTTCAAGTAGTCTTCGGCGATTTCCACCGCTTTTCGTTCGCGAGAGAGAAGAGATTTGCGGATTGTGAGGATTTGTGAGGACGTGGTTGAAGCTA
Organism: Paratinospora sagittata; assembly: GCA_035771175.1. Taxonomy (NCBI): domain Eukaryota; kingdom Viridiplantae; phylum Streptophyta; class Magnoliopsida; order Ranunculales; family Menispermaceae; genus Paratinospora; species Paratinospora sagittata. The sequence goes on along the minus strand of CM069592.1, from coordinate 22,844,486 downwards.
AGGTCTGTGATTCGGAGATTGCTTGAGATGATGAGGGATGAACAGTGGAGCAGTGGAAATGGCGGGGGGCTTTTGGTGGGAAATTCTTCGGCTTGAAACGGCATTGGAGCAGGAGAAACCGAGGGTTTTGGGTTGCAGAGAGCATCATTTTTTAAGATCTTGCAGATAAAATTTTTGGGCTTTTTCACTTACAGGTTTATTGTGAACTTTGTAATCGTGTAAAAGGGCGAAGCGAAGGGAAAGAATGATACATGCGTCACTTTTGGTTGTTACTTAGAAAATGGCTTCTCACCAACCTGCGGCGGTCCTAGGATCAAATTTCATATTAGAAGGATTCACAAAAATTTTCTCTTAACAATCATATTTGGTCGGGCAGATTTAGTCTCATAATGCATTTTTGCTGGCTCGGGATACTACATGGTCTAAGGATTAAAAAAAAGAAAATGGCTTCTCAATATATCAACCATAGGTACCCGAGATTTGTATATTTTTAATACTAAATAGATGGATTTTTTTTATTTATAGGCATGATTATTTTTTTATATTCACAAAAAGGCATTATACACAAGTTTTGAACACATTAGTGCCACCTTGGCGCCAACGTGTCCAAAATCTATCCAATTTAGCAATGTCTTATTTTTCTTAAAATCTCAAGCCCATGCCGCCTATTCAAAGGGCGGCATCAGTAAAAAAAAAAAAAAAACTCATGCTGCCCATTCAAGGGGCGACATGGGTTAAAAAATAAAAAACACAAGGTGCCGCCTCTTGGCAACTTTTAACCCTCCCTCGGTACAATCGCACAAGGGTTTTACTTGTGGAAAAAACCCTTGTGCGGTTGGGTAAAACACAAGGTGCCGCCTCTTGTGTGCTTGTGTTTTAAATTAACCTCATCGCGCAAAGTAAAAAAAATAAAAACTGAGCTGTAAAAAAGAAAACAAAAGAGGCGAAAAAAACCTTCACCCTCCCGTTCGTGATCCGGCAACCATCTTCAGCAACCATTTTCGGCATTTTCCTATCTCTCCCCGACATTAAACATTTTTGGTTTGATTATATTCTAACCTTTTTTTAGTTGAATGTAATTAAATTTTCTAGGGTTTGTTTAATTTTAGAGATGCTTATTTAATCATTGTTGTTGTTCTTGTTGTTTTATACTATTTTTTAAGGGTTTTTTTAATTGATTTTAAAGATTTTCATTCAATCTTTGTTGTTGTTGTGTTTGATTTTGATAATGGAGTTATATTTTTATACTTGATAGTAGCATATTAGCAATATTCTAATATTAGCTAGCAAAAAAAAGAAAGTAGAATTTTAATATTTTAGTAACTATTTTTTTTAGGTTTCTTTGTTTTTGAAGATGCTTATTTAATCATTGTTGTTGTTGTTCTTGTTGTTTTATACTGATTTTTTTAGGTTTTTTTTTTATTGATTTTAAAGATCTTGATTCAATTTTTGTTGTTGTTGTATTTGGTTTTGGTAATGGAGCTATCTTTTTATACTTGATAGTAGAATATTAGCAATATTCTAATATTAGCTAGCAAAAAAAAGAAAGTAGAATTTTAATATTTTAGTAACTATTTTTTTTAGGTTTTTGTTAAGTTTAAATATCTTTATGTAATCTTTGTTGTTGTTAAATTTGGTGGTGGTAGTTGAGCTAATGTTAAGAAACATATTTGTATTATTTTTATGTGCGCCTTTCTTCCATTTTCGAGAACAATTTTCTGATTATAAGAAGTTTCTTAATGACAATTGGCTCTTGAATTATTCATCAGATTGATGTTTGTTCTAGCATTTTGCCCCTAAAAAGCAAATTATTCAATCAAATGTTTTGCTCATCTAATGGATATTTTAAAAAAAGAAGTGATGAATGAAGATTGCTCAATTCATATGGCATGGTATGAAGAATTTTGACAAAATCGATGTTTTCCCTTCTTTCTTTTTTCATTTTTTTTTTTGGAGAGGGGATGGTTGATTTGATCAACTATTGTTTGAAATGTTTTGATAATAATTTTAGTGATCATTAGTTTTTATGTGAATGGATGACAATTAAGATTTGAGAGATGAATTAGATTTTTTTTTTCATTTTCCTTCTTTTGGTACGACGTAGAGAATAATAAAAGGAGAGTGATACTAAAAATAATTCTTTCTTGCATTCTTTTCTTCTTCTTTTTTTTTTTTGTCAAGATCTCTTGAGTTCTTCTTGGTGACACTCTTCATCTGATACTATATATCTGCAACTTGCTCCATTTTTTCCTCTTTTATATTTTTGTTGACAACCAATGACAGTGCATTTTCATGACTTAGCCTTTGGTAAAATTATTAATTGAAAATCTCTATTGCCAATAAGCTAGGTGATGGTGGATTTGGACCTTTTACAAGGGATATATATAAAATGTCATACTACAAGGTATTAGGTTTTCTAACCTAATAAAAATCCTTCATTAGGTTAGAAGACCTATTTGTAATTCATTTTTATTTTTTCCTTAAAACCTATCACATTACATATCATAGTACCTGTCATAAATTTGTAGGAGAATTTGAATGTGTGTGAATAATTTTGTGATTGTTGTTATTGATAAATTGTATATTTTATGGATGTTTAGGGCACATTATGGATGACAAAATTGTTTCTGTTATATGTTACATGAATGGAGAAATGACATATGGACGTAACGATGTTGATTATAGTTGTGGCCCTTCGACTGACATTATAGTGAAAATGGGCATAAATCTTAATGAATTGAAAGATGTCATACGAGAGATGTTGTCATTAGGTCATCGATCAATGCAGTTAAGTATGGTGTATCATTTTCTTATTTTCTTAGGAAATGGAACATATTTCTTTAAGCCCTTACCCATTTTGGATGATCGGAGTATACAATTCATGTGGCACGTTGTGTCTCAATTTCCATCTCCAAATACCATAGAGATCTACTTGGTTGTTGAGCATATTACTGCGGATCAAGATCCTAGTGCACATCTGGACTTGCAGACTGGTCGCATTGAATCATCATGTCACAATGAAGATGAGGCGATGGATGATAGACTAAGAGATGGTAATGCAGGGGATGAATTGGTTTGCGGTGACACTTTGCCCGAGGTGGTCACGCAATCTCAACCATTTGATCCTGCAAATGACATTGATACCGGAGAACCTAGTGATGATGATGAGAACGAAGTGGATGACGCCCTTGGAGGTGACCTAGCGCTAGATGCACACGATCCTTCGTATGATCCACCTGGTTCATTTAATGAAATAATTGTTGAAAATGCGCCTTTTACAAAACCAGAACAAGGGGCAGAAACTCTGCCAGAGTATGAAATGCCAACTCCAATGTACTACGATATAGATTTTGATGCAATTAACGTAACAACTGATGAACATTTGTTGCAAAGTGGTGCCCGTCGAAGAGACACTAGTAAGTTGAATAAAGGGCTAGGGTTTAACAGTAAAGTTGACTTACAAAACGCAGTGAAACGATATTGTATTGAGCACCACCAAGATTTTGTAGTTATTAACTCTGATAAGAAATCTTAGGATTTGCGTTGCAAACAAGCTAGCGATGGTTGCAAATGGATGTTGTGTGCATGCAAACGCAAGTCGCATGGTCTTTTTTAGGTTACTAAGTATCATGCAACTCACACATGTGTTTACGAAAGGTTATCACAAGATCATTCCCAACTCGATTCTAACTTGATATGTGCAGAGGTCTTCAATCTGGTTCATAAGGAGCCAACCACTTCTGTATCTACTTTGCACCAGACGGCGAGGGATAAGTTTGGCTACGACGTTCACTACAAAAGGGTATGACAGGCTAAGAGAAGATTTTTCATGAAGATTTTTGGTAATTTGGAAACATCATACCAGATGCTTTGCAAGTGGAAAGATGTGTTTTTAGAAACAAATCTGGGGACACAAGTAAAATTGGAGGAGAGTTCACCAGGACCAGAATTGATCGAGTACAAGCAATTTTTTTGGGCATTTGGACCTTGTATTGAAGGTTTCAAATATTGTAGACCCATCATTCAAATTGATGGCACCCATTTGTATGGAAAGTATCAGACTAAACTCTTGATTGCAACATCAATTGATAGTAATGGACATGTTTACCCACTTGCATTTGTTGTTGTTGCAAATGAATCAACAGATTCATGGGGTTGGTTTATGAAAATTTTGTGAAGTCGTGTAACTGATAGAAGAGGTATATGTGTGATATCAGATCGATACAAGGGAATAACCAGTGCAATAGATGAGCCTTCCAATGGTTGATGCGAGCCTTTTGGGCACCATAGGTTTTGTATACGTCATGTGGGTAGCAATTTGAATGAAAAGTTCAAGAACAAGGACTTAAAAGACTTAGCAAAACTAGCAGGCGAACAACACCAACCACACAAGTTGGCCACATATCTAGATCATATTAAAATGTTGAATCTTGAAGCTCATAGATGGCTTTCTAAGATTGATAAGAAGAAATGGACGTATGCATATGATGAGGGCTATTGATATGGTTGGATGACTACAAACCTCATAAGTATGGTATTTATATGCTATTTTGACCTCTATGTATTGCTTAATTAGATATAAATATATATATATATATATATATATATCTTTTTCTGATTACTTCAATTACAGAGTGTTTCAATGGTGTAATCAAAGGTGCTAGAATGTTGTTAATATGTGCTTTGGTTCAAATTACTTTCGATCGATATATTAAGTATTTTGAAGCAAGGCAAAAAAAGTATGAGGAAGCTGTGAAAAATGGTGACGAGTATATTCCCTATGTAATGAAATTACTTCAACGATGACAACAAAAGTCAACGGGTCATCAAGTAACACTTATTGACAGGGTGCGAGGAGAGTTTGAGGTGATGACTGGTCGTAGTGGGTTTCATATGGATAGGGACAATCATAAGCAAGTTGTGAACCTATCTTATAGGACGTGCAGTTGTCAAAAATGACGAAGCTTTGGCATTCTCTGCTCACATGTCATTGTTGTGTGTGCCTTTGCTAGAATTAATCATTGGAGCTTTGTAGAGAAGTATTATCGTTGGGATTGTTTTATATTATGCTACTCCACACCCTTTAGAGCCATCCCACATGAAGATTATTGGCCATCAGAGAGATAGTTTTTTTCACTATAACAACCCGGTCTCATGAAACGTAAGAAAGGACGACCAACCTTGCGAGGAGGACAGTCTTCCTCGAACCTATAGCATGTGATGATTGTTAACAAACCAATTTACTATTTTATTTATTTTCCTTGTGGGCATGTATTATAGTATTGTCAACATATGACCATATTTGGGTATGCATTGTAATGTTACAAACATTCTCTTTTTTGGGTATGTATTATATTATGAATTTCTAATGGTTTCTTTGACTTGAATATATGTTATAATGTAGTTTGCATTCTTTATGGGCATACATTTTCATTCTTGTAACTATAAAATTTATTACGAAGAGAATGAGTACTAGTTATTATGTATAAAAAAATAGTTCATGTTGAGTAACTATTAGGTGTATTCATTTGTTTGTTGATTACAACAGATACAAATCCCGGTTCGTCTAATTCCCATTTGTCTGATAATTAGAGTTTTGATCCTTCATATCTAGATATGAGTATGCAATGTGAAATTTTGATTATTAATATTGAATATCGACAAGATTGTAAAGTAGATAAATATATCCAGAGACTTACAATACTGGTTTTTCTTATTGTAGGTGGCGTGGATCCCGGTCCATCCGACCCTTCTCCATCTATTTTTCGTCATTCCGATCCTTTTGCTCATCTATGCATATGTACTACAGATTTTCACTTGTAGCATTTAATTTTGATGGAATTACACAATTGTCCTCTTGAATATTCATATCCAATAGTTGCATATGTGATTCAATATTTTACTAATACTATGATTATTATGTCATTACAGCTAGTATGGATCCAGATCCTTCTAATCCTTCAGTCCTGTATATGCAAGACAGACATAGATCATCCATTGTTTGGGATAAGTCGGTATGTTTATACATACAATGTATTTTGGTTTATATGTTCAATAAATGTTAGGTTGGTTTTTTGCCTCAACTTTGATTGCATGTCCATTAGGATCTTGAACAACATGGACATCATATACGTGTTAGGCGTCGCGATGCATCCTTGCCCATCCATAGCATGCTCATTCAACCTTTACAAGAAACAAGTTTTTATGGGGTCACTAGAGTGGGGTTTATTACCCTTGATTGGCAGTTGATTACTGCCTCAATTGAGAGGTGGAGGCCAAAGACTCATACTTTCCACTTGCCGCATGGAGAATGCACCGTTACATTACAAGATGTAGAGATCCAATTAGGGCTTCCAGTTGATGGTCTACTAGTGACGGGGTCTACTCAACATAATTGATATGTTTTGTATGAAGAGTTGTTGGGCTTCAGACCCGCCCAACAACATATGAAAGGTGCAAAGTTGAAAATGTGTATGTTGGCACAGATGGTTCCTCGACCAAGTCCCATTGATGATGAGATGGTTCAGCATGATCCAGATGACCCCAATGATGATTTTTACCCACTTCCGAACTTTGACGAGGCTGACGTCCAACGATATGCTCAGTCGTATATTCTGCATTTGATAGGAGGGTGTCTATTCTCAGATAAATCGAACAATTTGGTCTATTTGATGTTCTTACCACTGTTAGTGGACTTTAGGGTAGTTGGAAAGTATACATGGGGTAGTGCTTGTTTGACATGGTTATATTGGGAGTTGTGTCCCGTAGCGCATGGGCATCCACACCAGATTTCAGGACTATTGATATTGTTGTAGTTGTGGGCATGGGATAGATTTCCACATATTGCACCACTTCAGCGTCTCCATTTTAGTTTTGATGATATTGTGTCCATTGACCAAGTAATACTACCAGAAGGACCTCTTGGGACAAGGTAATATCTACTTGTGTTTGAATATATACTTTGAGGTGTTATGTTTTTTAACAAATATTTATGTTTTACAAATATTTATCAATTGATGTGTGTTTAGGTGGATAGATAAGTTCGCAGTGACGGAAGTTCAGACCCACGTGCTTCCTTATTATCGTGAGACACTTGACATCCAGCTTGCAGAGCAGGTAGTAAATGTAATATAATTTACACAAGTAAAATCTTGCGCCTCTTCTAAATAGTTTTTTTGTTATCTATGTCAGGTGATATAGGAACCATATGAGGTTGATGATGAACTGGACCATATGTCCCTGTATTATCGGCGAGATCACCATGTTTGGCAGAGTAAGGTGCCACTCATCTGCTTTCACATTGTAAAATGGTACTTTCCCGATAGAGTCCTTCGACAATTCGGTATGAAATAGTCAATCTCGAGCGATTGTGACACTGAGAGCTCCCTTCATGAGACTACTTTGCGAAATAATTCATCAAGAAATTAGGCTACATACCATCGGAGGTACCTAGAGGTCTGGGGTCATCGACATGAGCTTCTTGTTGCAGGTCCTAGGATCGAAAGGGCTATTGATTACCATGATGTAGAGTATATGCGGTGATATCGCTCTATTACTCAACGATCTATTAGTTGGCGGGATGCACTTTTTAATTATCTTGTAAGTTATTCAATCATTACTTGTACTTCAATTTTATTTTTAAATGTGCTTAATGATTGACTATGGTGAAATTATGCTTCTAGGCAGCTAGAGTAGAGCAAGTTTACCACCATGTGGGTTCTACCGGAGACTCATTTGTTCGATCCATGTGCTCATCCTTCATGGAGGCTATGCATCTAGATCGTCGATTTCACGGAGTGGTACATCATACGGATCCAGAATCTTCTACTATAGCAGATGTGGGCATCAATTTTGATGATATAGTTGTCTCACCTATTGATGATGTTCAAGGTTGTGGTCGTGGACGAGGACGAGGACAGGGACGGGGACAATGACATGCATGACATGAGATTGATGTCCAGGCCGATGAGTCATTGCCTTCCTCCCCTTTACATTAGAGTCATGAGCGATGGGCTGAGGAGTCATTACCTTCCTCACCTTTACATGATAGTCACAGTCATGAGCCACAGTTGTTCGAAGATCCTTCACAGCTTATTCATGAAGGTCCTTCCCAATCAATTCAAGATCAACCACAATTACAAGTGTTCTGTAGATGTCCACGTTGAAGAAAAGTCTATACTTGGTGTCGATCATAGAATATGAGATTTGCTGCTATGTACAATTTTTTGTTGTTATATTACAAACATTATTGTAGTTACTATTTATTCGAACAAATAGAAATGGATGAGCTATATTTTGGGCATTTAGTTCCTTGAATGATTCGACTTTAATTGATTTAAGAATATAATCCTTAAAGTTATTTATACTAAATACAATGTACGGGTGCCTAGGACAGCTGGGGGGCACTTATTGGGACGTGTCGGGAGTTGTTGGAAAAAATAAATTCCGCCGGATAGCCTGTGGTGGCCTTAAACAACTCAAGTTCTATATAAAAGCTTCATATACTGTTAAAATATGGTGAGAGGTCAAAAATCACCGGGAGTCCTAGGTGGGGTACAGGCGCCTAGGACAGTTAGGGGGCACTTATTGGGACAAGTCGGGAGTGGTTGGAAAAAAAAATCCTACCGGATAGCCCGTGGTGGCCTTAAACAGCTCAAGTTTTATATAAAAGCTTCATATACTGTTAAAATCTGGTTGGGGGGGTAAAAAATTCACCGAGAGTCCTAATTACATAATATTTTAATCTTCAGACGATCATGGTCTAGAACTTGATCTTGAGAGCTTCTTGCGTCATCAAACCTTGATCGCACCTTTATGCAATGTGTGTGCAATATATATAATATAAGAATGTGGTTTGTAATCATAAAAATATATTCTCATATACTTGGGTCACGAGGGTAATTTGATTAACACATTAATATCGATTCAATAAATATTTTATTCAAACACATAAATAGTTCATCAGTCTAAATATTAAAACAAGGTTTATATATTCATAACCAATTAAAAATAAAATCTAATCCTAAATTTATGCAAATCATTTATTCTCTATTGTTCTTGCCTAAATGCCTGCAAAGTCAATCTTTTTTCCCATCATCACTAATATTTAAAAATATGTTGGCAGCATTTGGTCTTTCATCAAGATAAAACAAAAACAAAAGATGACGTAATATTTAGCAAGTGAGATCAAGCAGATTAGTTTGTTTTTTAAATAAATTGATAAAAAGATAAGAATGCCAAATAAAAGAATGGTTTTAATTGAAATGGTGACTAATTCAATTGGGATAAACACACCACTAGATCCCTCTTTATCATGATCTCTTTAACCAATTGGGCATTGATATGGGTGATTTTTTTTTTTTTTTTACCAAAGATAAAATGGTGGAGATTGATATATATTAATTGATAATGGGTTCGGGTGATAAAATAGTTGGTGTTTAGGGCGATATATTTGAACCAAAAAAAGAAAGAAAAGAAAATGGTGATATAGATGGGTCGATTCTATTAATATGAGATTGATATCTTATTCATCTCCTGTAAGAAAACGATTTAAATCCCTTCATCACCAATAAAAAAAGACTATATATCCCGGGAATGATATAAATCCCATTTTTGGGAGGGCGACAATGGATTTGTGGTTTACCATTTTTTTTTTTTTTTGGGAATGATATAATTCCCATTTTTAGGAGGTTTAGGCGATAAGAATTTGGGGTTTACAATTTTGACTAAAGAAAGATAAAAAACCCAGTAGGTTAGTTATTATGATTTCTTGCGGAATGTTTTATAGCACGTGCAAAATCACCGATTTTAATGTAGAGAGATTTTCTCATAAACATTATAAAATGGAATTCTGTCAATAAAGAAATTCCCTCAAGAAAATCACTATTTTCTCAATAAAATCACTATTTTCTCAAGGAAATTTCTATTTTTCAGCTATCAAACACATCTTTAGAGCCTTGTTTGTTCTCCAAGTGCAATTCTCTAGTGCCCTTCTTCTATGTTTTGCCCCATCAAAGTCAATCTGACACTAAATCTTTAACCGTCAACGCAATTGGCAATTTGGATGTTTAATATGTGATGCAACATCTGATTGACTCATGTCGACTGGTCAACGATACAATTATTTTAATTCAATGTGAAAAATAATGATTTCTTTTTGAAAAATATTTTGTGTATGTTGGGTCACAACGCCATTTTTCGACGTTGGTTCCTAGCACCCTTAGATGTTTTTGGCATTGTACATATCCTCAAATACATGAGCATCCCCAAAATATCAAAAGGGAAGCTAGGTACCAGTGTCGGAAAATGGTGTTAACACCCAGTGTACATATAACATTACTCTTCTTTTTTTCTTTTTGTTTAAATTTAATTTTAAAGACATTAAATTAGCCAAACATATGTTTTGTTGAAGCATCGTATAATTAGTTCGAGCCCGCCCTCATCCATTTCTGTTGGGAGAGGTGCCCTTACCCCTGCAAATTTTTGAATTTGGAAGGATTAGTCTCCCCCAAAGGGAAGAAGAAGCATCGTATAATTTAAATGACATGTGACCTTATTATACTTTATAGATTGGGTCCATATGATCGCAAGTTGGCTTCCAAAAAAGAGTAGAAAATGAGGGTTTGGTGAATTTTCACTTGATGAAAATCCAAGTCCAAGAGTAAAGAAGAAGCATTTGTATTTAGCATTCTTAGTCTAAACTTTAATTAAGTGGTAGGGTACTTGAAATTAAAATAATTCAGTTATAATGCAAAAGCAACTGTCATCGATCACAATTCCTGTGAAGGATAATGTAACATCCTTCTCACTCAAAGTTAAAACAATTATTACTGTTAGTATGTTAAAGGTGCAACTAAGTTGTTAAGTTAGTTGAGGGTATTAGCATTCTGATATGATTGTTAAGGTTGTTACAACCAGTAGCCACGTGGAATGTTATCATTGGTTAGAGAAAGCTTGTTGAACAAGCAATGTACTAGTATAAAAAAAAGTTTGTAAGTGATATTCTTGAGTTAATGAAAATACCCATTCATGGAGTCTCTGTTGTAAAAACTCTGTTTTAGAGAAGAAGTGTGAGTGATAGATTTCTAATTGAAATCTCATATGGTATCAAAGCTAATCGAAAGGACTAACGTCCAGAGATGTCTACATCCTCAACAAGTTCTTCACCAAAAAATGATGGAAGCAGTTTGTCTTCTTCAAGAGATATCACTGCCATTGCCAAAACACTAAACTTCAACTTGCCGATCAAGTTGAATGGGACAAATTACACATATTGGAAAGTTCAAGTAAGGTCAGCCATTCGTGCTCTTGGTCTTGAGCATCTGATCAAAGAATCCAAGAAAGGAGTCATTCTTGGTGCTAAAGGATTTGCAATCAAAGATAAGAAGGATTGCAAATATCAACAGAAGATGTTGAGATCTTGAATCGAACGGACCAATTGTTAATGTGCTGGTTGTTCTCGACTATAGGAGAATCGATCATAGGTCAGGTCACTGAGTGTGAATCATCCTATGAGATATGGAATACACTTGAAAAGTTGTTTGCTTAAGCATCAATGGCTAGAGTGTTGCAACTAAAACAACAACTCAGTCAACAAAAGAAAGGATTTGCAACTATTGCAGAATTTGTTTTGAAGATCAAAACAATCGATGCTAAACTTAGATCTAATGGACAAACCGTGACAGATTCAGATCTAATCCAAAGTATACTTAGGGGAGTAGTGTTGGCGTGAGCCGTAATTGTAGACAATAACGTTTGAAAATAGATTAGCGTTAGTTTAGGAAACGTTTGAAAATAGATTAGCATTAGTTTAAGAAATGTTTGAAAATAACAAAGATTTGTTTAGATTTTATTCTTTTAAAATATATATATCCTATGGAAATACATAGGAAAAGTACAACGAAAAGAGGAATGTTTTGACATGGTATCAGAGAAAGGTTACGAACCTTCTGAGCCGATTCTCTCGAGCCCCATCGTATTTCGGCGACGTCCGTCAGCGATCACGCCCCTGCTGCTTCTTGAAGTGCAGCCACAACCGAATCTAATGATCCGGTGAGGAGAGCTTGAGCTTGACGAAGTGTAAAAAGTCGAACTTACAGCTTCAAGACTGAAAAGCTCCTCATCCGAGAGACTCGCCGTCCGACGGCCAAGACACCGACACTAAACTGCAGCAAGATCCGCAACAAGAAGAGTCTTCGTTTCCGTCGAAACCCCGTCCACCGCCGGGAACTTACGTCGTCCAGATCCCCAAAGATCAAATCTACCGCTATCCACTGCAGGAAAACGCTCGCTAGAAACCACGCCGGAACCGCTGTTGCTGCTGCTGCTGCTTCTGCTGGATTCTCGCTTCTCTGCCGGCGTCATCTACCTCGTCTTCCGGCCAAAAGCTCGTATGCAAACCTCTGAAGCCCGGAGTTGCTTCAATCTTTCAATATTTGATTCAAATCTCGTCAGATCTGCTATCATAAGACATACATGTTCAAGTATGACAGTATTCACGGTCAATGGAAGCATAACGATGTCAAGATGAAGAACTCGAAAACACTGCTCTTTGGTGAAAAACCAGTTATTGTTTTTCGGTTTCAGGAACCCCGAGGAGATCCCATGGAGTAAGACTGGAGCCGATTTTGTCGTGGAATCAACTGGAGTGTTTACAGACAAGGATAAGGCTGCTGCCCACTTGCTCTCCTTTTTTAATAGACACGGGCCCCCTTCATCTCAAAAGAGATTAAGATGGGCAGAAGAGATTAAGGGTTATATATATATATAATTGGATCTCCTTGTTAATTTGGGTCTCAAATATATATATATACTTTGAAGCTCAAAAAAAAAAAAAAAAAAAACTTCGCAAGATCCGACCGCATCTTTAAAAATCACAAATCCGAGTATTGCACCCTACCCTTCATCCCATGGCGGATTCTGATGACCAGAATACTCCTGGCAACACGTCCAATCTCTCTGATCCTATCCTTGAATTGACTACAAGGATGACTGAAGTTTTGAATAACACTCGGACCCGACCATCACCACTGAAACATCCGCTGCTCAGATCGACATTAAGTTGAACGGTTCTAACTATGCACTGTGGTCCTAGGTTGTTGAGATGTATATCTCGTGCAAGGACAAACAGGGGTACATTAACGATGACTTTTCCCAGCCGCCATCAACTGATCCTTCCTTTCGCAAGTGGCACACTAATAATGCTATTGTTAAAGGTTGGTTAATTACTTCCATGGATCCGTCTTTAATTGGCAATTTTATTCGCTTTCCCACGGCAAAAGCGGTTTGGGATGTTATTGCAACTACCTTCTTCGATGGTAGTGATACATCGCAAGTGTATGATCTTTGACGTCGTGTGGGTATACTGAAACAAGCTGCAGGCTCGCTAGAGAAATATTACACAGCATTGCAGGGTCTATGGCGTGAAATTGATTTCCGCCGACCGAATCCTATGGAATGTTCTGTTGATATTCAACACTATAATTGGATCATCCAAGAAGACCGTGTTTATGTTTTTCTGGATGGTCTTGATGATCGGCTAGACAATATTCGTGCTGATGTTTTACAGATAAAACCATTTCCTACGGTTGAACAGGCTTATGCGCATGTTAGGCGGGAGGCTATTCGACAACAAGTGATGACTACCCATGACACCGATGGGCCCCAGGGGGCTGTCTTGGCATCGAAAGCTCTCTCGTTAAGCACCTCTAGCCATAGTAAATCTGCCAAGCACCGGCATTCTCCTGAGGGAAAAAAATGCTCTCATTGTGGCAACCAGAAACACACACATGAAAACTGCTTTAAGTTGCATGGGTACCCTGATTGGTGGCATGATCTTCAAGCCCGTAAGCGTCCTGATGGCACCGAAACTAGTGGACGTTCAGGCACGGCTGTTGTTGCTCGTGTAGAACCTCATCTCTCTCTTATACAGTCGGCTGCAATGTCCACGGATGCTCCTCTCAACTTAAACTCAGGTATCTCTGGTCTTGCTCTTTTTACCTCCCATAGAAATGCGGATTGTGGGGCATGGCTTCTCGACTCGGGGGCCACTGCTTTGGACTTCTTTCACATTTCTCTTCCACGACGCACCAACATAGCTAATGTCAATGGTGTTATCTCCCCAGTCACTGGAGCTGGCTCTGTGACTTTATCTCCATCCCTCACTTTATCCAACACTTTACTTGTTCCGTCTTTATCCCATAAACTGTTGTCTATAAGTCAGCTTATTACAAACCTTGGCTGTGTTGTACTTATTTATCCAAACTTTTGTCTTATCCAGGATATTCTCACCAAGGAGATAATTAGACGTGGTACTAAGAGGGGGGGATTATATTATGTGGATGACATCAACCAGGCCAACAACATGAACAATCTGCATGTCAATAAAGAAACAACACTGTGGCTATGGCATCGACGCTTGGGACACCCATCTTTTCCGTATTTGAAGCATGTGTTTACCTGATTTGTTTAAGCATTTGCAGACTTCTGACTTGAAGTGTGATACTTGTGTTTTGGCTAAGAGCCATCGCGCTACTTACCCATTGAGCATGAATAAAAGTGACACTCCATTTGCCTTAATTCACTCTGATGTCTGGGGGCCCTTGCCCATTGCTAATACGTTTGGCTTTCGTTGGTTTGTTATTTTTGTGGATGATTGTACCCGTATGACATGGCTCTACTTGCTAAAACACAAAGATGACGTTCTCGGTGTTTTTAAAACATTTCATGCTATGGTTGGTACTCAGTACGGTGCCACCATGAAGGTTCTCCGCTCTGATAATGGTGGTGAATATGTTAATAAGGATCTTCAATCTTATTTTCTCCACCATGGTTTAATTCATGAAACTTCATGCTCACAAACACCCCAACAGAACGGTGTCGCCGAGAGGAAGAATAGACATCTTCTGGAGACTGCCCGTGTTTTGGTTCTTGGTGCCAATATGCCCAAACGTTTTTGGACCGATGCAGTCTGAACTGCCGTCCCTCTTCTCAACCGAATGCCATCCAAGGTTTTATCATTTAAAACACCCCTTCAATCTCTTTCCGATCATGTGTCCATACCTACGGTGCTGATGCTTCCTCCTCGTATCTTTGGGTGTGTCGCCTACGTGTATCTCCACTAAAACCAACGCAGTAAGCTTGATCCATGTGCACGTCGGTGTGTGTTTTTGGGCTATGGTATCCATAAAAAAGGGTACTGTTGCTATGATCCTACTACCCGAAAACTCTATGTGACTATGGATGTTCAATTTTTGGAAACTGGCATGTTTTTTCCTTCTACGGCACCTATTTCTCCTCTTTAGGGGGAGATACATAATGAAGAGTTGAATTGGTCCCAGCATGAGACACCAAATGATTTTGATTGGTTCAGACTTGAGGGGTCGTCTGAGCATGAGGAACAAAATCGGAATGAGAAGCCACATGAGCATGATGGGCCGAATGATAACTCAGGCGATGTGAACTGTGAAATTGAGGTATTTCTGAATGCAGAGCATGCAACATCTGAAACCGAGCCTATATCCCCTTCCTCTGAAGTGCCACCTCAATCCTCTCCTGAGAATAATCCTGAGGTAAGTACCACTCTTACACCCTTACATATCAATGACATAGATGATTCTATGGGATATGTTTTACCTCCTAGGTATAATCGCAGCAAGCCACCTAATAGATATTCTCCAGATATTGAAGAAAGAAGGTTGAGGTATCTGATTGCTAACTATGTATCCACCGAGAAACTATCTGAACCTCTTAAGAATTTTTCACAGGAACTCTCCACATGTCAGATTCCTACTAATGTTCATGAGGCATTGGCAAATCCAAGATGGACCCGAGCTATAGAGGAAGAAATGAAGGCACTACTAGGACACTTGTTCCATTACCTGAAGGAAAACAGACAGTGGGTTGCAAATGAGTGTTCTCCATTAAACACAAAACAGATGGATCTATTGAGCGGTACAAAGCGAGACTAGTAGCAAAGGGATATACGCAGACATATGGGGTTGATTACCAGGATACTTTCTCACCTGTAGCCAAGTTGAATACCGTTAGAGTGTTATTGTCCCTTGCAGCAAATCTTGATTGGCCTTTGCATCAATTTGATGTGAAAAATGATTTTCTCAACGGTGACCTCCAAGAAAAGGTGTATATGGATATTCTTCCAGGTTATATAGCTTCTTCATATAATGGAGTGGTGTGTAAATTGCAGCGAGCATTGTACGTACTGAAGCAATCACCGCGAGCATGGTTTGGAAGGCTTAGCTTGGCAATGAAGAAATATGGCTTCCAACAAAGTAACTCTGATCACACTTTGTTTTTGAAACATCAGTTGGGTAAGGAAACGACTCTGATAGTCTATGTAGATGACATGATTATTACAGGAGATGATGAAGAAGAAATCTCTCTACTTCAAAAGCAATTAGCAACTAAATTTGAGATGAAGAATCTGGGAGGACTCAAGTATTTCTTGGGAATTGAAGTTGCTAGGTCTAAGCAAGGTATATTTTTTTCTCAACGGAAATACATATTAGACTTGCTAACCGAAGTAGGGATGTTGGAGTGTAGACCTGCAGACACCCCCATTGTTCAGAATCACAAACTTAGAGAATACCCAGACCAAGTACCAACAGATAAAGGTAGATACCAAAGATTAGTTGGTAAACTCATTTATCTCTCTCATACTCGTCCAGATATTGCATACGCTGTGCTGTGAGTGTTGTAAGTCAGTTTATGCATAATCCAAGTAAAAGCCACATGGAAGCAGTGATTCGAATACTTCGATACTTGAAGTCATCTCCAGGCAAGGGGCTTATGTTCTCAAAACATAACAGTCAGTTGATGGTTTATGGATATGCGGATGCAGATTGGGCAGGTAATATCACTGATAGAAAGTCCACCTCGGGATATTTTACATTTGTTGGAGGAAATCTTGTAACCTGGAGAAGCAAGAAGCAAAAAGTGTTAGCTTTGTCAAGTGCTGAAGCTAAGTTTAGGGGAATGGCTAAAGGTCTTTGTGAACTCCTCTGGCTAAGAAAACTACTTATTGAAATTGGGTTTGCTCCTAACTCTGAGATGGATCTTTTGTGTGACAATAACGCAATTGCAATTTCCCATAATCCCATTCAACATGATCGTACTAAACATGTGGAGGTAGATCGACACTTCATCAAGGAAAATCTTGATGCAAAAACAATTAGGTTTCCATTTGTGAAATCTGAAGATCAATTGGCGGATATCCTTACAAAAGCTGTATCGAGCAAGGACCTCTACAACTCACTTGACAAGTTGGGCATGCGAGACCTCTATGCATCAACTTGAGGGGGAGTGTTGGCGTGAGCCGTAATTGTAGACAATAACGTTTGAAAATATATTAGCGTTAGTTTAGGAAACGTTTGAAAATAGATTAGCGTTAGTTTAGGAAATGTTTGAAAGTAGCAAAGATTTGTTTAGATTTTATTCTTTTAAAATGTATATATCCTATGGAAATACATAGGAAAAGTAGAACGAAAAGAGGAATGTTTTGAGTGTGAATCATCCTATGAGATATGGAATACACTTGAAAAGTTGTTTGCTTAAGCATCAATGGCTAGAGTGTTGCAACTAAAACAACAACTCAGTCAACAAAAGAAAGGATTTGCAACTATTGCAGAATTTGTTTTGAAGATCAAAACAATCGATGCTAAACTTAGATCTAATGGACAAACCGTGACAGATTCAGATCTAATCCAAAGTATACTTAGTGGAGTAGGTCATGAATTTGATCCAATCATGGTGTTAGTTTCATCGCAACAGAATTCAATTTCTCTTCAGGATGCTCAATACTTGCTCATGCTTCATGAACAACGCATTGAGCAACTGAACTCTGCTGGACAGATTGATCTTTCAAATTCATCTGCAAATTTTGCCTCCAATAACAATTCCAAGAAATCTTAGTCAGGCCAGAATAATCAACAGACTTCAGGTTACATTGGACGAGGTGGATCGAATAATAAAGGTGGTAGAAGATCAAGAGGAGGTAGAAATGGTGGTAAAGGACAAAAATTATATTGTCAAGTTTGTGGAAAACTAGGCCATATGGCCTTGCAATGCTATCATAGGTTTGATCAAGGCTCAAAATTAGAATCATCAGACTGTGTTTCCACAAAAGAGATCAAAGCAGTTTTATGGCAATGGATCTTCATCTCAGCAGTTTCCACCTCAAGCAAACTTTCATCAACAAGCTTTTCCCTATGCTACTCCTGAGACTATCCATGAACCAATTTGGTACATGGATACTGGAGCTTCAAGTCATATGACTTCGGATGGTAAAGACAAAATTCAACTTTCACTCTTTCTGGCAAAATTTTCATTTCCAGAAATGTCGAATTCAATGAATCTGAATTCCCATTTCATGAGTTGTTTCCCTCTTCACTAAAGTGTTCATTTGAGTCTTCATCTTTACCTCTGTCTATTTTTCATTCCCTTAATGGCCATCTACTAACTCCTTGAAGCACTATTCTCCCGCAACCTTATCCTTACCTTCTGAACCTGCTGCTTTGCAATCACCTGTATCCCACAGTTCTGCATCTCCTGAACCCGTTTCAGTTACCCCTTCTGACCTGTTTTAGCTGAATCTACTGACACTGTTTCAGCTACATCTCTTGCACCTATACCTAACCCAGTTGTCTCCACTCACCCAATGCAAACTAGAGTTAAAAGTAAGAATTTCAAATCCAACGCATTGGTAACCACATCTCCTCATGCCTTTGTAGCCTCATTCGAACCTAAAACTATCAAGACAGCTCTACTGAATACAAACTGGCGTAAGGCAATGAAAGAGGGATTTTCTGCTCTCCAATCCAATAATACTTGGACTCTTGTTCGGTCTTCTGCTGCTATTAATCCCATAGGATGCAAGTGGGTTTTTAGAGTAAAAACTAATCCTAATGGGTCTATTCAAAAGTAGAAGGCACGTCTAGTGGCAAAAGGATTTCATCAGACACCACGCCTTGATTATTTTGATATTTTCTCTCCTGTGGTGAAGGCTTCTACAATTCGAGTTATCTTCACTCTTGCTGTTCATTTTCGATGGTCTATTCAACAGATTGATATAAATAATGCTTTTCTAAATGGTACATTGTCTAAGGAGGTGTACATGTTACAGCCTGATGGTTTTGTTGATTCTAATCATCCTACACATGTTTGCAAACTGCAGAAGTCCTTGTATGGCCTTAAACAAGCTCCCAGGGCCTGGTTTACCATGTTAAAAAGTGTTCTATTGTCATGGGGATTCAACAATTCATCTTCAGATGCATCTCTCTTCTATAAGAAAACTGGTGCTGACATTATACTCCTGCTAGTATATGTAGATGATATATTGGTGACAGGTCAAACTCTCAGCTAATTCAACAGGTGATTACATGGTTGAATTCGAAATTTGCTCTGAAAACAATGAGAGAGGTTGATTATTTTCTAGGCATTGAAGCATTTTGAGATTCTACTGGGCTGTATCTTACTCAGCACAAATACACTCTTGATCTACTTCACGAGACGAGCATGATTGATGCGAAATCAGCTCCAACTCCCACAAGTTCTGGTGTGAAACTTTCTGCTAATGGTTGATCTCTATTCTCTGATCCAACGTTGTATTGGAGTACAATTGGTGCACTCCAAGACCTTACAAACACCAGACCAGACATCTCCTTTGTGGTAAACAGGTTAAGTCAATTTTTGAAAGCCCCTAAAAATGCTCATTGGTCAGCCTGTAAAAGGGTCTTAAGGTATCTAAAGAGTACTCTATAATCTGGTCTTCGATTCAAGTCCTCTTCTTTTTTGGATTTAGAGGCTTTTTCAGATGCTGACTGGGCGTGTGATTTAGATGATAGAAGATTGACCACTAGTGTGTGTGTTTTTGTTGGAGGGAATCTCATTAGCTGGTGCTCAAGAAAACAAAAAGTGGTGGCCCGTTCCAGTACAAACGCATAATACAGAGCCCTTTCTTCTGCTACAAGTGATATCATGTGGATTATATCCCTTTTCTCTGAGATTGGTTTTCCTCATCCTTCTTGGCCTATCTTGTGGTGTGATAACACCGGTGCCAAGTCACTTGCTCAAAATCCAGTCTTCCACGCTAGAACAAAACACATTGAGGTGGATGCACATTTTGTTCGAGAAAAACTTGTTGCTGGTCTGCTAGAACTTCATTACATTCCAAGCCAATATCAAATAGCAGATGTTCTTACCAAGGGGCTGCCTGTAAGAAGTTTCAACTATTTTGCTGCCAAATTAAATCTAGTTGTTTCACCTAGGTTTAATTTGAGGGGGGGTGTGAAGGACAATGTAACATCCTCCTCAGCTCAAAGTTAAAACAATTATTACTGTTAGTATGTTAAAGGTGCAACTAAGTTAAGTTAGTTGAGGGTATTAGCATTCTGTTATGATTGTTAAGGTTGTTAAAACCAGTAGCCACATGGAGTGTTATCATTGGTTAGAGAAAGCTTGTTGAACAAGCAATGTACTAGTATAAAAGCAAGTCTGTAAGTGATATTCTTGAGTTAATGAAAATATCTATTCATGAAGTCTCTGTTTTAGAGAAGAAGTGCAAGTGATAGATTTATAATTGAAATCTCATAATTCCCGACTTTCAGGGTCTAGTTTTTTATTAATTAATACCCAAAAGAACAATTTTTTCAATGTACTTTCTTTCTAAAGCCCCACTTTGCCCTTTTCCTTTAATGCAAAGAACTATAGAAGATAATAACAACTTACCCTTAATTTTTTCTAGGTAATATTTTTTAGGTCATACCCTTTTAATGTTATTTTAGAATGTTTGACATAGATTAGGTTTCTAGTCCCAATTTAATCATTGATTTATGAATCTTCTTACCTCGAATCATAATTTTATACAATAAGACATATTGGTGTAAATATCACCATCGAATGGGCTGAAATTTTAGTTTAATAGTTTGACAAGATGAATTTATACCTTGAAGTCATAATTTAAATTCCATATGAATTTTTTCTTATGCTTTTCTAGGTAATATTTTGTAAGTAAAATATAATAATGCGAGAAAGAAAAAAAAAATTCTAACAGATTGAAATACACACCGAAATAAAGCTTATTGGAACACAATGAAATTTAATAAAAATGAGGAACCTCAAAGTTTCTCCAAACACTGCTAAGAATGAGAATGATCGTCGAATTCCTAAATCATGAATTCCTATTTTAAGACGGGAATTTATTGTAATTTGGAGAAAGATGACTATTACATGTACTCTTTACTGGACATGAAGGGAAGGGCAATATGAAGAGAAAAAGCCTAAACAAAAATTCTCAACACCCTAAACCCCTACCAAGTACATTTCTAGATAACAAATTCTCAAATAATATCATAAATGTCCGATTTGAATCTTGATTTTGAAAGTTATTGGTGCTCTGATAAATTACAAGTAGTTTTCCGGAAACTCAGGATTGGACTGACTGGCCTTTCATCTTTATTTATGCTTCTTCATGTGAGCTACTGAGAGAGAAGAGGAGAGAAACAGAGATGATGGAGCAGCAGAAAGAGAAGTATGAGCAATTCAAAGGCCAAACAAGATTACCCAAATTTGCAATCCCAAAACACTATGATCTTAGGCTGAAACTCGATTTATCAGCTTGTACTTTTGATGGAACAGTTGAAATCCAGTTGAATATAGTTGAAGAAACCAGGTTTTTGGTCTTAAATGTTCTTGAATTAGTAGTGGGTGATGTAATATTCAAGGGCCCTAATCAGCAGGTAATGATATCATTTGGGTGTTTTGATTCATGATTTCTATTGTTTAGATTCATCAATAACTACCCTTTTGTGTTAATTTGAGATTCTTCAATTGATTCCCAGGAATTTTGTCCCTCAGATGTTATCGTGGACAAAGATGATGAGATACTCGTGTTGATCTTCAATGGTGTTCTTGCTGTGGGAGAAGGAAATCTGAGAATTAGGTTTTCAGGAGTGCTTAATGAGCTTATGAAAGGGCTTTACAGAAGGTGGGTTTGCCCTTTTACAGCTCTCGTGCTAATAATTATTCTGATTCTTCTAGTTGATTTGCTTGTTTGAATGATCTATCTTTGTTTGTTACAGTGGTTATGTTGTTGGGGAAGAAAAGAAAAATATGGCAGTTATCCAATTCGCAGCCGTAGATACTCGCCGGTGTTTTCCATGAACATTCCACGAAACTATCTTCATTTAACTCTCGAAATTTTCCCATTGCTGTCGACCAAGCAATTGAATACGACCCTTACTATTGGCCTGAAGAATGTTCTTCGATATTAGCCAATTCTGCTTGCGTTGCATTCTACACATATTTAGATGCATTTTTCGAATAAACTTCTCAATCTTATCCGAAGAGGAGGAAGAATCTATCGACCCCGAATTCTGAGCCTGCTTGTCACGTTTAGAATCTTTGGAAGTAATCTGAACAACTCGAAGCCCATTGCAATCACTGAAAGCATAAGGAGCAACCCTACCTGGAGAGATTGACTGCCTGTGTTCCTCTTGGAAAGGTGCTACAGGAATAGAATCAGGTCACAACAACGAAGGGGAAGAATGACCATGACGAGGGGAAGGTGCCGACATTGCTGGTTCTTCCTCCACCATGAATTCATCCCGAATCACCGAAGCTTGTACATCATCCTCGCTGTTTTCAGATGAGAAATCACACCCATTAGAAAGATCATCACACCAAAGCACTTCCTCATTCATTTTTTCCAAACCAGGGATCGCCTCGCCATCAATTTCCTCAAGAACCTTGTTACCCTTGCTCACACCGTCATTAACTTCCTTCCGGTCACGACGCATTTGGCATTTGGATTTCCTCCTTTTTAAAACAAATTCTCCTAATTCCAATTCTGACAGAATTGTGCCATCATTTTCAGAAATCACAGCTTGCTTTGCTTTCACCGCTAGCTCATCCCCGAGACTATTACGTGTTTGTGAAGAAGATACCCTGCCCCTTTGAAATTGTGACCCATCCTTACTTAAACTTCATTGATCCATCCTCAATTGAGCATTCTTTTGAATCTCCTTTAGCTTCAGCCCCCACCTTCGTCTCCGTATGAGAATGTTTACCAACGCAATTTCGAGGTCCAGATGTAGAAGACGACTCACCAAATTGTGTCTGAACTTGTGGATATTCACTTGTCTGAGTTGAACCGCGAATACTTTCCCCTTTTTTGGATGCACGATCTGACGGTGATCCATCACATATATTATTAACATCGACCTTGATTCCAGGTGTCCAAACCGAGCCAACAATAGGACACACACCACCAGGATTCCCACCGCCACCATTTGAATTATCGACCTGTTTCAAAGTACCTCTATTTCCAACTACTGTAGGATCATTCGTTGCATATCTGTTCGGTTTCAATGCGTTCTTTGCATGAGAGCGTCTTCTCCTGACGACTGGTAATCTGTTTATTCATCTCAGCCATTGGATCAACCTGATTAGATGAATTAACATTAATTAGGGAGTTTTGAATTGATTAATTTAATTAATTAAAATTATGTCACTGATACCAAATATTTAAAAGTAATCACCTATATACCGAACTTTAAACAATAAAATATCATGTGAACACGCACTGGTGATTTGTTTTTTTTTTTTTGCCACGTCGAAAGCGTTTTTACAAAAAATGATTTCTATACAAAAAAGTTTGTACTGAAAGCATATTTTCAATACAAACTTTTTTGTTGTGTACCATGCCCTCTATTGATGGATAACGGGCTATAAAAGGTCGATATACACAAACTCGAGAGCTCTGAAATTTTTAGGACAGTTATAGTGCCCTCTATCAAGCCCTATTGCCTGAAATTTCAGAAAATTGAAATTTTGGCACCAACTGGATAGCGGGCTATATGCTCATGTTTTTGAAAAATTATTTTTTTAACATTCAAGAACCAATCTATCGATTCAAAAATACTTTGATATAAGATTAAACACTTTTGAATCATTCAAAACTTATTTAAAACATAATTGAAACCTTTTGAAAATCATTTTGACAAAATCAAATGAAGGATCAAGTTGGTTTTAAAAACTTTTGGGAAAATGTGATTTTGATATAAGATTAAACACTTTTGAATCATTCAAAACTTATTTAAAACATAATTGAAACCATTTGAAAATCATTTTGACAAAATCAAATGAAGGATCAAGTTGGTTTTAAAAACTTTTGGGAAAATGTGATTTTGATGAGAACTCATGTAAATATGACTCAAATAAATTTGAGGCAACCGGGACCAATTCGTCTGGTTTTTTTTTCGTCCAACACTTTGAGCAAGTCCCAATACACTCCCAAGAACCCCAGAACCGATGGAACCCCGATCCCATGCCCCGGTGAATTTTTAACCCCCAACCAGAAGTTTTAGTTTAAATGAACTAAATAGACTTAGAAAATGCGTTTGAGACAACTGGGACCAATCCGCCGGGTTTTTTTCTTGTCCAACACTTTGAACGAATCCCAATATCCTCCCAAGAACCCTCGAAATTGACAGAACCCCGTTCCCATGCCCCGGTCAATTTTGGACCCCCCAACCGGATGTTTTAGTTTAAATGAACTAAAAAGACTTAGAAAATGCGTTTGAGGCAACGGGGACCAATTCACGGGATTTTTTTTTCATCCAATACTTTAAGCGAGTTCCAATACCCTCCCAAGAACCCCCAAAACCGACGGAACCCCGTTCCCATGCTTCTAGTGAATTTTTTACTCCCAAACCGAAAGTTTTAGTTTAAATGAACTAAATAGACTTAGAAAATGCGTTTGAGGCAACCGAGACCAATCCGCCGGATTTTTTTCTCGTCCAACACTTTGAACGAGTCCCAATATCCTCCCAAGAACCCTCGAAACTGACAGAACCCTGTTCCCATGCCCCGATCAATTTTGGACCCCCCAACCGGATGTTTTAGTTTAAATGAACTAAAGAGACTTAGAAAATGCGTTTGAGGCAACGGGGACCAATTCACGGGATTTTTTTCTCATCCAATACTTTGAGCGAGTTCCAATACCCTCCCAAGAACCCCTAAAACCGATGGAACTCCGCTCCCATGCTTCCAATGAATTTTTTACCCCTAAACTGAAAGTTTTAGTTTAAATGAACTAAATAAACTTAGAAAATGAGTTTGAAGCAACTGGGACCAATCTGCAGGATTTTTTTTCTTCTAACCCTTTGACCGAGTCCCAATACCCTCCCAAGAACCCCTGGAACCGACAAAACCCAGTTCCCATTCCCCGGTGAATTTTTTACCCCCAACCGAAAGTTTTAGTTTAAATGAACTAAATAGACTTAGAAAATGTGTTTGAGGCAACCGGGACCAATCCGTTGAATTTTTTCCCATCCAGCACTTTGACTGAGTCCCAATATCCTTCCAAGAACCCTCGAAACCGACAGAACCCCGCTCTCATGCCCTGGTGAATTTTGGACCTCCCAACTGGAAGTTTTAGTTTAAATGAACTAAATAGACTTAGAAAATATTTTTAAGGCAACTGTGACCAATCCGCTGGATTTTTTTTCATCCAACACTTTCAACGAGTTCCAATACCCTCCCAAGAACCCCTGAAACAGACGGAACTCCGCTCCCATGCCCCGGTGAAATTTTTACCCCCCAACTGAAAGTTTTAGTTTAAATGAGCTAAATAGACTTAGAAAATGCGTTTGAGGCAACCAGGACCAATCCATCAGATTTTTCTTTCGTCCAACACTTTGAGCGAATCCCAATACCATCCCAAGAACCCCCCGGAATTGACGGAACCCCTCTCCCATGCCCCAGTGAATTTTTGACTCCCCAACCGGAAGTTTTAGTTTAAATGAACTAAATAGACTTAGAAAATGCGTTTAGGCAACCGGGACCAATCCGGCGGATTTTTTTTTTCCGTCTAACAGTTTGAGCGAGTCCCAATATCCTAATTGGATTCTTGCAACGCTAACTGGCGGACTATCATATGATACACCTTAAGGGTTAGGTATTACTTGGTCATTTGTGTACCATATTACTGAGACAAATCTGTTTGCCATCTGCATTTATGTACACAATCACAACTACGTCCATGGGAAGATCATTATTATAGAAAATAACATAATTAGAAAGCACTAAAGGCCGACGATTTTCATGTATTATACATCAACTTTCATCGATCATAATAATCAATAGATTTTCGAAACATTATCTAATGGGTCCTAAGAATGAATTTTAACTTTTTCTCCCCTTTTTTAAGCAATGCAGGTTCCAGATTATAAAAACAAAAAAAATAAAAAACCCGTAACAATATTTTAAGCCATACAAAATAAAATATAAAAATATAAAAAATAAAACTAACCAAATAAGCGATCGTCACATTGAATCTAACAAATATATTAATCTTTTTAAAACGAAAAACACTGAATCTAACAAACCATGGAATTAGATCTAAAATAACATATATTTAATGTACATTGTTAGTGGCCGGCACCAAAAAAGAATATTTACCCAATAATCTTTTTTACGTGCACACTAACTAGTATATATTAATCTCCCTCAAATGAAGAACACTTAATGTAACAAACCATGAAATTAGATTTAAAATAATAAATAAAAATACTAAAAATAAAACTAACTAAATTACAAATAAACGATCGTCGCTAATTTAACAAATATATTAATCTTGCTAAAATGAAGAACATTCAATGTAACAAACCATGAAATTAAATCTAAAATAATAAATAAAAATACAAAAAATAAACTTAACCAAATAAGCGATCGTCACACCAAATCTAACAAATATATTAATTTTTCTAAAATGAAGAACACTGAATCTGACAAACCTTGAAATTAGATCTAAAATAATAAACACCGATTCTAACAAATGTATTACTGTTTCTAGAACGAAGAACATCAAATCTAACAAACAATAGAACTAGGTCTCAAATAATTAATAAAATACTAAAAATAAAACTAACCAAATAAACGATCGTCGTCCAAGGTTTCGAGTAGCCGAAGAAAGTGACAGAGAGCAGTCCATCGGAGAAAGGAAAGAGATCCGCCGGAGAATGGAAAAAAAGTAGTCGGAAAGGAAGAGAAAACTGTCGGTGAGGGAGAGAAAATTGTCGAAGAGGGAGAAAATAGAGACGTTAGAGAGGAAGAGTGAAGGAAAGAGAGAATGAGAGACGGGAAAGCAAAATCTCGCCAGAGATGTCGGAGATGCCGGAAAAAGGTATCGTCAGAGGAGAGGCTTGCATATGTGTTAGGGCTTGTGCGATTGGGTTTTGGGAGAGAGGTAATTTTTTTTTTACTATGAGGGTTAAAACACAGGTTTTTTTTTTTTTTTAATGTTCGACTTAAAAAAAAAAATCTTAAGAAGACGTCTTTACAAAATATGCCTTCAATACAATTTTTTTTTGTATTTTCAGTACATTTTTTTTATATTGAAAGCATCTTTTGATATTGAAAAGACGCTTTCAGTATAAATATTTTTTTGAGTCATATTTGTATGAATTCTCATCAAAATCACATATTCCCAAAAGTTTTTAAAACTAACTTGATCCTTCGTTTGATTTTGTCAAAATGGTTTTCAAAAGGTTTAAATTATGTTTTAAATAAGTTTTGAATGATTTAAAAGTGTTTAATCTTATATCAAAGTATTTTTGAATTAATAGATTGGTTCTTGAATGTCAAGAGAATGATTTTTCAAAAATAGGAACCTATAGCCGGCTATCCAGCTGTTGCCAAAATTTTAATTTTCTGGAATTTCAGGAAATAGCGTGCTATAGGGCTTGATAGCGTGTTATCGTTGTCCTAAAAATTTCAGATCTCTCGGGTTTGTGTATATCGACCTTCTATAGCCCACTATCCATCAATAGAGGGCAAGATACACAACAAAAAAGTTTGTATTGAAAGCGTCTTTTGAAAAGACGCTTTCAGTATAAATTTTTTTTATTGAAAGCGTCTTTACAAAAGACGCTTTTAGTACAAACTTTTTTGTATAGAAAGCGTTTTTTGTAAAGACGCTTTCGACGTGGCAAAAAAAAAAAACACCAGCGCTGTCCACATGACATTTTACTGTTTAAAGTTGGGTATATGGGTCATTACTTTTAAACATTTGGTATTAGTGACATAATTTTAATTAATTAAATTAATCATGTCAAAACTCCATCCATCACCGCCAACAACCATGGTACTCCTATTCCCGTTACTGATTGGTTGATTTTCTGACGAATCTCGAAACTCGATCTTGAAGGTTTTAACTCCAAACACATGGCCGACAATATTAACCTCCACCATCTCTGGTACAAATCCATCTCGATCCCAACGAACTTGAATCTCTGCATACAGAAGGAATGAAAGTTCTTTCGTTTCCTGACTAACTTGTTAAGCCCGCCGCATTTCTCTCCGATCCTCCGAAAAGTATCAAAGCACCACAATTCCACTGGAATGCCTTCAAGACCAAACCAACCATTATAACACTGAGTACGACACTTCTGCCATTGAAAATCTTCATGCCAATTAACAAACCTAGCTTTTTGGCAATTAAGATTTGTGAGAATGAGTTTTTACTCAACAGCATCTCGAGACCAAAATAAAGACATAAATTGGCCTATCAAGAGCAACATACAAATCCCACTCCACTTCTTCCCATTTTGCAGCAGAATGTAACAGGAAAACAACAAGCGCCAGATCCCATAACCTCTTGTCCTTCCCCATAATAGATTTTGAGGATTTCCTAAAGATCAAATCCACCGATGATTTGGCACTCAAAAAGCTATAGAAGCAACGTTCAAAATCACTTTATACTTAGCCGGGATGATTTTTGGAACAAAAATGGATCTAGTCCATCCTTTTGATACCACCATAATATGCAGAAACCCACCTCCACCATTCTTTAGAGATTCAAGGATAACGAAACTTCGGTTGCCACGGAAAGAACGCTTAAAACCTCCTACAATACTGGTAATACTTGCCTCGATGATTTGATGAAGAAGCTAAGATGCCATTTCAAACTCCATATGTTACAACCACATGTACAGGGGGCTTTTGACTTGATTAGCATAATTAATTAAAATTATGACACTAATACCAAGTTTTTTCAAAATTATGACCCATATACCCAACTTTCAACAGTAATCTTTTTCACGTAGGCACGGATTCAATTTTTTTTTCTTTTTTCCACGTAGAAGGTGTCTTCCTAAAAGACGCCTACAACTCACATATATATATATATATATATATTTTATAAAGTAAAAAAAATTTATACCACAGCCAATCCACGGTGTTTTCTTCCCAATCACCACTTGGAGCGAGTCCCAATATGCTCTCAGGGACCCTCGGAACTGAAAGAACCCCGCTCTCATGCCCCAGTGAAATTTTCAACCCCCAATTGAAAGTTTTAGTTCAAATGAACTAAATCGACTTAGAAAACAGTTTTGAGTCAATCGCGGCCAATCCACCGGGTTTTTTTTTTCGACCGACACTTGGAGCCAGTCCCAATATCCTTCCAAGGACCCCCGGAACCGACGAAACCCCGCTCCCATGCCCTGGTGAATTTTTCACCCCCCAACCAGAAGTTTTAGTTCAAATGAATTAAATCGACTTAGAAAAATCTTTTGAGTCAACCGCGGCCAATTCATCGGGTTTTTTTCCCGATCGACACTTGGAGCGAGTCTTAATATCCTCCCAAGGACTCCCACAACCGACAGAACCCCGCTCCCATACCCTAGTGAAACTTTTACCCCCCAACCAGAAGTTTTAGTTCAAATTAATTAAAAACACTTAGAAAATATTTTTGACTCAACCGTAGCCAATCCACCAGGTTTTTTTTTCCAACCGACTCTTGGAGCAGGTCACAATATCTTCCTAAGGACCTCCGGAATTGATGGAACCCCGCTCCCATTCCCTGGTGAATTTTTCACCCCCCCAACCGGAAGTTTTAGTTCAAATTAACTAAAAACACTTAGAAAATGCGTTTGAGGCAACCAAGACTAATCTGTCGTGTTTTTTTTTCATTCAACACTTTGAGCAAGTCCCAATACCCTCCCAAGAATCCCCGGAACCGACGAAACCCCTCTCCCATGCCTAGGTGAATTTTTCACCCCCAAACCGGAAGTTTTAGCTTAAATGAACCAAATCGACTTAGAAAAAACTTTTGAGTCAACCGCGGCCAATCCACCGGATTTTTTTCTCGACCGTCACTTGGAGTGAGTCCCAATTGTTAACCTAAGAGGTTTATCACTTAGCACGTCCCTAAATATACTGTGTTGAAGTATATTTTGATGATCACAAACAAAGTACTTTTCGGTGCTAACGAGCCTTAATCAAGATTTCATTCCAGAACCTCAGAAAAAGCAAAAAGTCAAGGAACGATTCGATCAAGGAACTCAAGATCATATCCAACGGTCAAGTTCTTTTCAATAAAAAAGACTTCAACGATCATATCATGATTTCAAGATCACTTCATACGAACGATTCGATCAAGCTTCAAGTTTACATCTTTCGATCAACATTCAAGACATTCAACTCCAGCGCGAAGTTCTGATTGAAGATCTCACAATAAAGAGTTGGATTCAAAGATGATGAGAAAATGAGAAATACACAATATTTAAGGTATATCTTTCTCTAATCGACATTGCTCAAACGTTTTCTAAAACCATGCACAAATCACTTGCACATTTGCATGTTTTGAATTTACGTTATACAATATTTCAAATGATTTAATTTTCTATATTTAACTTGAAATTTGCCGAGTTTTTATTTGCATTTATTGTATTTTAAATCGCGAGTCTAAACTAGTTTTAAAGAATCTTTCAGGACGCTAATGAGTTAGCAGCGCTCTCCTGAACTTGATAAGTCAGGACACTGATAACATTCAAGGTTGAATTGAACTGATTCATTAGGACGCTTACTTGTAAGTAGCGGCATCCCTTTAGTCAACCTTTGAAGTTGTCAGGACGCTGACTAAGTATCAGCTTACTGAAAGATTTATAAAGTTATTCAAAAAATGTATCTTTGAGGACGTTGATAGTTATAAGTTGAATAATCTATCAGGACGATAAGAGCGCCCTCACCTTTGAGAATCAACTTAATAACTTTCAGGACGCTGATTGTCTTTCAACACGTTTTGTATCATTTTAAATATGTGGTAGGTCGCTTACATAGTCGTGACGCTTACTCAGAAAGTAGTGCTCTCATGCACTTAATTGTTTTAAAACAAAGCAGGACGCTAACTGTGCATTAGCGCCCTCAGGGTTAAGTCGTTTAAGTGTCAAAGTAAGTCAGGACGCTTATGATTTAGTAGCGCCCTCACTTCATTGTTCAGCAAGACGCTTATATGTATTGAGCGCCCTCAAGGAACAAAACGACAAAGTTGATATTATGCGTCAGGACACTGATTGCGGAATCAAGACGATAATTCAACAACCACCACTGTTCTGACAGGTACACACATTATATAAGTTTACTTTTTCAGAACAAATCATTGCACAGAGCATTTTTCAGATTTATCGAAAATCCTATCTGATGCATGAATCAAGCTTTCTAAAACTTTCCTTATTCATGTAATCTGAAAAGAACCAGGATGTTAGTGAATATTGCAGTTACCATTTTCATGTAACATTCTAGCCGTTGTGTGTAAACGTTCATATTATTTGAACTTCAAATGTTTAACAGCTATGTCCTACTAAGTCTATAAATACTAACATGTAGGATCAAACAACTTGTCAATCATTTTGTATTGTGCCAACACTTTTTGAAAGTTAGTCTATGTCAAAATGTTTTTCAAATGTCTAAACTTTCTAAGTATTTTTCACTGATACCTTTAAGTATTCAAAAGATTTTCATACTGAGCTTAATTTACATTCTATCTTTGAAAATCTATTTGATCTGGTATTTACTCAAATTCTCAGCACTGATCTATACTTAATATCAATCTTGCCGAAGATAGAATTTGAGAAATAGTTCATGAGAAATACAATTGTACTTGATTTCATATCTTAAGCACTGTATTGAACTATATCAGTAGTTGTGTTAACTACTGAACACTGAACCAGAAGTTTTCATGCTTATATACTATATCTATTTTGAAAACTATCTAAGTCTGTGATTTACACTGGTCCAGTATTTTCTACGTCAATGTTTATTTGGTATCATATTATTTTCAAAGAAGCACTGATTTTCATATCACATCATTCATGCTTTTCGAAACTATACTTGAGCAATACCAAACATTGAAAGGTAAAGGATTGTAAGTGTATTTCCTCTTAGAATTACTTATTTCAATTTATACATCTTTGTAATGCTATGTACTGAGCTTAATTG
This sequence comes from Paratinospora sagittata, assembly GCA_035771175.1. Taxonomy (NCBI): domain Eukaryota; kingdom Viridiplantae; phylum Streptophyta; class Magnoliopsida; order Ranunculales; family Menispermaceae; genus Paratinospora; species Paratinospora sagittata. The sequence goes on along the minus strand of CM069592.1, from coordinate 22,812,194 downwards.
TAAAGTGTTCTACTCAGTTAGAGCCAACATCATATTGTAAGTGGTATTTGCTGGTGTGTTTCAGTGTGAAACAACCAGGATAAGTGGACGTGGTTCACTTTATGATTTTAGGTTTGAAATCAGATAAGTTCATCCTCATCCCGTAAAAGGATAGGTTCTTCCTTAACCTATAAAAAGGATAGGTTATCTCTCAACCTGTAAAAGAACCGGTTCATCCTCATCCCGTGAAAGGATAGGTGTGCCCTTAACCTCAAAAAGGATAAGTTATCTCTCAACCTGTAAAAGGGAACCAGTTCATCCTCATCTCGTAAAAGGATAGGTTTGTCCTTAACTTGTAAAAGGATAATTTATCTCTTAGCCTGTAAAAGAGAACCGATTCATCCTTAGCCCGTAAAAGGATAGGTTTACCTTCAACCTGTAAAAGGGTAGTTGTAACAGTTTGGTTTTCACCCGTAAGAGAACCCCTTAGTGATAAGGTTAAAATCCTAACTGAGGAGGTTAGGTAGTAGACATAGGCTTGGCCGAACCACTATAAATTGTGTGTCTCACTTTTGCATGTCAGTCTTCGTAATAGTTTATTTGTTCAATTTTAATACACTCATGTATATCACTAAGTTATTAGAAAAGAATTTAATTTGACCATTACCCAATTCACCCCCCTCTTAGGTGTACCAACACCAATATCCTTGTAGGAACCCCCGAAACCGACGGAACCTCGCTCTCATGCCCCAGTGAAATTTTCACCCCCCAACCGGAAGTTTTAGTTCAAATTAATTAAAAACACTTAAAAAACACTTTTGATTCAATCGCGGCCAATCCATCTGGTTTTTTTCCCGACTGACACTTGGAGTGAGTCCCAATATCCTCCCAGGGACCCCTGGAACCGACGGAACCCTGCTCCTATGCCCCGGTGAATTTTTTACCCCCCAATCAGAAGTTTTAGTTCAAATTAATTAAAAAACCTTAGGAAACCAAAAATTATGAACGTATGCATTAAGAGAAATTTTAAATTCAAACAACACCAAAAATTATAAAATTAAATGCAAAATGAAATGTTTTTGAGATAATATAAGATGCACATTTTCATATGCACACACTGTCATATAAATCAAGACGTACATAAGTTTGATTTATCAACAAAAGTATCAAGAAGTGTCATATTACAATAATAAAGTTACATCATTATCAAAATCTAAAAAACTTGAAGATTATGCCGCTAATAAATTTTAGGTGGCCCTTCCACGACGAACTGGACAACGACATCGATTGTGACCTTCACGTCCATAATGCCCACATCGAATCCTTGAGGACGGTTCTCTTATATCCATCTCATTTGTTATGCGTGATGCCCAGGCAAGGGCGGAGGCAAAGACTTGCACCTATGTCAGAGGCGATTACGGAGACACATGATGAACCCTCTGATCATGATCACTGTTTTGGAGACAACAGTCATGGAAATAAAAATTTCTATCAACATCGAGATTATTGCTCGACTTATGGAGATTCCGATTGAAAAGAGAATTATTGATCCACACGAACCCCAGACAATTGCAGAGATCGCGGAGTCTAATGAACAATTGTTCAATTCCCTCGCCAAAGAGCCATACATTCAATCGACGTACACCAACCTCCCAAACAATCATCTTAAGCCATCTCTAGCCGACCTTGGAAAGATCGTATTCGACAACATCTTGCCAGAAAGGGGGACTAGAGGCACTATGTCAAGGGCCCAACTTCTTGTGTTATATTACATAGAGAAGAAAATAAAGGTATCCCTACCACACGTCATCATCCAACAAATGTTGAGGGTGATTCAAAACCCTTTGAGAAAGGAATTCCTCGGTTACGGAGTCTTGATCATGAGGATGCTATACGAAGCAAACATCAACACTTTTGATAAGACTTCGAAGCAATTCACTGAGCTAGTTACATCATCTTCTATCTACAAGATATATGTCACGAGGGGAGGGGTAACTTACGAGGAAGTATTCGGCACGACGATAGGAAATGCCGAAAGAACGAGAGACGAACATCGACGTTGTCTTCGAAGAAGTCGACGCAAGATTCCCGTCAGGGAAGTACCAAATAATGAGCCAAATCAGAATCCTACATCAAACCCAGCCCCGAATAATGATCCAACCGATCGGCTATTCACTGAGGAAGAGTTATTTGCCACACTAAATCAACCTCAACCAAGTCATGATAGACAAAGTACTCAAGCAAATCCACCAACCTTGAACGTGCCAACTCAAGGCAACACTTCGTACCAAAGGTTTCCAACTCCTGAGGTACTATATCGGCCAGTTCCACAAGTTGTTGTGAACCAACAACAACAGTATTGGGCGACACCAAATTTTGGAGGGCAGAACATCCCAATGAGCCCATTGTTTCAAAACTTTTTACCTCAAACAAATCCAAATATCCAAGGAGTTCCAGTTAGGGGATCCCCGTACAATCAAAACAACTACCCTTCACCTATGAGTCACCCGTACAACCAATACTTTCCCCCAATGCTTATGGCCTACCATCCACCTATGGGACAATCGACCCATCAACCACCAATGGGACAATCGACTAACCCATTTGAACAGTTAAATGTAATGGCATCCAATATTGCTGAAATGAGAAAGACTCAAAATAATATATTAACACGTATGCAAAACTTCGAAGAAGAACGAGCAAATTCTCAACCTTTTGGTAGTAGTCGTTCTGTACCTAGCAGGAGGTCTAGGAGGAGCGGTAGTAGGCAGGAAAATCAAGATTGATTACTGGCATTGTAAACTTTTCTTTTATTATGAATGAGAATGTTTTGTTTAAGACTATCTTTGGTGGGCCGACTTACAACCATTCTTTCTTTTGTATCACTAACTTTGGAGTGGTATGGGACACAACAAAATTGGAGGATACTAAATAAAATGTGGAAGTAAGATAACCCATGACCTTGTGTGAAAAGAAACATTTGGAGAAAGTTGCATTACTAACATTATCACTAAGTTTACACGGTATGGGACGAGTAAACTTGGAAGATACTATTGGTGAACTACTATTCAGCCGATGTTTTTAGAGACCGTGTCCATACAACTTAACTTGGTTAACACCCTTATTACCAAAGTCATGTGGTATGGGACACACGAGCTCTGATAATAATCGAAAAGACTAAGAGTAAGAGTTTGAATACATAAGATTGCGATAGAACGTTAAATCAGGATATTTACCGAGGTAAATCTTAGAATTCTTATGACTCGTATGAATTTTCAATAAAATATATATGTATGTTCACAAAAACCAGAACCAAATCATTTGAAATTCTTGCAAAGTTTTATACTTATTATATAAACATTTACACCATGGCCAAACATACGAGATATATAAGATTCTTTAATTCCTCAACAAAAACCTTACACTATACTTAGAAAAATAAGTGATTTTAACATTGCAGTACTCTCGAAATTGTTGCTGAGCATACTATAACATTATACTTGACTACAATTCCTAAATCTTGGTTTTATTTTCTCCTTGCCAGTGAGAAAATGCAAACTAGGAAGAGAGGAAGACCACGTACTGTTCGTCCAGCAGTGGAGGCACCTCCTGAGATTCAGGAACCGCCGCCTCCGACGACAGCACGAGTGACACCCGACACTGCCACTACATCTGGGCAGGAAATACCACCCCCACCCTCCCCCTTTGCCATGCCTTCGAGCATGGAAACCTTCGTCGCCAGATTTATTGAGGCGATGAAAGCCACTGTTCAAACGGTCGTTCGTGAGACCGCGGCTAGTCAGGTTGCCACTGTTTAGGCACCTGTAAGATTTGGATCAGAATCTCAAACCGATCAGATTACCAAGTACAAGAGGCTACAACCTCTTACTTTTGCTGGCACCATTGATGCTGATGAGGTGCAAAAGTGGCTGGATGAGTCAAAGAAGGCTCTTGATGCAATGGGAGTCGATGAGACTCGAAAAATTCCACTAGCAACCTACTAACTTGTTGGTGGGGCAAACACATGGTGGATAACAGTGAAAGAGGACCCAAGGGTCAACACAACAGCTATGACTTGGCAACAGTTCGAGTCAATGTTTATTGATGAGTATTTTCCTGACGCTGTGAAGAGGCAGAAGCGTCAGGAATTCGTTAAGTTATACCAGGGCAGCATGACAGTGAGGAAATATGCTGGAAAGTTCAAAGAATTATCAGTCTACTTTCTCTCCACCATCTCAACGGAGCAAGATAAGACTGAAAAATTTTATAATGGCCTTCGCCATGATATTCGAGAAGCCTTGTCGATCTTGGATCTCAAGATTTACAAGGAGGTTGTTGACAAGGCCATGAGCTTTGAACAAGAGAAGATCATACAAGAACAGAGAATGAATAAGGAAAAACTACCTGCAACGTTTTCCCAACAAGGCTCGCAACAGGGCAACAAGAAGAAGCCCTACTGCAATCAAAACCCAGCTCTCCCAGGCCCTGTTTCGAAGAATGAGGTCACAACACCTGCGGCTGAACCTTCTAACCCTAACCATCAGGGTTTTCGTAATCATGGCCGCGAAGGTCGTTATGGAAGGGGTGGCCGTAGAAACGGTAATGGTAGAGGTGGTGGTCAACACCACAATTAGCATGGCCAGCAGAACAATCAGCATGGCCAACAGAACCATCCGCAGTATCAGCCGACGTGTTTGAACTGCGGCCAGAAGGGCCATGTAAAATATGTATGTCCGCACCTTCAGCAACCTATTCCCGTTGTTCCAGTCCAACAAGCACCACCTGCTGCAAATGCCCAACCCAGGCAGAACCAGGGTCAACAGAATCAGGGCAGAGCATTTTCCATTGCTCAACAACCCCTCCTAGACAACAACGTAGTCGAAGTTACCTTTCCTTTGTTCAATATAATGGTGCATGTTTTGTTTGATTCAGGTGCTACGCATTCTTTTATATCATCGACATTGGTAAGACATTTAGGCCTGCATCCTGAACCCACATACATCACACTTCATGTCACATCACCGTTAGGATCTGGTACTGACGTGAAATTGCAGTGTTCTCGATGTGAGCTTCGAATGTCAGAACATATAATATATGCAGATCTTTTTGTGATGGATATTGAAGACTTGGACATCATCCTCAGCATGGACTGGCTAGCACCACTGAATGCAAAGATCGAATGTATGAAGAAGCAAGTTCAGTTAACCTTGCCTACAGGAGAGTTTGTCAAGATTCAGGGAACAAGGAAATTGATACACAAATCAATAGTTGCACTTCTCAAGGCACAACTTTGAGCTTTATCTCTTGGTGATGAAAATGAATCACCAGCACTGTACCCTCTCGAAGTACACGATGTTCCGGTCATATCTGATTTCCCAATAGTCTTTATAAATGACCTTCCTGGTCTACCTCCAGTTAGGAAATTCGATTTTGAAATCAACCTCATCTCTGGGACATGGCCTATCTCAATTTCACCGTACAGAATGTCAAATGTCGAGCTAATCAGATTAGACAAACAACTGAAGGAATTAGAGAGTAATGGTTTCATCAGAAAGAGTTCATCACCCTGGGGCGCTCTAGTTCAATTTGTTCGCAAAAAGGATGGTTCGTTACTACTTTGCATCTACTATCGCAAGTTAAATAACGTCACCATCAAGAATAGATATCCATTGCCCAAGATCGATGACTTGTTCGACCAACTTAGAGATGTCAAATACTTCTCTAAGATTGATTTACGGTCCGGTTATCAACAACTTCGGATCCGAGAGTCGGCCATTACCAAGACGGCATTCAGAACTCGGTACGGTCACTACGAGTTCTTGGTCATGTCGTTCGGCCTAACAAACGCACGTGCTGCATTCATGGATTTGATGAATCGCATCTTCAGGTTATACTTAGACCAATTTGTGGTGGTTTTTGTGGATGACATCTTGATATATTCCTCAACCGAGGAAGACCATAAGATACATTTGAAGATAGTCCTCCAAACCTTGAGAAGCCACCAACTGTATGCAAAGTTGAGTAAGTGTGAATTTTGGGCGAAGCAAGTTCAATTCCTTGGCCATGTGGTTTCAGGTAATGGCATTGAGGTAGATCCTTCTAAAGTTGAAGCAGTTTTAAACTGGAAGCAGCCTACCACTGTTACTCAGATTAGGAGTTTTCTTGGTTTAGCTGGCTATTACAGATGCTTCATCAAGGACTTCTCAAAGATTGTTGAACCTATGACCAAGCTCACTCGAAAAGACGTGCGATTCATCTGGAATCCCGCCTGTGAAGCATCATTTTAGGAATTGAAGAAACGCCTCACGACGGCACCTGTACTTATTACTCCAAGAAATGCAATTGGATATTTCTTTATACACCGACGCCTCTCTCCAAGGCTTAGGTGCCGTACTAATGCAAGAAGGTTAAGTGGTTGCATATGCTTCGCGGCAACTGAAGATTCATGAGGGTAATTACCCAACACATGACTTGGAACTTGCAGCTGTTGTGTTTGCACTGAAATTATGGCGTCATTACCTATACAGTGAACGATTTGAAGTCTTCTCAGATCACAAGAGTCTTAAGTACATATACACTCAGAGAGACCTAGACTTCCGCCAAAGACGATGGTTGAAATTCTTGAAAGATTATGACTTTCAACTCCAGTACCATCCCGGAAAGGCCAACGTTGTGGCTGATGCCCTGAGTAGAAAATCTTATCTTGCTTGTACTCTTAACTTCGAAATGGGGAAGTTAACTACAGAGATAGAGAACTTTAACCTCCAATTGATCGATGAGGGACCAAGATCACGACTCTCTCAATTATCAGCCAACTCTGAGCTAGTTCAAAAGATTTCAGCAGCTCAAGCCAATGAGCCTATGTTAATGGAGAAACAAGAACTTCTACTCAGCGGACCGGACCTTCCTCACTGGTCGGTCTCAGAAGATGGGGCCGTTTTCTATAAAAAACGTTTATGTCTACCTAACGATCTTGAGGTTCGGAAAGAAGTGCTCACTGAGATGCATTGTTCAAGGTTCGTTATGCATCCTGGGGGTGACAAGATGTACAAGGATTTCAAGCGACAATTCTAGTTTTCTGGAATGAAGAAGGAGATTGCAGACTTTGTTGCTCGATGTCTCGTTTGCCAGAAAGTTAAGGCAGAACGAAGACTTCCCTCTGGACTTCTCCAGTAGTTACCTATTGGAGAATGGAAGTGGGAGAACATCGCAATGGATTTAGTTACGGCTTTGCCTCGAAATAATAAAAGGCAAGATGCTATCTGGGTTATCATTGACAAACTTACAAAGTCTGCACACTTCTTGCCAATAAAGTTCACGGATAACCCCGCCAAACTTGCAGAACTATATGAAAGAGATATCGTATTCCTTCATGGCATACCATTCATGATCGTCTCTGATCGAGACCCTTGATTCACATCAAACTTTGGAAAAGCTTCCAAAGTAGAATGGGTTCTAAAATCACCATGAGCACAGCCTTTCACCCTCAGACTGATGGGCAGTCAGAGCGTCTTATCCAAATCTTAGAAGACATGTTACGATGTTACATTTTGGACTTTAATGACGGATGGACAAAATATTTACATTTAGTTGAGTTTGCATACAACAACAACTGCCAAACTAGTATCGGCATGGCACCGTACGAGGCTCTCTATGGTCGGCCTTGCAGATCTCCGATATGCTGGTTAGATATGGCAGATAGACCGCAGTTGGGCCCTGAACTAGTTCAAGAGACTTCTGAGAAGATCACACTAGTAAAGGAACGACTTCGTGTTGCACAAAGTCGACAGAAGAGCTATGCTGACAAGCGGAGACAACCTCTAGAATTTAATAAAGGGGACTTTGTTTTTCTAAAAGTTTAGCCCACAAGAGGTGTCAAACGCTTTGGGATCAAAGGAAAGCTCTCCTCGCAGTATATAGGTCCATTTCAGATCATTGAACGTATTGGCAAACTTGCTTATCGTCTGTCCCTTCCATCGCCCATGCCTAAGGTTCATTACTTTCTTCACGTATCTATGCTTCGCAAGTATTGTCCTAATCCTTCGCATATCATCCCTCTAGTCGAGGTTCGGGTTGAGGAAGGAAATAAGTATCAGGAGAGAGCGATACAGATTTTGGATAGAAAAACTTAAGAACTAAGGCGACATAGCATACCACTTGTGAAGGTGCTCTAAGATCACCACGGCATCAAGGAAGCAACAAGGGAACTAGAAGCAACAATTAAACAGAAATACCCTGAATTGTTTTCTAGTACCAATTGATGATGTGAGACACTGTACTACTTTCACTTATCAATAAAATGATGGAACTTTGTTTACACATATCTTAATACATCGTTTCACTTGAATAACTATGCAGATGTCTGAAAATAATACCAATGGATACAGTGATGCACACTCGCAATGGCCTCCTTGGCAACTTGTGGCGACTTCTTCACAATCTGAGTCAAGTCACAACTATTTTGCATCACCAACTTCATCACCACACAAACATCGATCTTTATCGCCAGAGCGTGCATGGCTTTTTCGTAACAATTTTGTTCAAAACAATCCAGTGCCCTCATCTTGGCAGGACCTTCTACAAAAATTACCAGGTGGCCAGATTCGAGCAACAGAACGAAAAAGTATTCCACCGCTCAACTTACCTATCCTCAAACGATGTAACCAGCGCCCTCCACCACCATATGTTATGCAAAGGTTGGAAACTTCAGAGGACAAATCCGATTCCATTTGCTCTCCATGGTTTTATGATGATGAGGATTCCACCGGCCACATTGTTATTCAGGGACCATACAAGCACTACCCTGAACTCGCAAGAGATGACGCCAACAGTAAATCTCAAGTAGATAACCATCATAACTACTTGAATTGGTTTCAAGGGCGAAATCCCTATAAGGGGGGTAGAGTGTAATACCCTGTATTTCGCAAAAAAAAAAAATTCGTTTGGGCATAAATGCCCGGACGTTCGGGCAGGACGTTTGAACGTTCAGGCCCCAAATTTCCTATATAAGGAGCTCTCTCCTCCTCATTTTCTCACACCAAATCACCTTTTCTTGTGATTTTTTCTCCTCTTTTCACTCATTCTGAGTTCTTTTCTGTTTGAGACTCTCGGTGTGATACGACAAAGTTCTGTCTTAAGGAAAACGCCAGATCCGAAAGAAGAAGTTCTTATCTGAAGGTGGGGAATGAAACATAGGTTTGCGTGTTTTATAACTTTTATTAAAGTTTACATTCATTTATTATTATGTCTACCATTCATTTACACAACATTATTTCATATAATGTTTATACTGTCGCACTTATGCCTGTATATTTTGAATTCAAGTATTACACTGTTATAATGTCGGATTTGTGGTCAATCAGGCTCAACTAGACTCGGTCTTGTCCTCAGTAACTTTAAATAGAGAACGAGAGGTAGCGGGCTGCTTTAGGCGATTAGTATTTAAGCAGACCTTGTGTCTCACCTCTCAACTGGGGACTGATCTAGTTGGTCTTATTGAAAGCTATCAACTTATACAAGTAATACTGAATGTCCTAACCTTGCACGTCGTGATACCAACCCTGATAAGGATCACCAGACGTTGCCAAAGTCAGTCTAAATGTCAAGATAAGATCAGACCAATAGACTAGACCAGTTCATGCATTTGCATCATACATATCACTACCTAGGGACGTATGTGGTTTATGATTCATAGAATAGTTAGGAGCATTGCTCGCTATTCATTATATTTCTCTGGAGAGGGATGTACAATGAGAACCCGGCTACGCCTGGGGAGGGACATTTGTACGTGAATATAGAGCATCATTCCTGAGGAGGGACGTACAATGAGAACCTGGCTACGCCTGGGGAAGGACATCTGTACGTGAACTCAGGCAATGTAAGTTCATCAAACCATTACGAGACGGTGTCATGCATACATACATATTGATTGATTATGATGCTTTGATGTGTATTTAAGATATTTAATTATGAAGTTTGCTTTATTAATTGTTATATTCACGAACTATTTTACCCACTGAGCGCGTTAAGCTCACTCTATTATTATCCAAATTTTCACAAGAAATTAGGTGGACTTGGTGCAGGTTCATGGGGCCCACATTTTGTACCATTTGTATTATTCATTGGGGATTTTGGGGAGTATGTTCCCTTGACTATGTCATGCACAAATGAATTCTGAATTAAATAAAATCAGACTTGTACAGTATTATATTTTCGCTGCGCACTCAGTTATTACCATTGTTATAATTCCAAATGCGGGTCCAGTTCACGAGTGTACTGCTGGTTTAGGCGCGTCCGGGCGGGGTGTGACATGTCCATCCTCCAGTCCAACCCCCATTGCAACAATACACTAGTGCTCATTTACGCCGCAACAAGCGACGTAAATGGCCAATATGTGGCACTGATTGACAACACATTTTTTATATCATGGTATATATTCTTTTATGATGTAAGTTGATATACACAAAAATATGTAATGAATCCTTTGGAGGTAAGATTTACAGCATGTTTTGGAACATTTTGAAGTAATACACTTTTTCATGGATTTTTGTGCTTCGCATTCCTTTATTAATACAAACGTATTGCATCTTAACATTCTGAGAGTGTTTTCTAAGTGTTTTTAATTAATTTGAACTAAAAGTTATGGTTGGAGGGTTAAAAATCTACCGGCGTATGGGAGTGGGGTTCCATCGGTTCCGAGGGTTCTTGGGAGGGCATTGGGACTTGCTCAAATTGTTAGACAAAAAAAACCCTGCAGATTGGTCTCGGCTGCCTCAAACGCATTTTTTAAGTGTTTTTAATTAATTTGAACTAAAACTTTCGATTGGGGGTGAAAAATTCACCGGGGCATGGGAGCGGGGTTCCGTCGGTTCCGGGGGTTCTTGAGAGGGTATTAGGACTCGTTCAAAGTGTTGGACAAAAAAAAATGTGGCGGATTGGTCCCGGTTGCCTCAAACGCGTTTTCTAAGTGTTTTAATTAATTTGAACTAAAAGTTCCGATTGGGGGTAAAAAATTCACCGAGGCATGGGAGTAGGGTTCCGTCAGTTTTGGGGGTTCTTGGGAGGGTATTGGGACTTGCTCAAAGTGTTGGACGAAAAAAAAACCAGGTGGATTGGTCTCGGTTGCCTCAAACACATTTTCTAAGTGTTTTTAATTAATTTGAACTAAAACTTTCGGTTGGAGGAGGGTAAAATATTCACCGGGGCATGGGGCGAGGTTCCGTCAGTTCCCGGGGTTCTTGGGAGGGTATTGGGACTCTCTCGAAGTGTTGGACGAAAAAAGAACTTGACGGATTGGTCTCGGTTGCCTCATATGAGCTGAAGGCGTTTTTTAGTTCAAATCGATATGAATTGAATGTATCTTTATAAAAGACGTCTTCTATGTGGCACAAAAAAATTAAAAAATTTGAATCTGCGCCTACGTGGAATAATTACTGTTGAAAGTTAGGTATATGGGTCATAATTTTGAAAAACTTGGTATTAGGGTTATAATTTAATTAATTATACTAATCAAGTCAAAAACCCCCCATCTACAAGACTCTTTTCTTCCTCTACAATACTGATATTCACATCTGTAAACTCACAAAGAAACTAGACAATCCAATGACACAATACATATCACTTTTCAAAGGAAGATGAAACTTCCTTTTCAAATGGGCCCCAACCCAATCAAACTTGGAAAGAAAGTCGGATTTTTTTAATGTATAGGCATTTTTTTTTAAATCTACAAAAAGACATCAAAATATAGTATATTCAAAATTAGACAAATTTTGGACACATTGGCGCCGTGTCCAAAATATGTCTATAATTTTTTTTGTTAAATTAATTGAAGAGGCGCTACCTCTAAAAAAACAAAAAACATGCATGCCGCTCGACATCCATGTTTTTTATTTTTAATATATATATAATAAAAAATAAAAACTTTTGAAAAATGAAAATGCTTTTAAAAAAAAAACTTGTTAATAAAAAAAATAGAAACCATTGTCAAATACAAAAATAAAATATGGAATAAAGTAAAAAAAAATAAAGTGAATGACTATTAAAAAAATATGGAACACAGAAGATGGTGCCATCTACCAAAAAAAAAATCAAACCAACGAAACTGCATAAAAATTAACCTTGTTCGATTTTTTCGAAATATAAAAATTTCACAGCACCAGAAAAGAAAAAAAAAACCTATCTTTTGGGTGTCATTTCTCCGACGTCCTCTTTCTCTTTGGTGTCTCATTCATATATTTCAAAAAATCACACAAGGATTTTTATTCTTGTGTGATCTTTTTATTTTTTTTGAAGATGCATCATCCACTTTGTTCCAGATTTTATTTTTATTGGCGTAAAAAATTTACAGCAGCAAATGTTTAAATTTTTTATACTTCAAAGTAGATGATGCCTCTTCAAGAAAAATTAAAAAATCATCCAAGAATAAAATTCCTTGTGTGATTTTCTGAAATATATGAATATGACACCAAAGAAAAAGAAGAAGTCGGAGAGATGACACCCGAGAGACGGGAGTTTCTTTCTTTTCTTTTCTTTTTCTGATGCTGTGAAATTTTTATACTTCGGAGAAATCAGACAAAGTTAATTTTTATGTAATTTTGTTGATTTGATTTTTTTTAGTAGATGGTGTCATCTTCTTTGTTCTATAGTTTTTTAATAGTCGTTCACTTTATTTTTTTTACTTTATTCCACATTTTGTTTTTGTATTTAACAATAATTTTTATTTTCTTTTTATATTAACATTTTAAAAAAAGTTTTTTATTTTTCAAAAGTTTTTATTTTTTATTATATATATATATTAAAAATAAAAAACATCGGCATGCATGTTTTTTGTTATTTTAGGGGTGGCGCCTCATTTAATAAAAAAAAAATTGTAGATATATTTTGAACAAGTTGGCGCTAATGTGATGTTAATGCAAGCAAAACTTGTTTAATTTTGAATATATTATATTTAGATGCTTTTTATGAATTTAAAAAAAAAATTATGCCAATAAATAAAAAAAATCCAGAAAAGTCCCAAGGAATAGCGGAATTATTCATTTGATAAGACTACCATGCTGCATTAATTTCTAACAAAAGTTCAGTCTCCTAGTCCTTATAGTGGGAATAGAAAGCCGACGAAGAAAAGTCCACTGAATTCCTCTTTATTCTTGTTCTGCTTCTTGGCAAGTCAAGTACTTGTATTTCCATCATCATCTTCATTCATTAGTTGTGCATCTCCTTGTTCTAATTCTGCTTCTCTGATTCTCTGTTTCTCTTTAATTCCTTAAGCCTCATGGCTGAAGCCCAGTTCAAAGATTTGCTAAAGAAGATGACCTTAGTCCTGCCGGAGGAGGTGACAAAAGAAGTGGGATTACTCATCGGCGTGGAAGACGAGATCGAAAAGCTCTCGAAAACGTTCAAAACTATCATTTCTGTGTTAGAAGATGCTGAGCAGAAGCAAGTCACCGTGAGCGCAGTGAAGGAGTGGTTGGAAGATCTGAAAGATGCTGCATACGACATGGAGGACTTGCTGAAAGAGTGGATCTTCAAATATGTGCATCATCAATCCATTAAAGATAAGGTACTCTACTTCTTATTCTCTCTTTGCCCTTGTTTGAAACCAGTTATTGTGCGTCACAATGTTGGTCATCAGATCAAAGCCATAAGAGAACGACTAGATTTTCTTATGAATGAGAAGAACAAGATCAAGCTTGTTGAGGGTGGTGGTAGTGCTAGTGGTCTTAAAGAACCAGATAGGAAAGCTTTTATCACTACTTCTATCACTGATGCTTCCAAGATTTATGGTAGAAATCATGATAAGGATTTCATAATTAGCAAGTTACTGCTGATGAGCACAAGTGATGGCAGCAGCAGCAGCAGCAGTACTCAAGTACCTGTTGATGCAAAAGGAATTCCAATCATAGCTGTGATAGGAATGGGGGGAATGGGCAAGACCTCTCTTACCCAATTGGTGTACAATGACCACCAGGTTAAAAACCACTTTGAGAAAAAAATGTGGGTGTGTGTGTCGGACCCTTTTGATAAGGTAAGGCTTGCCAAAGAGATCATTGGGGGACCTAATCAGCATACTGCTTCTGATTGGAATGATCAATTGCATTGTTCACTATGCGATGCTGTCAAGGCTAAGCGATTCTTGCTTGTTCTTGACGATGTGTGGAATGAGGATTATAATGAATGGGGACTTTTAAAACTTGCCCTTGATTATGGTTCGCAAGGAAGTTGGATTTTGGTCACCACACGAAGCGAAAGAGTTGCTTTAACGATGCTTGCGTCATTTACACATGACATTGAAGGATTGCCTGAATTAGATTGTTGGTCATTGTTTAGTTCTATTGCTTTTGCAGATAGTGATATTAAAGATAATGAGAAAGCAGCATTCGAACATGTAGGAAAGGAGATAGTAAAGAAGGGGTGCCTCTTTCTGTAAAGACATTGGCAGGCGTTATGTTCTTCAAGAAAACAATAGAAGATTGGGATGGCGTCTTGGAAAGTGATACATGGAAAGAACGGGCGATTGAACACAAGGTCTTACCATCTCTTTTGTTCGGTTATTATGCTTTGTCACCCGATTTGAAACGATGCTTCACATATTGCGCAATCTTTCCAAAAGATACTATTCTTGAGAAGGACGAATTAGTCAAGTTGTGGATGGCTCATGGTTATCTTAATGCCGAAGGAAGAGCACAAAATGAATTTGAGAAAATAGGTGAAGAGTATTTTGATAATTTGGCAATGCGTTCATTTTTCCAAGACATAGAAACAAATGAATATGGAAGAATTTCTTGTGCCAAAATGCACGATCTTGTCCATGATTTGGCACAAGTCCTTACAAAAAATGAAAGCTATTTCCAGGAACCAGACAAGATTATTTCATTTGATCCTAAGAAAATTCGCCATTTAAGCTTGGATTTTTTGAAAGATGTGGATTCCATCCTCTGGACCAAATGCAACGGGAAGAAGTTGCGCACACTCAAGTTCTCATTCAATCTCAAGGACTTCAATGACTCATCCAAATCCATGTTTGAAGCTGTTGTGAAGTTATTTGACACACTAATAGGCCTTCGAGAGTTGGACATGGGAAGGAGTGACTTTGAGCAGCTTCCAAATGAAATAGAGAAATTGATACATCTAAGATATCTAGACTTAACGGCCTCGGAGAACTTGATTGAATTACCTGAAACTTTAAATAACTTGTGCAATTTGCAAACATTGAGGCTGAATGAATGTAAGAGTCTTCGTAAACTACCTGAAGGAGTAAAGGAAATGATCAGCTTAAGACATCTTGAGATTTATGGTACTGATTGTTTAAGCTTTTTGCCGCAAGGATTGAGACAATTAAGAGATCTTCACACATTGACCAAGTTCATTGTTAGTGGCGACACGATCAGCAAAGGTTGCAAGCTCAATGATCTAAAAGATCTTAACCTTCTTCATGGAAAACTTGAAATTGAAGGGTTGGGCACAGTGATGAATGTTAATGAAGCTATTGAAGCAAATTTGAAGGGGAAAAAACATCTAAGTTCTGTGATTTTGGACTTTGGTAATGATGATGGGTTGGAAAATTTAACCAAAGGTAACATGGATACGCAGAATGGTGTGCTTGAAGGCCTCCAAATACATGCAAAAGTCAAAGAGATGACTATTCGCTCATACCATGGCTCTAGGTTTCCATGCTTGATGATGAGTGATTCATTGATGTCGTTTAAGCTAAAAAAGCTGTCACTTGTGCACTGTAAAAAATGCAAACGTTTGCCTCCTTTATGGAGGAGACTACCATACCTTGAGAATATCTATGTATCTGGAATGGATGAGGTGAAATGCATAGATAGGGAGTTCTTTGGGATTGATGGAAGCACTATTGAAATATCTTTCCCAATGTTGAAAGAACTTGGTGTACATAGCATGGCCTCCTTGGAGGTGTGGGATTTCATAGAAGAAAGTGTTAACTTTATGCCTCAACTTTGTAGCCTAAGTATCGCTAACTGTCCAGTGTTAACAATTTTGCCTGCATTGGGAAAATTAAAGATGCTTGAAACATTGGTAATAGCAGGGTTGAATTCAGTGAATTGCATAGGGCTCGAGTTTCTGGGAGTTTCAAATTCGCCTAACGAAGATGATGGATTTGATAATGGAGAACCAAATCCAATAATAGCATGTCCAAAACTAAATTCACTCAAGTTTTACAAAATAAAAGAGTGGGAGGTATGGGAATTTCCAGTTGGGAAAAATGTGGAGATAATGCCATGCTTGCGTACGTTATCCATTGGAAATTGCGTGAAATTGAAGGCATTACCAGCCCTTGGAAGACTCAAGTCCCTTGAAATGTTATATATAAGAAAATTGAAATCAGTGAAATGCATAGGGCTTGAGTTCTTGGGTGGTGTTGTGGAAGATAACAATCATGTTAGAATTGGCACCCAAAAACCAAATCAGATTTTGGAAGCTTTCCCCAAGTTGATTAGCCTTCAAATTCTGTATATGGAAGAGTTGGAGGAATGGGTATTGCCAGAGGCAGAAGATATGAGGGTGATTATGCCGTGTCTACTTCACATGAGGTTGTACAGATTGCGGAACATGAGTGCATTGCCAGATCTTTGGAAACTTAAATCCCTTGAATCATTGGCGATATCTTGTGTGGACTGCGTTAAACGTATGGGGCTTGAGTTTTTTGGGAATTTCAAATGCAGATTACACGAAGAGAAGAGGTGATGATTCCATAATTGTATTCCCCAAGTTGAAGCAGCTGACATTCGGTTACATGTACAACTGGGAGGAATGGGAGATACCATCAATACCAACAAAGGAAGATGAAGAACATGTTGGTGGTGGAGAAGATATTAGCATTGCCTTTCCATGCCTCAATCTCTTATACATCTATGAATGCCCAAAATTAAAGGTGATACCACACAACATTTCATCTCGAGTACCTTGGAAGTTGGAAAGAAGATCTTGCCCAGAGTTAACTCAAACAAGTATTCCTACACGAGACATGGTAAATTTGCAAGAGCTCCAAGTTGATTGGAAAACATTACACCTGACATGAAGAATAGCAACATCAAAAGGATGTCATTATCTCAAAGCAGCAGTACAGTCCACATTCCCATCAACCAATTTCAAATCGAGAAGATCAAAGATTTAGTCTACAAATTATATAATTTCGAGGTCAGTTATATCTCATTGAAATTATTTTTAATTCATAATTTTACTACTTTGGTTACAAAAACATCTGAAAATGAAGAAGATTTACCTCCTCTCTCTCTCTCTCTCTCTCTCTCTCTCTCACACACACACACACACACACACACACACACACCATCCAAGGATGGCAAAAGTGTTCGTTGGGTGCTGCAACAAAAAATTGGGGATCTAATCCATCATCTTTCACCACTAAACATCTCTCTCTCACCATTAAACTCTACATAGCTTCTTACTTTTTAGTTTAGTGCATTCAAAGGAAAGACATGGCGGACATTAAGTAAACTAGTTCTACGAGTTTTATTCGAAATAGTCATTGTAGTCATAAATAATTAACAGCTTATTCCAAAATCACGATTAATCACATGAAGCAGATCAAAACTAAGTTACGTTTTGATTCAATATGTTGAATAACATTCCACAAGGGTGGGAAAGCATCTCTTTTTAGATTAAGTGGTAAAATTTGGAAAAGAAGAATCGTCTTTCAATCTAGGTTCACAAGTTCTAAATTGTAAAACTGGTTGGTGGTCATTTCATGTTGTTTTTCCTCTATGTTGTCACTTTCTTATTTACGCTCTATCTCTTTTATGTTACAATTTTATACCTTCAACTTATAATTTAAATTCCATATGAATTTTTTCTTATGCTTTTCTAGGTAATATTTTGTAAGTAAAATATAATAATGCAAAAAAGAAAAAAAAATTCTAACAGATTGAAATAGAGCTTATTGGAACACATTGAAATTCAATAAAAATGACAAACCTCAAAGTTTCTCCAAACACTGCTAAGAATGAGAATGATCTTTGCCGTCGAATTCCTAAATCATGAATTCCTATTTTAAGATGGGGATTTATTGTAATTTGGAGAAAGATGACTATTACATACACTCTTTACTGCACATGAAGGGAAGGACAATATGAAGAGAAAAAGCCTAAACAAAAATTCTCAACACCCTAAACCCCTACCAAGTACATTTCTAGATAACAAATTCTCAAATAAAATCATAAATGTCCGATTTGAATCTTGATTTTGAAAGTTATTGGTGCTGCTCTGATAAATTACAAGTAGTTTTCTGGAAACTCAGGGTTGGACTGACTGGCCTTTCACATCGAGATGCCAAAACATTTCATTCCCTAAGCAGATAAATAAAGCTGGGGACTGATTCCTCATCTTTTACGTATTTTCTTCATCTTCTTCCTCTCAAACAATTCTCACTCAAGAAGCCTCATGACCATTACAATTAACACCTCATAGTAAAACAAAAATTGATGAAACATATACTACAACAATGACTATATTTTAAACCATAGAAGAAGAGAAGACCCCAGATTATAACATTAATAAAAAAAAGAAAAGATTATAACATTAACTTATCCATCTCAACAATTGCATTAATATGGGTTCTTGGCAGCAACAATCGCAACAGAGGTACTGAACTGGACATGCTGATCTTGGGCTTGATTTTCGCAATTACTGAGTTTATGACACAAGTTGGGGGTACTCCAAACCATAGAAGATACCATGAAAGAAACACAACCTTTTGCTTCTGACCTTGATTACGAGGCCATTTCCCTTTAGTCAAATAGTTGTACAGCTTGCTGCTTGCTTTGGAATAGTTGAGGATATCTTCAAATCTCTTTCTAAGAGAAGCAATGAAGTTGGACTGAATGATGCTGCCCCTCGAACTGCTTAATCTTCCACTATTCACAGCCTCATTGTACGCTAGTGTAAGCTGCAGTATAAAATCAGTAATGAAGAGGGTTTTTTTTTCGTTTTTTTTTTTTTTCAATTATTATTCAATGCTTATGATAGTCTTTGGCTCTGAACAGTTATAATAGTAGCAGTAGTAATATTTTACAAATTGGTACTGCAGGTTTAGTTTTCCAGCATGAAAACCCTTTCGAACTTGCTTATGTGGGCCATGGAAACCATTACTGTCATTGGTCAGTTCATGCTTACATGATAAAGGAGCATGCTTAGAATTTGGCAGCATTAAATAGTTTAGACTGTTCTTCAGGCGTCAAGTAGTGTTGTCGAGGCATTGAGGGAATGCTTAAGTTTTATGCCTTCCTTAGGCCATGCGAAGCCAGTCATTGTCTAAGGAAGGCTTAGGCGATAAAAAAGGGAAATTAATTGCAAAATGTGTGTGTATAATATTCAGAAGTTTTAAGACTTAAAACAACATACATATGTCCTGACAGGTTTTAAAATCTTAGGAAGGATATTGATGAACTAAAACCTTAAAAAATAATGACTTCCTTGAAAGATGAATTATTATTTGCTAGGTTGAGTAGTGAACTCTTCAAAAGAAAATATGTTGATTTCAGATAGAAACAAATATTTCTAGCTTTGATATATTACAGGTCAAAGAAGAAGAGATAAAAATGGAAGAAAAGTTGATGCCTTTTTAATACTTTGACAACTCTAGCCTTTGAGCACAATGCACTATGTCAAGGAGCAGTCTAATGAAATCACAAGGTATACTTCATCAAGGAAAGAGGTGCAAACAAATAACAAAAGCTAACAGAATAGCATAGAGGAGTCAGGAGAGTAATCACCTTTAGATTGAAAATAAAGAGTGAGTCACCAAATGCATCACCGCTAATCACCTGCTCGGCCATGGATCCAATTGTTGTGTATAATGAAAGATAGACCTGCATGATTTTCAGCTATAGTATATGAGCAGGTGATGTGGGAAAGGAAATTTTAGATGAAGAGCAATGTAACAAGAAATGTTCATTCTTCCACTCAATGAGGTACAAGTTTTCAAACAAACCAGAAATATGTATCAGACATAGCAGGACCGTATTCAAACTATTACAATGTTTCAGTTTTGGCCACTAAAATTAAACGCCATGAAAGAACAGTGTAGATGCATGAGCTCAGGTCTCGCCACACTGTATTCCCAAATAAAAGATCTCTTCTGGTAAATGACTTGATTAATCATGTTAACCAATTATTGACCTCATTACAACCATGAAAGATCAATTTTTTCCATTTCAGTCAGTCAGTTGCAGCAAACTCGTATGCATATCTTGGAAGTCCATTAAGTCTAGGCCTGTCCTTACACATTAAAGTGACTGGAGCTTATAAATATACAAATATTATAATCAAACTTTGATATCCTAGAACAAGCACACACAAATACACCTAGAAACAATTCAAGTGTTACAGCTATCCAAATGACTCGACTAAGATCATAACATTGAGTATATGTGCCACCATGTAAGTTTATTTACTCTTGAAAAAAAGGAAGTTTAATGCTCTATCCGAATGTATAGCAACATACAATTAAAGTGGAGATTCTTTTTACATAAATATAACTAGTAACATAAATCTATGGAAGTGAATAAAAGTTCCAAAAAGAAAGTGAAAAGGACCACTCATTTAAAATAAAATAATTTACATATCTGATCGATGGGAATATAAGAAATATAATGCAACCTTTTATATATCAAAGTTCAAAATCTGTGTCTTATGAGTGCATATATTGTTCACATGCATCTATCTCCAATTGTTCAACAAGATATGGGTACGTAGCATGTCCAGGGCCTACGGTAGTTGTTGCACATCCACAGAATAGTCAAAGAAACTACTAGATGTTCATTGAAACATTAAGCTGGGGTTGGTATTTAATATGCGTATTTCTTAACTTGGATTATATTGCAAAAGACATGCATTAATGCAGTTAATACACGTGATACCATTCCAAGTCAGCCCATAGGCCCCATCTATGTAAAACAAAAGGTATCTGTAAGCAAGGTTCGAAACTTCGATTTCGCCCGACACTTCGACCTTTAAAAATCAGAATTAATTCGAGGAAGCTTGAGAAGTTTTGGAGAATTAATGTAAAAATTCGCCAACTAAGAGAAGTTTAAAGAATTTCTATATAGATGTTAAAATATGCATAATTACTATTAGAAATGATGAAAACAAACATAAATAGATATTTTTCACATATAAAAGTATAAATATAATCGGTTGAAACATGTATTTTTACATTAACATTGTTTAACGCACATCTAAAGATCGAAAATTCGATTTCAACTTGACTTCGGTCACTTGAAAATTAGAATTAATTTGGAGAAGTTTAATTTAACACGGAGAATTTTTGTTAAAATTTCCTAATTAGAGAAGTTCAGAGAATTTTTTTATATATGCTTAAATATATAGATTTATTATAGTATTAGCTAAAAAATTAATATAAATAAACACTTTTAATTCATAAAAATACTAATAAGTGACCTAACAAAATCAATCTTATTAAATGGGTCGATGAATTTGAAATGGTGGCTTTTGGTCTTAATTTATTTTCTTTGTTTTGATATTTAGATTTTTGATGACTTGTTTCTCAATCATATACTTTGTTAGTTTGAATCCCACCATGCTTAATTTATTAGTTTATTATTTAAATGTATTGTTTTTTAATCTTGTTTTATAAGAGTTAACTAAAAGAATATGGCTTTGAAGAAAATTTTAATTTATTTTTAAGTCTTTATCTTATTTCAACTTTATTTATTTATATTTTTACTTTTTTTCTTCTCTTTTTGGTAAAACATATCCTATAAACTACATAATTTGTTAGCTTATTAAATTATTTTTTAAAATTTATATTGTTATGTTGGTTGATGAAGTTAAAAATAATACATAATTATTGATATTTTTTTGTTTTTATTAATGAAATAACATTTTTTTACTTCTTTGTCGAATTTCATTGAACTTTGTTGAATTTTATCAAATTTTGTCGAATTTCTTGTCGAATTTTTGCATTTTTGAATTGAAAAATAGAAATTTTATTGAAGTTTATCGAATTTTGTCGAATTTTATCGAACTATTTCGTCGAATTTTTGTATTTTTTATTTTACATCCACTTCGTACTTCGATGGTAGAAAAAGAGAAATAATTTGTAAAAATTCACCGAATTTTGGAAAATTTTCGAACCATGTGAAAAATAAAAATTTTATTGAAGTTTATCGAATTTTATCAAACTATTTCGGTGAATTTTTGTATTTTTTATTTTACATCCACTTCGCACTTCGATAGTAAAAAAAGAGAAATAATTCGTAAAAATTTGCCGAATTTCGGAGAATTTTCGAACCATGCCTGTAAGAGAGCTAGCCTGTCCTTGCTTACACAATCAAATAATACTTGCAAGCAGAACTCCTGGAAATCAACATCTGATCTACAAGGCCAGGTATTGAATACCCATAAGCAACCTTGTCCAGACAACACAAAGCAAACTCGCCAAAAAAAAGGAAATGAAATGATGAACCTATTTTTCTTTACTTAGGCATATTAAGTGATATTACCAGATATAAGCACCAAATTAAGAATATCCATTTGAATACTTACCTGCTGTTCCAAGAAGAGCCGCAGCAAAGCTTTGCAAATGCTATTAAACTCGAATCAGATGAGAAGGTACTAACCAATTGATCAACATTAGGTAAGCCAGGTTCACTTTTCAATTTGATGCTGGGAGTACAAGCTCTCAGACTTTCCCAATCACAAACCTGCAATAGCAGGATGTTTTCAAAAGCGACAAAATAATATATTAATACTTCAAAAAGAAACAATAGCAGGATGTGAGTACTGTGATTTCTTAAAAACGTGAAGGTACGTACACGTTCTCTTGTAAGCCGAGGACTTCTGGTCATCTTAATACAATATCAAATTTTCTTATCAAAAAGACAAAAAAGAAAAAAAGGTTAACATGTTGAAAACACCTTGTGCATCACTTGTGACAGCAATGATTGGCATCCTATTGGATCGTCCACATATGAACAAGCTCCAACTTTTCGCTTGATATAGAGGATGCCATCATTAAATGGGTCATTCTTGTCTCCAGCAAACCACCATGGTTTATCTGCAGAATAATATATATGGCTGCATAACACTTCAAGGATTTCATTGGATAGCACAAGGGAAGAAATTTCATTTCATTACCTTCTGGAGCAAGCTCTATCACTTGAGGCCAATATTGGGGCCCGAACAGTCTTTAGCTGCAAGAAAGATACCCTGTTGATTCTCTGGTATAATACCTAAAATTATAATCAAATTTGATTTGGCAAGCATAGAAACTAATATTCCAAAGTTTCATGAAATAAGATTGTTCTGAACTAAGTTTTCAGAAAATAACTTACGGTGCTTGAAAATTTAAAATTTATTCATCGACGTAGGTTAAACACTGGTAATGCTCTCGGGATGATGAAAAGAGAAAAAGAACAAAAAATATTGTAGAAAAACAGAGGATTTCACTGACTGGTGGAAATCAACCAACTTGAAAACTTATAATAGTGCGTTCTGGCAAAATGCAAGGGGTGATTTCACAAAAACTCGTCTCACCATAATGTTCCATTTCTCGAGTAGTGACTTCAATAGGGGCATAAACTGGCAAACCTGTGTCAGCATCAACTGTTTGCAACCAGCGAGCTTCCGTGGCAATGACAAATAAGAGCCTGAAGGCCTGGAAACATGTCCAACTTATGAGGGATTACAGATATTCAGAGAACACAAAATAAAAGAAAAAGTGATGCTCAAGTCAAGACAGAGGAGAATGTGAGAAACCATCATCCCTGCTTTCACCATATGCAAGTTATAGATAGTTAGAAAAACTCAGCACGTATCCCTCTTCTCCCTGCAAGTTTCCATTTTATCTTTTTTGCTAACATAAAAATTCTACACAAGAATTGGTTCATACCTCCGAGGCAACTAAATGTAGGTTATCCCTTGTTTCCTAATTCCAAGAAATTATGAATATTTTTTTCTTTCTAATATGCCCCTCAAAGGCATTTTATCCATAACTATTATAAAAGAGGGAAATTGTCTACTGTAGACTTTTTCGATGGCTCAATTTTTGTACTGATTTTACTCTTCAACTTATCATTTATAACTAGATTTTATTTTCCTCTCCTATCCTTGCTTCTTCTACCCTTCATCTTATCTTTTATGCCTATACTTCATTCTTCTTCTCTATCCCTCCTTTCTTGGTCAATACAAGATTCTGCACAAGGTGTCATAGTACGTTATAACCCTTTACATAAACACACTTAATTTAGCTAGTCACTAGTAGAAAAAAAAAAAATTACTACAATTATGAAACTTATAAGTAGTAATTCTAATAAATACTCCCTCTATCTAGATTGAAGAGCATAAATATATCAAATTTTACGTTTGAAAATCAATTTATCTATGGATTAGAAAATATTCACAAATGCAAAATGTTATATAATTTTTTTCCATAAACTCTAGGTCAAATCATATTATCAAATTTAATAGTGAATATTTAATATCCTCCTAGATAGAAACTTTTACTAGAACTCCATCATTACATATCTATAGTGATCTTCAATTTAGTGTTTTGGTATTTAAATTGCCTATCATCTATCTTTTAAAAGTGAACAAATATCTTACAATCCGTGTTTTCTATTTCGCTTTGGGAGTTCAGAAGGCAATGCTTGAAAGTGTTTCACTGTTGTTAGTTTAATCAAAGTTTAAATCCTCCTTTCGAAGATTTCCACCCTCATATCAGTCATTCAAGAACATCTCAAGTAGTTTGGAGAGTGGAGGTGTATTCCCTGTAAGCAAGGACTAAAAATTAGCTGAATTTCGGCGAAATTAGCCGAATTTTTTCGGTTTTTTTACCATCGAAGCGAAAAGTGGGACGTAAAATAAAAAATGCAAAAATTCGCTAAATAATTCGATAAACTTCGACAACTTCGACGAAATTTGATAAACTTCGACAAAAGTTTAGTTTTTCAATAAAAAAATGCAAAAATTCGAGCAAAAATTCGATAAAATTCGACAAAATTCGATGAAATTAGACAGAGAAGTAAAAAAGATGTTACTTCATCAATAAAAAACAAAAAAAAACACTAATAATTATGTATTATTTTCAACTTCATCAACCAGCATAGCAATATAAATTTTAAAAAGTAATTTAACAAGTTAACAAATTATGTAGTTTATGGGATATGCTTTACCAAAAAAAAAAAAAAGAAACGAAACAAAATAAATAAATAGTTAAAGTCGAAATAAGATAAAAACTTAAAAATAAATTAAAAGATTTCTTAAAATCATCTTTTTTTAGTTAACTCTTATGAAACAAGATTAATAAACAACACATTCAAATAATAAACTAATAAATTAAGCATGATAGAATTCAAACTAGTAAAGTATATGGTCGAGAAGCAAGCCACCACAAAATTAAATATCAAAATAAAGAAAACAAATTAAGACCAAAAGTCGTCATTCAAATTCATCAACTCACTTAACAAGATTGATTTTGTTAGGTCGCTTATTGATATTTTTATGTATTAAAAGTGTCTATTTATATTAGTTTTTAGCTTATTCTACAATAAATTTAGATATTTAAGCATATATGCAAAAATTCTCTAAACTTCTCTAATTTAGCAAATTTTTACAAAAATTCTCCATGTCGAATTAAACTTCTCCGAATTAATTCTGATTTTTGAAGGTCGAAGTTTAGGGCGAAATCGAAGTTTCGTACCTTGGATAGAAGTAGAACAATGTATATAAGAAAATATATTCATATTTCTTAATTTTTTTTTATCTTGTTTGATAAATTATTTTATGAAAAAAGATATTCATTGAACTAACTCATACATAAGTTTTTAAAGTGTTGCAATTATAAGTTTTTGTTTCAAAATAATGTATTTGGCCATGTTTTCACAAAGAAAGCAAGGTCTAGAAATCGCATTTAGATAACACCATCTCATTCATGTAAGCTTCATTTTGTCTTAATCTCTTATCTCTTTATTTCAAATTAGTTTTATTGAATTAATTTGATTATTATAACTTTGGACACTATTAAAGCACTTAAAATATAATCTAAGTTACATATTTAACACGTGCAAAGCATGTGGCCAAACTAGTATACTTAAATATGGTAGTTTGAGAAATATGTTTGAAACTGCCATTTCAGCTGTGCCAACCATGGTTCAAAAATTTCTCGAAATTCGGCAAACTTCCACGAAATTATTTCCCTTTTTTTACGAAGTGGAGGTAAAATAAAAAATGCAAAAATTCGCTACAATAATTCGATAAAATTCAAAAAATTCAACAATATTCGATAAACTTCGATAGAATTTCTATTTTTCAATTTAAAAATGCAAAAATTTGACAAAAAATTTGATAAAATTGGATGAAATTGGATGAAATTGGACAGAGAAGTAAAAAAAAAATGTTATTTCATTAATAGAAAACAAAAAAATACCAATAATTATGTATTATTTTTAACTTCATCAACCAACATAGTAATATAAATTTTAAAAAATAATTTAACAAGCTAACAAATTATGTAGTTTATGGGATATGTTTTACCAAAAAGAGAAGAAAAGAAGCAAATAAATAAATAAATAAGATAAAAACTTAAAAATTAACTAAAAGAGTTCCCAAAGCCATCTTCATTTAGTTAACTCTTATAAAACAAGATTAAAAAATAATACATTTAAATAATAAACTAATAAATTAAGCATCGTGGAATTCAAATTAGCGAAATATAGATGGTTAAGAAGCAAGCCACCACAAAGTTAAATATCAAAACAAAGAAAAGTAATTAAGACCAAAAGCCACTATTTCAAATTCATCAACCCACTTAACAAGATTGATTTTGTTAAGTCACTTATTGGTATTTTTATGTGTTAAAAGTGTATATTTATATTAGTTTTTAGCTTATACTATAATAAATCTAGATATTTAAGCATATATACAAAAATTCTCTGAATTTTTCTAATTTAACGAATTTTTACAAAAATTATCTTTGTCGAATTAAACTTCTTCGAATTAATTCTAATTTTCAAGTGATCGAAATCAAGTTGAAATCAAATTTTTGATCCTTGGTGCCAATATGGAGGGCCCAACATCAGCCTAAAGAAACTTAAGAACCAATTTGTTTAATTTTTCTCTTGAAAATGTTATTTAAAAGGTAAGTTTACAAAAATGATTCATTTGTCATTTCTAAAAGTGCCCTCTTATTGTGAGAGACAAACACAAGTGTTTCCAAACTCATCTTTGTAAGGTGTTACAAGGTACTTCTTAAAAATATTATTTTTATCTCCCGTTCAAAAAACAGAAAAAAAAAAAAAAGCATTGGAAAAACCTTTTGGAAGCACCCCTCAAAATGATGAATAGAAAATTGTCCTTTAGAAGACTTTTCCAAGAGAATAAAAAGGGAAATTATAATTTTATTTCAGAAAAAAGGGTGTACCTAGTAACAAAACTCCAAAACCTTTGTAGAGTTGTGGGGTCCTCTGCAACCAACCCACTCTATGGAGAGACTATCTTTAAATTCAATACCCAGCAACTCTTTGTCAAATGAAACAAACTTTACCATTGTGGCAATGTTTAAAAATCGAACAAGGCATACGCATTGAGGCGAGCCTAAATGCAAGGCACCCAAAAACATCTTCAGTTTTAATCCTCACAATGTCGAGCACACACATTGAAGCGTAGTGAGGCTTAAGCCTCAATTTTGCTGTATCAAAATTTAATTTTTTTTATGTTAAATTTTAAAATAAATTATGATTATGGCTTTTCTTGGTTTACTATAACAAAAAATTGAATGGGAAGGGATGGTTTTCAAAAAGGTTCCTTATTTGTAATTAAATATGTTAATAATGATAAAAATACTACACTTGCAATTTAAACTTTTGAAAAATTATTCTAAGTACAACTTGCATTAACTAATAGCAAAAACCTAATAGTTTTAAAATATATTTGATATGTTCTATTTGTCTATTGTATTAATAATTTAAAACTTGAAATTTGGAGAGCTTAACATATCATGTGTGTTCATTTAATTCAGGGTTGCACAAGACTTTTTTTTATATTTATGGACAACATTTTATGTTATTTCCAAATTTCAAAAGGTCATGAATTAGGACTTGGAACAACAGGTGCACATAAGAATGGGAAAAGGAAAGGATTGCACAAGACTTTGCATTTGCACCCTATTCTTGAATATTTTAAGAGGTTACTACAGAGATAAGCACATTTTGCTCTACATTTTATTACCTGAAGGTGGCAACGATTATCATTCGGTCCAGTAGGCAAGCGTGGATAAAGACTTATCAGCAATGAAGCAATGACACTATTTGTAGTTGAAAAGGTCCGCATTCCTCCTCCAAGAAACAAGAATCCAATAGCCAAACTTACCTGAAATTTTTGAAGTGCCAGGAGGAGGGGGATACATTGGCAAAAATAAATCAGTGGAGCCCATCAAATATGAAAGACAAGAAAGTAACACAATAATACATCTCTGGCTCTTTTACCTTTCCTATGTATTTCCAGCATTTGTTAAACAGTTTTTGAGGCTACTGAAACTAGAAATTCTATATAAACAGGAAAAAAAGAACGCATATCCTGAATGTATATTTCCAGCATTTGTTAACACAATAATACATCCGTCATGGTGAACTAAAAATCATTTGACATTTGTTACAGCTAACTCAAATGACTTTCAATTATATCTAAAAGCCCCCAACATTCTAAAATGTGCAGTTAAATAAGTTTTGATTTTGCAGTACTTCTTTAAATCAATTTTTAGAATAAAAAATGGAGGAACAGGACTTGTACAGCCAACTCTGTCAGGGAGGAATGATTATAATGGTGACGATAAGTGACATCAACAAAAAGAATGATGCTTCAAATGATTTTGGAGTCAAACTCAGGAAAATGATATATCCAATATTGATAATATGAAATAATGGACATCTGCATCCTTCGAGCATATAAATACCAACATTTGAACATTTTAAAATACAAATTAAAAAGGTATTAATTTCAATACCATAATAAAAAATAGGTAGATACAAATCAAACTAAATGATGAAACCAGTTCTTTTGAGTCTCAAGAAAGTTGTCTTTTAATAGAAAATAAAAGGCAAGCCACAACACCTTAAAAATAATAACATCGTAGTAGGTGTCCAAGTGACTACAGTCTACACATGTAATGAGGGTACTGCCATCTGAAGTGGGGTTGCAACTTCTTGTCAAATAGGTGTATTATTGTATTCTAAAACTGTTTTACAGCAAGATGAACACCCAGATTGTAGGTAAGTGAAACTGCTTTTAAAGGTCCAAGTTTTTAAGGGTATGAAAAATTTCCATGATGTATCTCTTCTAGGCTGGAAAATTCTTATGGTGAAAAAATCAAGTAATTGAATGTAACAGTTTAAACGTACTGCATGCTTCAATAGTTTGCTGAATGCTGAACTCCCTGAATTCAGCTACACATTTTTTTTTGGTGTAAGAAACTACGGGCCTGTTTGGTATCCAATTTAAAAATGGTTTCTAAAAAATAAATTTTTAAAAAGTTGTTTTCAGAGTTCATTTTTGGAAAACAATGAAAACAACAATTTATTGCATGCTTGTTTTCTTCACAACTTTTGAAATCAAATAAAAAAAACAGTTTCTCAATATTTTAAAAACACCCCAAACAAGTTTTTTGAGAATCTTGGATTTAAAAACAGAAAACAGTTTTTAAATTTTACACCAAACAGGGCCTACATTTTTTGAACACAATACAAGGAATTTTGGCAACTTACAGTTATGTTATGGCTAATGCAGGAAAAGATAGTTCAAAAGGACAGCTTCCAAGAAGCATTTTATGTAAATATATGTGTTTGCTAAGTATTCTTTCTATATAAAATAAAATCAAATCAAAATTTCCAAACTATAGCCAATAGTACCTTAAACTTTTTACTAAAAACATCCACACATTCTTCTTCCTAGAGAAATCAGGATTCCATCCCATGAAAATGTACGAAATGTTTCATATTAGAGCTGACTAGCAAACAACAGTACTGTATTCCCACGCCTCAGGAACCATTACATTGGATATCTTTATAGTAACAAAGTAATTAAGTTTAATGCCATGAAAAACTTACAGCCATTTGAATACCATAACTAGCATGCCCATCACAAGAGTTCCGGCTACGAAGAAATCTTAAAAAACGAAGTGTCTGCAGATGTCCTGAACCTGCCATGACCTAGATCCCAGACAATAATGAGTTTACACACTTGAACAAAATTCCCAAAGGAAATAGCAGAAAAAATTTGAAAAATAAGACCAGACAACAAAATCCCTAACCGCAGAAAGGGAGAGAACAATGAGGTGCAGGCATATCTCCAATGTGCCCCAATCAACATACTGAAATAACCTTAGGCAAACCCTTTAAAATTGGGGCAGAAACTGGCTTGATCTGCATGTTGAATTCATCGATTTTTAGTTTTGAAGCTCAAAGATTCCTTCTTAGAAGATGGGGAGGAGGGTTGAGGATGGGAGCAGGATCTGGACAGAGGTCATACCTCATTCACAAGGTAGATGACATAATTGTAAAGAGCCTCTTGGGCATTGCTATTTCTTGTACCGGCAAACCTTAGCCCTGCAATGTAATATATATACTACCTTACATCAAATACTTGACAACCAACTTGTCTATAACTTCTCATGAGAAATATATGAATCAATTGTACATAGCAAAAGTGCAAGCACAAAAAAAAAAAAAAAAAACTCAATTCAACTAAGCCTTTTCCCAACTACATGGGGTCGGCTACATAAATTCGCTTCCTCCGCTTTGCTCTATCAAGGGCTAAGTCGGCATTCAACTTACAACTAGTTAGATCTTTCTTAATTATCTCTGCCCATGTTATTTTAGGTCTACATCTACCTCTATTGTTACCATGTAATGTTAATAGGTCGCTTTTCCTAATTGGTGCACCTAAAGGCCTACCTTGTATGTGTCCAAACTACCTTAGTCGGTTTGATCTAATTTTATTTCCAATTGGTGCTACCCCTACCATTTCCCAAATATGTACTCTATAAAATTTTCCCTTTAACTTCAATGGGATGCGCCTATCACATAATACTCCAGAAGCACGCCTCCACTTGAACCATCCTCATTTAACTCAATGGTTCACATCTTCACCTATTTCTCCTTCTTTATGTATAATGGATCTCAAATACGTAAAATTTTTGCTCCTTGGTATCTCTTGACTTTCAATCTTCACTATCTTTTCATTTGCATTTCTACTTCTACTAAAATTACATTTAACATATTCAGTTTTAGTCCTACTAATCTTGAACCCTTAAGATTCTAGAGTCTCTCTCCAAACCTCTAGCTTAGCCTTTACTCTAGATGCAGTTTCATCAATCAATATTATATCATCAGCAAATAAAGCACAAGAAAACTACATTTGATAAAGAAGCCAATATGGAACACAACACATTGAAAAAAATATAAAAAACAAAAGATATCCTTTACAGCTAACATTGAATGGGTTAACCATACGCATGACTCATTGTGCTTTTAGCTGGAAGCCTCCATACCATCTTATGGCTAAACAGTTCTAATATATGTTCAACATAACAGTTAGAGAAAAAAAATGGTGTGAATAATTTAACTAATATAGTTCCCTTGTTAAAAATGCATAAATAAATGTACAACCAAATAACTTATGGTGTTTCATGCAGGTTTTACCACGCCATCCAATGCACCTTAAACAATAATAAACAAATCATTGATCAGTATCATACTATAAAAACCTTTTTATAAACTATTATATCAAAGGATTTTCAGCATTAATAAGTAGCTCAATCACATAATATAAGCAAAATTTCAACAACATTACAAATAAAAATAGGGCTTGATTCAGTGGGAGGAGAAAGTAGCAAATGCCAATAAATAAAAGTACCATATCAAATTCTAAATTGGCCAGGAGATTCCACATTTGACAAAAGCATACCAAGGCAAATGCATGCACCAGCAACTATATGTACATATGCTTGAACTAGGGCTTCTGCATCCATTTCATCAGTGTCACCTGTCCCATCTCCTAGGTCTGTGACACCAACCTTTACAATTTCAGGAATCTGCAATTGAATCCAATCTCTAGATGGACAAACCCTACATAAAAAGCATTATAAGTTGATGATCCACCTACATGTAGCTCATAGCAGTTGGTGAGATACAAAGAATTTCTTTTACAACATTACCTATTCCACATAATCAAATTCCGAGCAATGACACGTAGCATTATGAAGTCAGGCCTTACATACTGCAAATCAAAATGAGTCTGGGGAATAGAAAGTCTAGACGCCACAACTTCTGATTCACTCTGTAAAAGGAGCAAAGAGAGAATATCAGACAAAACACATTTGAAATTTCAGGACCAAGGCACCTTAAGGTACTCAACACACACACTACTTTCCAAAGAAAAACTCACCTTAAGAAACATTAGAGCAAGAGCAATTATAGCTCCAGGAGCAGTGACATCAACATTAACAGCTGTTCCATCCATCATCTAGGGACATAGCCATTACAACCATTACAACCAGAATTGGCAGAAGTCTTACATGTTCAGTTCTTAATCTACGATAGACTTGAAGGGGATATTCAAAAAGTTGTTGCTAGATTACAACACCTGTCCAGCATTGCGATTTTGGTCATCAACTGATGGCGCCATAACGGGGGACCTCTCCTGATCAAGAAATCAGAAATGAAAAGAAAAAGAATAAGAAAACAAGAAATGATTTCATATACAGCAGCTTTTATGCCTCCATTGCTATGATGTTGCATCTAAAACCTGTGTTGTTTCTGAAATGATTGGTAAAATTGTTCAATATTTATGGATATCCAGTTTAATTATCTAATTTCATCACATTTGGATTACTTTATAAAGTGGATGCATGTGCAGCAAAAACGAGCGGAGGAAGCAAATTCATGTAGACAAACCTATGTAGTTAAGGAAAAGCTTTTGCAAAAGCTGGAATGTAAATTATTTTACAAGAGTAACTATTGTAAATCTACTATGTTTGCTGATTTACAAAATTACTCACTTAAGAATTGAGAACTCAAGTTTGCATTTTATGCAAATATCCAATCAATTGAGATTAGAATTGATTAGGTCCATTGATTAATTATTTGACAGAAGAGGATGGTAATAATTGACAAATTTTCCATCTGTAACTCAAACCAATATTGTCCGAACCTAGAAATCTAAGTTGGTAATCATAGGTATGATGAACATGGACCACTAATCTAAGCTACTATCACATGGAAAATCATTATTAACCATGGAACGTTAATCTCTATGCAATCTTGAATACTGATTCATTATTCTACATGTAAGTCCAAATGTAATCACATTAAGTTGAGTCTTCCGTATCAGGTTGGCCCAACTGCTTTTGCTCTTTTGTATTTGGGCACTAAAAGTTCTATTTGATTTCAGGATTTAACATTCTTGTATGAATGAATTCATGTTCCTGTGATGCTCAATGTAAATTCCTCAACAGAAAAATATGGAACACTGTGATTCAGTTTATATGCAATTTAGTGATAGAACAAAGGCACGCCGCAAACCTCAATTATGATATCAATTGATAAGGTGGAAAAATGATGATCAAGTGAATCCATGCAACGCAAGCAGGTTTGAAATTTTTTCTTTAGTAGATTTCTTTTACATATGCAACTTACTTATATAAGCTACTTGTAGGGTTCTATGACAAACCCACAAAATCCAACCAACCCAACTCAACCCAATGTGGGTTTGCTCAAGTTTTGATTAAGAAATATGGGTCAATATTTAATCAGGTAAAAAATGTGATAACCTAACGTGTCAAGTCATATTGCCAGGTCCAATTTTGGCACTCATACCCAAGTCTGGATATCATAGGTGAGGCCAAACTATCTAACAACGAAAACTAAATGGGGAAACAAATATATTAATAGAAGAATCACGAGAAGCATACATTATGAAATACTTTGCCATCGATGTATTGAAACAGCCGATCCACCAAAGTATCCATGAAATCAAGTGCATCTTCCCCTCGACCTAAAATTAAAATCAACTTGAAGTTAGCTATGATATATTAAAAAAACGAGGCAATTTATAAAAAACTGATCTGTACCCAAAGCGACAAGCCCCAATGCAGATCCTGCCGCAACAGCGTAACCTTCCCTTTCAAGTACATTATCACCTCCACTTCTACGCCCTATTTCACCGTGTACAAGTGGAAGACATCAAAATCTTCCCTGGACATAATATGCCAGAATAATCATGAGATATATGGATTCAACAAGTATTAAGTAACCTTGTATCCCCCTCTCTTTTGGGGACTGAGGGCAGGGAGAAGGGGAATTACCAAGGTCCAAGTTATGAATTTATGTGTGAAAATAGTTTATAAATTTTCACCAATTTCAGCTTGAAATAAAAATAGTACCGAAACTTCATAACTTCTTTGCAGGTTTTCTGCTTCTTCAAAGCAACTAAATTATCATAAAAACGGCTTGAGTTAATGCTTCTTTATCATAGTGAAACTTGTGTCACTGGAGATGAAATTTGTGGCCTTCACGGCACCAGACACGTCCAAGTTGTGATGTTTAGGCTGAATTTATACATACTCTATTATAGCTCTTTTTATTTTATTTTATTTTATTTTATTTTTGAGAAGATACTCTATTATAGCTCATCAAATAACATTTCTAATTCAAACTCAAATTTCACATTTTATTCAAACAAATCTAACTATGCACAACCAGAACAATTTATACACATACACATATTAAAATGAAACATTAAGCAGTAAAACCAACAACAACAATGCAAGACCAAAAAAAAAAAAAAAAGATAATAAAAAACCAACCAGAAGAATTTGCATAGTCTGTGGGTGTGCTGATCCGTCATATAGAATCATGGTAGCCATGATTGCCGCTGACTGAAAATTAAAAGAAAAAAAAATGAAAATTAAATAAAACATAACCATATTAGTCTGAAAATCAGGAAATGCACCATAACTTGTCATTCTAAAATAGGAAAAACCCTATGCCCCAGAGGCCAAGAAAGAGAAAACAGAATATTAATAGGAAAAGGATAAGGAGAAAGGATAAGGAGATTGCTTCATACCTGCAGAACTGTTGGTAACTCCATTTCTGGAAAGGAAGAAGGATGGCGAGAAGGAATATGAAAATAAAGAGACTGCAAAATACAATCAGAGTTTCTAATAAAATTATCAAACTGAACATAACATGTCAAGCAAATATGAGTGACACAATATTAGCACGAGAAAATAAATAAATAAAAAAGAAATTAGATGCATGATTATTTTGTCACAAATCTTCAATGAATCAATGATTAATCATTTTCTCTTCGTTCAGGCAAAGATGAATCCGTCTGTACCCTGTTAAGTAACAACTAGCAAGAAATTCCCTCGAGACTCAAATGATGCAAGAAGGTTTGAGTTTCAGTTTTTTTATTTTTTTTGAGATCCGAGGGTATCGCGGCTTTTTCCCTTAGGCCCCTGGTTGCTTGAGTGGGAGACACCTCCAATGGCCATCCAAGTCCCATGCTTTTGCATTAAGCCTTCTCCTTAGTGTTGCTAGTGAGATTTGAACCTAGGACTTCCAGGGTTAGATTGGTCCTAGTTACCACCACACTATCACTTTGTTGTTTGAGTCTTAGGTTCAGAACACATTGTCTTCGTATCAAGATTTAAGTGAATCAAAAGGAAACATTTGCGACAACTACATCAGAATCTGTAGCAGGAGCAATCAAAAGTCTCATACTTGACCAAATATACAAGACTTCCTCATATACAATCCAGAATTTAATTAAAATATATATATAACCAACAGAAATTCCATGTATGGTGAAATTCAATTGAACACCTAGTATTGTGATAAGCTCGCATTATATTACACAATTAACAGGTAAAAGCGATCATAAAGCCATAAAGGAACTAATGCACATGGTACCTCTGTAAGATGCTGCAAGACCAAGCATCATTCCCACAGTAGTGCTTTCATGTTCCTATCGAGGTATAAGGCTTTAGAAGAAAAGAAAAGAAAAGAAGGAAAGAGTGAATGACAAGACCAATAAAATCATACATAAGTTAAAAGAGTAGATATGTGGTAATGAGAACATGCACTTTGAGCATACCCACGGAAACATAAAATCACATTTGCATACAAGAGACAGACAGACAAAGAACTTAAATAGTTCTTGCATAACCTATGGTGTCTTTCTAGCACCAAAAACTTCACCAGAGTACCAACATTGAATATACCCAGAAATGAAAGTTTTTCCTTGTAAAAAGGGGTCACATTTTTCTCTGTTATTTATCACCACCTCTGTAATTCATATACATACACTTTGGCAGAGGCACATTTTCATCGCATATCCAAAAGTTAGTTTCTTATTGGATATGCATTGTACTTCATTACCACCACTACCATACATAAATCTATATATATATATATATATATATAGAGAGAGAGAGAGAGAGGGAGAGAGATTGATAGATAGATATTATGAATGCTTATCATGCAAACATCATGGTAATTAAAAAAATTTAAAATTCAATAATTTTCTTATGATTTAAGGTCAATTCAACTGAATCATAGAGGGACTCAGACCATCAAATTAAAATTTGAGGGACTACATCCTAATTTCTCATATTTATTACTTTTAAAGACATCCAACAAGGGAAATATACAAATATTAAAAATTATGACAATGATTAAGGGAAAGCTACAAACATTAAAATAACAGAGAAAGAAGTATTCATAATTAGGTAACCTGCGAGAAATATTGACCTGGGAAAAGTACTGGAAAATATCAGTGACTGTTAATACACACAAATGTCCATGCAATCCTAGCGCAAAGAGAAGTCCAGCATGAGTAACATTTGGCTCCTCTGGTTTATTATATGTTATCCGTGTTCTTGACATTTTCCCCTACAAAATAGATAAGAAATCAAATAAGATATTTTGTCCTACAAATAAGTACATATTGAATATCAGATGTCAGCAGCCAGATAACATGGAAATGGAGTTGATAAGTTAAAACAATGACCTAGATATTAATAACATGCAACATGTAGCACCTTGAAAGCAGTAGAATCTCAATATCCAGAACTATAAGTATGGAACAAAAACAATATAAGGTAAAAAACATAAAATAAAGTGCCTTATTGCGAAAATGCACTTCTACTTCACAGAGAAAAGAAATATACAATAATGTTTCACTAGATAAACATATCAAGGCTCTAAATTTTACTGCATAAAGCTTACATAGAAATTTAAATAAACCTGCAATGGTGCAGTCTTAATCCAGCAGCAACAACATTGTGAAACTCCGGCCAAGATCTAAGTTCCCGTATATTCCTAAAGTTTGGATCTAGATTGACCTGTTCAAGGGAAAAAAAAAAAAAAAAAGTGGGGGGAGGGGGGGGGAGGAGACAGAATTAAAAAGAAAAAAAATAGTAAGAAAAAATAGAGTATAAAAGTCAAATATATCATTAAAACTAATGAGAGAGGAACTTAGTAAGTAAAAAACAATTTTCTAAGAAAACAGGAAAGAAGAAACATAAAGGATGACCACAACTCAAAATGAAGAAGATCTCTGAAATTATCAACAACTTCAAGAGACCACCCAACATCTTCGCTATTCATCCTTTTGTATTTCAAAGGTTGACAGACCGACTGAAGAACATAATATACTTAAGACTTTGAAATTCTAAGATTTCATAGTAAAGAAATTCCTGAAAGTGAAAATCTAAGTCATTATTTTAGTTTACGGAGATATGAATGTCAAAACAGTACAAAATATGGCTGATCTTGTATACCACCCTGAATCAGGGTATATTACTGACTCAAACTCAAATTACTTAATATACTGCATTACGCAGCACAGTTCTTTGTGTTTGATGAGGTGCTGTTAAATATGTCACCATTCCTCAAAAACGGATGTGATAATTTGGAATTACACTCACTTGGGTTTCAATGACCAACATAAGAAGATGTGGGCATTGTGTACATTGCCTTTTTAAGGAAAGTTGGGATTTGATGTATGACTTCTTGATAAGTGTGAAGAAGTTAGATTGCATCTGTATAATAGATGTTTTTCTTTGTACTTATGCAAGTAAAACTTGGCGCTAAAAGTTATCTAAAAGTGAAAAACATGACATGCCACAAGCATACCAATGGGACGGCAAGCATAAGTTCATAAGCATGCCTCTGTGTGAGTGGTGTGTGTATGTGCGTGAAAAAGAGGTATTCTTTACTATGTTACTTTTTTCCTACTGGAGATATTGGAAGTAGAATTTCAATTCAATTTCTACTATATGGCCAAATAAAATAATAAACAAAGTTGTATCTTTATCTCTACACTACAAAATTTAAAGAACAAAAAAGTATGTCAAATTGTTAACATATTTGCAAGAAGTGATAAAGAACATACAGTTGCATTTTGTTGAGCAGGCAAGTGACCTGCCAATACAAGCTTTGGAACTAGAAGCGCCTACAAAAGTGAAAAAAAAAATATTTTAGAAATAAAAGCAAATACCCAGTTAGCACGCATAAATATTTGAAAATCAAATAACAAATAACTTCAACCATAACCAATGCAATAAATCCACAAGAAGAAAGTACCTCTGTCAAAAGAGTGCAGGTGGTTGCTAGGGTAAATGCCCCACGTCCAATAGGCAGAGCAGTGGTCCTTTGAGCAAGCTGCCATAGTTGAGCCTATACGACCAAAGTGGAAAAACAGGAAAAAAAAATGAAAACAAGAAAATAAATTAGAGAAAATAGGAGAATGAACAAAATCCAC
Organism: Paratinospora sagittata; assembly: GCA_035771175.1. NCBI lineage: Eukaryota > Viridiplantae > Streptophyta > Magnoliopsida > Ranunculales > Menispermaceae > Paratinospora > Paratinospora sagittata. The sequence goes on along the minus strand of CM069592.1, from coordinate 22,773,398 downwards.
AATCACAAGCCCACTATCCGTTACACTGAAGACTTCTTAATTTTTTTATGTTGGCAAATTGCATCTGTTTTTCCTGTTCAATTCTACATAAAAATTGTGGCCTTTTTAAATACAAATTTCTTATAAGTTTTATATGCTACTCAAGAAATGGGGATCTATCTCATACATCATAAACAATAACATAGAACCATCAAACAAGACAATTTTGCATGATTTACTACTTAAAAATAAAATGTCTTGAGGACAATTCAACTTCAATAGACAAGAACAAAAATTCAAATCCAACTGGTTCTTCATTTTCCACATCCTTTGTGCCAATTACAAAGACAGGCCAGTTCTATGTAGATATGGGTTGTCAAGATGCTTTGATAATAATTGATATTTACCCAGCTGGGGGAGGAAATGCTGAGACATTGCCTAGGCCATGCTTGGGTGATAAAACTAGTCATATGTGTATAGAATTAATCAATAATTTATTTAAGGAGCTATAAGTAAGTATTTTTCACCACCTAGGCATCGCTAATCAATAATTTACTTAGGGAGCTATAAAAAAATATTTTTTTCACCACCTAGGCATCATTGACTGCTTGACAACACTGATTGCACTTAATAGAATAACTTGCAATACATTGCAGATTATATTTGTTAAGAATTTAAGGATCATTTAAATATAACGGCCGATGTGCATTAGAAGACTTGTGCCATTTCTTTAGAGATTTGTCTACAAATTACAAAGCATTTGCTTTTGTGGGCCCAAATAATTTATCATTTCTCAAAAAGCCAGTAGTTCTACGAGAGAGGATGTGCACATCTGTATGCACAACCAGTCTCTGGCTCAGACAATAAAGATGAGGGTTTTGTTAGGCAGCTAACTGCCAATGTAAGACTTTGTCAGATCAACTATGACATTAATCTACATGATCAAATTACGCCAAGAGCTAGGACAAGACTAAGCCACTGATAGAGCGGAGTAGAGGAAGGATATTCATGAAGCAAGCGGAAAAGGCTACATTGAGTTGAGTTGAGGGAGTTGCTATATCCTATATCACTAAGAAAGTACCATAAGCCAGTTATTTGGAATCCATGTCCATTATGGAAGTTTCACTTGTATGTAGCATTTAGCTCTTAAGTGGATTATGAACTACGAAGAACCTCCAAGCTTCGATGTTCCACCCAAATGCTGAATGGCTAACATATTATATACGAGGGCGTTACATGCATGACAATTATCCCAGTGTTTTTTCTCATTTCATTATATTAAATGCACTTCTTGTTAGCAGATGCAACAGACTGGAAAAAAAATACAATGAATAATAAAATAAAATAAAAAACGAATTACAGTGGGAGTCATAAGAATAATGGTTAAAGAAATCTAATCACCAATTCCTTATGGTGTTCCCCGGTTGGTTTAATACATTGCAGAAGATACGTGCCCGAAACACAATGAAATAACATTGAAAGAGAAACTGCAAAGAAGCATACACCTGTTGAAACTCCTGATCAACAGCACTTGGAGTACTTGAAGTTTGAACTGACACAGGCCTCACTGAGCACAAAAGCTGCCTAACCTGCAAGAAAAAGCTAGTGTTGCATGTATATATAGGTATAAAGTTGGCAGAATGCAAGCAACTATTTGTTATTTCTCTAAATAACATTTGCGACTACATCATTTGAATGTAATTATAAAAGGAAACAAAAAGGTAACCAGGGGAAAAACTCATGATGCAGACTCAATAGTTATAAAAACCTATCATGCCACAATAACTGGTTGCGGTTAAACAAAAAATATTATCGTGGGAGATTTAGCAAAAAATATCAGAAAAGATTCATGAATCAAGTTAAATACGACCACCAATGGGGTTTTTTTAATTCAATTATAATAAAAAGAACTTCAAATTGAAGTAAAGCCCTACGAATGTCTTGAGTATTTCTTTCAGATGACTTGTATTTGTATGCGCATTGAGGCAATAGATAGCTCAGGGAATATTTCTCTGCTTAAATTAGTCTGGCTATGGGAGTAATAGTGCAATACAAACTGCAATTAGGAAGAATGAAATACATTATAATTCTTGAGAATTTTATATTAGCACACTGAAAACAACCTCATTTAGACGCAGATCGCGACCGTAGTGAAGCTGGGTGCTGGAGTTGAATATATGTTCCATACCATCTACCATGGACCCCTCAAAGGAATTTGTTTCCTCAATCTTGGCACCATCTAAACTTACCATTTCAGAGATTGAGGAGGGAATTGAGACTGGATGCAAATGTAGCATGCAAGGAGCAGATACAGATATTAAATTTGCACTGGCTTGAGATTCAAGGTCCTTAGATTTGCTTGCATGGTCAAAACCAAATCTTCTCGGCCAATAAGAACATACGCAGCAGCAGGCCAGTCCGTTGGAGGAGATTCACGGCACTTGTCTAAAGCCTATGAAGAGTAGAAGATACGATCTTAGAGATGTGAGATGATTAACCAGAAGATGCATAGAAAGATAACAATTCAAATTCAATCTCAGGATAACAACAACCAGAACCTAATGCAACACGCCAACAATTGAATATAAAAAAGGGGAATTCACCAACGTTGGATGAAACAATTATAGTTTTGGGGAATTTAGTCAAGATTTATTAATTCTTAACTAGCAAAATGAATCCAAGTTCTATATTGCATTGAATTTTGAACTTCAACATAGTTTAATGCACGAAAAGAAAGGGACCCCCATCCTCCTTTTTTGACATTTATTTGCTTGCTCTCAGTGGACATCCCAAGTATTGATTCACTTTATATAGACTAAAACAACTTGCAAAAGTAATCAAAATAAAACTTTTCCAAGGTTGAGTATTAGGGACTTCTTAAGAAGGATAAAAAATAAGTTTCATTCCATGCAAGTAAGTAATTATTTTAGGTGTCACACATAGTTATGTACAATAGATCTACAGATGTATAATGCAAAAAAAGCTTCATCTGTTACACTTCACATCACTATACAAGAGAACTAGATGGGCCATCAAGGAAATAAATTCCAATAAATCTAGCTGCATTGATTGATATTGACTAACCAAAAAATCCTTGGAACAATGGTTAATGTGACAAAACAGTTCAATAAAAATATGTAAAACAATTGCCTTTCAAATATAAAAGTGCATTAAAAGATTCATACATAATAATACCATTCAAATTATAAATAATGGTAGTTCTTATATAATTTCAACATACTAATTGAACTATTCCTATAAAATTATATAAATTAAATTATTTTAAGGAAATAAGATAATAGTAACTATATATTACCAAAAGATAAATAATTTATTATATACAGAAATTAGAGAAAATCATAATTACAAATAATATTTAATAAAACATACAAACACATAATAGATAATAAATCAGTAAATATTTTATAATTGTATGTACAATACTAAAAAGGTATATTGGATATGTATATATATATATATATATATATAAACTAAAGAAATAACCTTTTTTTTTCTGACATACGTTCAAAAATTAGAAAATGAGAAAATTAATATTTTCTCCCAATATGCAATCAATCACACCCTTGTCCCTTAAATATCTAAAACAATGATGAATCCAACTCCCAAAATGTTTTATAATTCTTCCAAGGAAAACATGTGAGTTTTTAACCTAAAAAAAAATTACAGGTTTGCTCTATGTCAGATGCGAAAAAAGAAGAAGAAGAAACTAGCAAGATCGCCCTCTTATACTTCTTTAAAATATACCTTACAAGTTAAAGAGTTCTCGATTTTAAAAATTGCTAGAAATCCCTAACACCTCCCTAGGGACTGCCTATGCAATTTGTCTTGAAAAAGATTAGACAATGGCACAATGGCCAAGGCAAGACCTAGGCAACAAAAAATTATGCAACTATATTAACAAGGGAAAGCCAGGCTGATGGTGAGGTTTCATTCAAATCACAACAGCGGCACACATTTTACAAGTGGTGAACATGAAAAGAGAATGCTGCTACTAGTGTATTGGGGGATCACATTAATTGGTGCTCCATCTAGAAATGCTAGCCACTGTTCTATTTACATTCAGGGATACAGCTGCTGCTGATTTTCAAGGATTGAAATACCTGATCCCTGATTTTCAGGGATACAGCTGCTGATTTTCAGGGATACAGCTGCTGCTGATTTTAAGGATACAGTTGCTGATTTTCAGTATTAGTTGTCTACATTAATTTAGGAATAAAGAGATTCAGGAAATTCCTGATATCTCTATTAGTTTGTTTCCTATTTTATAGTTTCTTATTTTACTAGTTTCCTGATTTTTAGTAATTAGTATCTTGTTACCAAATATAGTGAAAGGAACGTTTCTTCCTTCCATTATATATTCAGACTGTACAGTGATCATGAAAAAGATGAGAATTATTTTCTTCTCTAAATTCAACATGGTATCAGAGCAGCCACCTCTGACCTGTAGATAGATGACAAAATACGGGATGACAATGGCTCAGCAAAGCCAATCCTCCTCAAAAGTCACCTCCCATTCTAAAACCCAGTCGTAGGCAGCAATGGAGGATCAGATGGAAATCTTCTGCCAATTACAGGGCACAAACTCAATGGACAAAATTACCTTCAATGGTCACAATCAGTAATGATGTTCATTTGCGGAAAGGGAAGAGATGACTACCTCACTGGAGCAGCAGTCCCACCAAGCAAAGAAGATCCAAAATACAGAACATGGAAGTCAGAAAACAACATGGTGACAAACGAAATTGGAGAAAATTTCCTATTGTATGTGACTGCAAAGGACATCTGGGATGCAGCCAGAGAAACATATTCTAGCTTCGATAATTCATCCGAACTCTTTGCTGTTGAAAGTATCCTTCACGATCTACGTCAAGAAGACCTCACAGTCACTCAATACTTCAACACTCTCACACGGAATTGGCAGCAATTAGACATGTTTGAAGAATACAATTGGCATTGCCCAGAAGATGGAATCAAATATAGAAAAATCATTGAAAAGAAAAGACTCTATAAGTTTCTGTTGGGCCTCAACAAGGACCTTGATGAAGTTCGAGGAAGAATCATGGGACTAAAACCACTACCTAGTCTTCGAGAGGCATTTTCAGAAGTTCGCATGGAAGAAAGTCGAAAGAAAGTGATGATGGGACCACCAACTACGACACACAGCTCTGAAGGATCTGCACTCTCAGTTCAAGGGCCTCAACATCAAGCTGGAGACTATAGACAAAAAAAGGGACGACCTTGGTGTGATCACTGTCAGAAGACTGGTCACACCAAGGAGACCTGCTGGAAGATCCATGGAAAACCAGCGGATTGGAAGCCCTCACATCCATCCAACAACAGAGAAAGTCGTGGACATCTGGCCTCCTGTGACGAGAACCGCACACAGCCAGAACAAAGCCTATTCAACAAAGAACAAATGGAACTTTTGCAAAAGTTAATCAACCAGCAACAATCCTCCAATACCTCTGTCATTGGAACCGGATCCTTGGCTCACAAAGGTAATTTCTTAAACGCACTCAGTGCAACAAGAGAAAAAATCAGACCATGGATTGTGGATTCAGGAGCCTCCGACCACATGACTGGAGATGCAAGGATTTTTAATACTTATAGTCCATGTCATGAAAATTTCTCTGTCAGAATTGCAGATGGATCTCTCTCAAGAGTAGCAGGAACAGGTTCTGTGATTATCTCAAAGAACCTCACCCTAAACTCAGTCCTCTTGGTCCCAAACTTAGATTGCAATTTACTTTCTATTAGTAAACTCACTCAAGAGCTTAACTGTGTTACTAAGTTCTTCCCTAACTCGTGTGAATTTCAGGACTTGAATTCGGGGAAGATGATTGGCAATGCTAAGATGTGCTCAGGGCTCTACATCCTCAGGATTGGTGATCTTCCGGAACAACAAACTCACAAGGCAGATTCGGACAAGGCAAACAATCAGCCTACAAAAATTTCTCTTCCTGTTTCTCGTTTCAATAATGATAGTGAAGTTATGTTATGGCACTATAGACTAAGCCATCCCAATTTCGTGTACCTTCAAAAACTTGTTCCCTCATTATTCAGCAATAGAAGTCCAAAAGATTTTCAGTGTGAAGTTTGTCAATTTGCTAAACATGCCCGTACTCCTTATTCAATTCAACAAGATCAAAAATCTCATCCATTCTCAATGATCCATAGTGATGTTTGGGGACCTTCACGTATCAAAGGTGTGACTGGTACCCGCTGGTTTATCTTATTTGTAGATGATCATACTAGGATCACTTGGGTGTTTCTCATGAAAGAAAAATCAGAGGTCGGGCAAATCTTCAAGAATTTCAACAGCATGATTCAAACCCAATACCATACCAAAATCCAAATCTTTAGAACTGATAATGCCAAGGATTACTTCAACCACATTCTCGGAGATTACCTACAAAGTCAAGGCATTATACACCAAAGTTCATGTGTCGATACTCCTCAACAAAACGGAGTAGCAGAAAGGAAAAATAGACACATTCTAGAGGTTGCTAGATCACTTATGTTTCCCGCTCATGTTCCAAAACAGTTTTGGGGGGAAGCCATACTCACAGCAACTTATCTCATAAACCGAATGCCTTCCCGTGCCTTAAATTTTCAAAAACCGTGCCAACTCCTTTGTCACTCTTATCCCAACACCCGCATTGTCTCAACAATACCTCTCAAAGTATTCGGGTGCTCCGTGTTTGTCCATGTGCATCAACAACACCGAAGTAAACTCGACCCCAAAGCACTCAAGTGTATATTCCTTGGTTACTCTCCAAACCAAAAAGGGTACAAATGCTATTCTCCTATTACAAAAAGACTATACACTTCCATGGATGTTACTTTCTTTGAACATCAACCTTATTACCCCAAATCTGATATTCAGGGGGAGAATCTCATACAGGAATACTAGCTTTGGGATATTGATGCCACAACATCCAACAACTACCCAAGTTCCCAAGTCACCATCCCTCCTATCTCAACTACTCCTACTCCAAACCAAAGCCACCAAACAGAAACAGATTCTGATTTAGAAAATTCTGAATCTGAACCTAAAAATCCTCCATCTTCAACTCCTGAAAATCCTCCACCTTCAAGTCCTGTCCAATGTCCTAAACCTGCAATCAATGGTGAGTTCATTGTATATTCTCGGAAGAAGATCCAAGAGGATGTTGAGCAACAAGCACCTTCCAAGCAAAGTCAAGAATCTGTCCCGAGTGCAAGAAATCATGAAAGTTCACCAGGTAACACTAGCTCTGAATTCATCACTAGTGAGTCTATTGCTAATGACCTTGACTGTCCCATTGCTTTAAGGAAAGGTAGGAGGTCATGTACCAGTCATCCAATCTACAATTTTGTTTCTTATAAAGGGTTGTCACCTAGCTTCCAAACATTTGTGGCAAATTTGAACAAAGTGCAAATTCCTAACTCCATTCAAGAAGCCATTTCAATTCCGGAATGGAAGACTGTAGTATGGGAAGAAATGCAAGCACTAACGAAGAATGGAACTTGGGAAATTTCAGACCTACCGAGTGGGAAACATCCAGTAGGATGTAAATGGATTTTCACTGTCAAATACAAGGCTGATGGAAGTGTGGACAGATTTAAAGCGCGGCTGGTTGCAAAAGGATTCACTCAATCCTATGGCATTGACTACCAAAAGATGTTTGCTCCAGTAGCCAAATTAAACACCATTCGGGTACTACTATCATTAGCTGCCAATCTTGACTGGCCTCTCCACCAACTTGATGTGAAGAATGCATTCCTCAATGGAGACCTTACAGAAGAAGTTTATATGGATATTCCTCCCGGCTTTGAAACAAAGGCAACTATGAATAAGGTGTGTAAGCTCAAGAAATCCCTTTATGGACTAAAGCAATCTCCAAGAGCTTGGTTTGACAGATTCAACAAAACAGTGAAGAAGTATGGGTACTCTCAGTGTCAAGCTGATCACACTTTGTTTATCAAACACTCAACCAAAGGAAAGTTGGCAATTCTCATTGTATATGCAGATGACATCATCTTAACAGGTGATGATGAAGATGAATTGATCAAGCTCAAAACCCTACTTGCCAAAGAATTTGAAACCAAGGATCTTGGGAGCCTAAAATATTTCCTTGGAATGGAAGTAGCCAAGTCAAGCAAGGGAATCTCAGTGTCACAAAGGAAGTACGTACTAGATCTACTTAAAGAGACAGGAATGCTTGGGTGCAAACCGGCTGAAACACCGATGGATTCAAGCACTAAAATTGGAGCTAATAAGGACAATATTCCAGTGGACAAAGGAAGATATCAAAGACTTGTTGGGAAGCTGATTTATCTCTCACACACCAGACCTGATATTGGGTTCTCGGTTAGTGTAGTCAGTCAATTCATGAATGATCCGACTGAAGAACATATGGAAGCTGTCTATCGGATACTAAGGTATCTTAAAATGACACCAGGTAAAGGCTTGTACTTCAAGAAAAACACAAGGAAAGATGTTGAAGTGTTTGTTGATGCTGACTGGGCCGGATCAATAACGGACCGAAGGTCAACATCTGGTTATTGTACGTATGTGTGGGGAAACTTAGTAACATGGCGAAGTAAGAAACAACCGGTAGTTTCTCGAAGCAGAGTTCAGAGCTATGGCACTCGGAATTTGTAAGGGAATATGGCTGGAAAGACTAATGAGGGAACTAGGAATCATCACTTCTGAATCAATGAAGGTATTTTGTGACAATCAGTCAGCTATTAACATTGCAAAGAATCCAGTACATCATGACAGGACCAAGCATGTGGAGATAGATCGCCACTTCATAAAGGAGAAGATAGAAAATGGGACAGTTAGTCTGCTATACACACCGACAAGTCAGCAAATAGCAAATATCCTCACTAAAACTCTACCAAGGAAGAATTTTGAAGATTTGAGTATCAAGCTTGGCTTGATTAACATCTACGCCTAGCTTGAGGGGGAGTGTTGAAATACCTGATCCCTGATTTTCAGGGATACAACTGCTGATTTTCAGGGATACAGCAGCTGCTGATTTTCAGGGATTGAAATACCCGATCCCTGATTTTCAGGGATACAGTTGCTGCTGATTTTCAGGATACAGTTGTTGATTTTCAGTATTAGTTGTCTACATTAATTTAGGAATAAAGAGATTCAGGAAATTCCTGATATCTCTATTAGTTTGTTTCCTATTTTATAGTTTCCTATTTTACTAGTTTCCTGATTTTTAGTAATTAGTATCTTGTTACCAAATATAGTGAAAGGAACGTTTCTTCCTTCCATTATATATTCAGACTGTACAGTGATCATGAAAAAGATGAGAATTATTTTCTTCTCTAAATTCAACAGTTTTCTTTCTTTCTGTCTTTCCTTTTCAGCCTCTTCTTTTGCTTTTTTCTGTTCTTTTCCCATGAAATTTTTATATCCATCAAAAAGTACATCAGTAAACCACAATGCTGTTGCAGAATATCTATTTTACTAGATAAGATGGTATACCACTTTACAAAGGAATAAAACCGGTTTATGTTTTTAATAGCTTACAAAATACAGCTCCTATTGACCAAGATCTACTAGAGATATCTGAAATCAGAAAAATACAAAAGTTCAATATCTAAAAGCTAGTAATTAACATACTTACATGTCGCAGAGGAAGAGACACACCAGTTGGTAATAAGTCTAGTTGTTGTAGTCCGAATCTTTCTGCAACCATGGCTAAGACAACTAGCTCCTCGGAAGTATGTGACAATCCAGAGGCAACTTTACAATGAACACCCGAAGCAAGCATCCTGCCTTGCCTCTCAGCCCCTAATAATAGACTATAAAAAGATACTATCTTTCTGGCCCAGCTCACAACAGAACTTCCATCTTTACAAATTAGAAGTGGAAGATCATTGTTGTTGGCAGCACTACAGCCATATTGTAGACAATTCTCAAGCCATTTAAATATGTTTGGTGCGGTTCTAGGACAAAAGGAGGTCTGGCAAGTCCCAACTGTAACGGAAAGATGAGGGAAATCACGGAGATAATAGTCCACAAAGTTCTCCTTGCCCAAAAAATTAGCTATATTGCATAACAGAGCAATCAGAAGACCCAAGTCACTGAACGCACAAAAGAAGTGAATTTTAAGCTCAAGTAACTAAGAAAGAGAAGAGAAAGAAACCTAAACAGCATAAAGCTTCTTCCAAATATTAATAAAGAAAACAGTTCTAGAAAAATAACGAAGGATAGAAAAACCAGAGGTCATGCCTAAATATAGTAAATCGGAGGCATAATAACAAGGTAATCAACAAGAATGCCAAAATGCTTTGCACAATCCCCAAAAGAAATAAGCAAAACAAAGCAACATTACTACTACAACAACAACAACAACAACAATAATCTATTCTATATATAATGACAATACTTGAGAACTAAGGCGAAACCCTTTTTTTCTCTAAATATCCAATATTGCCCCTCAAAAGTTTAATTAACTATTACTAAAAATATTAGTTCTAACATTAGAAATAGTAAAACTGTAATTTTAGTCTTTCAATTTAAAATCAAACTTTTGTCCTATGCTCTACCTTTTAGGTCTTGCAATTTAAATTTTCTTGTTTCATCCTTCAAGCTTCCAACATTTTACTCTTTTTCACCCCTTTTCTTATTTCTAACTAGAAAATGACATGTTTGTCATTTGACACTCATAAAACAATATTATTTTTTTTTCTTTCTCTACCTTTACAAATTGAAAACCATGTTCACATTCTATGAGAAGACTTTCAAAGAGCTCCGTCTAAATGAGGATGATTGCATGCATAACAGTATATCCTTACGGGGTTGAGCATTTGGTCAAAGCGGCAACAAGCTTATATTTTAAAGAATTCTGAACAACCAGTAGTTTCATTCGTCTTTTATTCACAAATTTTGAGGAAACAAAAGATGACACTATTTGAACTTTGAAGCAGCAAAACATAGAACTAAACACCCAAGAAGCTACATTCTACATGAATTCAAGCTTGGATTTTGTCTATCACAATCATCTATACTGTTATAATGAGAATACTTGAAACTTTTGAAGCCTTTTTGCTGCCCAAAATGCCCTTGAAAAACTTATCTTAAGTTTTTATTAAAATGTTTACCTTTATTATGAATAAGGGCAATATAGCTATTTGGTATTTTAACTATTTTTCACTGTCCAAATGTCTCCCATACATTTTAGGCTTTTTAATTTCATTTTTTCCTATTCTACCCTTCTGACTTCCAACTTTTTACTCTTACCTATCCTCATCCCTACGTTTGTACAACTTTACCCATTTTAATCACATTAAAAGACAAAAATATACATATTTCTTTTTTACAAAATTTTATTTTATTATAATTAATTTATAATAAAATCATGTGCAACCACATGCATTTCCACTATTTTTTTATAAAAGAAAACTGAATATGAAAACAAACAGAGTTTCATAGCTTGAATAAAACAGGCTGAACCTCACAGCAACAACCAATTTCTACTTTCCCATGAAAACTGATCATGTAATATTAACCATCAGATTTCACATCGCATCAATTTTTTATTTTACAATGCGACTCTGGCATACTGAATCCCATTTTAGATTTGTATACCTCACTAAATGCGTAATAGCACTTTAAAATACTTTTCTGATTGTGAATAAATTATGATGCAACATTTAAGTGACAAACAGAAGGTACAACTTTAAATAAAAAAGGCAGAAACAACAAATATAAAAAGAAGAGATCTAAAGAAAAAGATGGAAGAAACAGAAACTAATATGAAAAGCACATACTTAAACATGTGAATAACTACACACAAGCATATTGACCTTACAGTTTCCGAAGACTATCTAGTTTCAAATTTTCATAGAGTGCATGCAACGAATCCAAGGTCTCAACCAGAAATTGAGCACAGAATGACTTGTACGGTATCTGACTATCTGCTTGGTTTGAGTCAGAGAAATCTAAATCCCGCAAGTCAAGAGACGATGCAAAAGAAATCCCACTAACAAAGGTTTTTTTACTATAGCTCTTGTGAAATTTGCTGTTGATAAGGAACTCCCAAGATGAGCAAGGCATTGAATCAGAATTTCTTTGAGAAATGGGATTTGACTTTCCGCATAATTGCATTATTATATTACTAAAAGCCTCCCATTCAGAATCAACAAAAGAATCAAACTTAGTCATACAGGAAGCATGATCATCTCCCCAAAGAAGTCCATGAAAATGATTGTAGAAACTGGAATGGAGCCCCTCAGCCAGTGCACATCTAAATATCTGTAGAAATATAAAGAACTTGTCAATATTGTAAAACGAGCCCTAAATAAGACAAAACCATTCTAAACTATAAAATTCAAAATTGATAAACGGAAGTCCCAATTGAACATGGAGAAATTTTACAAATATCCGGCATTTTAGAGAAGTGCAAATAATTCTATTTAAATGTTGTAAATACCCATGTTCCTTTAGCTATGCTATAACAAACATAATGATAACTTAAAATTCATTATATTCTGAAATATGATGGTTAAAAGCAATATTTATAGTCCTTGTATTAGTTGATGCATATGATATGTGTAACAAGCTATTTTATAACTTTATGCTTAACAGATATATGAGATCTCTGGATTACTTACACATAATTTATAAATTATAATTTTCATTCTTGCTTTAAATTACAATTATGCAAATCTTTTTTTTTTTCTTCATTTAATGATTCTTTAGTTTCTATCCATTACATATAAAACTGTACTTTGATTTCGTACACTTTCATTCTTTAGGAATATCTTCTTACAAAAGTTGAAATTAGTATTGAATTTTTTTTTTAAGTATTTAAAAAAAATACTTTAGCATTTTTTGAGTTTTACATATTATTTCACTATTTTAACTAACTTTGATGCAATTTTTGTAATAATTCGATTACATTTATGATTCACAATTCAATTGACAAAATTCAATGAAAATTTGGTGAATTTTGTTGACTTTTCACTCCATGATTCAAATGCATGATCATCATATTTGGACATATTATTTTAGACCTTTTACATTTTTATGGTAAGTATAAAAGAAGCAATAGAAGGGGATGGTACTATTGACGATACTGTTCACAACAATAGTACTATTCATAGCCGATAGCGCCTTATTCCTCCCCTTTTCTCTAATCACTTTTCTTCTTTTCACAATAGCTAGGTTTTAAAACTCTAACTATGTTCTTGTTTAAGGATGCACGTCTAAAATCTCTTTGCCCCATCAAATACTCAGAAGCCAAGTGACTAAATGATAGACTGGAGTTAACAGCAGAGATAAAGTTTCTTTTGATAAGAAGCATATATCATATCGGTAATAAAATCATTGAACAAGGACACTTTTATAATATACTAATATAGATAATATTTGGTTTTTGAGGTAACTTTTAGCACATATGCTAGAATAATTAGATTTGGGAATTGCGTTGCATTTTTTAATGTTCTAATAGAATAGGATGCCTCCACTTGGATAAACTCCAAGACTGAAAAATATGGTCAGACATTGCTTCCAAAGCTCCAAGAGAATCTTTCAGGACTCAGCAAGGAACATAGTTTTTTCTTCATTTGGAAGGAGAACAATAATTCCACTAACTATTAGCCACCTCTACATATGTCTTCAAACTCAGAAATCAGAACTAAGAATAAAGAATCCAAAATAAATCAATATTTTCTCCTAGATGAAAGAGTCAACATGTCTATGGTCCACTCCTCAAGAAACCTCAAAGACTTTCTATTTAATTCCAATATTAGTCCAAACAATGATTCCTTCCAAACATACTGGTAAATAATCAAACTAAGATTGCAAAGTCTTTAATCAACAGTTCACTGCTATGAGAAACTTACAAAAGAGTGATTAGAAAGAAGTTCTTGAAAAGTGGACAATGGCAACAAATGGCTTTTGAGGACTTGGCAAAAGGATATGATAGTCCCCGACAAACTATTGTTATGGACAGTAAACTATAAAAATGAGTTTAAATAAATTGATGTTGTCAAAATATATGTAACTATTAAGGTATTCTATATGATCCATGAGATTTTCAACTAAATTGAGTGCTTCATGAAGTCAATGCCCTTTTTCTAGTGACAATGGATAGAAAAATGCATACTTCAAAGTCACACTAGTTGCGTAAAATAATAGAGCAACTAAGTGATGTGGCACAAGAAATCAAGAATAGAAAATAAACAAAATAACATTTTTAGATATTTAATTTCAGGATTTTAATTATTTTCATTTATTTTTAGGATGATTGTATTTCTATTTGAAGTCTAGTAGTTTTATTGAGATTCTAATTTTATCATTTTAGGATTTTTAGTTTTCCAATAGTAGAAAGAATCAGATTTCATGTAGTAGGATTTTAGCTTACAAAAGACTCGCCCTCCCTGACCAAGAAAAGCATACCTGACCATTATTGACTATAATATTAATTCGTGCATCAACAGCATCTAGTCCTGTAATCTTCACACTGTTGCTAATAGTTGCCGACTCAGAATTCATGCCACATGACACAAGGCCCTTACTCAGACTAGATGGCAATAGATACTTACAGAGGCACTGTTTTCCAGACTGAAATTTCCACATGGCAAAATAGACATACTTGGTCAATTTTATCAAACAATAAAAAATAATTATTCAAAATCAGGAATAACCATAAGAAAGAGGTATGCCTGCAATCAGTGAATACAAGTTGATCAACTGCCAAGAATAATGTTTTAAAGTAGAAGATATAAACAAAAAATACCAGTGAATTGTCAAGAATCTTTGATTCTATACCAAGCAGCTTTCTGAACAAAACAAACAAGCACATCCACTATGCATGAAGATAATTAATTTTGTCGTTGTGGTTGGGTTCTATTATGGATTTATGACCACATTCTCGATAGGGCCCTCGTGACCATTTTTGGAAATGGGTACTTTACCCAATCAGCACACCTCAGAATGAATGCTAGACAGCCAGAGCAAGCAGATCCACAAATAGTCAATTTTCAGTTGTTTTGTAGGGAGAATGAGCAATGCATAGAAGTGGCACTAGAACCTAGATCTATTTTTGTAGCTGATATACATGGTTAAAGCATAAGTAAAGAGATAGGTAAAGTAAAAGTAGAAGTAAAGAAAAGAATTCAATCCTATTTCCTCTTGTTTTTCTTTTT
Source organism: Paratinospora sagittata (assembly GCA_035771175.1). NCBI lineage: Eukaryota > Viridiplantae > Streptophyta > Magnoliopsida > Ranunculales > Menispermaceae > Paratinospora > Paratinospora sagittata. Next base: position 22,758,239 of record CM069592.1, on the reverse strand, counting down.
TGGTTGTTCATATAGTTTTTTTTGAGATACGGGGCATTCCATGCACCATATTGCTTTGTCATAAGAAATTCAAACACATTGGCGACCAGGGGGTGGCCTTCTGTTAGTTCAGTTCTGTTAGGTTCTTCCCTTGCTGCCTTTCCGCCTCCCCTTTTAGTTGCCAAGCTTAATCGTCAAGTATCACTTCCTCCCCTTAGCACAAGACAGAGCTTCAGCTGGGACTCCTCGAGTGAGGGGGCCAAGCTGAAGTGAGTGAAGGTAGTACTAAAGAAGGGTAACCCTCTAAAGTAAGCAGCAAGTTGTTAGCTTCAGGTTCAGTGGGAGCCTGAAGCTGCTAAGCTGCCTGATTGCAGGTCGTCGGGTAGGACCCTACTGAAATCATGACTTAAGCCATAATTGTGGAGATCACAAAATCACACTACTAATCCCAAAGACTTGCAGTAAGGCTCTCTAAAGGAACATTGTTCCCTGTTTCCTATTTTTTTCCTAAAAAAATAAAAATAAAAAATGTAAAACAAAAAAAGCAGCAAATTTCTCCCTATTAAGGTGATTGCGAATGTTCCATCAAAGTTAGGTAAAAAATGAAATAAATTGAAAAAGTCAAAAAAAAAAAAAAAATTGAGCCTTTCACTTTTCGATTGCAAAGTAAAACAAAAAACCAATACAAACTTCAACTGTTTCTATAAGATATTCCAAATGAATAAACATATATGAGACTGATGTTCAATATAATATTGCCTCAAAAAAGAAAAAAGAAAAAATGCAATTTATGAACTATGTATAATCAACCCATAAATCTACTACACATGTTGAGAATAGAAGTCATAAAATTGTTCATTAAGCATACTATATGTGTCAATAGTACAGAGATACAAATTTGTTCTAAGCCATTATATGTTATAATATAATGAGTTTGAAGTATGCAATCATGTTTGTTTAGCATACCTAAAAAGAAACATAGATTTTCGTAACCTTTCAAGCAAATTTTTTATGCTTCTCTAAGACGTCAATTTTTTACAAAAATCCTCCATGTTGAATTGGACTTCCCCAAATAATCCGAGTTTTAAGAGACTAAAGTTTAGGAAAAATTCAAAATCCTTGGCATCAATTAATGAGTAAAAACATAGACATACATACCAATGATCTGTCTACATGAAAAAAAAAAAAAAAGATGAGAGCAGACTAGAAAGAGAAACTTCTATACCTTATTTATGAAAGGGAAGGTGTGGAATTTTCTAATATGGCAGATAGGATTGTCTAGGGTGAACCATCTAGTTGTAAACAGGTATTATCCTTTGATATTATGAGAGCTGGTGCAATTAGAAGGAAGATGTTGTGTAATTATTCTATTATTTCCACTTTGGTATTTATGGGGATCTCATTGGCAAACTTGATTAGGAGTTGAGCATCTCTGATTAGGAGTTGAGCATCTCTTACACAGTTCCCATATATGGCTAAAGCCTTGAGTACCTCTTGTTCCCGATTTTCATTCTACAAAAGAAAAATTCTACATCATGAACTACAGATACTGATGAGATCAAGGGTCATTCTTTAGGTCACTTGTAGTCAAAATATATGACTTTTTCCTGAGGCAATATAAGTCTAATAAAACCATATGAGATCCCATTGCTAGAAGATCCTGCACGAGAATGTCTACATGAATGAGCAAAGTTCCATCAGGTCAGCACACCTACCTCAGCTAAAATATATTCCCTGGCTTTAACATATCTTACTTATCAATCATCTATCCCAAAGGGGATCCTTATCAGAATCAACAAGTTAGTGAGAAATTCTATAAGTGATAGTGGTCCAGCAGTAAGAAGGCTTTCGTAAGCATATCCTCCAACAAATAAGCCCAATACATTAAAGTCATCATAATGAACAAAGTTCAATTGCAAAACCATCAAAACAATGAATTCAATATTCTAGATTCACTTAAAGGTTAATAGTAGACTCCCTTGTATCATATATCTTAAACCTGAAACTCCTAAATCTATTCCCTTTTCAACTGAGTTTTAGACCTAAAACTTCATGAATCTAAAAGTAAACTTTAAAGCCAAACTCATTCCAATCCACGATTTGCCATGTCAATCCTACATCAAGTTGGTATTAAGGAAATTGAAAAGAATTCTAGAGTTTAAAAATTAAAGATTAGCTTTTAGAGAGATGTCCTAAGCTCTCATAGTATGTTTGTTATGAAGCTTGCAGATTGGATAGGTTATCTGAAATTCCCGAGCCTCATGATGCTTCATAGCATCATGGTGTTGCTTTCTTTATGAATATATAACTACACAATTCCCAAGAAATGCAGAGGTTTATCTTAATACTGGCATTAAAACCTATGATATCACAAATTAACAATTAGAAAGATTCAAGGGATGCAAGATCAACTCGTTTAAACAGATTTTACAAATGATATTTCACTTTGAAACAAAAAAGAATTTCTCACAACTAGGCTGTGCACAATTAGCATCCTATGAGGCTATCCTTTAGCCAGTGCAACACATTATTTTGAAACATTCAATTTTGATCACTAGATCCATTCATAGCCTTTAAAGGTGATTACCCTCAATTTCTTAGTTTGAATTTAACTGCATCAATAGTGTACAAGAATTAGGAGTGGGATAACAGTAGCAACAGATCCAACAGTGAGTAAACTTACAACAGCCTAAACTATGGTTGATTGGTTTTTAGCAGGGAATCCTGGAGTGACAAGAATTACAGTTGCATGAAGCTGATTAGTAATCAGTAACCAGCTAAACGAAAACAATCAAAAGCCAACTGCTATATATATATATATCAAAGCTAACTGTGACTGCTAAGAACACACTAAGGGAACTTAAATAATGTAAGTACAAGTTGGGAAATGAAATAATACTTCAGCTAGAAACACAGCATTTTTCAAGGACAGCTTTGGTTGAAAAGCTTATAAAAGAAAGTTATTCACAAAAAATAAAAGAATATTTATGAAACCACTAATTCAAACAGAATTAACTACTTCACAAATAAACTAGTTGATTTGTAAATAGTAAGACTAGTTCAAAAAGTGCAGGAAATAGGATCAAGAATCAACAAAACAAACAATCCATGCAGCAAAAAACACTAGCAAAGCTTCAAGGGTACAGATTTCAATCATTACACCAACAAAAAACTTAGATTAAGTATCTCGAATGGCTGCAACTTACATAGAGAAAAAGGTTGTTATCAGAAGCCAAGACAATGATATCTGCAAATGGCAGCAGTCCAACTTTCATCCTGAAAAATAGATTGCATAAAGATATAATGACTTAATCATACAATCAACAATTAGAGGAAACAAATAGGATATCCCCTTACCTTGGACGTGTCACTGTCACAGGCACAGCAGCTATCGCAGGAATACTCCAGCTGACATCAGGTTTGATATCAAAGAGACTTTCATTATTCATCCCCATAGTTTGAAGCCTGACAGAGAGTAGCCCTTTTGTTTCTTGTAGAAGAAAACATATTATAGGCACCCCATCATCATCTGTTGCCAAAAAGACCTGAGCAAGACAGAATTTATAGGCAATAGAAAGCAACGATCATGGAGACTACACATGATTGGAAATTGCATACAATAAATAGATACTACTACAGCAAGCCAAACTGATGCCATCACCAAATAGAATGAAACCTGAAAGTCTCTGCACTTTTACATAATGACAGTTTCATTGAACATGGTTCAACTATAAAAGTACAGCTCTATAGGGACAAAATAAAATATCCATCAAGGTAGACCACTAAAAGTCATAAAAATAGACAAAAATCTTCAATGATAAGAAGCGAAAACACAAAAACTCATAGAATCGCCACAATGAGCAATCTGCCAAATACCAATTGAATCTTACAAAATCATAGATCTTTATAAGGAGTCCATATATGAGCAAAACTTCCTGGTTCATCCTTTCTGTTCGAGTTTTAATGATTACATAATGTAATCTTACTTGCACGGAAAAGACATAGAAATAGATGACAGCACCAAAGCAATAGTAAATGAGTGTTATAGGTATACTGTATTAGTTGCAGTGTGTATTCAACAGCCATAACTGATAAGACTAAGCTATGGGCCAATAACACAGTTTTAAAAGAAAATCTTCCACTATGCAATAGTGTGGAAAAAAAATGATAACCAGAAAATACAAGTAAATATATTAGCCAATGCTGGCAAAGCCCAACGTCTAGCAAAGCCAAAGTGCAGAAGCAACACAAGTGATCATTGAAAGGTGTGTACTAGAATATTGACAAACTTGAACAGAAAAATTGGAAGATGTGTACCAAAGTGTATTCAATACATAGCTACTTTTAAAAAGATCCAATATTTATAAAGAACCTTCTAAAACAAGTTCGAAAGAATTTGGAAAAAAAAGGGTAGAGGGGGGATGCTGGCACAATTTTGTTGATGATGCTGAGATAATTGATGAATTGAAACTAAATCAATAATTAATATTAAATTAAATGTTTGGTAGAAATTTTAGAATCAAGAGGAGTCACGATTAAATTAAAATGTAATTTTCATAGAAGTAGAAATAAAGGTGAAGAGAGAGTAAAGATTGAAAATCAAGAGACATCAATGAACGAAAACTCTAGGTATTGCGGCTCAAGTATTCATAGGGAGAGAGAAATAAGACAAGATGTCAATTGCAGAACTAACAAAGTTGTGTTTTGGAGAAGGGAAAAAAAAAGTTGGTTAAGCGAAGAAGAACTTTTGGATTACTAAGCGATTGACGCATCTCATTTATTTATTTTTAAAAGGAAACAAACAGAAATATATCAATAACAAAACTGTAAAGCAAGATACAGCAGCAGATTAGATTACCAGGGGTACTCTAACAAGCAAAAGAGAAAAGCAAAGTTGAAAGAAAAGTTTTCATAAGGATACTCCTAGACAACCATGATTTATGAAACAAAATGTTGAGCAATAACGAAACAACACATCATAAAGTATATATAACAAAAATTTAAATTTTAAAATGGAGATGTATTAAAAGATCAAATCAAAAAAATTTGATGAATGGTACGAGTAGATAAAATGAGAGAAAACGATCTAAGATAGTTTGAAGGACACTTACAACAAAGGCCATTAAATGAGAGAAAACGATCTAAGATAGTTTGAAGGACACTTACAACAAAGATCATTAAATATGTCACTTAAGAAGAAGAATGAATAAACTATTATTGGTAAAGATAAAGAAAGACAAAGGCATAAAATAACATGATTCAAGGAAATTAAGAAAGACCTAGTTACTTCAGTATAACTAAATATTTAGCCCTTGATATAGAGGAGTAGACAATGCAGATTCAAGTAGATGATCCAATGTAGTTGCAACAAGGCTTTGTTAAGTTGAATTGAATTAAGTTGTGTGGAGTTGCAAACTTGCATGCTTAACACTATACACAACTAAAGAAGTTCACACTTCACCTTGTTTAAGAAAAAAGATATTTGTGCATGAGTATTTTGGTATGAAAGTGCTAAGATTTTGCATAAAGGTGATGAGGTGATATGTCAAATGCACAATTTAAACCAATAAGGCCACTATTAGGATAGAAAAAATGACTCACAATTTCATGCAAGAAGCAGTGCTGGGGGGACTAGAAATCCCATTCCAATTATAGGACGTAACCAATGCACAAGACACCTGCCAAACTAATTGCTAAAAATAAATTGCCACATCGGACCTGCAACTTAAATCCACCAAAAGTCCACCCTCTATAATAATCTGCAATCTGATGTAGAAATTGCCACATCAAATTTTTTAGCAATTGATGTGGTGTTTTCAATCCTCTTGGCATTTCTAATTATGCAATATGCTATTAGCACTACATAGAGAACTCTCATATTCCCATGTTAAATTAGTTTTTTGAACTGTTGTAAAAATAAAATATTGAAAGACACAAAGATGTAACGTGGTTCGGCTCTAAGGCCTACGTCCACAAGAGAAGAGAGGGAATATTTTCTTATTCTTGATGATGTCTTAATGGAGGGACACTATATATATATAGACATACAAGGCTATGCACACATATAGCTATAATTACAATTTTAGTAACTGCTAAATAAAACGACTACTAAAATTATCATATTTCCTTAAAGGAAATAAATCCCACGACTAATATGAACTTCTCATAAACCTAGTGTCTTATTATGTCTTTCACTACTTTGAATAAATTGATTCAAAACTACAATGAGTTAAATAGCTATACAACCCTAACTGAAACATCAATTCCATTTTATAAATAAGAAATATAGGAGAGCAAGACTCGAATTCTACATAACTCAACATAACATAAATGCCCAAAGGATGTTGTCCAAAACCAATTATAGACAATTATTTTTCCATATTCATGGCGATCGATGATTTTCACATTGCAGTAGATGATTTCTCTATTCTTTTTTCCTTCAAAGTTCATTTTGCCATTTTTCCCAAGTTAAGATTTCAATAAAGAAAATAGTAATTTATCAAGGATGCAAAATGAAACCTTCCTAGCAGCAGCTTGGGCAACTTTTCCTTGCCAAATTCTTCGGAAACAGAACTGTTTAGATAATATTCCAGCAGGAATCACTTCAGATGGGCTTCCACTGGCAGTTCTAAGACTGGAACTACCAATTTCAATTAGCCACAGTGACTGTTGCATCTTCCCTGCCAAAAGGTGTAAATATGCATAAGAATAGGTTATGCAATAAAGCTTGATTCAATTGAAATCCCAAAAGGAAGAGAAATTAAAAGTTATAAAGCAAAGAATTGAAAGACCAAAAAGACCTTTATTGCATGAATACATAAGAGGAATTAAATTGTTTGTCCAAATTGTTCTTTCATCAAAATTCTTCATGGTGCTCAACTGGCCCCTTTCTTCAATAAAAGTTGCCTGAGAAAGAATTATACATGAACAACAACCTCAATAGAAGTTGCCTGAGAAAGAATTATGCATGAACAACAATCTCAAACATCAAACAGTTGTGTGGGAAAGAATTGAATCTGGCCCCTTTCTATCACATTGGGAACGCCAGAAATGTGAGTTAGTGTTATGGAAGACATATATTATGCTCAGAATCAATTTTGAATCCATGGAAGTAAATATGGTGTTCATAATAAACATGAGTAATATGTAGGCATGCTTACTTGGCAAGCAAGAAAGAAAGATGGAAAATGACAAAGATTATGCTATCTAGCTTTTACCCTTAACACTAACAAAAAACAAAAATTCAAAGACCGAGGCCAAATACCAATTACACATGGACTATTCAGAAGCCAACAGT